>CM029014.1:163783948-164441378 GCA_016801055.1 Panax notoginseng | reverse complement strand
TTACCTGAAAGGAATTGTGAAGCAAAAGGGTGAGCACAAATAGCTCAGTAAAGATATCATGACTAAAGATAATTAAATTATCAATAGCCTTCATCAATAATAAATCAGAATTTAGAACATATGGTAAATGATAAAAATTTCAACATAGTTGCAGCGGAATGAGCAATCCATTAGAAGAGTCAAATAGACTATATAAGTCTATTATCTTCTCCATGTAAAAAATCCACCAACAATATTTTATCCATGTAACATCACTCAACAGTTCCTTTCCACAATCATATGAATAAACTCATAATCATAATTGTGACTATAAATTTTTCTTCGCACCCAGGACGAAGAATATTTTCATCACCTGTCTTTACCTGAAACATCAAAGATCATGGTTATACCAAATCACAATTCCTGTTTATAATCATTACTAAAAAATCCATCTTTGCACTACGGGCCAAAGATATTCATCAACAAACCATCTTTGCACTACGGGCCAAAGATATTCATCAACAAACCATCTTTGCACTACGGGCCAAAGATATTCAACAACAGTTCATCTTTGCACTACAGGCCAAAGATATTCATCAACAGGCCATCTTTGCACTACATACCAAAGATATTCATCAACAATTCATATTTGCACTACAGGCCAAATATATTCATATCTCAAAGAAATATATAATCATTTCAGAATTTATATAAACAATAATTATAACCATGTTGATCAATTCACCTTTGCACTTAAGCTTAAGATATTCAATTATAAATTCAATGGTCATGATCATACCGGTCACAATTTAACTTTGCACTACAGGCCAAAGAGAACCCAGTCATGATCATACCAATAATCTACCCATCTTTACACTCCAGTGAAAGAGAATTTCAACATCAGGGTTATAAAAATGTTATATATGATGATAAAAATAATATGATCAACATATAGTTTTAATCTCAAGAGTAATATTCGTAACTCATGAATAGTAACCCCGACACAAAAGATAGAAATTCTACAATAAAATTCATACCAATATTTTGGTATAATGATATTGAAAGAATAACATTACTTAATTTATAAACAATTTATTTTAATTGTTTACACTTTACTAATTAATGCATTTAATCATCATAAAATGCCAACTCTTACAATTTCATCATCAATAACCAAAACCCTCATCAAAAATCTGCATATACCTCATATAGGATTCTCAAGCCATAAAATCCTATTTTCCAATTTTCTTTCTTCACAAAACATATTTAATTCATTTACTCATAACTAGACCATTTTCATGAAAAATACCAAATCAGTTCCAAAAATATTTCTTTTCTGGGATTTAGCATAATATAGTCCCATAGTGAACATATATTTTTCTCAGAATTTTTAAAAGTCATTTACTATTTTTCATATGGCCAAAATAGCCGAATATTTAGACATTTATCAAAAGTTGTACTTTTGTCTAAAAATTCTGAAATTTACAGAGTATACTTCTATCATATACATGTACTCCCAATAAAATTTCATCAATTTTGGAGTTAACCACAAGGAATTATAAGCTGTTACTTTTAAAATAGTCTTTTCTCATAAAATTCATAACTCTCAATCTATACATCCAAAAATCACCATTTTTGGACACAATCAATAAAAACTCATCAAAATATCATTTCAAAATTTTTTCAGAATTTTTGAAGTTCAGAAAAATTACGAAACTGAAAATCATAACAACCCTTAAAATCACTTACTATCCCTTACTATCCCTTACCTCAAAAGAGCAGTACTTCTGACTGGATATCAGATATGATGCTGAAGGAAACTTGCACTGATGAATAGCAACTCATCAAGTATCTAAAAACTCACAAAATATGCTTCATAATATAGAGAGAGAAAGAGAGAAAGCTTATGTTTTGGTGTGATTTTCCATTCTAACTTAGCCCTCTATTTATAGGAAAATTTTGGTAGGTTTGACCTGCAACCTGATGGCTTTACCTGCTACTATTTCCACCCACCACATTTGAAATATAATTCAGCACATTTCTTCACCAACCACAAGTGGGGCCCACCAATTCTAGAATTTTCCACCAAAAATGATTTATAACCTGATTTCTGAATCAATCACCTCTTAAAATTCATAACAAATCATACGTTCATTTTTAACGGTTCAAAATTTGTGGGCATATACTTAACTTATATATGTATAACATATCTAAAAATTACCACGATCCAACGGTCGGATTAAAAATTATAACCCCCGCAAAATATCTCAAAAACCCTGATTTTTTATACCTCCATTCCGACAAAAATACGGATAAAAACCTCAACATTAACTCCTTCAATTTTAACCACAAAAATATATCCCTCGTTTATGTCCACATAAAATAAATATTTCCTTATCATATGAATCAATAATTAATTATTCACAAATAATATGTATAGAATCACATTTATAACAACCAGGCCGTTCCCAGGAAAGAGGGGGCTTTCCAATAAGGATTTCTCCTTACTGGCGCGCAATTAGATGATCAAACCTCTCCTTAGACAGAACTTTCTAGACATTGCCAATAATGCTATCTAATAATACTATTCAAATAATATGAATTATTGATCTGATAATGGGAAATACTGTGAAGCAACAATTATTGAACAACAATAATACAAAATTTCAACGTAGCAATTATTGAATCAATAAAATAAAATATTGAACAGTAATTACTGTAACAATTATTGAGTAGTGCCTTCTTACGTAAGAATCAATAATTTCAAAAATACTATGCAATACCGTGTGCTACTGTGCAATAACGCGTATTACTGTATTTTAATCACCGGGTATTCCAACAGTGTTAACGATAACAACTACGCCGTTATTTGTAAAAACTTAAATTTGTCGTTTTCTTCACCCGACAGTTATTCTGTTATGGGGCCCACAAATAGCTGCGCCGTCGTACGAATATTCCCCGACAGAAAGAATATTCCACGACCAAACGAATATTCCCCGACAACAATGATTATTTTATAACCATTTGTGTATTTTGAAAAATTTTCACATTTTACCCATAACTTTAACTTTTTATCAATTTAACCATTTACTGAATTGTAATTATAAGAAAAATTAAATACTTTTATTTCATAAAATTCGGGGTCTTACAATCTCCCTCCTTATGAAATTTCGTCCTCGAAATTTACGTACCTGGTATTTCAAAGAATTGAGAATACATTCCTTTCATTTCAGATTCCATCTTCCCTGTCATCATAATTTCTCCATTGCTCATCTCCTTTATTTCATATATCATTCTAGAATACAGCTTCAAAACAAGGGTTAATTTAACAAATTAACATATCACATAATATCCCGATATTATGACTGACCAACAAATAAGCTTAGGTAGGACACACTAGCGAAGGATTTACTCATCTCTCCCCTCCTAGTTATATTCCCCGATCTCCGCCAGAGATCATATCCCTAAGCTCTGATACCAAATGTAATAACCCCAAAATAGGTTCATTCCATCCAACCTATTCTGAGTCGCCAAATACATGGTACAGAAAACAACTACAACTTTATTACAACAATTGTCGTGCAAAATACAACAACACATATGCTGTGAGTTTGGATACAAATATATACCAAATGTGACTCATGTTCCAACCGTGGACATCACCTCACAATAACACCTTACATAAAGGTATAGTCAAAAACTGTTTTAGAAATTAGAATCTTTGGAAAGTGCTCAAGGAAACCTTCGTACATGGGAGGCCCACGCGTCTAGGTTATGATAGATATCATATGGCCACAGAATTATCCTTGGTTGACCCAATAGACCCCAAAGAAAAACGAGAAGATTACTATCATATTCTTCCCAATGGTGAGTCTTCTATTGACTTATCATTATCTCCACTGTCTCTAATTGAGAATTATACTTCAAACAAACACCAAGATTATATAGGTAGTGCCCATAGATATACTCAGCAAGTGGATGAGCACAACCCTGTCCTATGATGACACGAGGTTGTATGTCATTAGACATCTTGTATGATAGTGACAAAACACCCTTCCAACGTTGGGTTCGCCTCACCCTATTTTCTTCACCAAATATAACTACTAAATGATGACTACCGTTCTATTCCCTTGTTACCCCCGCTCGACCCAGCTACACTCTTATTACCTGAAAGGAATTGTGAAGCAAAAGGGTGAGCACAACTAGCTCAGTAAAGAATATCATGACTAAAGATAATTAAATTATCAATAGCCTTCATCAATAATAAATCAGAGATTTAGAACATATGGTAAATGATAAAATTTCAACCATAGTTGCAGCGGAATAAGCAATCCATTAGAAGAGTCAAATAGACTATAAAGTCTATTATCTTCTCCATGTTAAAAATCCACCAACAATATTTTATCCATGTAACATCACTCAACAGTTCCTTTCCACAATCATATGAATAACTCATAATCATAATTGTGACTATAAATTTTTCTTCGCACCCAGGACGAAGAATATTTTCATCACCTGTCTTTACCTGAAAACCTCAACATTAACTCCTTCATTTTTAACCACAAAAATATATCCCTCGTTTATATCCACATAAAATAAATATTTCCTTATCATATGAATCAATAATTAATTATTCACAAATAATATTTATAGAATCACATTTATAACAACCAGGCCGTTCCCAGGAAAGAGGGGGCTTTCCAATAAGGATTTCTCCTTACTGGCGCGCAATTAGATGACCAAACCTCTCCTTAGACAGAACTTTCTAGACATTGCCAATAATGCTATCTAATAATACTATTCAAATAATATGAATTATTGATCTGATAATGGGAAATATTGTGCAGCAACAATTATTGAACAACAATAATACAAAATTTCAACGTAGCAATTATTGAATCAATAAAATAAAATATTGAACAGTAATTACTATAACAATTATTGAGTAGTGCCTTCTTACGTAAGAATCAATAATTTCAAAAATACTATGCAATACCGTGTGCTACTGTGCAATAACGCGTATTACTGTATTTTAATCACCGGGTATTCCAACAGTGTTAACGGTAACAACTACGCCGTTATTTGTAAAAACTTAAATTTGTCGTTTTCTTCACCCGACAGTTATTCTGTTATGGGGCCCACAAATAGCTGCGCCGTCGTACGAATATTCCCCGACAGAAAGAATATTCCACGACCAAACGAATATTCCCCGACAACAATGATTATTTTATAACCATTTGTGTATTTTGAAAAATTTTCACATTTCACCCATAACTTTAACTTTTTATCAATTTAACCATTTACTGAATTGTAATTAAGAAAAATTAAATACTTTTATTTCATAAAATTCGGGGTCTTACACTGCGCGCCCGCGCCACGCACAGAACTCAGTTTTTTTCAGAACAGAGTTTGACACTTTTCTTAAGCCAACTAACACGAATTTTACCCACCAAACAGTGATAATAACACGCAAGATAAATATAACAGTATCAGAAACATGTTTGCTAACATTTACAACCAATTAACACAATTTATCAACAACTAGAACTATTTTAATTCCTTAATTTTTATGTTTTTCATAAAAACTCAATTTTCTTGCTATTCATTTAAAAATCATCATTGGGAATTCAATGCATGATCATCTCATTTAAATTATGTTATGTTCGTATTTCAATGAACTAACAAAAAAAGCGTCAATTTACAGTTTCCTATACGAATTGACCATCAAAATTTGTACTTACCTAAGCCATACGAAGAATACATATACTGTCAAAATTTTCTTCTACTGTAAACCGAAATTAGCATGCAATTCTTGTTTAAACATAATTTCTAATCATCAAAACACATGTAATCATCACAATTGGATTATATAGCAACAATTCTAGACCTATGAAATTCACAGAGTATGAAACTTCATGCCATAAAATTCATATATATATATATATATATATATATAATGTTAAAGCTATGAACAATACCTTTAATTAGCTTGATAATCTCTACTAACACCACTAGAAATGCTATGAAATCCTCAGATTTCTTCTCAACTCTCTCTCAATTCTCTCTGTGTGTTCTTCTCTCTTTTCTCAGTAACTAGAATGCGTAAAAAGAAAAAACCTGATAGCTATAACGCGTAAAACTCAACTGATAGACATAGTAATACGTATACTTATTATAATATCAGTTACAAGTAAAATATAACGTATATGTTATAAATTTATTTTATATTTTATTTATTTTATTTTATTTATATAATTTAAAATTAAAAAGAATTCCAAAAGCCATAGGGCTTTGTTTGGGAAAAATCATTTAAAATTTAAACGCTTAATACCATTAAGTCTTGTTTGGCACAAACCAAATTAAACTACTTTAATTTATTTTAATAACTCCTTATACTATGGTTATTTGTCACACTATATTTAATCAAGCTTTTATATTTATTTTAATTAATTGAAATCACAATTAATTAAATAAATCCTTTAATCACATAACTCAATACAAATAATTAACCATTAAATTGAAATATCAATATAATAATCATTTTCTTGATTCGTCAATTATTTATTTAATAAATAATTAACTAAACACAATTAAATCAATTGAACAAATATTTATTCAACGATAATCACATCCATTAAATATTTATATAAATCAATAAATATTTAATATTACATTTAAAATTCTGGAATGTTACATCATTCCCTCTTTAAAATAATTCTGTCCTCAGAATCACAATTCAAACAATCAAATCGTCAAATTTTCCCCTACTTACAAAGATTCTGTCCCCAGAATCGAAGACATAGATTAAACAAATAACTCAGGGTAATTTTTCATCATTTCAGCTTCGAGTTCCTACGTTGCCTCTTTGACATTGTGGTTTCTCCATATCACCTTCACAGAAGGTATCACTTTATTTCTGAGCACTTGTTCTTTCCTGTCGACTATCTGGATAGGAATATTTTCATAAGACAAATCTTTATCGAATTGCAATGGTTCGTACTCAATCACGTGCTTGTAATCGGGTTTATACTGTCGTAACACCGAAATGTGAAAAATATTATGAATGTTTTCTAACCCTGGAGGTAGAGCTACCTCATAAGCCACTTCCCCCACTCTTCGTAGTATCTCAAAAGGTCCAATAAATCTTGGACTGAGCTTTCCTTTCTTGCCAAAACGAATTTTCCCCTTCCAAGGAGAAACTTTTAGGAAAACAAAATTTCCTACTTTAAATTCGCGATTCTGCCTATGTTGATCGGCATACTTTTCTTGTCTGTCTTGGGCTGCTACCAATCTTGTCCTGATGAGTTTGACAACTTTACACAGTTTGTTGTACCAGTTTTGGTCCTAACAGTTGGCGTTCACCGACTTCATCCCAGCACAGTGGAGTTCTGCACTTTCTGCCATACAATGCCTCGTAAAGTAGCATGCCGATGCTCGCGTGGTAATTGTTGTTGTAGGCAAATTTTATTAACGGTAAATGTTCGTTCCAGCTTCCTTTAAAATCTATGATGCATGATCTCAGCATATCTTCTAACGTTTGGATTGTTCGTTCGCTTTGCCCGTCAGTTTGCGAATGGTATGCTGTACTCATTCACAACTGTGTTCCCATAAATTCTTGTAGTCTCTTCCAGAAGTTTGATGTGAACCTTGGATATCTGTCTGATACAATTGACACTGGAACTCCATGTCTTGACACGATCTCTTTAACGTATAGCTTTGCTAGTTGCTTAAGATTAAATCTAATCTTTATTGGCAAAAAGTGTGCAGATTTCGTCAATCTGTCCACTATCACCCATATCGCATCTTATCCTTTTTGAGTCGCTGGAAGACCCACCACAAAATCTATTGTGATGTGTTCCCACTTCCATTCCGGTATTTCTAACGGTTGAAGTAATTCTCTTGGTCTTTGATGCTCGACCTTGACTCTTTGACATGTCAAGCATTTTGCCACATATTCGATAACGTCTCTTTTCATGTTTGGCCACCAAAAATGTCATCATAAATCTTGATACATCTTTGTTTTTCATGAATGAATCGAATATCTTGTGTTGTGTGCTTCGGTCAAGATTTCGTCTTTAAGCTCTGGTACTGCTGGTACGCAAATTCTTTCCTTGAACCATAGTAGTCCTTCGGTATCGATCTTGTATTTTACATCACTACCGTCAACCACATTCTCTTTGATTTTCTCACATTCTTTATCTTGTAGTTGAGTATTTTTTACTATGTCCACTAAAGTTAGACCAGCTTCTATCTGGAATAGTCGTTCATTGGGTTCTTGTGGAAACTTTATTTCCAACTCTAGCCTTGCCATTTCTGAAATAAGCTCTTCTTGGTTGGTTATGAACATCAATTTTTCCCGACCTTTCCTGCTCAAAGCATCTTTAACCACATTCGCCTTGTCCGGATGATAAAAGATCTCACAATCGTAATCTTTTATCAATTCCATCCATCTTCTTTGTCGCATATTCAAGTCCTTCTGTATGAAAATATACTTCAGACTTTTATGGTCTATGTAGATTTCACATTTCTCTCCATAGAGATAGTGTCTCCATATCTTGAGAGCAAATACTACTGCAGCCAATTCCAAATCATGAGTCGGATAACCTTTCTCATAATCCTTCAGTTGTCTTGATGCATACACAATTACTTTGCCGTTTTGCATAAGAACATAACCCAGTCCCTTATGTGAGGCATCACTATACACCACAAAATTTACTGTGCTATCTGGTAATGACAACACAGGTGCCACACTTAGCTTCTTCTTCAAATTTTGAAAACTCTCTTCACACTTCTCTGCCCAAACAAATTTTACCGCTTTCCTTGTCAAATTTGTTAACGGAGTGGCTATCTTAGAAAAATCTTGAATAAATCTTCTATAATAACCGGCCAGTCCCAAGAAACTCCTCACTTCCGATGGCGTTCTTGGTTGTTCCCAATTGATTACAACTTCCACTTTGGATGGATCCACTGAAATCCCATCTTTATCAATCACGTGCCCAAGAAATTGCACACGATCTAAACAAAATTCGCACTTAGAGAATTTTGCATATAAATTCTCCTTTCTTAGTATCTCTAACGTCAAATTTAAATATTCCACGTGCTCTTCTTGAGTTTTGGAATACACCAGAATGTCATCGATGAATACCACTACAAACTTGTCTAAGAATGGTTTAAACACCCTATTCATCAAATCTATGAATGCAGCAGGTGCATTAGTTAAACCAAAAGACATCACCAGAAACTCGTAATGTCTATACCGAGTTTTGAATGCCAGTCTAGGTATATCCTCCTTCCTCACTTTCAATTGGTGATATCCACTTCTCAAATTAATTTTTGAGAAGTATTTAGCACCCTTCAACTGATCAAACAAGTCATCTATTCTGGCAATGGATATTTGTTTTTAATAGTGACTTTGTTTAATTCTTTATAATCAATGCAAAGACGCATTGACCCATCCTTCTTCTTCACGAATAACACCGGTGCTCCCCACGGTGATACGCTTGATTGAATATATTTCTTGTCTAGTAACTCTTGCAACTGCACCATCAGTTCCTTCATTTCTACTGGAGCCATTCTATACGGGGCCTTAGATATCGGTGATGTCCCTGGTGCTAAGTCGATCACGAACTCAATTTCTCTGTTAGGCAGAAGTCCTGGCAAATCCTCCGAAAAAATGTCTTCAAATTCCCTCACCACTGGTATCTCTTCCAGTTTCACACCCTTCTTCTGAGTATCAACTATGTAAGCTAAATAGCCCACACAGCCTTGACTCAACAATTTCTTGGCTTGCATAATCGTCGGACATTTCATTTGTCTAGGCGACTTGCTACCATAGAATACTACCTTTGATAGAGTCATAAGGTTTACACACTTCCTTTGATAATCAATTACCTCTCCATATTTGAACAGCCAATCCATTCCCAAAATAACATCAAACTCTCCAAGTTTAATCGGAAACAAATCTACCATCAAGATATTCTCCTTAATGTTCACCCTACAGTTCTTGTATACGAATCTAACAGGGATAACTTTCTTATTCGCAATTTCTATGTTCAAAGGGAAATTCAGTTCTTCTCTAGGCAATTCTAAGCTCTTAGCAAAATCATCAGAGATAAACGAGCAAGTAACACCCGAATCAAATAATACATATGCATTTATATCATTGATTGGGATAATACCTGACATGACATCTTTTGATTGCACATCATCTTGCACAATCATGTTGAAGGTTCTAGCTGTGGGTTTGTTTAATGATGTACCTCCACTGTTACCTCCATTGCTTCTGGTTGTCACTCCATCCTTCTTCTTAGGGTATTCACGAGCAAAGTGATCCTTGGATCCGCACGTGAAGCACACGTTCTTCTTAGGTTGAGTGCAATTTGGGGCGATGTGACCCTCCTGGCCATAATTGAAGCATATTCGTTTGCCCATCAAGAATGCACCCTTATGAAACTTCCCGCATGTAGCACATGCTTCAAACTTCTTATTTTGTTGGTTACCCTGTTGGTTTCCAGCACCCACGTTTCCATTCCACTTCCTCTTCAAGTTGTTGTTGTTGTTGTTGTTGTTGTTGTTGTTGTTGTTATTGTTGTTTCCTCCACTACCACCTCCACTCTTAATCTCCACCTCGTTCTTCTTCTTCTTCTTCTTCTTCTGTTCCTGATTGAACTTTATCACTGCCTCGCCCCCACCTTCAGCGAGTATTGCTTTCTCCATCACTGCGGCGAAAGTCTTTAATTGGAACAAGGAAACCCTACTGTACAACCAGGGCTTCAGTCCCTGTTCAAATCTTTTTGCCTTGCGTTCGTTCGTGCTGACTTGATAAGGCGCAAATCTCGCCAACTCGTTGAATTTAGCAGCATACTCAAATACCGTCATCGTTCCCTGCTTCAGTTCCAAAAATTGTACTTCTAGCTGACCCTTCGAACTCTCAGGAAAATAGGTCTCGAAGAATATCTCCTTAAACCTATCCCAAGTCATCACCCCTGGTCCTTCTCGAGTTTTATTGGCCTGCCACCAATAACTAGCTTCTGCTTTCAACATGAATGTTGCGAAAGCAGTCTTCTAGTCATCCCCTACCCTAGCAACATCGAACACCTTTTCTATCTCTATAATCCAAGTTTGTGCCTCGACTGGATTCACTGTCCCACGAAATTCAGGTGGTCCAACCGCCTTGAACTCCTTAAAGGTTGTTCCTTGGTTTTGTGGTTGATTCTGCAACGCTCCTGTCAGTAACGTCACTAATTGTTGAACGGGGTTACCATCAACATTGTCGTTATTGTTGGTTCCTTCGATGGTTCTCTGTCATGGTGGTTGACGTCTGGGAGGCATTTTCTGTTAAAAACACATTCATTAGATTATTATTCAACTCTTTTAAGTAATTTCTACTTAACTTTCATCGACAAAAGAAATAACCACATAATCACGCAACACTTTGAATAAAATAACAACTTTTATTTATTCAAAACTTCTTTGAAAATATAACACAATAGCATCACTGCTACTTACATAACCTTCCTGAACTACAAAAGTTTCAGGACTACATCATCATCATCGTATCCCATGGTTTCATAACACTAGGGATTTACACATTTATTTAACATTTACTAATCGTATAACAACTACGATGTTCTACTAAGATACTGCTTAGCCTTACTACGTTCCTCCTCCATGATCCGGAATATTGTTCTACGATCTAATATGTATGATGGTAGCATCTTAAACTGAATTAGATATCCCATGACCCGATCTTGTGCTCGATTAATCGTGATGCTGAATACTTTATCCATCTCTTCCATCTTCATCCTCTTTGCCTGCACGTCTCTTGATGCTAATCCGGTTCGTTGAAAAGCTTCCTCGTAGGCATCTTCAGCTCTTGCCCTCTTAATAGCTTCTTCTCTCAGCTTGTTCTTCAGTTTAGCGACCACTTCGATCAGTTGTTCTTTTTCTCCTTCATTCTGTACTAGCTTCTCCTCTACGTTAGTCAGTCATTCCTCATAATCCAGGATTTCATCGTCTTTCTGTGTCATTGCAGTCTGTTGTTCAGCTACTATCTCTTGCAATTCCTCGATTGTATCCTGAAGTTCCACGTTACAGCTGTAAACTTCATCGTACATACGAGCAGCTATCAAGGTTAGTGGAGTCTCCTCCTCCTCATCCTCGTCATCCTCATCTTCATGTGGCAACTAAACGGGATCCTCCTCATCCGTCTCCGCATCATCATCCTCATCTTCAACCACTATGACCAACGGGGCTGACTCCCGTGGAAGTAGTTGTTCCCAAATAACCTGAATGTCGCGAGGCTCCTCCTCTATAGGCATTTGAGGTCTATCCTCCCTAGCCTGACTGGATTCCCCGACATTAGTCATCCTGACAACAAAATTTTTAAGTTTTAATTATTAATCATTACTACTCGGTACTCACGAGCACATAAGTTATAAACACATAAGCACATAAGTGTTTTATTACTTCTTCCTTAAAACTCGATAAGAGTTAATCACCACTATCTTTTCAAAGGTTACTTCCTAAGGCTTTTCCCCACTTAAGGTTCATAACCTAAAGCTTTGATACCAACTTATGACACCCCCAAATCCCGGTACTTCATTACCTCATGATTTGGTGTTCACGTAATCAAAACATTCATATCTAACTACCCAATCATAATAAATTGAATAATAAAAACTGCTCATACAGGATTACATTAATAAAACATTATCTCCCAGGTTCTCTAACATTTAATTCAATCATTCAAGTGCGAAAATTAAATTATTACATCACGTCATTATTAAAAGTCTATCATCATAACGATAAAGCAAAATTACAAGTCTTCATCACTTGTACATTTTTCCCTTTCCTTTGCTAGTTGAAGGTTTATCTACCTTCTCAACCATAGCTGCAATAAGTGTATAAATATGCAAGAGTGAGCAAACAAAGCTCACTTGAAATAAGAATAAATATCTTTACAACATTTACCAAATAATAGCCTCAATAGAACTGAATGATATGTTCTATTAACATTACAACATTTGCCAATTCATAGGCTCAATAGAACTGAATGATATGTTCTATTAACATTACAACATTTGCCAATTTATAGGCTTAATGGAACTGAATGATATGTTCTATTAACATTCTTAAATATACTACTAAGGGTCAAATGACCATGAACCATGTCCACAGCTATAAGTAATCTTTCAACTTTAACTTTAATAGTCATATGACTATAAGGACTTCACGTTCTTAGGGGGATCAATCCTTCGTACAATGTATTGTGCACAACCATTTCAACACTAAGCGTAAACCCCTAAACATAGGGTTGTTTATCTCAGTATTTAGAGTACAAGTCCGCACCAAAGAAAGTTTGGTTTTGATAAGCTTTTAAGGGTAATTGAAGTTTAATGATCATCAACTAGGGAACTAGCTGAATCAATAATGATTGATAATACAATAGTTTTTTAATAACAACATAACTTAAAACATTTGAGAATCATAAATGAACTAATTCTTTATATCAAACTCATGCTTGAAATAGCTATAGAGCATAAGCATTTAATAAAATGAATAAAATGGTTAACCTTTGCTTGAACAGTAAAATAAGCTAAGGTTCGAGTCTTATAACATTAGAAATGATATTCCTGAACGTACATTTAACTGATAGCAAGCTGGAAACTAAAAACTTGCCCAACAACGTATTAACTCATGCAAAGAATTAAAACAATTCAATAATAGAGACGAGAGTTCAAAATTACGTTCATTATACAATAATAGAACTTAAGAAACTTGCTTAACTGTAAACAAGATTAAATGAATAAATCAATAAAATTGATTTATTCAATAACAGTTAAGATAAGAAACTTGCTCAATCAAAAGCATGAAGTTACACAATATAATAGTAGAACTTAACTCAACGAAAGTGTAAAGTTAGAAAACTTGTCTCGAGCGTAAGCTAAAATATTGAAACTCACGTTCACCTATACACAGTATTAAAACCACAACATCTATTAGACATACTAATATTCACTTTTCAATATAAAACACATTACTAGCTAAACTTGTTATTTTAGCACAAGTCTTAAGTTACCATTTACATTTCAGAATTCTTAAGTGTTAATCATCACAACACATAACTAACGTTCATTGTATAAACTAGGTTATCACATAACGGGTTTTTGATTTACTAATCATTTTTTCAACTTTGAATTCATAATACATATAACACAACTCTGTATTAGCCTTGTTGTTACATGTTGGACACATTACCATACCCTTTAGCTAAGCCACAAAGAACGACCAAAGTCTGCAGAATTAGCAGACTTCAGTGTCTGGAAATGGGCACTCGCGCGGCAGCGCGAGTTTTGTACTGGGAGGCCGCGGCTGCGCGCCCGCGCGACGCATAAAACTCAATTTTTTTTCAGAACAGAGTTCAACACTTTTCTTAAGCGAACTAACACGAATTTTACCCACCAAACAGTGATAATAACACGTAAGATAAATATAACAGTATCACAAACATGTTTGCTAACATTTAAAACCAATTAGCACAATTTATCAACAACTAGAACTATTTTAATTCCTCAATTTTCATGTTTTTCATAAAAACTCAATTTTCTTGATATTCATTCTAAAAATCATCACTGTGAATTCAATATATGATCAAATCATCTCATTCAAATTACGTTATGTTCGTATTTCAATGAACTAACATAACAAGCGTCAATTTACAGTTTTCTAACAAATTGACCATCAAATTTGTACTTACCTAAACCAAACGAAGAATACATATACTGTCAAAATTTTCTTCTACTGTAAACCAAAATTAGCATGCAATTCTTGTTTAAACATAATTTCTAATCATCAAAACACATGTAATCGTCACAATTGGATTATATAGCAACAATTCTTGACCTATGAAATTCATAGAGTATGAAACTTCATGCCATAAAACTCATATATGTATATATATATATATATATATATATATATATATATATATATATATATATAATGTTAAAGATATGAACAATACCTTCAATTAGCTTGATAATCTCTACTAACACCACTAGAAATGCTATGAAATCCTCAGGTTTCTTCTCAACTCTCTCTCAATTCTCTCTGTGTGTTCTTCTCTCTTTTCTCAGTAACTAGAATGTGTAAAAAGAAAACAACCTGATAGCTATAACGCGTAAAACACAACTGATAGACATAATAATACGTATACTTATTATAATATTAGTTACAAATAAAATATAACGTATATGTTATAAATTTATTTTATATTTTATTTATTTTATTTTATTTATATAATTTAAAATTAAAAAGAATTCCAAAAGCCATAGGGCTTTGTTTGGGAAAAATCATTTAAAATTTAAACGCTTAATACCATTAAGTCTTATTTGGCACAAACCAAATTAAACTACTTTAATTTATTTTAATAACTCCTTATACAATGGTTATTTGTCACACTATATTTAATCAAGCTTTCATATTTATTTTAATTAATTCAAATCACAATTAATTAAATAAATCCTTTAATCATATAACTCAATACAACTAATTAACCATTAAATTGAAATATCAATATAATAATCATTTTCTTAATTCATTAATTATTTATTTAATAAATAATTAACTAAACAAAATTAAATCAATTGAACAAATATTTATTCAACGATAATCACATCCATTAAATATTTATATAAATCAATAAATATTTAATATTACATTTAAAATTCTTGAATGTTACATCGGTCGCACCGTTTTGCAGAGCTGCCAAGAGCAGTTGTTAATTTCCTGGTCTTAAGTTATGTTTATATGTTTTCCTTAAAGACCCTAAGGACTGAAACAATATGGTTTCAATAGAATAAGTATGAAAAGAATAAGTATGAAAGTATGATGTCGTAACATCGTGGTTATTCTAAGGTGGAGTGAAACGGAACCAAAATTAGAAAATGATATACGAATTCGTATATCATTTTCTACATAGTTATAATCGTGTATGAAATCCATGATTATATAACTATGTAGGAATACACGAAGTGCAGATAACTTTAAGAAGTTAAGCCGTAGTTGATAAACTACGAATTAGGCAAGTCTTTCAGTTCCTATTTGATATATGAATTCGATAATTATTAGTTGAGCTATACTTTGCTATGAGAATGTTGATGTATATATATGAAATGCATAAGATACGTATGAAATTTGAAAGTTGATCTTTGATGATATGCTTGTGAAGTAAATCTCTATGCCTGTTATGTGAGAAGTAACTTGCATAGTAAATATTAATTGATTATGAATGCATGAACTGAGTATGTTATTATATGCTATGTGATGCATGAAAACTGTTAGAATTGCTGAGCTGTCGAGCCCCTTGCAAATAACCACTTTTGCAGGTTAAGGACTCTCGGTAACAATTACGTGATACTTACTTGATATAGTTCAATAGTATCGAAGAAATTGATTTATTTATTTAAATATATGCTCTTGAACCATGTTTAGGTTATAGGAGATGTACATGATAGTAGTTATGATGTGTAATACAGGTTGAGTTGTAAAGTTGTACTATGTGATGCATAGAGGAATTCAAATCGAGATGTAAAAATTTATACAGTAATTCGAATAGAATGAAACATAACATAATTTGATTCAAGGATATGTAATTGATTCAAGTTAAGAAATCAATAAAAGATATTTTTTTTAAAGGAGATTGAAAAAGTTTAAATTATTTTACATATTTTTATAACATCAAATATGATGTAAGACATGAATGGTAAATAATAGAGATTTAAAACTTATAAAAGTTTGGGGTCATTATATAGATCCTGGAAATGGAAAGAATTTATATTCTAAATTGTAATAAGCGGAGTTATATTCATTAAGTTATGAATAAAAGATATAAATAGTTTGACGATAGTAGTATCGTGGCAGACCGGATCTGAGGTTCGATGGGAACCCAATTGTCACAGGTTTATATCAAAGTTGTAGGTTATAAACTTTAGGTAAGAGTACCTTAGGTTATAACATGAGAGAGAGAGAGAGAGAGATAAAGATTAAAATATATAAGCGAAGATTCAAAGAAGAATCTTGAAGTATCTAAGAGAATGAGAATTTAGGAGTTTTCCAACTCCGGTAATAAAAATGTTAAGATGATGTCTATAAGATGAAGAAGACAAAGATAATAAGAATGAACTCGAATCTAGTTTGGTTGATAATTGGAAAGAACCCTAAGGTAAACCGATGATCACGACGTGATCACATTGGGCTAGGAAATGATAAATAGTCTGTAACGACTAAGTGGCTATAGCTTGATGCTATAAGAGAATGTACTATGAAATGGTACGAGATGAACTCATAAGGAGTTACATATGATGAAATATTGAGAATTTGTAACGAGCAAATAGCAAGTTAAGAGTGAGATAGAGTTAAGTGAGATTTCAATTGATAACTCATATTTGTGGTTGAGTTGTACCATTCCTTGTATGGGCAGGGAATTTGTACTTGGTTTGAGAACCACTTAGCTTCCTATATTGATATAGTGGTTTAGTTGACCAATTCCTTATATGGGCAGGGGATTGCAATTGGTTCGATAACCACTTAGCTTCTTACACTGATAATCATTGAAATGTTAGTGTCGCGCTATCAATATACTTATGGTGAGAAGGTTATTCTATTCTCATATTTATATCTGATAATTAGAAGCTATTAAGAGTGATTTAAAGAATATTAAGATTAGGCGCGAGTTCTTAAAACTCATGCTTATGGTATATTTGTGACTTATAGTCGTATGCATGTTTTTGAGCCCCTAAGCATATGGACAGTCCTTGATTGGTTCTTGGACTACGTATTACTAGGCATAAGCTCCTAAACTCATATTACTGTGGTAAGTTCCTAAACTTCCAAGGTGTGGTAAGTTCGATGAACTATATCGGGTATATATATGTTATATATTATAAAATAAGAAATTTTGGTATAATGAGCATTGATAGTTTTAAAGATTGACAGAATGAAGCAATGGAGTAAAGATTGAAGATGAAGGAGAAATATGGATTTTCTAAATCTTCTAGCTCTGCTAGATTTTCAAAATTTATTGACTTCGTGCTGTTGGTTGCACTCCTGTTTTCTTGAAAAACATTAAATCATGTGATTGAACCATTGATATTTAAAAAAAAACAATATCGTTATTTATATGTCTATGCTAATTGTTTCGGCTAAGATAAAAATGATTTGAAAATTTTCAAAATATATTTTTGACCATGTACATCATTTGATATGGTGTAGAAAATGATAAACGATGAAGTCATCAATGCAATCGAGCGTAGTGTTGGTTGTGATCTAATGATCGTCAGCCCACTATGGTATGATGTAATATGACAAAGTCAGATAATGGCGGAACTCTCAACGTTCTACTAATTTGGTATGGTATCATAACGTCATAAAAGAATTTTTGGTTTTCTTTTAAATTATGAAGAAGGTCAATTAAGTTGGCTAAATTCTTTTGATTGATGTTCGAGTTGTTGATAAAAGTCTAAGCTATTTGATTCGGTTAAACGACTATTGGAAAAAAAATATTTATGGAATTTAAGCATTCTTGAGTATTTATGCCAAACCAGATTGCTCTAGTGCGAATTCAGATGTTGAGAATCTGAGATGAACAACCCTATAAGGGGACATGTTTTCGGAGACAATAGTTCCAAATGTAACGCATATAGTCGTTACAACACACTACATTGTGGGCCAACGTAGTGGTATAATAGGCCGACCACCTAGTGTACGCGCAGAGGGTGTTTTCAGTCTTAGTGATTGATAAACACTCTGATTTGCAGTGTAAAGGATTTTGTTGAAGCATTAGTAAACTTGGAAAAGAGTTCACGGTCTTGTGACCCCTCAACATAATTTGGAATCCAAGTTATTCATACTACTTCCCGATTATTAAAAAATTGTGGAAGATTCTTATTCTTTTAAAGGATGAATGTAGTAAGTAGAATGTTCCTTAGAAAGGATAATGTGGTAGAATGCAAGTGAGCAAGTTATAATAAAACATTCGAAAAGAGAATAGATAAAATTATTCAAAAGAATATGTAATATTGAAAATAGCACCAAGTAGAGAAGGTCTCGATGATTCCGAGGACGAAATCTTTATAAGGGGGAAAGGATGTAAGAACCCGAATTGTCAGAAATTATTAAAATAAGAATTGAGTAAATAAAATTCTTAAGGCATAAGAACGGTTCGAATAAGAATATATACATATATATATATATATATATATATATATATATATATGCATTGCGAGTTATGTGGTATTGTGTTGCATGGGGTAATATAAACTAGGGTAAAGTTCAGATCACCACTTGGGGTTTGGGTGCTTTCCCACTTAACCACCTGTGGTCTGTAAAGCTACATTTAAACTCCCGACTTTTTGAGTTGAAATGAATAAATGCTTTCCGTCTTAACTCCGTTACTTGAGTTGACTAAAGACTTAATTACCCTCCATATATATATTGAAAATGACAAATAGCAATACACACTAAACAAAACAACTCTTGTATTCAATCCTGCCACAAAAATTGGAAGTAGCCAAGAGGCATTAAATTCATTTGAGATTATTTCATATTATTTTGCAATAGAGTCAGTAGGTCATTACAGTCGGGAATGTCTGCACAAATGTGGACAATCTATGTTACTTGTACTTGCATTCAAAATAAAAATGCTACTTGTAAAGTTTTCTGGACAGAGAATGTGACAACCCGAGAATTTAGGAAATTATTTAAATCTTAAATAATGGATTAAAGGTTGAATAATAAACCTAGACAGAAAATAAGTGAATGGATTTGAGATTTTTGGGAAGGAATTTAGTGAATTTAAAATTTTTTGTGATGAATTATTCAGGATTAAGTGTATATGTTCTGTGAATATGAATATTATGTGATAGTTTATAATTGTTTATTATATAAACAAATAAAAGAAACTAGTGTGATCCTAATTATATATTAAGAATGAAGATTTGAATAACTTAAGGGTTATGGGATGAGAGAATTATGGTATACATAATATATACAAATTCTAAGGGATTTATTTTATACATCTCAATTAATTAATTTTATAACCTATTTATAGCAAGTCTAATTGGGTTAAGAAAGTTAGTGTATGTAAGCAAGGATTTAAATTATAAATGTGTACATGAAAACCCTAATTAAATAATTAGAGAATGGTAATATTAAGAGTGTTGGAATATGTTATTTGTAATGGCCCAAAGATTTTAAATTTGTAAGCCCAAAACATTAAAAGAATAGTAGAATTAATTATTTAAAGTCCAAAACAAATAAACTAGAAATCCTAATTAAATAAATAAGGTTATGTAAATTAAATATATTGGACTATGATATTTTATACATGACCCAAAACAATTATTAGAGAGCCCAAACAAGTAAAGGATTGGGCCAACATTTAGCCCAATGGGTGAGAAAATAAGCACATGTTATTTTCATAGATTTGCTAAGATATTTGGAGAGATTTGTAAGATTTTGTAGAGATAGGAGAGAGAAAGAGAAAAGATATTGGATAGATTTAGTAGAGATATGGAAAGATATGAAAGAGATATGGAAGGGATTTGGGAGATTTTATATATACATACATATGTTATATATATGCATTTCTCCTACTATAAATATCTCTCATCTATTTTGCAAATAAATTTTTTCATCTCATTCTAAATAGATAAGGAAAGAAAAACAAAATAATAGAGAGAAAATCCATGAGGGGGGTTGTCGTGGGGCTTAGAGAGAAATAGAAGAGTAGCTTTGGTTCATGGCTTAGAGCTCCACCTAGCAAGAACAAGAAGAAGAAGAAGAAAAACCCAAAAGGGAAAAGGTATAAACCCTAAACAATTAGTTTATATATTTTTATTTTAATGATTTGAATGAAATAAAGAACTTATGTTTTGAACTTTAAAACTCTTGATCTACATGTTTTAGAGGGTGCTATGTGTAGATCTAACTATTTTAGGTGTTAAAAGTTTGATCCAAAGAAAGAAAGTAAAACAGTTTTTATAAAGCTTAGAAAAGCTAGTGACTGCTGTCCCTAAATAAAAAATTCGGGTTTAGCTAAAGTACTCTAAAAATTCTAGGCTTTTGGTATGTTATAGTACACTCAATAAGCTTTCCATAGATTCTAGAACGGACTAAATCCGACATCGGAGGAGAGAGTTATGACATTTCAAAGTAGTAGTGTCAAAACTATCCATAGTAGTGTCAAAACTGTCCAACAAGTGTGGTGCATTCCACTTGAACGGAATTTCTGGGCTGATATGTTCGGAATCTGGAAACATATCAGTAGGGAAGAATTGTAGTCCCAGAAGTTAGCTTCGCGTGGGCTCAAGAATCGCCTAAAAATGTTTTAAAATGAAAAAGTTCTGACTGTTTTAGCAAAAGAGGGTAAATCTGGGAAAAAGACAAAAATTGTTGCGAGTGGACAATTTTGGGGCCTGTTTTAGGCTACCTAAGAGGTCCGAAATTACTGGGTGATATTTTCTAAAAATACTTTGGTATGTCATGTATAACATATCCAAAAATCAGATTATTCGTAGTTACGAATAATGCGTGAGAAAATTGTAAAGTGGCTGCCTCAAGATGCGCAACAGGCAGAGCAGCAGCAGCGCCTGCCTAGCGCTGCGCGCGCACGGGCTGAGCTGTGCTGACTGCTGCTTGACGTCCGTTTCGCGCACTATTTTTATGAGCTTCCATGATCCATTTTCGCGGTGTGAAATTTTTCTAGAATACTATGCCATGAGGTATATAATATGCCCAAAATTTCACTCTTATATGATTCACGATTTGAGAATTAAAAATCTGCAAAGGAGCATGTCAGAACTAAAATTTGACCGAACGCCGAGCGTCGGTGCGTCGAGCGATTTTGACGTTCGACGTTCCGAATCACGTTCCAGCAAAAAAATAAGTCATAATAAATATAATAAAGTCCTACGGGGCGAGATTTGACTATAAATAATATTTTATGTCGAGAAACTTTCTTTCGGGTATAAATAAAGTAATAAAAATATGTAATAAATATAAGTTACATATTTAAGCAAAATAAAATCTATAGTTGCTTATGAAATTATTTTATGGTGTTATAAAATATTTTAAGTTATTTTTAAATAACTTTTGATATTTTGTGATGAATTTCATTAATTAATTAATATTAATGTGTCGACGTCGGGATTTTTAGATGTCCCTTTCCGTTACTTGTTCTTTGGTGTTCTCATTTTAGGTAAGATTTATTTGAAAAAAACAAGTGAAAAAGGTCCGACATGTATAATATCGACGATGGACTGTTAAGAGTCGCCAGTTGGTTTTTTAAATGGATGAACCAACACAACCGAGAAAAGGTTTGCACATTGACCCAGTGATGTGACATTGCTATACGGGTCGGTGAAACCGAGATTCATTAAGGGTCCGGGGACTTGGTTATGCGGGGGGAAGGTGTTAGGCACCCCCCGACATCCGTGTTACCACGGTGACCGCCTCTTTTCAAGAAACTGCTATCTGAATGTGTGTGTGTGTGAGAGAGAGTCAATGTGCTGTTATTTGAAAGTGGTACGAGGCCTCGTTCGCACCTATATACGCAGGGTTTGAATTTATGTAAAAATTCAATTTTAGCAAGATATGGCAATGAGGTTTTATAAAAGAGGTTTTTTCAAACCCTGACGCTCAATAGTAATTGAGGCCTTTCGCACTTCCATTTTATTAAATGCACGACTTGGTTGATTTTATTTGACGGATGCGAAGCATCCGCACGAAAATAATATACAAAATAATGCCGAATTCCTCGTGGGTATGGAAACCATCTGAGGAAATTCAGACACCGCAAAATAATTTATAAGCTGCTTACAGCTGAAAATGTCCATCACGGGAACCGAATCTAGATCCAATGGGATGAATCTGTGATCACATGATTCCTAGGCTCACATGATACCGCAATTTATATGAAAGCAATAAGCAGGTATATATATAAAAGCCGTAAATATATATATACAGACATGATGGCCAACCACGAAGTAGCTCCATGGGGGATCAGAAATGTAAATAAAGCTATTAAAAGCCATCAACCGCCACGGAGGAAACTCCAGGCGGGACAAACGTAAATAAAGCTGTAAAAACGGTCAACCACCACGAAGTAAACTCCAGGTGGGACGAAATGCAAATATACACACACACACACACACACAACATATATATATATATATATGTATATATACATACATATATATATATATAAAAGCATGTAAACGCACTGGATATAAAATTCAGGCTCACCGAACAGAGTTCGATAGCAGTTCATATATATAAGTATATATATATAAAAGCAAGTAAACGCACCGGATGTAAAATTCAGGCTCATCGAATGGAGTTCGACCACAGTTTATATATATAAGTATATATATATATATATATATATATATATATATATATATATATATATATATATATATATATTAAAGCAATTAAACGTACCAAACCGAAGTTTAGGCTCATCGAACAAAGTCCGACACACAGTTAATGTATATAAGTATATATTTATTAAAGCAATAAACGCACCAAACCAAAGTTCAGGCTCAATCGAACAAAGTCCGATACACAGTTCATATATATAAAAATATATATAGAGAAAAACAAATAAACGCTCCAGACCGAAGTCTAGGCTCAACCGAGGCATAACTCGGTAATGTTAGTCAATATATATATATATATATATATATATATATATATATATATATATATATAGACTGAAATGAAACCACGGACCGAAGTTCGGGCAAAAGCAAGCAACACGACTCTCAACGTGTAGAAGGGTGTGTGCAAAAATGAAGAGAAAGACTCTAAAGTGTGTGAGAAGGCTTACAGTGGGCTGCCAAAGAAGACTTCTATATCTTTAGAGTGAGTAAACACTGGCTTATGTAGGTGCAAAAGAGGGCTATATATGAGCTCACATGTGTTTAAAGTGGGAAAATACATTGTATGGCAAGTGTAGAGCGAATTCTGCAGGGTTTTCTCGTCTTTTGTCTCTTAAAAATCAGCACCCAAAGCCTCTTATTTATAGGCAAAAGGTACCACAGGTGTACCTGCGGCTCAGCCGCAGGTGTACCAAAGGCGGGTCGGGTCGGCCCGGTTTGGTCGGGTCGGGTCGTCTCGAAGTACGTGCATGCGGGCACTATAATATCCACTCGGTTTTTTTGAAGTGCAATTCGAGCATCTGTTTGAGGTATACAAGACCTATTTCGAACCGCCATTGTCGAGAGTTTGTACGATGGCATGGGATTAGAGTTTGTACGAAGTCTTTGAAGATGGGACGGTGCCCTCCGGTCTTCAAGCTTCAACTTTCATCCGTTATCCCGCACAATAGCAACTCGGGATTGGTTAGCCTTGTGGGCCGTTGTTGCGTAGATGTGTTGAGATGACTTGGCGTGGCATCATGTTGGGCAGATGACGATGTTTCCCCTTACCGGTGTTATTGTCAGGTTAGGTCGATAAAGCAGACGTTGCTCAGCTTCGCTGGGATTGGACTGCTGTAATTGGTTGAAAGTCCTCATTGTCATCTTTGAGGTGTGTCTGTCTTCCCGATGTCATTGTCGGGCTGACACAGTGTATCTCGTTGTGAGCACCGAGATTGAAGCTGGTTGTACTTGTAACAAGCATTTTCGGGGTTAATGCCGAAATTGCTTTTCTTGGGGTTATCACCAAGGTTGGAGGCTATTCCCATGTTTAGGGCTGAGACTGGATACCTCGGGGTTATCTCCGAGATTAATCGGTCTTCTCCGGTGTGTGTTCCGGTATTGTATCTGCATGCCTCGTGGTTCTCCAAGATTGGAACGATTACTCCCAGATTGCGATCTGGGGTTAATGCTGAACCTCCGGTAGTATCCGGTATGGTTGTGGATTATCTTTCAGGGTTCTCTCATAAAAGACGAATCTGCCCTCCTGCAATGTTAGTGTCAGTAGTACAAAAAATTTCGAGTGTCTACTGATGTCCCTGTTTATCATACTCATGCATGGCGATGCATGGGTAGGATAAAGAATCCTAGACACTTGAAACGTAATAAGACAAACATGGTACTATGGATAGCAACATGATATAAATGTATGATGCATGTGTACGGGGCTATAGCCCAACATGCTGAGGATAATTGCTGGCTCCTTGTTGCTTTAACCGGGGATTGGCAATGATGACCAGATTTGATGTATGATCTGAGTCTGTCAGGATGTTGATGTTGGAGTTATCAACAAATTCCTGGATAAGGACTGGATCCTACAGAGGTACCTCTTATGTGTCAGAGATATGAGGGGATAAAGCTTGATCTATTTGAGGATGTGTATAACATATTCCATCATCCATCCTCGATAACAATCTCCTAGTTTGTACCGTCAGGACATGTCAGGGTTCTGTTGGAGTTACTGCCAACAGCAAATGCTGTCAGGGATGCCTGACCTTCGTTGACGTGTATTTCACCGATATGTGAATCAACGGCTACAAAAAAATCTTGTGGGATATACTGTCAAGGCTGCTTGACTTCCGCTGTCGTGTAGATCAACGGACCATTGGGTTGTGACCCCCCTGCCGGGGAATATGGGTAATCGGGAGGTAAGAACCCCGAATGGCTCTAGAGCTCTGATAGGTCTAACCCTCTATCGGCTAGAATGATGTCAAGGCTAATTGACCTTTGTTGATGTGTGTGTCAACGGCTTGAATGTACGTGGTAATCCCCTGCCGTGAATTCACGTTATAAACCCCTCGGGAGATCGTATGCATTGATCGAACAACTGTGTATGCTCTGATGGGTTTACTTGCCATCGGCGGAGATAATGTCAAGGCTGCTTGACCTTCGTTGATTTGTGTGTTAACGGATGAATACGCGTTGTAACCCCCGTCGGGGACTCACGTTGTAACCCCCGTCTAGGACTCACGTTGTAACCCCCGTCGGGGACTCACGTTGTAACCCCCGTCGGGGACTCACGTTGTAACCCCCGTCTGGGACTCAGGTTGACAAAGATGATGATCCTGAGAAAGCGGCATTGGACCTGCATACGGTATTGCCGAGCTTGACTGAGATCATTTAATATTACTGGTATAGTGTACCCTGTGTGTGGGCGAATACCAATGCGTGATGTACAGATTCAAAGTCTCATCAGAGTAGACCAGGATTGTATGCAGTTTTGCTCAAATCGCGTGGCGTTTTTATTCTTGATTTAACCTTTTTAATTCGTAAGACCTCCTTTGCAACTCGAACTGGGCCGAGCCGGAGGGATGGGACCCACATGGGGGTGCCACAGGTGTACCTACTACAGTCGCAGATAGGCCTGCGGCCAGGCGTGGATCATATATCCATCAGCCAGCAGCATTCACAAGTCACAAATGACTTGATAAAAAATATTCAACATAGTAAATGTTAGTATTAAACCATGCTGAACATAATGATGTAAAAAAATTTAACTTTTGAGACAGTCAAATTGGCAACTTTTTCTGCTATTTTTTGTCCTATTTGAGGTCCAATGAGCAAAAGGTAGAAAGGCAAAGTACTCCTAGCATTGAGGTTGGCCTTATGCATGATGCTTTTGATTTTTAATGCATATATTGTGTATATGACTTTGGGGTAGGTGTGCTACTGAATGGCCACCTAAACATGCCTGAGTGCCTTTGGATAGTCCAATTTTCAAAGGGGACTATGGCAAAAAAATTTCAAAAGGTAGTTATGCATTTTAACTCTATTGTTTGTTAAAGTAAATGCATGCATGCATGTAATCATAAATGCATTAGAGAAAGCTCCAGGTAAGGAAATACCACACCCTTTCTGAGGTGATTTGGAGACTTGTTGTCCAAATATTATGGATCCGGATCAGCCGAGCAGTTCTTATAGGACCGCTTCTGGCGTACAGCGGAGGGCTTCTGAAGTGCCTCGTCCCCGTTCTGTTGGACAGCCTCGTCGGTTGGTGGAGGCTATGATCTGTCATATCCAAGCAGATGTTCCGAACATTGAGGACGAGGAAGTGGATATTGAGGACCCCGCTCCTGCTGCACCTGTCCCTCGTAGGGAGCTTCCGAGCATTCAGGTGGCGAACCCAAAGTTGCTGGGTGATTTGGGCAGACATCCATCGATGTACTTACATGCTAACGAGGTATAGCGTTAGACTTTGCCTTTCCTTCTTTCCTATTAATGAGGATTAAAGGGTTCTGACGTGGATTTGTATTTCATGCAGGTTCTAGGTTTTACACAGCCTCGAGGGAATTGGTTTAGCAACCACTCCATGTACCAGGGGCTTCATCCTGATTATAGAGAAGTAGTGCATGAGTGGGGATTTGGGGCATTCTTCTCTATCCTTCCCCGTCGTTGTCCCTGGGGTTACCTCAGGGCATTGTCTGAGCGGTGGTTTCACCAGACTCAGTCACTCCACCTGCTAGATTATGAGGTAATGATGACGCCGATGGATTGGCAATTTATCACCGACGTGGAGTTTGGAGGGGAGCCAGTGCCTTGCATGGCGAATATTACCCCTACTGCCGTCAGATCTTTGTTAGGAGTTCTGGCGGCGGCACTCAAAGGCAGGACCGTCCGTTCAGGTCCTTTGAGCGTGGATGCTGTGAGCGGGCTATTGAGTGAGCCCATGCCTGATGATGTCAGGATCAGGGATCGCGTTCTGCGGCGATTGTTCCTGATGATCATTTGAGGCTACTTCATATCAGATAAATCTTCCACGGTATCTTTTGCTTTGGTCAGCGCTACGCGTGACATGGACCGTATTAGAGAGCATGATTGGGGCTCCTATACCTTTGCCTATTTCCTCCGGGGCATGCGTATGTGCTCATAGGGTTTGACCGAGGCTTGGCTAGGATTTTACCCATTTCTGCTGGTGAGTATTTCTCTTGTCTTTTCCCATATATAGGTTAAGAGTGTTTACTGATAGCAGATGCCTTGCCATTGTGTTGGCAGTTTTGGGCTTATGAGAGGCTTCCCTGTTTGCGTCCAGTGAGTGTGTTAGGTTTAGATACCTATCCACGAGGACGAAGATGGCATCATTCGATTCTGCCCGAGGTCCCTGTAGCGGAGGGATTCATTCATTGTCGTATGCAGCTGGAGTTGCTGACGGCCGACACCATCACCTAGCTTCCCTATTCTGGGGAACACTTGACAGTGGGTTTTGAGGATGGATACCCGACTGGGGTCGAGTATTTGATTTCCACCAGGAGAGTTCCACTCTTCACAGATGGCGATTGGGAGCTCTATCTAGGAGAGCGTGCTATCAGGAGCACAACAGGGGAGATTCGTATACCGATCTTACCTCCTGTCAAGCGTCACTGGCCTGTATCGCAGTCACCCGCCATTGATATCCCATTGTTGGGGGTTGACGGATTTGCATTATCAGAGGGTCTATGTACTCAGGAGACATTCCAGCGTTGGTGGCTTCCTCGTACCATTGGAGCCCAGTCTCGCGCCACACAGTTTATGGGGGACATGGTTCCTGGATCCTTGATGATGATGGATTGGATAGCTTGTGTCCAAGATCCGACTCATGTGACACAGATTGATAGCTTGACCCGTCAGTTGGACCAGGCACATATATTTATTCGGCACTTGGGCAGAGATCCAGCAGAGGCGGAGTCATTTATTTCTTCCAGCTCAGGCGTTGGCCCCTCGAATGACCCATTTGGTTTTGTCGGCACGGATCATCCTCTTTATAGGCCTGACATCCCTGTTGATAGAGATGACTCAGGAGGAGTTACATTAGGTGGACAGGATTGATGACGTGGATATCGACACCATTATCTTCTTCTGATGTATTCTCGTTATATCTTTTAATAGGCCTTTGTTAGATATTGGGTGGCTGTTCCCCATTCTCGTTATATCTTTTGATAGGCCTCTGTTAGTAGTACGGCGTCTGTGCCCCATTTCCTTATATTTGTAGCTGTACAGAGCTGATGTATTAGATGATGATATACTTAGGAATGTATGCACAGTCTTTTCCATTCCCTATATCATATTATCTTCCATTATCTGTTATGCATGTGTCATGTTATGCATATGTATGTATGTCCAGAGATATTCAGCATTGACCATTGGATGGTCTTATGACACGGCCCTCACAGATGTCTTCTTCGATAATTAGCCGTATAGATCATACCCCACCGTCAGTGGTGGCATCGGATATGCGATCGTGGTATGATAGTATGTCACCACTAGACAGGGTGATCGTAGATATATTACTGCAGCATACCATGACTCTTTTGGCATTTTAGGTTCCTGCAGGATTCGTAGATGGGATGCTAGAGCATTGGCGACCTGACAGGCAGGTATTCCGCTTTGGCACCCATGAGTTGACTCCTACTCTGGAGGAGTATGCATGTTTGACGATGCTGCCCTTGGATAGACCTTGTGTGCATATGGCTCTGGCAGACATGAGTAGACGATTCATGACTCTCACAGGATTGAGGCGCAGAGTAGTGCAGGATGAGCTGACTTCTGGCCATGTGATCTCTCAGCATTTTCTGTACGACAGATTTGGCTCAGAGGACAGTTACTCACGACATTTCAGGGATTTCACAGCACCGGAGGATTATTGGCGTCTAGCCAGAGTTGACGTATTGATGTTATGTGTACTATCATATGTGTACATGCCGCGGTATATGGATGAGATAGATATAGGCGTTATCATGGTCGTGAGAGCTCTCAGGGAGGGTCATACCATTGTGCCTATGATCTTGGCAGAGACTCTGCGGTCAGCATCCTACTGCAGTACTTATCCATCAGGAGTGTTTACTTGAGACCGATTGGTACCCTTAGACGGCATGGATATTGGTTTACCCACGATGTGGTCATGTCATACTCCTTTCAACCATCGGAGTGTATAGATGCTCAGTCCTGGTCCACATTCTTGGTAGATATCAGAGATCCATTTAGCATATTACTGTGCTTGGGGCTTAGCTCACCATACAGCTTTATTACTCATGCTCCGGGCATGGATTTCCTCCCTCTGGCCGGCTTGAGGTGTGTGACTACTTATCACCCATTGGTCGTGATGTCGCAGTTCGACCAGTTTCAGGATTTTCATCCTTTCACAGGGGCGACAGGTCAGCGTTCAGCTGCCCGATACCTCTCAGCCGAGGATCGATCTCGTGTATACGCTTGTTGGGACCATCGTGAGGTAGTTGCTTTTTCAGTGAGCAGTCCAGGTTATTCCACAGAGTATTTCGCCTGAATGGAGATAAAGGTTTTATCGGCTGCAGCAGTATCTGCAGTACCGGATAGCGACGCAGAGGGTGTGGAGCTTGTGGAGGACATTGATACCCATTTCGAGGAGGAGCCTGCTGCTGGGTTGCCAACATTTCTTCCGGATTCTCCTAGTCCCAGCACTGTTGCGATTCAGCACTCGGCACAGTACTTAGAGCAGAGTCTTCAGCTGATGACCTTTGAGAGAGATTAGGTTCGATCTATGATGTCGACTGCTCTGGATGTGAGGGAGGCCGCTCTGTTGGAGAGAGATGAGGCCTTAGCTCGCAGGGATGCCGCTATTGTTGAGCGGGATGAGGCCAGATTAGCCATAGATGCAGTGATAGTTGAGCGGGATAGTGCCATATCTGCCCGGAATGTAGCCGTCACAGACAGTACTGCAGCGAGGTCCCTTACCACTGACATAATCGCAGAGATGAGCGCATATATTGATGAGCATATGGTCATCATGCAGACAGCTTCTCATCTATTGGGTCATGTGGATACTCTCATACAGAAGACCACAGATTTACCTCCTTCTTCTGAGAGGGATGCTATGTTGGGCTTGCTAGCTCGCATGTATCCTGACTCATAGATTAGCTTGTACTTACCTACACAGACTAGCTTAGCCATTTTGTCATGTACAGTTTACATCATGTATATCAAACAGCATTATATATGACAGGGAAATATATTTTTGGATCACTTCCCTTTTAGATACACCTTGCTATTTGTTTGATATTTTGCCTACTGCTTCAGGGCTTGTGATCTTGATGTATTCTGAATTCCTCCTAGGTGGATGGACATTGAGTTATCTCTGGATAGTTCAGAATGGATCATCGATCTGTGTATCCCTACCATCTTTTGGTGTCTTGGGACTGGTTTCTGTATGGAAATGTGGAGAGGAGTGAGGCTTTCCTCTTTGAGATTGACCGCACCACAAATGGTCGCCAGTACTTCTATTCAGGAGAAGCCTAGTTAATTCCATCTCTTATGGATTGGCGTTACTCTTAAAGGTATGACCGCAGCTTAGATGGTCGCCGAATCTCCTATTTGGGAGGAGAGGTTGGGTAATTCCATCCCTTTGGTCTGAAGCCGAATGAAACGTAGTGGATTGATGTTTGATCCCAGTACCAACTGACAAGGGTTTGTGTTTTGGTAGGGGGTGAGACCGCAGCATGAATGGCTGCCTACGTACTCCTATTGAAGAGGAGATCAGGTCTGCATAGTTCGAACCTGGTGTAAGAGGTTCAACGCTGTATGTGGCAGAAATGGTGTAGGAATATTTTTGTTGTTTTTTTGTGAGGAGAGAAGGGTAGAAATGTTTTTGTTGTTTTTGTTTTATTGCGATCGAGCCATATGAAATGGTTGCCTACGTACTCCTATTGAAGAGGAGATCAGATCGACGTAGTTCTCCCCTCAGGGCGAGAAGAGAAAGTGTAATCCCACGTACAGGTCCGAGTGCGGGGATGAGAAAGTTTAATCCTAAGTTGAGGATAAACTGCAGAGGAAAAGTTTGATCCCAGGTATGGGTAGCCAAACTGTAAACGTAAGAGGTTCGATCCACGGTGGGATGACCTAAGTTGTATGAGCGCAAAGGAAAGCCAGGCTGCAGGCTTGAAAAGTATATTTCCCTGAGGGGCAAAGTGCAGAAAAGTTGTATGTGGTAAAGGGTTAAAAACTGGAATGACTGATGACCTGATGGTTTGACACCAGGGTGTTTGCGAGTTACTTCAGACATAGTACCGTTTCACGGCATCTGAGTTGATGAGTTGTGGAAATTCATCACTGTCCATTTCTTGCAATCTGAGAGAGCCTCCCGTCAATACTTCTTTGACAATAAACGGGCCTTCTCAGTTAGGAGCGAATTTTCCCTTAGATTGATCTTGGTTGTCGAGGATTTTCTTCAAAACCAAGTAATATTGTTTAAATTGCCGTAGCCGGACTTTTTTGTTGTAGGATCGGGCGATCCTTTGTTGATATAACTGACCATGGAAGATAGTCGCGGTTCGCCTTTCGTCTATTAGAGACAATTGGTGATACTTGTCTTGTACCCATTGATCTTCATCCAGCTGAGCATCTATCAACACTCTGAGAGATTCCATCTCAACTTCTATGGGGAGCACTACTTCCATCCCATAGGTTAGTGCGTAGGGGGTTGCCCCAGTTCAAGTACGCATGGATGTTCTGTAGGCTAACAGAGTTAGAGGCAATACCTCAGGCCAATCTTTGTGGTTGGCAGACATCTTTTACATAATCTTCTTGATGTTTTTGTTAGCTGCTTCAACAGCACCGTTCATCTTTGGACGATAGATGACAGAGTTGAGATGTTTGCTGTGAAATTTACTACACAATTCCTCCATCATCTTGTTGTTGAGGTTTTTGGCATTGTCTGACACAATCACCTCTGGTTGTCCATATCGACAAACAACATTGTTTCTGATGAAAGCAATGATGACTTTTTTAGTGACCCTGGGGAAGAAGGCTGCCTCTACCCACTTGGTGAAGTAGTCGATCATGGTGAATATAAATCGATGTCCATTACTGGCTTTAGGGCCAATGGGCCCGATAACGTCCATTCCCCACATTGAGAAGGGCCAAGGTGAACTCATATTGTGGAGTTCCCGTGGAGGGGCGTGTATAGCATTCCCATGAATCTGGCACTGATAGCATCTTTTGACGTGGTCATAGCAATTAGCTTTGAGAGATAGCCAATAATGTCCCGTTCTGAGGATTTTCTTGACAAGGAGGGGGCCACTCATGTGGGGGCCACAGACTCCGCCATGGATTTCATCCATGAGCCTTTGGGCTTGATCTTTGTCTAAACACCGGAGGAGGCCTAATCCTGCATCTCTTTTGTAGAGCGCATCTCCACTAAGGTAGAATTTCATTGCAAGCCGATGGATCCGCCTTTTCTCGGTTGGGCTCGCCTCAGCGGGTGTAGATCCATCTCGCAGATATTCCTTGATATGCTGATACCAATGATATTGGATGGGAGGTAGCTCATCCGATACTTCTCTAACATAATTCCCGTAGGCTGGGGGCTTGTGCAGGGAAATTGTGACGCTTGGCAATTGTTCCTTATCTGATATATGAATCAAGGAGGCCAAAGTTGCTAATGCGTCCGCAAAATCATTCCTATTACAAGGAACATGTAGAAAGGAGATTTCTTCGAACTCCAAAGCCATCTTTAAAACCTGCCGATGGTAAGGCAACAAGTGTAGTTCCTTGGTTTGATAAATTCCGATGGATTGTCGGATTACCAACTCTGAATCTCCAAGGACAGTTAACCGTCTGATGCCCATTTAACGGGCAAGTTTTAGCCCCATGAGACAACCTTCATACTCAGCCGAATTATTGGTGCTGTCAAACTGTAGGTTGACGGCGACGGGATACTGCTCCCCCGTATCAGATACTAGAACTGTTCCAGCTCCAGAACCTTCCATATTAACATCTCCATCAAAATACATCTTCCATGATTGGCGCGTATCATACTGATGGTGTTGCTGTACTGTCATTACTCCTTCATCAGAAAAATATATTTCTAAGGGTTTGAAATCCCCTGAAGGTGCGGCGGCCAGTTGATCCGCAATTCCTTGACCTTTGATGGACTTTTGAGTCACATATACGATGTCAAATTGTTGTAGGATCATCTGCCATTTGGACAGCCGACAATTTAACATGGGTTTGTTGAACACGTACTTGAGAGGATCCACGCGGGATGTACGATGGGTTGTGTGACCATGGAGGTAATGTTGTAACCTCATGGAAGCCCATGCTAAAGCACAACACGCCTTTTCGATCAAAGTGTACTTGTGTTCACTACTACTGAACCTTTTACTGAGGTAATAGATAGCTCGTTCTTAGCCTCTATCGTCCTTCTGCCCCAGCATGCAGCCCATAGCATTGTCACTTACGGACAGGTACATAAACATGGGAACATCATCCCTGAGTGGTACCAACACAGGAGCTTTGACTAGCTGTTTCTTGATTGTAAGGAAGGCATTCTGACACTCATCATTCCATTTCATGGAGGAGTTCTTCCTTAATAGTTTGAAGATTGGTTCACAGGTTGCTGTGAGTTGGGAGATGAATCTGCTAATGAAGTTAATTCTTCCCAAAAATCCCTGGATTTCCTTTTCTGTCTGAGGAATGGGCATTTCCGTGATGGCTTGGATTTTGGCAGGATCCAGCTCAATCCCTTTGTGGCTGACTAGAAATCCTAGCAACTTGCTTAATTTAACGACAAAGGCACATTTGGCTGGATTCAACTTCAAGTTGTACTTACGCAACCTGTTGAATAGCTTTCTGAGATGGTCTATATGGTGATCCTCCTTCCGAGACTTGACAATGATGTCATCCACGTAGATCTCAATCTCTTTGTGCGTCATGTCGTGGAAAAGAGCCATCATAGCTCGTTGATAGGTAGCTCCGGCATTGATGAGGCCGAATGACAACCGTCTATAACAAAAAGTTCCCCAACGAGTGATGAAAGCAGTCTTCTCACGATCTTCCTCGGCAACCATAATTTGATGATACCCTGCGAAGCAATCAGCAAAGGAGTACATGTCGTATTGCGCAGTATTGTCAATGAGAATGTGGATAAATGGCACGGGAAAGTTGTCTTTTAAGCAAGCCTTATTCAAGTCCCGGTAATCCACGCAAACTCGTACCTTCCCTCCAGGTTTAGGCACGGGCACGATATTGGATATCCACTCAGGATATGTAGACACCATGATGATGCCAGCCTAAAATTGTTTCACAATTTCCTCTTTCACCTTTAAACTCCACTCTGGTTTCAAGCGCCTGAGTTTCTGTTTGACTGGCTTAAATCCCTCTTTAATGGGAAGGCGATGAAGGACAATGTCAGTAGACAAACCCACCATGTCTTTATGAGACCATGCAAACACATCCTGGAATTGGGTTAATAGTGTAACCATGTCATTCCGTTGGTTTGGGGTAAGGTCTGAACCAATCTGGATTAACTTAGGGCTTTCTAAGGTTCCGAGATTGAAAGAAGTGGTTTGATCAAGGTTGGGTTTAGGTGTATCTTTGACCCATTCTTGAATTTCTGTAGGCACCTCAATATCATCCTGTGTATCCATCAAGGCTAAATTCATCTCTACATCAAAGGTACAATCCCTGTGTAGGAGAGGCATCGTATCAGCAAGTACAGGCACATCTAAATTCAGAGTCCTGAAACAAAATATGATTTCACTTAGTATATATGAAACGTGTTTGATCATACACAGTGTTAGCATATACTGGCAAACTAAACTGCTAATACTGTACAGAAAAGTAAGCAATTATTATATCTACAGGGCAGAAAGAACTTCTGCCCGCTTTACCCTTGACGACCAATGCAAGGAATGCTGTTCCAATTGGCAAGAGCAAAGTTTAGGTGAACCGCAGTGATGGAGGGACTGTCATCATCCTCCATGTCCCGAATGATGGCCATTATTCTGGGCAATCATCGTCTGGGGTGTATCGGTTGGTATATTCATCATGAAAGATGATACGCATGCCCGACATTATTCGGACAACGTTCTCCTTGATTCTCCGCTCCTCTTCTTCGATTGCGGGATCTGGAATAACGATTTTTTTTCCTCCACCGGTTTCGGCTTAGGAAATAACATAGCCATGACATTGGCTGGCACCTTTACAGGAGGTTGTGCGGACTCAGCACTTGAAGGCGAAGATAAACGCCACATAGTTGAAGCTGAAGGAACCTGTGGATGTTTATGAGGGTTCTTGTGACTAGAGCTAGCCGAATAGCCTAGTCCAGATGTTCCAGTATGCTTGGTTAAGCGAATAGGGTACTTGATACCCTGACAATCTTTACCCAACCCTTGTCCTGGTTTATGACCCAACGACATCATTTCTTGAGTGGCTGACATCACTTTGGCAGAAATCTGGGGTTCGGGTAGTGGTGCTCCAATAGCATGGTATTGGGTATTGTTTATTTCCAAAGCATGAAAATTGACTGGTTCAACGTCCGCATTAGCATTGATGACCGATAAATCCCCGCGTTGAGGACACTCTGGTTCAGCGTTGACCGTGACCAGGCTGTTGTTGACAATATATTTTAATTGTTGATGAAGGGTGGAGGGGACTGCCCCAGCCATGTGGATCCATGGTCATCCCAAGAGCAGGTTGTATCCCGACTCTATCTTGAGCACATGGAAGGATACGCAGAATGTATGAGGACCAATCTCAATTGGCAGCTCAATTACTCCAACCGAATTCTGGCGGGTTCCATCAAAAGCTTTGATGATAGTATGGCTACTCCAGATTCGATTAGGATTGATATTCATCTTCACCAAGGTAGCATATGGGCAGATATTTAAGGATGAGCCTCCATCTATCAGGACTCCAGCCACCATATATCCGGAGGACAATACTGCGATGTGCAACGGTTTGCAATGACCGGTCTCTTCAGGCGGAATGTCATCATCAGTGAAGGATATTACATTGTCATTGAAAATGTGATCAACCAGATGTTGAAATTTTTCCTCATCCACGGATGTCGGTAGATAGGCTTCTTCTAAAACCTTTAACAAGATCTTCCGGTGATTCTTGAAAGTGAGGACCAAGTCCAAAATTGATATCTGTTGTGGAGCTTCTTTCAAGCTTGAAACCACTGTAGCTTCGCTATGACCCATAGTACGGAGGAATTTTTCAATCTTCTCCGTGGGTATTTTTCCCTTTGATTTGACGGCAGATTTCATCACCCGTTGGGGAAGGTACAGTGGATTTTCTTTCGACACTGCAGCAGTGGTATGTGAGGTGGATCCTTCACCTTCTCCATAATTCTATGGAACTTTATGCAAGCTAACAATAGGATATTGTGCTCTGCACAACAAGTTGATTGGCTCGGGAGCGGCCACTTTCAAAGGATTGTTTCTTCCTTTGAGTTGAACTATTGGCATGACAAGTGATGGATCAGCTTCAGTAGATATGATGGCTACCACACTCTTCCATTTAGTGGGACTTGCATTCTCACTGGCGCGTAGCACAGTGTCGTCATCTGCCAGGCGCAGTACGCCACTGTCGATTAGGTTCTGAATAAGGTGGCGGAGTGCCCAGCATTCTTCTGTGATGTGACCATGAGATTGGGAATGATATTGACATACTCCCTCAAAATTGTACCGTCCCGAACGGGGGTTGATTGGAGGTAGAAGGGAACTGATTCTTCCTTCATTGATTAACATGTGAAGTATCTCCTCTATAGGTTGACCCAAATAGGTGAATTCCCTTTTGTTGGCGAAATCCCGACGGGCCTTGGCATTTGCTCTCTTTGTCACTTTGTCTTCCAGCATTTCATTTTTTGAAAGTGAAGAGGGAATATTCATGACAATGGGCAGGAGACTGGCATGCTCCTGGCTGATTAGCTGACGAGTTACTTGATGCTGATAAGTCACCAGTCCCGCCAATTGCTCAATTTGTTTGCAGAGAGCTTTCATTTTTCGTTCCATTATGAACTGGAACTTGGCATAATCCCATCTGTTATCACCGTCTTTGATGGTTTGGGAAGAATCACAGCTGAAGTTGGAACTCTGTACACTGCTCCAATTAATCATGTTGACCTCTTCTTCTTTGTGTTGAGGAAGAGGGTTGTCTTGAACGTTAGGTTGATCTGGTTTAGTTACTACGATCTCACCGTTGTCTATCAGGTCTTGGATCTTATGTTTCAAGGCCCAACAATCCTGAGTATCATGTCCAGGTGCCCCGGCATGATAAGCACATTTCTGAGCAGCATTAAAACCCCTTCCATTTGGGTTGGCTGGTGGAAGTAGATGTGTATTCTTCTTTTGTGTTGTCAGAAGATTAAGGATATTCTCGAGGGTATCCCCTAAGGGTGTGAACACTCGAGGGCGTTTGGCTTCTCCACCTTTTGGTATTGGAGGGTTTACAGACTGTGCTGGAAAGGGAGTATAGTTTCTCCTCTGAACAGGCATATTTTGATTGCCTTTTTGACCCTGTAGTATCAGGGAAACACCTTCCTCTTTCTTTTTATGGACCCTCCTGGTGTTGTTCCCATAATTTCCAGTCTGGATGTGATCAGCAACAGCTTTGAGTGCAGCTAGGTTTTGAATCTTTCCGGATTTCAATCCCATCTCAGCCATCTCCCCATGTTTGACCATTTTAGAAAACGGTTTGCCGATGCCGGCTAAAACTCTTTCATAGAAGGGAGCTTCTTGCATGTCTATGAACGTCATGACCATTTCTGATTCGGTCATGGAAGGATTAACTTGGGCAGCCAGGCGTCTCCACCTCTGGGCATACTCTCTGAAAGACTCGTTAGTCTGTTTCTTGATCTTGGTAATTTGATACCGATCAGGAGCCATTTGAGACTGAAAGTTGTATTGAGTGAGGAAGGCATGTGCTAGCTCTTCCCAGCTATAAATTTTGGAGTTGTCTAATCTTGTGTACCATGAACGGGCTTCTCCAGTTAGACTCTTTTGGAATAATTGCATTCTGAGTTTCTCATCCTCTGCATAAGATCCAAGTTCTCCAATAACTACCTTTAAGTGTGTAGAAGGATCTCCTAACCCGTCATATTTTTCAAAGTCAGGAGTTTTAAACTTTTCTGGATAATGAACACTAGGAAAAATACATAGATCAGCATATGAAACACTCCCGTGTGTTCCAATTCCTTTGATAGTGCGAAGGGTCTCTTCCATTTGGAGGACTTTCTTTTTGATGTCACCAATGTCTGGGTCTCCAGTGGGATGGGCAGCATCATTAGTTTTGTTGGTCTGATCCAATTGCAGTTCAGGTATAGTAATGACATGGGCTCCTCCTTGCGTGGAGGATTCATCATGTACGGGTATTTTCTGACCCTGTGTAGACTGGTGTAATTCTTTGAACAGAACAGCCAAATCTGCAATTTGTTTGCTTAATCCGTCGAATTCTTTGCGAGAAACTGGATTAAGTTCAGTCTGGTCGGATGACGACATAATTGACTGTAGGCCTGTTGCCTTTTTGGACTTTGAACGGGTAGTAGGCCCGATTGACTCCCTACGAAAGACTTGCATAGTTTAGTCCTTAGGGAATGTTAATATTAATATGCAATGTGATGAGTCCATTTTAGGAATTTTATCCTGCAAAAAATGGATGTCAGCTGTTTGTAGCATGTATGTATATGTGTACACATTCCTTCATATTTCTCATTACATAGATATGTTATGAAATTATGTAATTTAAAATGAGAGCATGAAGAGACTTTCCTCCGTTTTGGGTTTATCAGAGGCTGACCTATCTTAGGTTACTCTCGCGGCTTTTTGCCATGAAGGTTCCCAAATCATCGCAATCTACTTGACGGGAAGTTAATCCGGTCTTTCAACTGGAACAAATTTGGGTGGTGCCTTTCCTGAGCCTCGGAGAATCAGGCTTCTCACGAGTCCAGTAATCAAACACCGACGGGATAGCCTCCTAGTGGAGGGACCACACAACATACATTCACATACATCGCGTCTCACCGTATGAAATGATGACATGTGCGAAGCACTAATATCATGAGCAGTTTATAGTGCGAGGCACTAACATCATAGGCAGTTTATAGTGCGAGGCACTAAATAAACAAGACATGCATTCGTACACATTCATCCAATGTAAATGCAACATCCACACACAAGCGGATAACAATTTTGAAAAGATTGAAATAGCGGCTTAAGTTCTCTTACTGGAGTCCCCAGCAGAGTCGCCAACTGTCGACGTCGGGATTTTTAGATGTCCCTTTCCGTTACTTGTTCTTTGGTGTTCTCATTTTAGGTGAGATTTGTTTGAAAAAAACAAGTGAAATAGGTCCGACATGTATAATGTCGACGATGGACTGTTAAGAGTCGCCAGTTAGTTTTTTAAATGGTTGTACCCACACAACCGAGAAAAGGTTTGCACATTGACCCAGTGATGTGACACTGCTATACGGGTCGGTGAAACCGAGATTCATTAAGGGTCCGGGGACTTGGTTATGCGGGGGGAAGGTGTTAGGCACCCCCAGACATCCGTGTTACCACGGTGACCACCTCTTTTCAAGAAACTGCTATCTGAATGTGTGTGTTTGTGTGTGTGAGAGAGTCAATGTGCTGTTATTTGAAAGTGGTACGAGGCCTCGTTCGCACCTATATACGCAGGGTTTGAATTTATGTAAAAATTCAATTTTAGCAAGATATGGCAATGATGTTTTATAAAAGAGGTTTTTTCAAACCCTGACGCTCAATAGTAATTGAGGCCTTTTGCACTTCCATTTTATTAAATGCACGGCTTGGTTGATTTTATTTGACGGCTGCGAAGCATCCGTACGAAAATAATATACAAAATAATGCCGAATTCCTCGTGGGTATGGAAACCATATGAGGAAATTCAGACACCGCAAAATAATTTACACTGCTTACAGCTGAAAATGTCCATCAAGGGAACCGAATCTAGATCCAATGGGATGAATATGTGATCACATGATTCCTAGGCTCACATGATACCGTAATTTGTATGAAAGCAGTAAGCAGGTGTGACACCCTCAAATCCCGGTACTTCATTACCTCAAGATTTGGTGTTCACGTAATCAAAACATTCATTTCTAACTACCCAATCATAATAGAATTGAATAATAAAAGAAAACCTGCCCATACAGGATTAAACTTAAATAAAAAAATCTCCCAGGTTATCCAACCTTTAACAACAATCATTCAAATGCGGAAAATTAAATAACTTCATTACAATCTTTAAATCAAATTCTGAAAGTAAACTATCAAAACTATTACAAGTCTTCAGTATTTATTCATCTTTCCTTTTCCCTTACTGGTGCTAGGTACGTCACCCGTTTCAACTTTAGCTGTAAGAAATTTTACAGGCAAGAGTGAGCAAACAAGGCCCACTTGAAATAACAATAAGTAAATCTTTAAACTTTCACATCAATTGCCAATATTAGGCTCAATAGAACTGAACAATATATTCTATTAACTTTCTGAAAATTATAACATTCACTGAGGGTCTAATGACCACGAATCATGTCCACAGTTATAAGTAATCTTTCAACTTTAACTTTAACAGTTATAAGACTATAAGGACTCAACGTACTTAGGGGGATCAACCCTTCGTACAATGTATTGTGCACAACCATTTTAACGCTAAGCGTAAACCTCTATTAAAAGAGTTGTTCATCTCAGTATTTAGAATACAAGTCCGCACCAAAGTAAGTTTGGTTTGGATAAGCTTTCAAGGTAATTTGGAGTTCAACGGACATCAACTAAGGATTAGTTGAATACAAGATATTAACACTATGTTATTGAATGATCATACTGAATAAACATTTCGTTCTAAGTTCATGCTTTAGGAATAATCTAATAGCATAACAATTGAATAATTTATCATACCTTGCTTTGAACAACGTTAAGCTAAGGTTACATCTTAGAATTTAATATCAAGCATGCACAACAAATAATAACTTGAATGATAAACCAAAGGTACTTTCATGCTAATATAACAAGTTTAGAGTTAAGAAAACTTGCACAATTATAAAAGTAGAGTTAGAGAACTTGCATAAGTGTAACATAACAGTGAAAAGTAACCTTGCTGAATAATAAATTAGCAAAGGTTAGGGAACTTGCCTCGTGTGTAGGTTAAACAATTACTATTCACGTTCACCCCAAGTCCTACACATACCATATGCATTGACAATACACATTAGTTACACTAACATTACCATTATGAGTTCCTTTATTACTCTTAGTATAGCTACTAACTAAGTTTAAGTTTAAACAACATTACATCTTTCATGAACATTACTTTTTAGCTTTATTACAACTACTTAAATGATCATGCCATTGCAGCACATGTACATTAACAACTTGATACAACATCCTAATACATGTCCAATATGTTATCATTAAGTTATACTAATACCCAAAGGGTTGCACTTGCATTTGTGCATCCTGACGCCCTCCGATTGGCTCCAAATACACAACAGTCCTAAAGCTGACCATTTTGACTACTGTTACAGACCTCAAATTAAACAACTTAAAGAATGAAAGTTGTAGGTCTACTCATTCTCTTTCCGAATCATCTTGAATTACCTCAATCGGAGTTCGTATGAAAAGGTTATGACCATAATACTACAGGAGGTCAAAACTGCCCAACTAGGACACTTTTCCGGCGCCGGGGCGCGGAACAGTGGCGCTGGGGCGCGAGCTACGGTGTTGGGGTGCGAGCTACGGCGCTGGGGCGCGAGCTTCAGCACTGGGGCGCGAGCTACTGGTCCATTTTAGCGCTGGGGTGCGAAATTTGGCGCCAGGGCGCGAAATTTGGTGCTGGGGCGTGAATTTTGACGCTGGGGCACCGAAACTCACAGAACCAACCCCGAAAGACAAAGCAAAGCTACTGTCTAATTTATTTTTAACAACCAATGGCATCTAACACATGTATAACTTCATGAAAATTACACATAAAAGTTAATAATCATCCATATACCAATTACCAACCACTAATTAACAATATCATAGGCTAATTCTTTGAAACACTGTTATTAGATCAAAACTCCATGGTTGACAAATAAAAATACAGTGAACTGAAATTCTACTGTTATCAACCAAATTTGATTCCTTTGAAATACAAGTATGCCAACATATAAATCAATTCACATGTGTAGTTCAATTTCTCAGTATTAGTTCACAATTTGCATAATCACATACCAATTTTGTTATTTTGCAAATATACTATTCATACATGTTTTTCACTGTGAAAACCAATTTCTTAGTGACGTAATTTAGCATACCATCATATTTATATATTAAACATACAATTATATATAAATACTGACAATTGAATAACGGTTTATATATAAACACGTAATTACCTAACCAATTATACCAACATAGCTTTTACATAAATTCTGGTAAAACTCTTATACACAGTGAAAAACCAGAAAACAGAGACTACCAAGTTCATAGGAAAATGGCTTAAAACATATCTACGTACATACATTAAGGTTTTAGGAACCTACCTTTTTGTTGCTCTAGAAAACTTGTCAATCAAAACTTGTTTTGGACAATCTTGCACTTGGTTTCTTCTCAAACTCTCTGACCTTTTCCTTTCTCTTTTCTTACTTCTCTCAATAATAAACTAGGTACTAACAATGAGCGTAAACCAAAACTGATATACGTAGAATAAAACTGATATGGCAATAATAAGCCTACTTATTATTATCAGTTACCAAACATATAACGTATAATCTTATAAATATATATTTTATTTATATACTTGTTTTATTTATTTTATTAATAATTTAAAAATCAAAAGAAATCTAAAAGCTATAGGCTTTGTTTGGCAACCATTAAAAATTAAATGATTAATATACTTACACCTTGTTTGGCAAAAACTAAATTAAAATTACTAATTTATCTTAATAACTCCTTTATAGCAAGGTTATTAGTCACACTTTTATTCAATTAATAAATCAATTAAAACATTAATCTATTAAATTACTTTAGCACATAATTTAATATCACATAACTATAATTTCTTTTATAATTATAATTTCATTTAACCAACTAATATTTTAAATTACAATTTTCTATTTAAAATATTATAATTTATTTAAAATCACTATAAGCTCTCTAGCTTACTTATTAAATTAAATTATTATATAATCTCAAAACAATTAATTTTTCTTGGCTCCTTAATTATTTATTCAACAAATAACTAACTATACCACATCAACTCAAATTGAACAATTATTTATTCAATAATAAACATATCCATTAAATATTTATATAAATCAATAAATATTTAATATTACACTTTAAAATTCTGGAATGTTACATCATTCCCTCCTTACAAGGATTCTGTCCTCAGAATCACAACTCAATTAAATCATTCATTACAGCAGGTATATATATAAAAGCCATAAATATATATATATATATATATATATATATATATATATATATATATATATATATATACAGACATGATCGCCAACCATGAAGTAGCTCAATGGGGGATCAGAAATGTAAATAAAGCCGTTAAAAGCCATCAACCGCCACGGAGGAAACTCCAGGCGGGACAAACGTAAATAAAGCTGTAAAAACGGTCAACCACCACGAAGTAAACTCCAGGTGGGACGAAATGTAAATATATATATATATATATATATATATATATATATATATATATGTATATATACCGGATATAAAATTCAGGCTCACCGAACAGAGTTCGATAGCAGTTCATATATATATATATATATATATATATATATATATATATATATATATATATAAGCAAGTAAACGCACCGGATGTAAAATCCAGGCTCATCGAACGGAGTTCGACCACAGTTTATATATATAAGTATATATATTAAAGCAATTAAACGCACCAAACCGAAGTTTAGGCTCATCGAACAAAGTCCGACACACAGTTAATATATATAAGTATATATATATATATTAAAACAATAAACGCACCAAACTGAAGTTTAGGCTCAATCGAACAAAGTCCGATACACAATTCATATATATAAAAATATATATAGAGAAAAGCAAATAAACGCTCCAAACCTTAGTCTAGGCTCAACCGAGGCATAACTCGGTAATGTTAGTCAATATATATGTAAATGTATATAAAATATATATATATATAGACTGAAATGAAACCACGGACCGAAGTTCGGGCAAAAGCAAGCAACACGACTCTCAACGTGTAGAAGGGTGTGTGCAAAAATGAAGAGAAAGACTCTAAAGTGTGTGAGAAGGCTTACAGTGGGCTGCCAAAGAAGACTTCTATATCTTTAGAGTGAGTAAACACTGGCTTTTGTAGGTACAAAAGAGGGCTATATATGAGCTCACAGATGTTTAAAGTGGGAAAATACACTGTATGGCACGTGTAGAGTGAATTCTGCAGGGTTTCCCCGTCTTTTTTCTCTTAAAAATCAGCACCCCAAGCCTCTTATTTATAGGCAAAGGGTGCCGCAGGTGTACCTGCGGTTCAGCCGCAGGTGTACCAGAGGCGGGTCGGGTCGGGTCGGCCCGGTTTGGTCGGGTCGAGTCGTCTCGAAGTACGTGCTCGCGGGCACTGTAATGTCCACTCGATTTTTTTGAAGTGCAATCCGGACATCCATTTGAGGTATATAGGACCTATTTCGGACTGCCGTTGTTGAGAGTTTGTACGATGGCATGGGTTTAGAGTTTGTACGAAGTCTTTGAAGATGGGACGGTGCCCTCCGGTCTTCAAGCTTCAACTTTCATCCGTTACCCCGCACAATAGCAACCCGGGATTGGTTAGCCTTGTGGGCCGTTGTTGCGTAGATGTGTTGAGACGACTTGGCGTGGCATCGTGTTGGTCAGATGACGATGTTGCCCCTTACTGGTGTTATTGTCGGGTTGGGTCGATAAAGCAGACGTTGCTTAGCTTCGCTGGGATTGGACTGCTACAATTGGTTGAAAGTCCTCATTGTCATCTTTGAGGTGTGTCTGTCTTCCCGATGTCATTGCCGGGCTGATACAGTGTATCTCGTTGTGAGCACCGAGATTGAAGCTGGTTGCACTTGTAACAAGCATTTCCGGGGTTAATGCCGAAATTGCTTTCTTTGGGGCTATCACCAAGGTTGTAGGCTATTCCCATGTTAAGGGCTGAGACTGGATACCTCGGAGTTATCTCCGAGATTAATCGGTCTTCTCCGGTGTGTGTTCCGGTATTGTATCTGCATGCCTCGGGGTTCTCTAAGATTGGAACGATTACTCCCAGATTGCGATCTGGGGTTGATGCTGAACCTCCGGTAGTATCCGGTATGGTTGTGGATTGTCTTTTAGGGTTCTCTCATAAAAGACGAATCTGCCCTCCTGCAATGTTAGTGTCAGTAGTACAGAAAATTTCGAGTGTCAACATAATGGTAATTAGTTTATTCAATTAATACATTAAATAAATTATGAAAAAATAGAATTAATGTTTTAAAAGTTATATAAAAATGATTTAAGTGTTATAAAAATATTTTAAGTTATAAAATAATTTTTGATATTTTGTCATGAAAATATTAATATTTTAATATTAATAATAATTATCGAATAAAGAATTTAACTGTTTATAAATCATATAAATATGATTTTTAAGGTAATAAAAATAATATGAGATATTATAAATATATTATAATATTTTGGCATGTATTTCATTAATATTTAATATTAAATAATTTTAATGATATTAGAATATTGTGGTATTTAAATTAGATAAATACGATATTAATGATTGGAAAATCATTTTAAATGGTAATAATTACTTGAAAATTATTATGAGCTTATGAAAATTATTTTGACTAATATTAAAATTATCTGAGATAATTGATTAAGTGTTTAGGCAGAGTTTAATTGAACTTAGACAGTCGGGATGTCAGATTTGTGTCGAGTTCAACTCAGACTGCAATAGTTTGACTTGATACCGAGTCATATGTGTGTTGTAGACTGATAGGGTTATGTGTTATGTGTTTATGTTATTCTATGTATATCTATATATATAATAGTATTATACTGTGATGATATTATTCTAACTTAGAAGTACATATTATTAATAATAGGTCTTTAGACAAGCTTATTAAATTGCATAGCGGTAATCAACGGTTCAGACAAGTTTTACTTAACTCTACTAAGAGTTGTTTCATTCGGATATGCTTATGGTTAATCATTGTTGATTGCCATGTAGAATTGTACTCTGTACATATTGCATGTATAAGTCAGGTATGAAAGACTGATCACCTTCATTACCATTCGGTTTAGATATATTTGTTCATGTTCAATATTTGTTCAATCAAAAGTTTGTTCCTGCTAGTTCACAATTATATTGTTAAATTATTGCCAGCTTATTATTCAGACTCTTTCAATCATGATATATTGTTAAATTATTGAACTTAAACTTGTTGGGCAATCTTATGCTTACCCTTCCTATATCATGATAAAGCATTGCAGATTAAGACGAATATGTCGGATACAAGGAAAGGTCAAAGACAGTTCCAGCTTTAGTATATGTGTGCAGCTAAATTTGTATAAGTATTGTATATTAATGTTATTGTAAGTTAAATAAGTTATGAATTGTGTATTAAGTTAATGTTACTCGACCTTGGAGAATAGTGTGTAAAGTTTATTGTATAAACAATTTATGTTTATATCTTTCGCAAATAGTAATAGTGTTAGAATTATTGAACCGGATCCGCGGTGATTCGGGGCTCTCACAGAGAAATCTACAAAGGAATATGGAACCCTTACATATCGTATAATTATAAATTGAAAAAAAAATTACTGTTCGAGTAAATTGATTAACATCCACATCAAGAATTCAAGAATTTTCTTTTAAAACTCTTGAAATGGCTTTAATTGTATAAGGTGTGGTGCAACAACAACCCCCAATAAGCTGAAACACTGGGTAGTTCCATTTTGTAGCAAACAAGTCAAACTTGTCATCGTCGCAACTCTTGGAAGGATGTACACAAAGAGCCATAATGTAGATGCTGATTAATCCCCTGGGTATCCATCGTTAAAGATATAGAGAGAAATATAGAAGCATTAGAGCTTTTCAAAAAGACCTTATAACTTATCAGCCATTTCTTAGCTATGCCATCCCATGTCTCATAACTGTTGGGATAAGTAACAATCAACTTTCCAGTTATCTACTAGGAGAAAAATTGACAAACATTTCAGATCACAGCAAATGGTCAAAAATCTGGAGATTAATGTATTGCTTATTTAATCAGATCAAACCTTAATCTATGAATTCATAATCCAAAAAACATGACATTGGAAAACCCAAATAATTTCTCATTATAAAATAACAGGAGCAAAACATGAAATCCAAATCACAATAGAATCCCAAAAACCATACCGTCCAATTATGGGTCTTGGATAATCGCCTATCAAGTGCATGTAAGCATTATGAAACATCAGCTCGAGGCCGAATTACGGATGTGGAAATCAAATTTCTGCAAGAACCGCACAAAATATCAAAAACCCAAAATTAGAAAAACCTATAAATAAGTGTAAAAATAATCGGATCTCTCCGACGGTGAGAGAAGATTTTGTTCATAAAGTTCGAAATTATTCCTTGGAATCGCAGGCTAATCCTCTGTACAGAAAGTAAGTAGTATTGTTTAGTGTTCTCTTCGATGGTGAGGAAAAGCCCCAAAACAGAGCTGAAGAATAAGCCCAAGAACAGATTGGAGCGAGAACTGAAGAGAAAGAGCGGTGGCCAGTAGGAGAGGATCGGAGTGGTGGCTGGTGGGACTTGGGAGGATCGAAGAATTCTATTTGGGATTAAAGGGAAATACTGAAGTCTAATCGGAGAGGAGAGGAATGTCTTTTAAAAGCCAAAAGGGAGAAGAAGGGGGGGTATTTCAGACATTTATTAGTTTTTTTTATTGTTACAGTCCCTTCTCACGCGCTTTTAGCGTCTGACATACACGCACGGTTAAGTTGGATGGAAAAAATAACGTTTTCACTTTAACTTAAAAAGTCGGGAGTTTAAATATAACTTTACTGACTACAGGTGGTTAAGTGAGAAAGCGCCCAAACCCCAGGTGGTGATCTGAAGTTTACCCTATAAACTATGCAATAAGTGATTTCTGTGTTTAATAAATATATTATTATTACATATTTGCTATTTATTGGAGAGGCGAGTTATTTGAAGTAAAGAAGATGGATAGAAATTTATCTATCGATTTTAAATAATTTATGTGAAATTATTTTATCATAGTAAGTTGGTGACATTAAATATCTTTGATAATCACTAATTTCTTGAGTATATGTATGAGTAAGTATCAAGTCTAAGGCGGTGCAACCGTACCCTTTAATGGTGGATGTATAGGAGCTGGGCTAAATGATTCATTCACAGAGCGGATGTATATACGAATTAGTAACCGATCTAACTCACTGTAAAAACAGTGTAGATGAGACGGAAACTAATTTGTTAGTTGTTTGTGAGAAACCACTCAGTGTACTATATTGAATACTATTAAAGACTCGATATGTGCTAGGTTTAGACTTGTATATATGCACATTATTGACGAGAGAAGAAAATCGATATATCTTTAGATAAATATTGGTTAGAGATTTATTGATTAATATTAAGATATGGTTAAATGTATAGATTAAAGAAATTGTGTAGAGACAATCTATAGAAAGGAAAGAGAAATAATTATAGTATATTGCTAATAAAGGATATTAAAATAAATTCTAGTAATTGATTATTTTAATAAAAGGGGAAATATTATTTTGATATTACCTTATATAGCTTTGTACGAGGTAATGTGTGTGAATAAGTAATATGGTAAATATAGTAAAATATATTTGGTATATAACTTGATGGAAACAATTTATCATAATAGAAAATAAACTTATTTTATATATATAGTGTGTACGTGTGTCATGCATGTAAACATTTTATTAATATATAGATATTATATTAAGAATAATATTTTGAGAAAATGAGTAAATCGTTTAATTATGATTAGTTCCTATATTTGGAGAAAACATGATAAAAACATCTTGTGTTATGTTATGACGAAATATATAATTTTGATTATAGTAATGTATTTCCAAGAGGGTTAAAGTTATAAAAGAAAACTAAGTTATTTTAATTTACTAAATAACTTGATTTATTATATTACCGCGAATGTTATAAAGAATATTTATTTATTTCCATTCACGATATATTTATATATGTGAACCTTGTAATATAATAGTTCGATATAAATTGAACATGTTATAAATAGTAATGTGGTGAGAAATGAATAAGTAATGAGAATGAGAATAAGCTTAATATAAGTTTGTGAGATATGCCTAGTGTGGCAAAGTGATGGAATAAGCATTTATTAAATAATTTAATAAATGAACAATTGAAGGAATTAATTTGTATGTGCAATGATTATATATTATATAGTAGCCAAATCTATATGATATGAAATGAAGTGTGACACTTCAATGGTAACTATATAATATAGGAAACTATATGGCAAAGTGAAATGAGTCGCATGAGTTACATAAATGGACATATGTGATAATGTGTTATGTGTGGTACATTAGTGTGTACTTAATGAAGAATATTAAATAAAACTAAATAAATAATTGTTGTTAGTAATTATTTCAAGAATTAAGTATAATTGGAATAATAAAGTTCATGATAATGTGATGTGACATGATGACTGGGATTTATACTGTGTTAATTAGTTATTTTTGAGATTTATTATACTTGTTTTATGTCATGTTATGTTTAGGTGTGGTGGCATAGAGTGTGCAAGCTTAAAAGGTGGTTTCATGGCAAAACTTGGCAAGAAAAGGAGCTAAAACTAGACTTTTACAGATTGACCCCCGCCGGGGCAGACTTTATACATACAAAACCCCCGCCGGGGCGAGGGTACTAAGGAGAAATCAGAAGCACCCCTCACCGGGGTGGGCTCTTGTATAAGGAAAACCCCCGCCGGGGCGGGGGTACGGGAAAAGTCCAAACTCCTATTTCGATTGTGTTGCTGTAGTGGCATGAAGGAATGAAGTTTGAATGGTTTGGAACTGTATTTGGTATCAGTTATGGTCAGAATACGTGTCTTATGATGGAAATAACAAAGAAACAATAGGGGAGATTACGTTGAACAATCAATTAACAATTCTAAGCCCTAATTTGAGAGAATAGCATTGGAGGAAGGATTGAAGGTCTGAGTCGCGATAATTGCAAGTTGGAGCTGAGAAGAAGGGTGGTCTTGGATTCATTCTATTTCTTTAATTCAATAATTGTAATTGGGATGATGATTACTTTGATGATTTCAGTTTTTGATTCATTTGTGATGAACTAATTTACTTATTAGGCTTATGATGGATCTTTATGGTGGAACGATGATTATGTGGTCCTTAATTTTAGTTTAATAATCTATCATTCAGTTTATCTATTGTGATTTGTGTTTTAATTTATGAGTTGGTTGATCACAAATTCTGTGTGGATTTGTATGGACTCGAGAGACGATTTATGAATCTAGACTTAGCCACTATAGCATGTGTTCTTGAATTCTATGTTTGAATGAAATCTTGATGAATGTTAGGGTAGAGATATGCTTAACGTCGCATGTAATCGGATAGAGAACTTGAATTTAAACCTTGTTTGATTGTAATTCACATAGAGATATAGTGAATTAGTTGATTAAGGTGTTTAGCTTAATTCTATCTAATTTATGGATTTAAGTTAATATGGTATTAGTGCATCGAAAGATGGCTAGTTAAACTTGAGTGTTCTTGATTAATAAACTGGGATAGTGAATTGAACTGAAATAGGGTGTAGTAATCGGAGTGATACTTAAAGTGAAGTCGTAAGCCTAATTCTCCATTATTTACTTGAAATTACAGTTTTTAGTTTTGTTGATTGTTTGGTATTTTTTATATTTTTAGTTTTTAATAGTTATAATCATTGAATTGGATAGTTTAATAAAATTTGGATTAATATAAAGCTGGAAATTATTAGGATTAATTTCATACTAGTCTTTGTGGGAACGATACTTGACTTATCATTATATTACTTATTGACCACGTGCACTTGCATGTGAGCGTAATATGATTTCGATCAACATGACACTACTCAATTAAAATATATTCGGTACTATCAAATGTACATGGATTATATAATGTGAGGGATACATGTATATATCTATATACGTATATGGATGTATAAGGGAAGTATTTGAATAAATATGTATAAAGACTTGTATGTTAGCATTATGTATAAGTGAGATAATAAAATGTAACATGGTTCAATAGACCACTCCCATGACCCTTAGAAATGCTGAAAATAAGAGTTAAATAAGCTTGCTAGATAGCTCATGTGATAGCAATGATGGATAGCCCAATGGCTAGCGTAAAATGAATAGTAGTAGTTGGTGGGAGTTATCCACCAACTCTTCTTTGCTCCTTGTGTAATGACCATAGGAGGGTAATGGATTGGCTATGAATAGAGTCCAGTAATTAGTGCTAGTATATAAGTTATGATAACATATAATGTAATAATCTTACATTATGACCATATTATAAGATGTAATGATAAGAATAATATTATTTTGTGAGATTATATTATTATAAGCTTGTGGACTATTAATTACTAAGTTCACATAATTATGTCTTGTGTGGCATAAATAGTGAAGTTAAATCAAAGGGAGATTTAATGGAAAGTATTAAAATAAATGGTGAGTTAATAAATAATTGATATTAATTATCATTATGATAATTGGGTATATTTGAGATGATAAATTTTATGAAAAATGATGGATTGAGAATATCAACCTATTTTAAAATTAGCTCAATTAAAATATTATTGGATTAAAACAATGTACATGAGGTGCATCATTATGTGTATTGGTATGTTTTTTTATGTGGGTGTACATATGTATATATATATATATATATATATATATATATATATATATATATATATATATATATATATATATGTACCTATAACTTAATAAAATGTAGTAGCAATAAGTTATTTAAATTTATTTAATAAGCCTTGTCCCAATTAGAGAGTTCCATTCTCTCAATACATGTGAGTAGGCATTTGGTCTATCTTATTTCATTGCTGAAAATCAAAGAGGCTAGCATGAGAGTGATAATGGCTAGAATGATGGTAATAATGAAGGAGTGAGTGACTTAAATAGTAAACTTCAACCACCTCCACCAACTTCTTCTTGCCCAATGGATTCCTCTTATTTTCCTTGGTTTAAAATATTGGACAAAGCAATGAATTGGGTAAGAGCTCTCTATAAATTGGGAGCTCCCCCTCATAAATTATATTGCTTGAATTCTTGGTAGTTATATAGAGAGTTTGTTGGTGACGATTGAGAGAGAGAATTATGAGATTGAGAAGCAAGCTTAGTAATTCAAAGCTCCAAGAGGTATAACCCTTACTTTAAATTCTTAGTTTTGAGTAGATGAATTCATAAGAAATTTCATGAATTAGCTAAGAATTGATATGTAGGATAATGGTAACATGTTAGTAGAGTCTATGTATATGTTATAAATGCAATGTGATAGTATTCAAGCATGTTCCATGAAGAAGTTAAACTTTGGTTAGGAAGCTCTGCATATTGCAGAAAGCCTCCTGTCTGGAACCGGAGTGGCGCGGTCAGTACAAAAGCAGCGCGGCCGCGCCGTCCTGTAGAAATGGAAAATGACTTTTGTGTAATCTGAATTGTTGAGCATGCTAGTTAGACTTCAATAAGTGTATAATTGAGTCTGACATGTGTACTATGATTGCCATTCATGTAATGAATGATAGTAGTTGGTTTAGCTTAATTTTCTAAAGAAAAACTTACAGTTTTTGAGAAATAGAAGTTGATGAATTTGGTGTACTTTGAGTTCTAACCTTGGACCCTACGTACGCATGTTAACGTGGATGAGATGTAGTTGTTAAGTTACCTTGCATATACTATATCGATATAGCTTGGTTTAAAATGTTTTGAAAGAAAACTCGGAAGTTTTAAGAACAAATAGTTTCAAACATTTTGTAAATGGTATTATGGCTTTTCAAAGCATGTATACTAGGATGCTTTATGCCTCTAGAATGTGTCAAGTGTGTTCACCATCTAGCTAGACATGAATTAGACCTTTCAATCATGGTTTAAAATAAATTTTCAAGTAAATGAACTATGCTATGTCTATGTAAATGAGATAAATATATGTGAACATGCATATTAAAGGCTTGTTAGTACCAATATAAGGTTTAAAAGCTTAAAAATATTGAACCTTTGTTAAAAGAAGTTGTTAAGCCTTGTTAATGTAAACAATTCAACATAGAGCTATGTAATTCAAAACTAAATGATTTGAAATATGAATTTGATGAAATATCAGAACCTACTTGATGTATGTTTATAGTATGTATCAGAATGCCTAGTATGTTGGGACTAGACTGAGCAATGAAAAGCTCAAGTCTAGTTTTAGCAGGGAGTAGCGCGGCCACGCCACTCCCAAGCCTATAAGTAACGCGGTCGCTGTTGCCTCTTTTTTAGTTCTAACAAAAGAGCTCTAACTCATGCAAGCATACATGTGTCAACAAGCAATACAGAGTAAGTCGAGTATCGATCCACGGAGAAAGATTTCTAAATTAAACTATTATGCATCAACTAAATCACTATTTTTATATGCTTAAACGTAACACTTATGATGTTGAATTACTCTAAAATCTAATAATAAATAACAGAAGAATATAAATGTAATAAATCAAATATAGAAATAATAGGATCCTAACTTCATTTAATAGTTCATCTAATTATCACCGTCATGCAAGACTATCCACGTATCACAGGAAATTAGCCAAGAGCACAAATGTAGACATAACCATTTTTCAATGTATCATGACCTACTCACATAACATCCACATATAATAGATATCATATAATTAACAATAAAACCAATCTCACTCTATTTCTATGTGAAATTACAGCCATATTGAATTTAAGCACAAGCCCTTATATAACTCATACGGTGAAACAGTATATGTCTATCTAATTCACGAAATATAAAGCTAAGTAAAACAGCCCCATATACGCATGCTATCATGATTACAATCCATACTCGCATGTTATTTTTCAACTCCATACAAGCACATAAAATGAATGGTGATCAATCATTCATGCATTTAAATCAACCATGATAGAAATTCCTGACGATACACAAACAGTCCAGCAATCAGGCCATAAGTTAGACTACGTAGTAAAATCCGTTAGAATCCCATAATGGAGTTTAGTTCATGACTGAACCAAAAGCCATTATGGGATCAAAGCAATACATGGACAATAAATAAACAAATGAAAGAGAAAAGATAGAATCGATCAAACCCAATTGCTAATTATAATCCAAACGTAATTCAAATCCTCACTGATATCCAGCAACATAAAAATAGTTTATCCACAATGATTAAAATCCAAAGAAGAAGTAGAAAATAATACGTCTATGCTTGGTTCATCAATGGAAATCTCTCAAAGCGTAAACCCTAGTTCTCTATTATGAAAAATGTAAAAGCTGAAGATAGATACGTCTAGTACCAACCAGAATAGTTTTAACCAACTCAAACTCTTACAATTTAAAAAATAAAATAAAACTAATTAACAGCCGCAGAGGTCGCGCGCGGGCGCGCGAGGTTCTTTTCTAAACACTACACGGGCGCGCGAGTGTGCAATATCAGTTCCTTCCGGTTGATGGCGCGGGCGCGCGTCCTTTTGCCTGTATAGCCGCGTGGCTTCTAAACTTTGAATCCTCAGGTTCTGTTGCTGCTTCTTCCTTGTCATGCTGCTACTGATGCTTTGACATGCAACTTTTGTTCTTTTGTTTCCCACTACTTAGCTTCTTTTGTCCACTCGACCCTCATGTTGTGCCTTCATTGATCACATGCCATCTACCAATGTCGAGCTCATGCCATTTCCTGTACTTTTACACCAAAAGAGTTCTCAGTACATGCAATGCAAAATATCATGAAATGCAACTAAAAACATACTAAAATGTGCTTGAGATGGGCATAGTTCTCGTGAATTGATATCCAATAAGTAGGTATAAACCCCACTTATCAAATATCCCCAAACTTGAACTATTACTCGCCCTCAAGCAATGCATACTATATAAACACTGAAAATGCAACTACATGCTATGCAGCTATATCATGATGCAATTGAATCTCACATTCTTCCAGCTATAAAAGAATTTCAGTCCAACATGCCTTAGTGAATTATTCGGATTCAAGAATGAAACTTCAAACTACGCCATAGACATAATATCATACACTCAAGTAATCTACACATGCTATAGAAATGATGTGTTTGTGTGTTGTGTTCACCAAAGCTTGACTGAAGCAAAGATTACACATGTTAAACTGCTCAACATAGAAAATTACAGTCTAAATCAAGATTCATGTATACTTATGCAACAAGGACTGTTCCAACATATCAAAACAAACTAAGGTTCAACAATGGGTTTAACTGCTTTATTACTACTCACGAGGGCGATTTTTGCACTTTCCCGCTTGCTATTTTTTTTCTTTATTTTACATAACTGTGCAATGCCTCATTCCATTAGGCTACACTGTTACCCCTTACCGAGCTTTCAACCAAAGACTCCTAGACCATAAAAGACCTTAGGGTGCTAGGTGTTAAGACACCCCTATGGGCGTACTTACTCACGTAACTAGGGCCCCGAAATAAGACTAGCCACGTTATCAATTTTTTTTTATATATAGCATACCCACGTGTTCCTAAAGTTTGATTATAAATGTTTTGTACACTCCAAGTCCATTTTCCACATATTTCTCTTTTTAAAATCACATTTCCTATCGAACAATACAACACATAATTCTTATGCCTACAAGCAATTGTGAACACGACAGTGCAAACCGAAAGCATTCAAACAGCATTAGGGATCATATCATGTAAAACATTATAGCTAAGCTTAAGTTATCCATTAAATTCAACAATCCTTCAAAATTCAAGTTTCATCATTAGCTGGACATAACTTCCACAACGCTAGAATTTGTGAGACATGCAACTAAACATACACTAATACACATAATAATGACTAAAAATAAAAAAAAAATTCTGCAATTTTTTTATCTACCACATAAACATGCAAAATTTAAACTACCATATAAACATGCAAAATTTAAACTAAACATGAAACTGTAACTAGACATGCAACTACTATATGCACTACCCTACTACCCCAATACCCCCAAACTTATAAAATTCATTGCCTCAATGAATGTAGATATAGGGTTAGAGAAACTCCCCTAATGCTCAGCTGCACCACCCTCATCAGGTGGTGAATCCAGTGGTGGATATAGCACGGCTATCCCGAACTGTGGCCACTCAAGCGTTGTCCCTTGTTGTGCAAATGCCTCTGCCAATGACCTCGTCAGACCCGTAGAAAATGCTGCAAAGTTGTCATACATCGCGTCGACCTTTTGCTCCAACCTTCGGAGCTGTCGATCCCCAGCGGCAGCAGCTGCTTGAGTGGACGGGCCCGCTTCATCTGTCTGAGAGGGCTGCAGTGGTGGCTTTGAGAATGTGGGTTGGATGATAAAGCCTTTTCCTCGTGGGTGCGGTGCACCTTCTGCCCAATCCTCAAATTTTGCAATGGTTGCGAGAGTGATATCTTGGCTCGGGTTCTGCATCTGTTCATTGTCCCAATGGCATCCTTGATGGGCACATAACATAGCTACAACAGACGCATGGGGAATACTCCTTGTAGTACTTCCCCGCAGATAATGCAATATATTTTGATGAATCAGGTGGCCCACATCAATGTATTTGCCTGTGATTATTCCCCACAGAATGATCGTCCTCTCAGCTGTGATTTCATGCTGATGAGACGACAGAACGAGCTTAGCACATATGAACAAATTCCACGCACATATGAACAAATTCCACGCTTTAGCATACCTATTCAAGGCTGAGGCTGGGAATATGCGAGGCTGATTCGTGGCAGCCTTATAAGTCCACTTCGTTCCTGGAACGCACAATTCAGTAATGACAACTTCCAAATTCATTTCGAAGCGGACAGCCTCCACCTAATTGTCAGACCCAGTCGGTGGTGTATCAACTCTCCTGAAGATTGCTCTGATTGCTGGTGGTCTATAATCTATTTGAAACCCTCAAACCACAGATAGACCGCTCATTGTTTTTTTAGCATTAGCATAGAATTCTTGGACAATACTCATTGGAACAGGCATAGGTGTTACAGTCAGTCCAACCCATCCTCTCTCTTAAATCATATTCCACAATTGACCATCTTGTTTCTAAGGCTTGAATCCCCTTTCTTTCACAAATGTTTTGGCCACGATTCTGTAATACTCCATCTGTGAGGAATTTTGCATGATCCACGACATCCTCCCTTTGACTGCTAGAGGAGGACGATGATGAAGAAGAAATAGAACGTGCTCTTTTAGGACCCATTTGCAAGTGATAGAGAAAATGAAGATAATTTGCCTAATAGTGAGTGATAGTTGATGAAGTGAATAACCCCCAAACTTAATTCGCACAACCACTCTCTGAAACCCTAGCTTTAATATGCAGATTTTGATCGTGGGTAGAGTAACTGATGCGCACGACGTGGGATGAGATGAACGGATGGAGAAACGATTAGGACTCTATGATTTCTCAAGTTGCAACTGTTTGAAGAAGGGGAATCGTGTGCTTTGTGGAGACTGAGATGTCTCTCTATTATATTGAGTGATATAAGATATGAGGCACAACAAATGTTTTAAACGAAAAAAAAAATTCAACAATCGGTGCCGCGCGCGGCCGCACGGCTTTTCAATGGAGACCAGGCGCGGGCGCGCGAGTGGGATTTTGTGTCTGGCAGACATGCAGCGCGGGCGCGCGATCTTGTACTGTTAACATGGCGCGACCGCACGACCCTGTTTCCTGCACATCCAGTTTTCATTTCCAGTACTGCTAGACAGTGATGCCCTCTGTTCAATTCACATGCATAAACACTAATTACTCATGTCACAGTGTGAACTATGGAATAAGCATAAATGACCACATACACTCTACCCTATACTCAAACATAGTCCAATGCAAATTTAGTTACTCACTCATTTATGCAAAACACAATAATCTATCACAATTAAAAATGAAGATGAACTAACTAAAATAAACGAAACTGAATAAATAAAAAATAGAGATAGAAATAATGGGTTGCCTCCCATCAAGCGCTAAGTTATAGTCAATTAGCTTAATTGTCTCTGAATCTCATGTCGAAGAAAGAATTGAGGTGATTTTATGTCTATCCACCTCGCCACCAAAGTAATGCTTCAATCGCTGTCCATTCACCTTAAAAGGCTGATCCAGGTATTTATCGAACACTTCTATCGCACCGTGTGGGAAGACAGTCTTCACTGTGAATAGCCCTGACTATCTCGATTTTAGCTTCCTAGAAAAAAGTTTAAGTCTGGAGTTAAAAAGCAAAACCCTTTGTCCCGGTTCAAATGTTTTCTCTATGATCTTGCGATCATGCCATTTCTTCATCTTCTCCTTGTACAGCTTTGAATTCTCATATGCCTGTAATTTGAATTCATCCAACTCATTGAGTTGGAGTAGGCGTTTCTCCCCTGTAGCTTTTAAATCAAAATTGAGCTTCCGAATCGCCCAGTATGCCTTATGCTCTAGCTCCATAGGAAGGTGACATGCTTTTCCATACACGAGCTGAAAAGGTGACATGCCCAACGGAGTTTTGTATGCAGTCCTACATGCCCATACTGCATCATCCAGCTTTAACGACCAGTCCTTCCTCGTGGGATTCACAACTTTTTCAAGGATTCTTTTGACTTCTAGATTCGACACCTTAGCTTGGCCATTCGTTTATGGGTGATAAGCTGTAGCAATGCGATGGTTCACCCCATACTTATCCAACAAAGTTGTAAACTGCCTGTTGCAGAAATGACTTCCTTCGTCACTAATGATGGCCCTTGGAGTCCCAAACCTAGTGAAGATACTTCTGTGTAAAAACCTGAGGACTACCTTGGCATCATTTGTCTGAAGAGCTGCCACTTCTACCCATTTCGACACATAATCCACTGCAAGAAAGATGTAGAGATTTCTGCAAGAATAAATAAAAGGGCCCATGAAATCAATCCCCCACACATCAAAAATTTCTACTTCGAGGATCGTATTCAACGGCATTTCATTTCTTTTGGAGATGTTCCCCACTCTCTGACATCCATCACACCTCTGGACGAAACTGTATGCATCCTTAAAAATTATCGGCCAGTAGAATCCTGCTTATAGTACTCTAGCCGCTGTTTGTTCTCCACCATAGTGACCCCCGTACACAGAAGAATGACAATCCATGCAGACTCTCCACCCCGTCACTGTTCGTGATGGAATCAACTCATTATTCTCATTTAAAACTACGGTCATACCACCCTTTTCGGTACACGTTGCACTAGGCTCACCCATGCGCTATCTAAGATCGGATAAATTATACCTGCATCCAGCCATTTAAAAACTTCTTTCTTGATCACTTCTTTCATTATCGGATTAAGTCTTCTTTGTTGCTCAACCGACGGCTTACTATCATCTTCCATCAGGATCTTATGCATGCAAAACGAAGGGCTGATCCCTTTGATATATTCTATGGTCTATCCAATAGCTGATTTGAACTCTCTAAGCACTCGTAGCAGTTTTTCTTCCTGAAAAGATGTTAGTGTAGAAGAAATAATTACAGTTAGCTTTGAATCTTTATTTAAAAATGCGTACCTGAGATTATCCGGAAGTGGTTTTAATTCACGTTCTGGAGGTGTCTCAAGAGATGGCTTTAATTTTACTGATGTCTCTCCATCTTTCGTCAATGGTTCGACAGGTGTTCTGAATTTTCTGAATTATGGAGTGGTATCCAGATATTGCACAAGTTCGTCGAATTCCTAATCCTCCAACTCTGAATTTTCAGCAATGACACAATGATTCATAATCCACCAGACTCTCAACTTCATTATTTAATACACGGTCCACCAAATCAACTCTGAAACATTCTTCTTCATTTGTTGGGAACTTCATTGCCTTGAAGACATTAAAAGTAACCTCCTGATCATGTACACGCATCGTGAGTTCCCCTTTCTGAACATCAATCAAGGTCCTTCCTGTAGCTAGGAATGGTCTCCCTAGTATGATTGGTATACTCTTATCTTCCTCGTAATCCAAAATGATGAAGTCAGCCGAAAAGATAAATTTATCCACTTTCACCAGTACATCCTCAACTATTCCCCGTGGATACGTGATGGATCTGTCAGCTAGCTGCAAAGAAATATTTGTCAGCCTTGGAGCCGGCAATCCCAACTGGTTGAACACTGACAAGGGCATCAAATTGATACTTGCCTCAATATCACATAAACACTTACTAAAACTCATCTTCCCGATCGTGCATGGAATTGTGAAACTTCCCAGATCTTTCAGCTTTAGAGGTAATTTACGCTGAAGCACTACACTGCATTCCTCTGTCAAGGCTACTGTTTCAAACTCTTCTAATCTCCTCTTCCTTGATAATATACCCTTCATGAACTTTGCATAACTTGGCATATGTTCTAATGCCTCGGCGAAAGGTATGTTGATCTGAAGCTTTTTAAAGACCTCCAAAAACTTGCTGAACTGCTTATCTTCCCTCTACTTCCTTCATCAATTTTTCAGCAGACACAGTTTCCTCCTCGCGCGACCGCGCGGCTTCTTCAGTATTACATGGCGCGGTCGCGCCATGCTCAGTTTCTATAGTCTTTTTCCTAGACCTTAATGTGATCGCTTGACACTGTTCCTTCCCTTCTCTTCGTGGATTTTCTTCTGTATTACTTGGCAAGGAACCCTGATGCTTGTTGTTAAGCATGCTCGCCATTTGCCCCATTTGACTTTCCAAATTCTTAATAGCCACTGCTTGGCTTTTGATCATAACCTCCGTGTTTGCCATGTACTTCATCATTATCTCCTCCATTTCTGATTTCTTTTCTTGCTGAGGTACAGGTGGAGTGTGATGTTGTTGTTTTTAAGAAAATCCAGGCAGAAAAGGTGGTCTTGGAGTAAATTGTTGTTGCGCTGGCTGTGACTGAAATTGATTATTCGGCTGGAATTGATTTTGTTGATTTCCTTGATTATTTGACCAACTAAAGTTAGGATGGTTGCGGTTGTTGGAGTTGTATGTGTTCTGAAATTGGCCTTGGTCCTTCCTGTAGTTGCTCACATACTGTACCGACTATGAGCTAATAGCACATTTATTTGTCGAGAGTGACCCTGCACAAATTTCACACACAACGGCAACTGTCTACGCCTTACTCTCTATCAATGTATCTATTTTCTTCGCCATGGTAGCCATCTGTGCTGACAACTGCGTGATAGCATCTACTTCTAACAAACCTGCAACTTTGGGTTGTGGCATCCGAGATGTAGGGTTTTGAAAGTCATTCGCTGCCATTGTCTCTATAAGGTTATATGATTGCTCATAACTCTTTGCCCATAATGCTCCTCCTGCAGCTGCATCTACAATCGGTCTTGATTGCCATCCCAATCCATTATAAAATGTGTTAATCACCATCCAATCTAGCATACCATGGTGTGAACACTTCCTTAACATCTCTTTGTGTCTCTCCCATACCTCATATAAGGATTCACCCTATTGTTGCTCAAATTGAGAGATAGATGTCCTCATCTTCGCAGTCTTAGCCATTGGGAAAAATTTGACTAAGAACTTCTATGCTAGGTCCTCCCATGTAGTAATTGATCCTGAAGGCAAAGAATGAAGCCAACTTCTAGCTTTATCCCTCAATGAGAACGGAAACAGCCTAAGTCTGATAGCATCTTCCGTCACCCCGTTGTATCTGAAAGTATCACATATCTCGATGAAACTCAACAGGTGCTCATTAGGATCATCTGTAGCAGCACCCCCGAACTGTACCGAATTCTGCACCATCTGAATAGTGCCCGATTTTATCTCGAATGTATTAACTGCTATCACTGGTCTGACTATGCTTGACTGTAGTTCATTAAAATTAGGCATGGAATAGTCTCTCAGAGCCTTATGATCCTCTCTTTGCTCTTCTCTTTGTCCTTCGGCTGCCATATCGGATGTAGCACCCTCTAACTCTGCTTGCAAATTTCTATGCACTCTCGCTTTCCAACCTCTCCAGTTTATGTTGTCCTGAGCAAGTGTTAATTCGGGATTGGATGACCGTGTGCGCATAAAAATTTATTCAAGTACCTGAAACAAAAACAGAAACAAAAATAGAAATGAGATAAGATTAGATTTGTCTAAGTCATACAATATAGCTTAAAACTGATGATAATAATAAAAATTTAAACACCTTTCCCCGGCAACGGAGCCAAAAACTTGTTGGTCGTTTTATCGATCAATATATGTGTGCAAGTATACACAGTCAACAAGTAAAAAAGAGTAAGTAAAGTATCGTTCCCATGAGGAATTATCTAATAAAGTTCACCAAGCACTAGCCCATAAATATTTTAGTCTTATTTAAACGAATGATTTAATATTTTATATTTAAAATGGGAAATTAAATAAACCTAACTATTCCTAGAGTAAGACTAGATAATGAAGACCTGAGATCAAAATTTTATCTATTGATTCATTTAAATCAATACACTCCCTGTTAAGCCAAATTACTTGCACTGGATTGCTAGTCGAGAACACGAAAGTAAAGTACAACCATATCTCAATGTATACCATACTAATATCACATATAATCCACAATTGATAGAATAAACATGAACACCCACATTACCTAAACCACTATATGTCTATGTGATTTACAAATAATTAGGGTTTAAGCCCAAATTCTCAAATGACTACAAGCAATGCCTTGGTATATGTCTATCCTAAGCACGAATCATATATTCCATCACCATATAGAACATACATACACAAGCTATCAAGATCAAATCTAAACACATACTCTGTATTTCAAGTTCATATGGGTTATCACAGTAATTGATGGCTAATCAACTAAGTAAATAAGCATGAATCTTAATAGGCAATCACATAGCAATAAATAAGGTTAACAATGAAGTATGTCAAAATAAACTAGACAATAGATTTCATTGCAATCCCAAAATAGAGTTTAGCTCATCATAGAATCAAAATCCATAATCCACAATTGATTATACATTGAGAAATAAAGAGAGAAGTAAAGAGAAGTTAGGAAATTGGGAATGCAAATCTGATCTCTCTTGCTCCAATTCTGAATTTCCTATTCTCTCCAATTGCTTCAATCTTCAACTCTAATCTAATCTAGGGTTCTAATCTACTCTAATATAATAAGGAAATTAAAGAAAAGAAAAGAGCATATGTTAGCTACGTGATCCCCCAAGGGGTGGAATCCCCTTTACATACTGATAATATGTCTTATTTATAAGCCCTAATTGAACCCCCCCCCCCCCTCAGTTACGATTCAATTGCACTGTTTAGTGAAAAGTCAGCTCTAGTTAACATCAGAAGTGGCGCGACCGCGCTGGGAATGGCCTGGAGTTAGGCGTGCCCGCTCCCAAGTATCATATCGCACTTTTTTGGTCCAGGGAATGGCGCAGCCGCGCAGGAAATACACTACAATTCGCGCGCCCACGCTGCTAGTTTTCTGCTGCAGTGTCCTATGGTAAAACGGTCATAACATTTGATCCGGGAGGAGTTACAGGGTCTGCCACCTATCAAATAGAAGCTCTCGACGAGCTCTACAACTTTTATTCTTTGATAATTGAAAAATAATGGACGAATGAAGGCTGAAATTGGGTTGGAAGTGACAGCTCTGCAAATGGCCAACCAAAACATTGAAGTTTAACGTTCGTTGGTACAAATGTCATAACTTTTGCATTCGAACTCCAATTGGAATGATTCAAGATGTTCCAGAAAGATAAGAACATGCTCTATAACATAATCCAAGTTCCAAGCCAAGAACATGAAATGAACATGAAAGCCCAAACGATGTCCGAATTGTTTTTTCTTGCGTTTTTATACCAATAGTCGCTCACACTGTTCCCCAGCATAAGATCTACAAAATGAACACAAAATACATGTAAAGTAACTAAGAAACATGAGTATAAGCAACTAATTCAAGTAATAGATAGTGGATAAGTAAGTATAAAATATACTTATCAAATACCCCCAAACTTAAACTGTTGCTTGTCCCCAAGCAACACAACATAATTCAATCTACATGCTATGCAAGCTATGCTACTATAACAATGAATCCCTAGATTTCTAACCTTGTTAAGAATTCCAAGAAGATATGCCTCAGAGAAATATCAAGATCCAAGAATAAAGCATCAAACTAAGCTAAAGACATAATGGCATACAATCAGAAAATCTCAACCTACTATAGAGATGTTGTGTGTGTGTGTGTGTGTTGTGTTCACAGATAAGCTTGACAAAAGTGAAGATTTCACATGCTATACTGCTTAAGAAAGAAAACTGAGGTTCAAATCAAGAACTATGCATATAAATGAAACAACAACAACTCCAACACATCAATACAAACTAAGGTTCAACAATGGGTTTATTCTGCTTTATTTTTACACACGAGAGCGATTTTAGCAGTTTCTCGCGGTGTTTATTGATTTCTTTTCTTTTTCCCATGACTGTACAATGTCTCATTCCATTAGGCTAACTGTGCTACCCCTTAGCGAGCTTTCAACCAACGACTCCCAGACCATAAAAGACCTTAGGGCGCTAGGTGTAAAGACAATCCCCTCAGGTGTACTTGCTCAAGTAACAAAGGCCCCGAAACAAGACTAGTCACGGTAATTTTTCATATTTTTCTCTTTTTTTTTATAGATATAGCAAGCATACCCATGCGTTCCCAAAGTTTAAATTTCTGTGTTTTCATAGTCAATGCTCACTTCCTACACAATTCTATCTTTAAAAACAATGTTTTCATCTCAGCAGTCAAAAAAGTTAATCTTTTACCAACAAGCAGACATGAACACTTGCGTGCTAACCGGTAGCATCTAAACAACAAATGAAATATTCCAGAATTTAAAGTGTAATATTAAATAATTATTGATTTATATAAGTATTTAATGGATATATTTATTTGTTGAATAAATAATTGATCAATTTGAGTTGATGTGGTTTAGTTATTTATTTATTGAATAAATAATTAAATATTAAATATTTATTTGCAATATTAAATATTTATTGAATTATATAAGTATTTAATGACAATTTGAGTTGATGTGGTTTAGTTAATTATTTGTTGAATAAATAATTAAGGAGCTATGAAAATTAATTGTTATGAGATTATATATTAATTTAATTTAATAAGTAAGTTAGAGAGCTAATAATGATTAAATGAATTATAATATTTTAATTGGAATTTGCAATTAAAATAAAGTGTTAGTTGGTTGAATAAAATTATAAAGGAAATTATAATTATGTGATAATAATTTATGTGTGAAAGTAATTTAATAGATTAATATTTGAATTGATTATTTAATTTATTAGAAGTGTGACAAATAACCTTGCTATAAAGGAGTTATTAAAATAAATTAAAAGAGTTTAATTCAGTTTTGTCAAACAATGCCTAATGTCTATTAAGTCTTTAATATAATTGTGTTTTACCAAACAAGGCATAAGGATTAATTAATTATATTTTTAGTGGTTAGCCAAACAAGCCTTATGGCTTTTGATTTTCAAAACTCAAATAACTGATATCAGTTATATGTTTTATATTTATATCATATAATAAATATATATTATATCTTATACGTTATATCATAAGACGTAAGAATAGAGGAGAGAGGTTAGAGAGAAGAAAAGAAAAACTAAGAGGAAGAAGAAGAGAAGAAGAAAAGAAGAGAGGAAGAAAGGCTAGAGACTGGAGAAGAAGAAGCTTGAGAATAGAAAGGAATAGCCATCATCATCTTCTTCAAGGTATTTCTCCTATTCTTTTTAGTTTTAAAAGTTTAGTTTTTCTCTTCCCAAATTCTCTGTAGAATTCTTGTGTAAGCATGAATTGTTGTTGCTATGTGGCTTTATATGACATACTAGTGATGTTAAAATGATTTTCATAAGTTATAGTCAATGTATTGTTGTTATGTATGTAGTTTGTGAAGAAAACTTTTTTTACAGATAGTTTTTGTGAACGAGTATGGGTTAATTTAAAGTAGAAATTGAGGGTTAATTAGTTGTTTAGTTGATAAATTGATCATCTAATTTGATAGAGTATGTATAATTATTGATAAAGATACTTTGAATTAATTGTTTTGGTTGAAAAACAAAATTTACAGTGTTGATTTTCATTGAAATATCAAAAATTGAGTTTTTATCAAAAATAGTGAAATTGGATGTTTTAAATTCGTTATTTATGTTGTTGTATGGGTAGAAGCATGTTAGAAGTTCTTGAATTATGTTTACATGAAGTTTTTGTATGAATTGCGTGTGAATTAGTCTGTTAAAAATGAGCTTGTAGGCCAAATTGGCTTTTTCTTGTACTGTTGTCGAAGCTGTCAGTCAAAACTGCAGTTTCGCACCGCGGCGCGGCCCAGCATTACGTTCGTGGCGCCGCAGCGCCATCGCCACGCCGCAGCGCGGCTTCGTAGTTTATTCGTCGTGCCCCAGCGCCATCCTCACGCCGCAGCGCGACCCACAGTGTAAATTATGGCGCCGCGACGCGAGTTAGCAGAATGGTCTGACAGTGTACTTTGTGTACACGAAATTTTAAGAAAAGTTATGTGATGATAGTAGGACTGTAAAATGTTGATTTTAGTATTTCTATACTATAAATAATTATGTTATTAAACAAATTAACTTGTTTTATAACCTGATTATGTGATTAAATAATCAAACCTACATGATGAATGTATTAATTATGTGATAATGACTAACTATGTCACGATGACATATGTATATAGGATATTGTGATTCAAATTGTTCGGTTTAATATACTAATAAGGCAAGTTTTCTAATCTATTATCTTGTTAATTCAATTACTATTTTCAATTCGATTACAATATAATGATCTAAGTTATTCTGGAGCAAGTTATTCTTGTATTTAACTTGTTGTTTAGCATGCGTAACTATATATACTAATGTCGATCATTTCTATCGTTCAAATTGCTATGCATGCTTAGTTTTCAATTCTAATTAACCTTGGCTTAGTATTGTTCAAGCAAGGTATGCTGTAGTTATTCAAATTGTATGCTATTAGATTATTCCTAAAGCATGACTTTAGTTACTATGATTGATTCAATCACGATTATTATATAGTATAGTATTATTGGTTTTATTCAACTACTCCTTAGTTGATGTTTGTTGAATTCCAAATTTCCTTGAAAGCTTATCCAAACCAAACTTCCTTTGGTGCGGACTTGTACTCTGAATACTGAGATGAACAACTCTATTGTTATGATTAGGGGTTAACTTACGCATAGCGTTAAAATATTTGTGCACAATACATTGTACGAAGGGCTGATCCCCCTATGTACGAGATCCTTATAGTCTTATGACTGTAAAAGTTGGAGTTGAAAGATTACTTGCAACTGTGGACGTAGTTCATGGTCACGACCCTCAATGATGTATATTTTCCATATTTTGGGATTTTAGTTTCTGATTATTATTGATAGAGTACTATTCACTTTTGATGAGCCTATTTCGACAGTTATTAGTATTATACTCCTGTTGATTCCATATTATATCCAGTGATCAATTGTTTTGCTTACTCTTGCATATTTATAAACTCATTGCAGTTATAGAAGAGAAGGTAGGTGTGTAACGAGCCCAAAATCCATACAATTTAAATCTCAACTTCGGTCGTTAACCATACATTTAATCTCTAATTTTACATCCTTATTCGATATTAAAAACACTAAAATTACGGAATATTTAAAACGTTTATACATTTCCTTCTTTCTTGCCCTGAATTGCGACCTTTACATTACATCTCTTTGATTCAATCTTATATCATGAATCGCTACAACAAAATGACTATCTAAGTCTTACATCATAACTAAATATCCATATACATTGGATAGCTCAACTTACAATTCAACAACATGTTACGTTCAAAATATGAAATACATTTCTCATAAAACATAAGTAATCTTCGTGAATATAGATCTCTATAACTCACTTAGCACATATCTTTACCTAAAAATCTCGACCTGCAAAAGTGGTTATTTGCAAGAGTGAGCTCGACAGCCCAACAAAATCTAACAGTTTTCATGCATCACATAGCACATAATAACATGCTCGATATACATCTCATAATAATTAAAGTAACATGGCATACATGCTTTTAATTCACATATCAAATATAAAGTTTGAGTTCCTTACTCAATCATCATTACTTAGACAAAACAATGCAGTCATATATTGACTTTAACATTTCATGATTTCAACATGTATAAGATATCATGCAATTTAAAACAGTTCATCAAATCCACGTAGAAAATAGGAACCGAAAGACTTGCCTTGATCGTTGTTTGCCAATAACAGTTTAACAGCATACAGTTATCTGCACTTCACGTGCCCTACACAATTATATAATCATACATATCAACTATTAGTCACATAACAACACATAGTACTTGTAATTTAAACTTTACTCTACGTCTCATAACCCTTCCTATCATAAATACACAATGTTCAACTTAATTGTGTTAACTTTTCGACTTATAACTCACTATATTTCTTCTTAGTCAAACTCGAAGTTCATTTAAGTGCTTAAGTATTGCTAGGACTACTAATTGGTTTTATATGAAACCCATTTCATATCCTATAATATTCATTTCAATTGAATTGAAACACTTTTTAAGTTAGTAAACACTTGGCACGACGTTTCGACGTTCATTCATCACACGCCCGATTTACTTCTCTTGTGTGTGCTTATTATGCTTCATTAACTTATCTAATACATCATTTATTAATGTTAATCATCATTATATTTATTAACATTCAAGTTTTATAACTTAGAACATCATCTTTTATGGTCAGGAGCACTACACATGCATATGTGCATGCCTGACGCCCTCCGATTACCCCCGAAAACACAACAGTCCTAAAGATAACCATTTTGACTACTATTACAGACCTCAAATTGAAAAACTTTTGGAACAAAAGTTGTAGGTCTACTCGTCCTCGTTCCGGATCATCTTGAATCAACTCAATCGGAGTTCGTATGAGAAAAGTATGGCCGTTTTACTACAGAAGGTCAAAACTGTCCAATTCAGACTTTTGTTCCGGCGCCGCGGCGCGAGAACTAGGCTATACAGTGGCGCCGCAGTGCGAGATTGGTTTTGGGGCGCGAATTTCAGCGCTGGGGTGCGAACATTTGGCGCCGGGGTGCGAATTTTGGCGTTGGGGCTCCATTTTTGGCGTTGGGGCGCCAAAAACTAACATAACCAAGCACGAAGACCATTTTTGGTCTGTTTAAGAAATTCTAGCAACTAATTATATATATATAATTGATGTAATTTACACATAAATGTTAACAATCATCTATATACCAATTACCCACCACTAATCAACAATATCATAAACTAATTCTTTGAAAACACTATTTTTTTAAAACAAAAACTCCATTGTTGATATTCTTGACACAGTGAGCACTGTAATCATAGTTATAAAATAATTTGATTTGTTTTAACTATATTCTATTAAATTCTTACCCAATTCATATAATCACAGTTCAATTTCATGATTATCATACAATACAAGTATAATATTTGGTACTCTGCAAACCACGTTTATACATATATGTTCACTGTAATTTCACTTCCTTTTTCTTTAACACGTAATTAACACGAAATCTTATAAGCATACTACACATACAATCACATATCTATATATGTCAGTATAACAATTACAAAAACATAGTTTTACAAGAATTTTGTAAAAGCCTTCTACTCAGTGAAAAAGAAATACACAGAGACATATAAATTATATGTGTATTTAGTATTAAGGTCATAGATATACCTTTTGTTGTTAAAAAATTCGTGTTAAACTCTAATAATAACTTGAAGAACTCAGCTCTTGTTGCTTCTCTTTCTCAGACTCTCTCAAACCTTTCTGAACTTTTCCTTTCTCTGTAGCTTTTCTTAGGCTTAAGCCAAACAATATATGTAAAACCAAATAAACTAAAACCCAAACGTACGAAACTGTTATATACTTAATAACCATATTAAAATATCAGTTACCAAATATATTATATATTATTTATATTTTGTTTAATTTAATTTATATTACTAATAAATTAAATTTAAAAATCCAAAAGCCATAGGGCTTTGTTTGGCAAAATTATTTAAAATTAAAGACTTAATATATATAAGCCTTGTTTGGCAAAACTAAATTAAAATTACTTTAATTTATTTTAATAACTAATTATAATATAGTTATTTGTCACAATTCTAATTAATTAAGTTTTCATACTTAATTTAATTAATTCTAATAACAATTCGTTGCATAATTTAATAATTTATTTAGTCATTATAAACTCTCTAACTTAATTATTAAATTAAATTAGATTATTATTTCAAAATAATTACTTTCCTTAACTCATTAATTATTTATTAAACAAATAAATAATCAAGTCACATCAAATCAATTAAACAAATAGTTATTCAACGATAAACACATACATTAAATATTTATATAATTCAATAAATATTTAAATATTATAATTAAAAATCTGGATTGTTAAAAGGTGAACCTTCGTCTACCACATGAAAGAAAAAAAATGTACAAGTGATGAAAACTTGTAATTTTATTTTTATCATTATGATAATAAACTTTTAAATATGATGTGATGTAATAAATTTTAAATCCCGCATTTGAATGTTTGTAACTAAAGGTTAGATAACCTGAGATATTTTTATTTAAGTGTAATCCTGTATGGGCAGGTTTTTTATTATTCAATTTTATTATGATTGGATAGTTAGAAATGAATGTTTTGATTAAGTGAACACCAAATCTTGAGGAAATGAAGTATCAGGATTTGGGGGTGTCACAAGTTGGTATCAAAGCCTTAGGTTATGAACCTTAGGTGGGGGAAGAGCCTTAGGAAGTAACCTTTGAAAAGATAGTGGAGATAACTCTTATCGAGTTTTAAGAAAGAAGTAATAAAACACTTATATGCTTGTGTGATTATAATTTATGTACTCGTGAGTGTCGAGTAGTAATGATTAATAATTAAAACTTTAAAACTTTGTTGTCAGGATGACTAATGTCGGAGAATCCAGTCAGGCTAGGGAGGAGGGACCTCAAATGCCTATAGAGGAGGAGCCTCGCGATATTCAGGTAGTTTGGGAACAACTACTGCCACGGGAGTCAGCCCCGTTGGTCACAGTAGTTGAGGATGAGGATGATGATGTGGAGACAGACGAGGAGGATCCCGTTGAGTTACCACATGAGGATGAGGATGAGGATGACGAGGATGAGAAGGAAGAGACTCCACTAACCTCGATAGCCGCTCATATGTACGATGAAGTCTACGACCGCAACGTGGAACTTCAGGATATCGTCGAGGAATTGCAAGAGATAGTAGCTGAACAACAGACTGCAGTGACACAGAAGGACGATGAAATCTAGTATCGTGAAGGACGACTGACAAATGTCGAGGAAAAACTAGTACAAACGGAAGGAGAGAAAGAACAATTAATCGAAGTGGTCGCTGAACTGAAGAACAAGCTGAGAGAAGAAGCTGCTAAGAGGGCAAGAACTGAAGATGCTTACGAGGAAGCTTTTCAATGAACCAGATTAGCAACAAGAGACACGCAAGCAAAGAGGATGAAGATGGAAGAGATGGATAAAGTATTTAACATCGCAATTAATCGAGCTAAAGATCGGGTCATGGGATATCCGATTCAGTTCGAGACGCTGCCATCATTCGTGTTAGATTGCAGAAAAATGTTTCAAGTCATGGTGGAAGAACGTGATAGGGCTAAGAAGTATCTTAATAGAATATTGTAGCTGTTGTACGATGAGTGAAAGGTTAAATAAATTGTAAATCCCAAGTGTTATGCAACCTATGGGATATGACTATGATGTTATCGTGAAACTTTTATGGTTCAGGAAAGGAATGTAAATAGCAGTGATGCTATTGTTTTTATGTTTTTCGAAGTAATGATGAATAAATAAAAGTTATTACTTTATTCAAAGTGTTATGTGTTATGGGGTTATTTCTGTTTGGAGGCAAGTTAATTAGAAAATACTTAAAGAAGCAGAGTAATAGTCTAATTGATGTTTTGTTTTAACAGAAAATGTCTCCCAGACGTCAACCACCATGACAGAGAACCACGGAAGGAACCAATAATGACAATGTTGATGGTAATCCAGTTCAACAACTAGTGAAGCTACTGACAGGAGCGTTGCAAAATCAACCACAGAACCAAGGAACAACATTTAAGGATTTCAAGGCGGTGGGACCACCTGAATTCCGTGGATCCATGAATCCAGTCGAAGCACAGACCTAGATTATGGAGATAGAAAAGGTATTCGATGTCGCTAGGGTAAGGGATGATCAGAAGACTGCTTTCGCAACTTTCATGTTGAAAGCAGAAGCTAGGTATTGGTGGCAGGCCAATAAAACTCGTGAAGGGCCAGGAGTGATGACCTGGGATAGGTTCAAGGAGTTGTTCTTCGAGACTTATTTCCCAGAGAGTTCGAAGAGTCAGCTAGAAGTGCAGTTTCTGGAATTAAAGCAGGGAACAATGACGGTATCTGAGTATGCCGCGAAATTCAACGAATTGGCGAGGTTTGAGCCATATCAGGTCAGCACAGACGAGCGTAAGGCGAAAAGGTTTGAACAGGGACTGAAGCACTGGCTATATAGTAAGGTTTCCCTGTTCCAATTAAAGACTTTTGCAGCAGTGATGGAGAAAGTAGTACTCGCTGAAGGTGGTGGCGAGGTAGTGACAAAGTTCAATTAGGAACAAAAGAAAAAGAAGAATGAGAATGAGATTAAGAATGGAGGTGGTAGCAGTGGAAACAACAACAACAACAGCAACAACAACTTGAAGAAGAAGTGGAATGGGAGCATGGGTGTTGAAAACCATCAGGGTAACCAGCAAAATAAAAAGTTTGAAGCATGTGCGACATGCGGAAAATTTCACAAGTATGTGTGTTTGATGGGGAAACGAATTTGCTTTAATTGTGGCCAGGAGGGTCACATTGCCCCAAATTGTACTCAACCGAAGAAGAATGTGTGCTTCACGTGCGGATACAAGGATCACTTTGCTCGTGAATGCCCTAAAAAGAAGGATGGAGTGACTACCAGAAGCAATGGAGGTAACAATGGAGGTATATGGGCCATTGCAGGACCTGCAGCATCAAACAAACCCACAGCTAGAACCTTCAACATGACTGTGCAAGATGTTGTGCAATCAAAAGATGTAGTATCAGGTATTATCCCAATCAATGAAATAAATCCTTATGTATTATTTGATTCGGGTGCTACTTGTTCGTTTTTATCTGATGAATTTGCTAAGAGGTTAGAATTGCCTAGAGAAGAACTGAATTTTCCTTTGAACATAAAAATTTCAAATAAGGAAGTAGTCCCTGTTAGATTCGTATACAAGAATTGTAGGGTGAGCATTAAGGAGAATATCTTGTTGGTAGATTTAATTCCGATTAAACTCGGGGAGTTTGATGTAATTTTGGGAATGAATTGGCTGTTCAAATACGGAGCGGTAATTGACTGCCCAAAGAAGTGTGTAAACCTTGTGACTCCGTCAAAGGTAGTATTTTATGGTAGCAAGTCGCCTAGACAAATGAGATGTCTGACGATTATGCAGGCCAAGAAATTGTTAAGTCAAGGCTGTGTGGGCTATTTAGCTTACGTAGTTGATACTCAGAAGAAGAATGTAAAACTGGATGAAATACCAGTAGTGAGGGAATTAGAAGACGTCTTTCTAGAGGATTTGCCAGGACTTCCGCCTGACAGAGAAATTGAGTTCGTGATCAACTTAGCACCGGGTACAACACCGTTATCGAAGGTCCCGTACAGAATGGCTCCGGTAGAAATGAAGGAACTGATAGTACAGTTGCAAGAGCTGCTGGACAAGAAATATATTCAACCAAGTGTATCGCCGTGGGGAGCGCCAGTTTTATTCGTGAAGAAGAATGATGGAACAATGCGTCTTTGCATTGATTATAGAGAGTTAAACAAAGTCACTATTAAGAATAGGTATCCGTTGCCTAGAATAGATGACTTGTTTGATCAGTTGAAGGGTGCTAAATATTTTTCAAAAATAGATTTGAGAAGTGGGTATCACCAGTTGAAAGTGAGGAAGTAGGATATACCACGAACGACATTCATAACTCTGTATGGACATTACGAGTTTCTGGTGATGTCTTTTGGTTTAACCAATGCACCTGCTGCGTTCATGGATTTGATGAACAGGGTGTTTAAACCATTCTTAGACAAGTTTGTAGTGGTATTTATTGATGACATTCTGGTGTATTCCAAAACTCAGGAAGAACACGTGGAACATTTACATTTGACATTAGAAACACTAAGGAAGGTAAAGTTGTATGCAAAATTCTCAAAGTGCGAATTTTGGCTCGACCGTGTACAATTTTTGGGTCATGTTATTGACAAGGATGGGATTTCAATGGATCCGTCAAAAGTGGAAGCTGTAATCAATTGGGAACAACCAAGAACACCGTTGAAAGTGAGGAGTTTCTTGGGACTGGCCGGTTATTATAGAAGATTTATTCAAGATTTTTCTAAGATAGCCACTCCGCTAACAAATTTAACAGGGAAAGCTGTAAAATTCGTTTGGACGGAGAAATGTGAAGAGAGTTTCCATGATTTGAAGAAGAAGCTAAGTGTGGCACCTGTGTTGACATTACCAGATAATACAGGAAATTTTGTGGTGTATAGTGATGCCTCACACAAAGGGTTGGGTTGTGTTCTTATGTAGAACGACAAAGTTATTGTGTATGCATCAAGACAACTGAATGATTATGAGAAAGGGTATCCGACTCATGATTTAGAATTGGCTGCAGTTGTATTTGCTCTGAAGATATGGAGGCACTATCTTTATGGAGAGAAATGTGAAATCTACATAGATCACAAAAGTCTGAAGTATATTTTCACTCAAAAGGATTTGAACATGCGTCAAAGAAGGTGGATGGAACTGATAAAAGATTACGATTGTGAGATCTTTTATCATCCGGGCAAAGCGAATGTGGTGGCAGATGCTTTAAGCAGGAAAGGTCGAGAGAAGTTGATGCTGATAATAACTCAGGAGGAGCTCATTTCAGCAATGACAAAACTGGAGTTGGAAATCAAATTTCCAAAAGAATTTGACGAACAACTATTCCAGATAGAAGCTGGTCCAACTTTAATGGATAAATTGAAGAATGCTCAACTACAAGATGAAGAGTGTGGGAAAATCAAAGAGAATCTGATTGAGAGTAGTGATGTAAAATACAAGATCGACACCGAAGGACTACTATGGTTTGAGGGAAAAATCTGGGTTCCAGCAACAGCAGAGCTGAAAGAAGAAATTTTGACCGAAGCTCATAGCTCAAAATATTCAATTCATCAAGGAAGCATGAAAATGTATCAAGATTTGCACCGACATTTTTGGTGGCCGAATATGAAAAGGGACATTACAGAATGCATAGCGAAATGCTTAACATGTCAAAGAGTAAAAGCCGAACATCAAAGATCCAGCGGATTACTTCAACCGTTAGAAATACCGGAATGGAAATGGGAACACATCACAATGGATTTTTTGGTGGGTCTTCCAACTACTCAGAGAGGATGCGATGCGATTTGGGTGATAGTGAACAGACTGACGAAGTCAGCGCACTTTCTACCAATATAGATTAGATTCAATCTTGATTAGTTGGCAAGATTGTACATTAAAGAGATCGTTTCGAGGCATGGAGTGCCAGTATCAATTGTGTCCGATAGAGATCCGTGATTCATGTCCAATTTCTGGAAGAGACTGCAAGAATGCATGGGGACACAGTTGCGAATGAGTACGGCTTATCATCCACAAACAGATGGCCAAAGTGAACGAACGATTCAGACATTGGAAGATATGCTTAAAGCATGCGTCATGGATTTCAAAGGTAGCTGGGAAGAACATTTACCATTGGTGGAATTCGCTTACAATAACAGTTACCATGCGAGCATCGGCATGCCGCCTTACGAGGCATTGTACGACAAAAAGTACAGAACTCCACTATGTTGGGATGAAGTCGGTGAACGTCAACTGCTAGGACCGAAACTAGTGCAACAAGCTGCTGATGTTGTCAAACTCATCAGGACAAGATTGGTAGCAGCTCAAGACCGACAGAAGAAGTATGCTGATCAACACAGGCAAGATTGTGCATTTGACGTAGGAAGTTATGTATTCCTAAAAGTTTCTCCTTGGAAGGAGAAAATTTATTTCGGTAAGAAGGGAAAACTAAGCCCGAGGTTTATTGGACCCTTCGAGGTGCTACGAAGAGTTGGAGAGGTAGCTTACGAGATAGCTCTACCTCCAGAGTTGGAAAACATTCATAATATTTTTCATATTTCGGTGTTACGACCATATAAGCCCGATTACAAACACATGATTGAGTACGAACCGTTGCAATTTGATAAAGACTTGTCTTATGAAGAGATTCCTATCCAGATAGTTGACAGGAAAGAACAGGTGCTCAGGAATAAAGTTATACCTTCTGTGAAAGTGATATGGAGAAACCATAACGCTGAAGAAGCTGCGTGGGAACTCGAAGATATACTGATGAAAGATTATCCTGAGTTATTTGTTTAATCTATGTCTTCAATTTTGGGGATAAAATCTTTGTAAGTAGGGAAGAATTTAACGAATGATTTGTTTGAGTTGTGCTTCTGAGGACAGTATCCTTGTAAGGAGGGAATGATGTAACATTCCAGAATTTTAAAGTGTAATATTAAATAATTATTGATTTATATAAGTATTTAATGGATATATTTATTTGTTAAATAAATAATTATTCAATTTGAGTTGATGTGGTTTAGTTATTTATTTGTTGAATAAATAATTAAATATTAAATATTTATATGCAATATTAAATATTAAATATTCATTTAATTATATAGGTATTTAATGGCAATTTGAGTTGATGTGGTTTAGTTAATTATTTATTGAATAAATAATTAAGGAGCTAAGAAAATTAATTGCTATGAGATTATATATTAATTTAATTTAATAAGTAAGTTAGAGAGCTAATAATGATTAAATGAATTATAATATTTTAATTGGAATTTGTGATTAAAATAAAGTGTTAGTTGATTGAATAAAATTATAAAGGAAATTATAATTATGTGATAATGATTTACGTGTGAAAGTAATTTAATAGATTAATATTTGAATTGATTAAATTGATTATTTAATTTATTAGATGTGTGACAAATAACATTGCTATAAAGGAGTTATTAAAATAAATTAAAAGAGTTTAATTCAGTTTTTCCAAACAAGGCCTAATGCCTATTAAGTCTTTAATATAATTGTGTTTTACCAAACAAGGCATAAGGATTAATTAATTATATTTTTAGTGGTTAGCCAAACAAGCCTTACGGCTTTTGATTTTCAAAACTCAAATAACTGATATTAGTTATATGTTTTATATTTATATCATATAATAAATATATATTATATCTTATATGTTATATCATAAGACGTAAGAATAAGGAGAGAGATTAGAGAGGAGAAAAGAAAAACTCAGAGGAAGAAGAAGAGAAGAAGAAAAGAAGAGAGGAAGAAAGGCTAGAGATTGGAGAAGAAGAAGCTTGAGAATAGAAAGGAATAGCCATCATCATCTTCTTCAAGATATTTCTCCTATTATTTTTAGTTTTAAAAGTTTAGTTTTTCTCTTCCCAAATTCTCTGTAGAATTCTTGTGTAAGCATGAATTGTTGTTGCTATGTGGCTTTATATGACATACTAGTGATGTTAAAATGATTTTCATAAGTTATAGTCAATGTATTGTTGTTATGTATGTAGTTTGTGAAGAAAACTTTTTTATAGATAGTTTTTGTGAATGAGTATGGGTTAATTTAAAGTAGAAATTGAGGGTTAATTAGTTGTTTAGTTGATAAATTGATCATCTAATTTGATAGAGCATGTATAATTATTGATAAAGATACTTTAAATTAATTGTTTTGGTTGAAAAATAAAATTTACAGTGTTAATTGTCATTGAAATATCAAAAAGTGAGTTTTTATCAAAAACAGTGAAATTAGATGTTTTAAATTCGTTGTTTATGTTGTTGTATGGGTAGAAGCATGTTATAAGTTCTTGAATTATGTTTACATGAAGTTTTTGTATGAATTGCATGTGAATTAATCTGTTAGAAACGAGCTTGTAGGCCAAATTGGCTTTTTCTTGTACTGTTGCCGAAGCTGTCAATCGAAACTGCAGTTTCGCACCTCGACGCGGCCCAGCAGTACGTTCGTGGCTCCGCAGCGCCATCGCCATGCCGCAGCGTGGCTTCGTAGTTTATTCACCGCGCCGTAGCGCCATCCTCACGCCGCAGCGCGACCCACGGTGTAAATTGTGGCGCCGCGGCGCGAGTTAGCAGAATGGTCTGACAGTATACTTTTTGTACACGAATTTTTAAGAAAAGTTATGTGATGATAGTAGGACTGTAAAATGTTGATTTTAGTATTTCTATACTATGAATAATTATGTTATTAAAAAAATAAATTAACTTGTGTTATAACTTGATTATGTGATTAAATAATTAAACCTACATGATGAATGTATTAGTTATGTGATAATGACTAACTATGTCATGATGACATATATATAGGATATTGTGATTCAAATTGTTCGGTTTAATCTACGAACAAGGCAAGTTTTCTAATCTATTATCTTGTTAATTCAATTACTTTTTTCAATTCGATTACAATGTAATGATGTAAGTTAATCTGGAGCAAGTTATTCTCGTATTTAACTTGTTGTTTAGGATGCACAACTATATATACTAATGTCGATCATTTCTATCGTTCAAATTGCTATGCATGCTTAGTTTTCAATTCTAATTAACCTTGGCTTAGTATTGTTCAAGCAAGGTATACTATAGTTATTCAAATTGTATGCTATTAGATTATTCCTAAAGCTTGACTTTAGTTACTATGATTGATTCAATCACGATTATTATATAGTATAGTGTTATTGGTTTTATTTAACAACTCCTTAGTTGATGTTCGTTGAATTCCAAATTTCCTTGAAAGCTTATCCAAACCAAACTTTCTTTGGTGCGGGCTTGTACTCTGAATACTAAGATGAACAACCCTATTATTATGATTAGTGGTTAACTTACGCATAACGTTAAAATGTTTATGCACAATACATTGTACGAAGGGTTGATCCCTCTAAGTATGAGGTCCTTATAGTCTTATGACCGTTAAAGTTGGAGTTGAAAGATTACTTGCAACTGTGGACGTAGTTCATGGTCTTACGACCCTCAGTGATGTATATTTTCCATATTTTGGGATTTCAGTTTCTGATTATTATTGATATAGTACTATTCACTTTTGATGAGCCTATTTCGACAGTTATTATTATTATACTCCTGTTGATTCCATATTATATCCAGTGAGCAATTGTTTTGCTCACTCTTGCATATTTATAAACTCATTGCAGTTAAAGAAGAGAAGGTAGGTGAACCTTCGTCTACTAAAGGAAAGGAAAAAATGTATAAGTGATGAAGACTTATAATTTTATTTTTATCATTATGATAATAGACTTTTAAATATGATGTGATGTAATGAATTTTAAATTTCGCATTTGAATGTTTGCAACTAAAGGTTAGATAACCTGGGATATTTTTATTTAAGTTTAATCATGTATGGGCAGGTTTTTTATTATTCAATTTTATTATGATTGGATAGTTAGAAATGAATGTTTTGATTAAGTGAATACCAAATCTTGAGGAAATGAAGTACCAAGATTTGGGGGTGTCACAACAAACATAGATCATGTAAGACCCCGAATTTTATGAAATAAAAGTATTCAATATTTCTTATAATTACTATTCAGTAAATGGTTAAATTGATAAATATTAAAGTTACGGGTGATATATGAATTTTTTTCAAAATACGCAAGTGGTTATAAAATAATCATTGTTGTCGTGGAATATTCGTTTGGTCGTAGAATATTCTTTCTGTAGGGGAATATTCGTACGACGGCGCAGCTATTTATGGGCCCCATAACAGAATAACTGTCGAGTGAAGAAAACGACAAATTAAGTTTTTAATAACGGCGTAGTTGTTACCGTTAACACTGTTGGAATACCCGGTGGTTAAAATACAGTAATACGCGTTATTGCACAGTAGCACACGATATTGCACAGTATTTTTGAAATTATTGATTCTTACGTAAGAAGGCACTACTCAATAATTGTTACAGTAATTACTGTTCAATATTTTATTTTATTGATTCAATAATTGCTACGTTGAAATTTTGTATTATTGTTGTTCAATAATTATTGCTGCACAGTATTTCCCATTATCAGATCAATAATTCATATTATTTGAATAGTATTATTAGATAGCATTATTGGCAATGTCTAGAAAGTTCTGTCTAAGGAGAGGTTTGGTCATCTAATTGCGCGCCAGTAAGGAGAAATCCTTATTGGAAAGCCCCCTCTTTCCTGGGAACGGCCTGGTTGTCATAAATGTGATTCTGTAATATTATTTGTGAATAATTAATTATTGATTCATATGATAAGGAAATATTTATTTTATGTGGATATAAATGAGAGATATATTTTTGTGGTTAAAAATGAAGGAGTTAATGTTGAGGTTTTTATCCGTATTTTTGTCGGAATGGAGGTATTAAAAATCAGGATTTTTGAGATATATTGCGGGGGTTATAATTTTTAATCCGACCGTTGGATCGTTGTGATTTTTGGATATGTTATACATATATAAGTTGAGTATATGCCCACAAATTTTGAACCGTTAAAAATGAACGTATGATTTGTTATGAATTTTACGAGATGACTGGTTCAGAAATTGTTGAATTTTCGGAGTTTATCATTTTGGTGGAAAATTCTAGAATTGGTGGGCCCCACTTGTGGTTGGTGAAGAAATGTGCTGAATTATATTTCAAATGTGGTGGGTGGGAATAGTAGCAGGTAAAGCCATCAGGTTGCAGGTCAAACCTACCAAAATTTTCCTATAAATAGAGGGCTAAGTTAGAATTGAAAATCACACCAGAAACATAAGCTTTCTCTCTTTCTCTCTCTAGATTATTGAGTGTATTTTGTGAGTATTTAGATACTCTGTGAGTTTCTATTCATCAGTGCAAGTTTTCTTCAGCCTTATACCGATCAGAAGTACTGCTCTTTTGAGGTAAGGGATTGTAAGGGATAGTAAGGGATTGTAAGGGATAGTAAGGGATATTAAGGGATTTTAAGGGTTGTTATGATTTTCAGTTTCGTAATTTTTCTGATCTTCAAAAATTCTGGAAAAATTTGAAATGATATTTTGATGAGTTTTCTTGATTGTGTCCAAAAATGGTGATTTTTGGATGTATAGATTGAGAGTTATGAATTTTATGAGAAAAGACTATTTTAAAAGTAACAGCTTATAATTCCTTGTGGTTAACTCCAAAATTGATGAAATTTTTATTGGGAGTACATGTATATGATAGAAGTATACTCTGTAAATTTTAGAATTTTTAGACAAAAGTACAATTTTTGATAAATGTCTAAATATTCGGCTATTTTGGCCATATGAAAAATAGTAAATGACTTTTAAAAATTCTGAGAAAAATATATGTTCACTATGGGACTATATTATGCTAAATCCCAGAAAAGAAATATTTTTGGAACTGATTTGGTATTTTCATGAAAATGGTCTAGTTATGAGTAAATGAATTAAATATGTTTTGTGAAGAAAGAAAATTGAAAAATAGGATTTTATGGCTTGAGAATCCTATATGAGGTATATGCAGATTTTTGATGAGGGTTTTGGTTATTGATGATGAAATTGTAAGAGTTGGCATTTTATGATGATTAAATGCATTAATTAGTAAAGTGTAAACAATTAAAATAAATTGTTTATAAATTTAAGTAATGTTATTCTTTCAATATCATTATACCGAAATATTGGTATGAATTTTATTGTAGAATTTCTATCTTTTGTGTCGGGGTTACTATTAATGAGTTACGAATATTACTCTTGAGATTAAAACTATATGTTGATCATATTATTTTTATCATCATATATAACATTTTTATAACCCTGATGTTGAAATTCTCTTTCACTGGAGTGTAAAGATGGGTAGATTATTGGTATGATCATGACTAGGGTTCTCTTTGGCCTGTAGTGCAAAGTTGAATTGTGACTGGTATGATCATGACCATTGAATTTATAATTGAATATCTTAAGCTTAAGTGCAAAGGTGAATTGATCAACATGGTTATAATTATTGTTTATATAAATTCTGTAATGATTATATATTTCTTTGAGATATGAATATATTTGGCCTGTAGTGCAAATATGAATTGTTGATGAATATCTTTGGCCTGTAGTGTAAAGATGAACTGTTGTTGAATATCTTTGGCATGTAGTGCAAAGATGAACTGTTGTTGAATATCTTTGGCCCGTAGTGCAAAGATGGTTTGTTGATGAATATCTTTGGCCTGTAGTGCAAAGATGAACTGTTGTTGAATATCTTTGGCCTGTAGTGCAAAGATGAACTGTTGTTGAATATCTTTGGCCCGTAGTGCAAAGATAGTTTGTTGATGAATATCTTTGGCCCGTAGTGCAAAGATGGATTTGTTAGTATGATTATAAACAGGAATTGTGATTTGGTATAACCATGATCTTTGATGTTTCAGGTAAAGACAGGTGATGAAAATATTCTTCGTCCTAGGTGCGAAGAAAAATTTATAGTCACAATTATGATTATGAGTTATTCATATGATTGTGGAAAGGAACTGTTGAGTGATGTTACATGGATAAAACATTGTTGGTGGATTTTTAACATGGAGAAGATAATAGACTTTATAATCTATTTGACTCTTCTAATGGATTGCTCGTTCCGCTGCAACTATGGTTGAAATTTTTATCATTTACCATATGTTCTAAATCTCTGATTTATTATTGATGAAGGCTATTGATAATTTAATTATCTTTAGTCATGATATTCTTTACTGAGCTAGTTGTGCTCACCCTTTTGCTTCACAATTCCTTTTCAGGTAATAAGAGTGTAGCTGGGTCGAGCGGGGGTAACAAGGGAATAGAACGGTGGTCATCATTTAGTAGTTATATTTGGTGAAGAAAATAGGGTGAGGCGAACCCAACGTTGGAAGGGTGTTTTGTCATTATCATACAAGATGTCTAATGACATACAACCTCGTGTCATCATAAGACAGGGATGTGCTCATCCACTTGCTGAGTATATCTATGGGCACTACCTATATAATCTTGGTGTTTGTTTGAAGTATAATTCTCAATTTGAGACAGTGGAGATAATGATAAGTCAAGAGAAGACTCACCATTGGGAAGAATATGATAGTAATCTTCTCGTTTTTCTTTGGGGTCTATTGGGTCAACCAAGGATAATTCTGTGGCCATATGATATCTATCATAACCTAGACGCGTGGCCTCCCATGTACGAAGGTTTCCTTGAGCATTTTCCAAATATTCTAATTTCTAAAACAGTTTTTGACTATACCTTTATGTAAGGTACCTTTGTGAAGTGCTGATACATGATGGTGTCCAACGTCACAGTTGGTATATATTTGTATCCAAACTCACAGCATATGTGTTGTTGTATTTTACACGACAATTGTTGTAATAAAGTTGTAGTTGTTTTCTGTACCATGTATTTGGCGACTCAGAATGGGTTGGATGGAATGGACCTATTTTGGGGTCGTTACATTTGGTATCAGAGCTTAGGGATATGATCTCTGGCGGAGATCGGGGAATACAACTAGGAGGGGAGAGATGAGTAAATCCTTCGCTAGTGTGTCCTACCTAAGCTTATTAGACAGTCATAATATCGGGATATTATGTGATATGTTAATTTGTTAAATTAACCCTTGTTTTGAAGCTGTATTCTAGAATGATATTTGAAATACAGGAGATGAGCAATGGAGAAATTATGATGACAGGAAAGATGGAATTTGAAATGAAAGGAAGGTATTCTCAACTCTTTGAAATACCAGGTACGTAAATTTCGGGGACGAAATTTCATAAGGAGGGGAGATTGTAAGACCCCGAATTTTATGAAATAAAAGTATTCAATATTTCTTATAATTACTATTCAGTAAATGGTTAAATTGATAAATGTTAAAGTTACGGGTGATATATGAATTTTTTTCAAAATACGCAAGTGGTTATAAAATAATCATTGTTGTCGTGGAATATTCGTTTGGTCGTAGAATATTCTTTCTGTAGGGGAATATTCGTACGACGGCGCAGGTATTTATGGGCCCCATAACAGAATAACTGTCGGGTGAAGAAAACGACAAATTAAGTTTTTAATAACGGCGTAGTTGTTACCGTTAACACTGTTGGAATACCCGGTGGTTAAAATACAGTAATACGCGTTATTGCACAGTAGCACACGATATTGCACAGTATTTTTGAAATTATTGATTCTTACGTAAGAAGGCACTACTCAATAATTGTTACAGTAATTACTGTTCAATATTTTATTTTATTGATTCAATAATTGCTACGTTGAAATTTTATATTATTGTTGTTCAATAATTATTGCTGCACAGTATTTCCCATTATCAGATCAATAATTCATATTATTTGAATAGTATTATTAGATAGCATTATTGGCAATGTCTAGAAAGTTCTGTCTAAGGAGAGGTTTGGTCATCTAATTGCGCGCCAGTAAGGAGAAATCCTTATTGGAAAGCCCCCTCTTTCTTGGGAACGGCCTGGTTGTCATAAATGTGATTCTGTAATATTATTTGTGAATAATTAATTATTGATTCATATGATAAGGAAATATTTATTTTATGTGGATATAAATGAGAGATATATTTTTGTGGTTAAAAATGAAGGAGTTAATGTTGAGGTTTTTATCCGTATTTTTGTCGGAATGGAGGTATTAAAAATCAGGATTTTTGAGATATATTGCGGGGGTTATAATTTTTAATCCGACCGTTGGATCGTTGTGATTTTTGGATATGTTATACATATATAAGTTGAGTATATGCCCACAAATTTTGAACCGTTAAAAATGAACGTATGATTTGTTATGAATTTTACGAGATGACTGGTTCAGAAATTGTTGAATTTTCGGAGTTTATCATTTTGGTGGAAAATTCTAGAATTGGTGGGCCCCACTTGTGGTTGGTGAAGAAATGTGCTGAATTATATTTCAAATGTGGTGGGTGGGAATAGTAGCAGGTAAAGCCATCAGGTTGCAGGTCAAACCTACCAAAATTTTCCTATAAATAGAGGGCTAAGTTAGAATTGAAAATCACACCAGAAACATAAGCTTTCTCTCTTTCTCTCTCTAGATTATTGAGTGTATTTTGTGAGTATTTAGATACTCTGTGAGTTTCTATTCATCAGTGCAAGTTTTCTTCAGCCTTATACCGATCAGAAGTACTGCTCTTTTGAGGTAAGGGATTGTAAGGGATAGTAAGGGATTGTAAGGGATAGTAAGGGATATTAAGGGATTTTAAGGGTTGTTATGATTTTCAGTTTCGTAATTTTTCTGATCTTCAAAAATTCTGGAAAAATTTGAAATGATATTTTGATGAGTTTTCTTGATTGTGTCCAAAAATGGTGATTTTTGGATGTATAGATTGAGAGTTATGAATTTTATGAGAAAAGACTATTTTAAAAGTAACAGCTTATAATTCCTTGTGGTTAACTCCAAAATTGATGAAATTTTTATTGGGAGTACATGTATATGATAGAAGTATACTCTGTAAATTTTAGAATTTTTAGACAAAAGTACAATTTTTGATAAATGTCTAAATATTCGGCTATTTTGGCCATATGAAAAATAGTAAATGACTTTTAAAAATTCTGAGAAAAATATATGTTCACTATGGGACTATATTATGCTAAATCCCAGAAAAGAAATATTTTTGGAACTGATTTGGTATTTTCATGAAAATGGTCTAGTTATGAGTAAATGAATTAAATATGTTTTGTGAAGAAAGAAAATTGAAAAATAGGATTTTATGGCTTGAGAATCCTATATGAGGTATATGCAGATTTTTGATGAGGGTTTTGGTTATTGATGATGAAATTGTAAGAGTTGGCATTTTATGATGATTAAATGCATTAATTAGTAAAGTGTAAACAATTAAAATAAATTGTTTATAAATTTAAGTAATGTTATTCTTTCAATATCATTATACCGAAATATTGGTATGAATTTTATTGTAGAATTTCTATCTTTTGTGTCGGGGTTACTATTAATGAGTTACGAATATTACTCTTGAGATTAAAACTATATGTTGATCATATTATTTTTATCATCATATATAACATTTTTATAACCCTGATGTTGAAATTCTCTTTCACTGGAGTGTAAAGATGGGTAGATTATTGGTATGATCATGACTAGGGTTCTCTTTGGCCTGTAGTGCAAAGTTGAATTGTGACTGGTATGATCATGACCATTGAATTTATAATTGAATATCTTAAGCTTAAGTGCAAAGGTGAATTGATCAACATGGTTATAATTATTGTTTATATAAATTCTGTAATGATTATATATTTCTTTGAGATATGAATATATTTGGCCTGTAGTGCAAATATGAATTGTTGATGAATATCTTTGGCCTGTAGTGTAAAGATGAACTGTTGTTGAATATCTTTGGCATGTAGTGCAAAGATGAACTGTTGTTGAATATCTTTGGCCCGTAGTGCAAAGATGGTTTGTTGATGAATATCTTTGGCCTGTAGTGCAAAGATGAACTGTTGTTGAATATCTTTGGCCTGTAGTGCAAAGATGAACTGTTGTTGAATATCTTTGGCCCGTAGTGCAAAGATAGTTTGTTGATGAATATCTTTGGCCCGTAGTGCAAAGATGGATTTGTTAGTATGATTATAAACAGGAATTGTGATTTGGTATAACCATGATCTTTGATGTTTCAGGTAAAGACAGGTGATGAAAATATTCTTCGTCCTGGGTGCGAAGAAAAATTTATAGTCACAATTATGATTATGAGTTATTCATATGATTGTGGAAAGGAACTGTTGAGTGATGTTACATGGATAAAACATTGTTGGTGGATTTTTAACATGGAGAAGATAATAGACTTTATAATCTATTTGACTCTTCTAATGGATTGCTCGTTCCGCTGCAACTATGGTTGAAATTTTTATCATTTACCATATGTTCTAAATCTCTGATTTATTATTGATGAAGGCTATTGATAATTTAATTATCTTTAGTCATGATATTCTTTACTGAGCTAGTTGTGCTCACCCTTTTGCTTCACAATTCCTTTCAGGTAATAAGAGTGTAGCTGGGTCGAGCGGGGGTAACAAGGGAATAGAACGGTGGTCATCATTTAGTAGTTATATTTGGTGAAGAAAATAGGGTGAGGCGAACCCAACGTTGGAAGGGTGTTTTGTCACTATCATACAAGATGTCTAATGACATACAACCTCGTGTCATCATAAGACAGAGATGTGCTCATCCACTTGCTGAGTATATCTATAGGCACTACCTATATAATCTTGGTGTTTGTTTGAAGTATAATTCTCAATTAGAGACAGTGGAGATAATGATAAGTCAAGAGAAGACTCACCATTGGGAAGAATATGATAGTAATCTTCTCGTTTTTCTTTGGGGTCTATTGGGTCAACCAAGGATAATTCTGTGGCCATATGATATCTATCATAACCTAGACGCGTGGCCTCCCATGTACGAAGGTTTCCTTGAGCACTTCCCAAAGATTCTAATTTCTAAAACAGTTTTTGACTATACCTTTATGTAAGGTGTTATTGTGAGGTGATGTCCACGGTTGGAACATGAGTCACATTTGGTATATATTTGTATCCAAACTCACAGCATATGTGTTGTTGTATTTTACACGACAATTGTTGTAATAAAGTTGTAGTTGTTTTCTGTACCATGTATTTGGCGACTCAGAATGGGTTGGATGGAATGGACCTATTTTGGGGTCGTTACAGATCACATCATGTATAAAATTATAACTAAGCTTAAGTTATCAACCACGTTCAAAAATCTATCAAATTTCTATATCATCAATGGCCATATTAGAATTCAACCGACTTAAAACATGAGAATATGCTATGTAATGCAACTAAACACATACTAAGTAAATAAGAGAAAAGAAAATTTAAAATTTTTTTATGTAGAATTTAACTACAAAGATACTAAAATACCCCTACTGTGCAACTTAAACATGCAGTAAAACTATATGCAACTAACTATATGTAAAAACTACTCATTACTACCTAATACCCCTAAACTTAAAATTAACAATATCCTCATTGTAATTAAAAGTGAAAGAATACTCCCCTAAGTGGCAATGTCATCTCCATTCGTCTCCTCATGATTCGATGGTATCTCAGGCGATGGATAAGTTTGAGATATTTTATAGTTGGAAACTGAGTGTAGGCTTCTAACTGTCCGAATGCTTGAGTCAGAAATTCATAGAACGCTTCATGCTTTAACAAATTTTAGTCTAACAAAAACAAATGGCATTGACGTAGTACTTAAACAATTTAGGCATAATTGAATTTTAAAGATAGCTCAAACACTTATACAAATATAAACGATTTGTATAAGTTTTAGGATTTATTTAGCGTAAGATTGTTGAACAAATTTAGAATTTCAAACATCGTAAAACAATCATAAGAACAAAGACAAATGAATGTAAGAACTTGTATATCAATAATTATCATAGATGTGGAATAATTGTCAATAATTAATCCAATAGCATGCTCGAAACATAATAACTCGAGTTTGAGTAAGAAACATGGCTCGCTCGCTGATTACGGCTACACAATTTAATTTAACCTCTTATGAAAAGACCTATCATTAATAAGATTGATATTTCAATTAGCAGAATACGTCATAATTCATAATACCACTACTCTTATAATAAATTATTTAACATTTAGTCACATAAGTAAACATTAGATAATACCTTAAATTATTTAGTAATATTATCACCCTTTGATAATATTTCTATCACTTAATAATCATCTTAAAATCTCGTCTAATATTATTAATTATTTAATAATATTTTTTTCACTTGTTAATATTATTAATCACTTAATAATATTTTAATCAATATCTAATATTATTATTCATTTCATCATTTACTAATATTATTAATCATATAATAATATTTTAGTCACTTACTAATATTATTAATCTTTTAACAATATTTTAATCATTCCTTAATATTATTAATCATTTAATAATAACTTAATTATTCATTAATATTATTAAATATTTAATAATATTTTAATCATCTACTAATATTATTAATCACTTAATAATATTTTAATCACTTATTAATATTATTAATCATATAATAATATTTTAATCATTTACTAATATTATTAATCATTTAATAATATTTTATTTATTTACAAAGCTTATAAACAATTTAACTTAATTGTTTTATCTCTTACTATTTAATTTATTTAACACACATAACATGCCGTACATTTTACTAAAAAGGACTAAAATACCCTTATAAAGTCTTAATACATCATATTATGATCATTAATCAATAAAATCACGTTTACAATTTTTATAACTTAATATAAATTAATTTTGTCAATTATTCTTAACTCATTCATAGGCATGAAAAATACCAAATCAACTTATTATTTTTATATCTTTTGGAAAAACTTAATATATAATATTTTAGTCAACACAAAATAATTTTCTTGCAATTTTCCAAATTCATTTCCTATTTTTAAATAGGCTAAAACAATCCAAAATGACAACATTTATCATACATTATCATTTTATTCAAAAATTCTGAAATTTATACGGTAGTTTTATAACGTCACATACTGACTCCTATAAAAATTTCACAATTTTATGGGCAGTATATTATGCGTTATTACAATTTACTTTTAAAATCATATTTTCTTGCACAGACCATAACTCCACTTCTGGACATCCAAAAATTCTCATTTTTGAACAGGATCTAGTTAACTTGATATATTAACATATAAAAATAGACTAGAATTTTTAGAGGACAAAAATTGGCCGAAATAGCCTTCAAAAAACTGGACAGTAAGCTCATAAGGTTTTCCAGATGTTTTTACCGGCAGGAATGTTTTACTAAAAATCATGCTACGGTTTGCTCGTTTGACATTTTTGTGTGATTTCACTTGGGTTCATCAGATAACTCATGGATCTAAATCATGTCTTTGACAGATCACAAAAATAATTTACAAATTTAAAATGGTAGTGGTCCAAAGTGGACTGAAAATTAGGATTTTTGGCTAGAAAACGGTTTTTCATCTTCTTTGATATTCAAGCTTAACAACGCCTAAAATGGTAAGATCTAAGCATGAAACATCATAAAACATGTAGATCTAGTATCATAAAGTTTAATATCATGAACTATTAATTTATTTCAAAACAATCATAAGAAACACATTAAAGTACCTAAGGTTTGAGTTTAGAGTTATACCTAGTTCTTGTTGTTATTCTTCTTCTTCTCCCATGATAGGCTATAAATGTTGGTGGCATGAGCAAACTTCTCCTCCTCTTCCTCCCTTAGACTCACGACATCCACCCCTCTCTCTCTTTATATATTTTTCTCTTCAAATATCTCACTAAATCTAAGGCTATGGATTTTTATTTTATTAAGCTAAGGGCTAGGGAGACATAAGCTATAGATTTGGTGATCCAATTTTGATTTTGTGGAGTAAAAAATTAAATAAATCATGTGCTCGTTCTCCTCTTCCCTCAACCGACCACCTCCCCCTTATTTCTTCTATTTTTAATTGTTATTCAATGCTTTATTTGCACATTAAATCTTCTAGAATTTCCATTTCATTTGGGCTAGGGTTATGGTCTAATTCTTTAATTGTTTGGGCTCCCATTTAATTTATTTCGGCCAAAAGAATTCACGTATGCTCAACAGTTTATTTTACATTACCCTAGTTATTTAATTAGGGTTACTAGTCCACTACTTTAGAATTTACATAATTACTCACATTAGTTTAATTATATAACCCAATTAGACTTGCTTTAAATATGTTAAAATATTAATTAGGTTGAGGTATTAAAATAAATTCCTTAGGCTAGTCCTCTTGTATGAAATTAAATACTTGGACTCTTAATTAAATATAACACTTAAGTTATTTAATTCTTATTCCTTTAATATTTATAATTATGTCACAACACTTTCATCTCAAGCTTAGTTAGTAACATAAGCTTAAATTAATAACTTCTTATTTCTTGGATTTCCTTTTTGTTCCACCAATTCATTAACTCAATTAGCCCTAATTGACTTGATAAAATATTACACATATTTATCCACTTTATATTAGTCATACTAACTAATCACTTAATGATCCTTAATTTTTTCATTTGCCCTTCAAGGTCAACATTCAAGCTATGTTAATTTTACAACATAAGCTTATCTTGCTTTTCCTCAATCTACTTGATTAATTATTCATCTTGGCCTCCTTTTCATTTCTTAGTCAACTTAAATTAAATAAATTAACTAACTTACTTAATTCATATTATATAACACATATTCACTCATATGCTTAAGATGATTCCAAAAAAAAATTATTCATAAATATATATAATCTTTATTATAGTACATAAAATTCTTTGTCCTTACATTCTCCCCTCTTTATAAGGATTTCGTCACCAGAATCAATATTACCATACATTCAAATTACGTCTATCCTTAGACCTTTATTTATTTATTAATCAATTAATTTTTATTGAATTATTCTAACATATTTATTACTTCATTTCTAAATTCTACTTCGGGGTACTAGCTAAAAAAACTAGATAACTTGTACATTCTTTCATTATTATTTGCTTGCATTATCGTCAGAAAATCGTTGTCTGGGCGATTTACTACGGTAAAATTAATACCTCGTTAGCTACTTCGGTGTTTAAAGTATTCTCTAATTCTTCACGAGATAAGTTTAATCACTTAGCAGATTCTACAGAAACAAAAGAATCGATCGAATTAGAATCAAATAATACTTACACAATTATATTACTGATTGGAATTATACCTGTTGTGACATCCCAAAAATTTAGAAGATCTTGAATTATTAAATTAAAAGTTAAAGAATAAAACTTAGAGTGAAAATAGAGGAACAATTAAAATTTTTTAAAGAAAAACCTATATGGTTTACTATTTGAATTGAATTGAATTGAGAAAATAAGGGTTATAAAATTCAAAACCTAGAATAAAATTATATTTGGAAGTATGTTAGCAAGGGGAATGATAATGATAAATACTTTGTGAATATGTGAGTAAATAAATATGAATATTATGTGTTTGTTTTTATTTGTTTATTATAAACAAATAAAAGAAACTAAGGAAACCTAATTATATATTAGGAATGAAAGTATTTAAAATATATACTAATCCCAAGGGATTTATTTTATACATCCTAATTTATTAATTTTATAACCTAATTATAGCAAGTCTAATTGGGTTAAGAAAATAAATGTGCATGAGTAAAGATTTAAGTTATAATTTAGGAAAGAAAATCCTAATTAAATAATTAGGGAAGAATAAACTTAAAAAGTGTTAGACTATAATTTACATGGCCTAATGAATTAGATAGGAAGCCCAAAAGAATTTAATTCAAAGCCCAAACTTAGCCCAATTGAAGACGGGGTATTTTAGACATTTAACATACTAAATAAGAAATAAAATAAAAGCAATACTTGGTGAAATAAAGGCCACTTGGCCTGATGAAATGTGAGGAGGAAAAGGAGGGAGCATGTCATCAATTAAGCCACATTTTTGCAAAAGATATTTTACCCACTTATATCTTATGTGTCATTATATTGCTAAGCCACTCATGTTAACTAACACGTGGGAGATAAACGACCAAATGGCTGGTGATTTGTGGGAGAAAAAGAGAGGTGCATGTGGAGATAACTAAAAAATATCTAATAACAAGCTATCTTGTTTCTTTCTCTTTCATTTCTTTCATTTAGCTAACATAAGAAACCAAATAGAGAGAGAGAGAGAGAGAAGAGAAGCTATTTCGGCGTCGCCTTAAAAGAAAAGAGAAAGAGTTTTGTAAACTATCAAAGCTCCATAATCAAACTTAGGAAGAAGAAGAAGGAAGCTCACAAGCAAAGGTATAAAATCTAACTAGATTATATAATTTTATTTTGATTATTCTCAATCAAAACTTGGATTTATGTTTCTAAACTCAAAAACCATGAATATACTTGTTAATAAGTGTTTTATGTTTAGATATACCCATATGGGGTGTTGATTGCATTGGAAATCAAAAGAAAATAAAAGTAATTTTTCTAGTTTATAAACCATAAAATTTCTATGTACTTTGGATTTCCACCGTTTTTGATCTACAACTTCTTTTTACAATCCGTCAAAGAGAGGTGCTAGATGTATAAGTTAACTACTAAACTCAAGTGATAGCACTTAAAAATGTTGAGTACACAATCCGTAGTGACTGTTTTAGCAAAAATAATTTCGTTGTTAAAAAGGAAAACAAACTGTTTTGGTCCAGTCAGTAATAGGGGTAGTTTCATCATTTTTCTGACATTCAAAAATTCTGAAAAAATTTGGGATGATAATATTATGAGTTTTCTAACATATCTAAGTAGAATCACTGAAAAAGGAGTTGTAGATTTTTGTATGGACTTTTTTAGCGAAGTACGACAAAGTTATTTTTTCCAAACAGCTACAGCCTAGAACTTTGCAAGGGAAGTTTCGGCCACTTAATTTATGAAATAAATTCCGGCCTTTTGGGTCAGGAAAATATATGATATAAAGTAGCTCCTATCCAAAAATGAACTCATTCCGACTTAAAATGACCAAGTTATGGCCATTTCAATTTTTAGGATTTTTCAACGAAAACGGCTATAACCGGAGTTCTATAACTCTGATGGCCATGAAATTTAAACTGGAGGCTCATGTTAACATGCATAAGATTATGTCAGGAGATGAGAATTTCTGGAGTTGAGCATGATAGGGCTAATTTCTTAAACTACACACTAAAAATGATTTTTGAAAAATACTAAAGGAAGTTGAAAAATTATGAAAAAAAATACTTTTTGTATATGAAATATATGTATATATGTTTGGACAAAGGATATAAAAATAATAAATTGATTTGGTATTTTCGTGAAAAGAAATAATGAATCCAGCTTGCTGAATTGAAAATATGTTCAATCCAGTTTACTGGATTAGAAAGCAGTTTACTAAATTGAAAATATGTTGAATCCAGCTTACTGGATTGCAATATGGTTGCTGGAATTAGAATCCAGTTTGCTGGATTGTAATTTGGTTTACTGGATTGGCCATCTGGTTTCTGGATTTGGAATCTAGTTTGCTGGATTGCAATCTGGGTTGCTGGATTGGTATGTTTTGATAATCCAAGTTGTTGGAATAGTATTAGACTTATTAAATTTTAAAGAAGAACTTATAATATATAAGATTAAAGTGTTAAATCATTATGTATATGATATAGTGATTAAAGAATTATCAACGGATGATAATAATAATGATGTTTTAAGGAGTATTCTAATATTTGATTATGTAATAAGTGTTTAAGTTATATAATGACTGTAATTAACAGTAGTGTATGTGATGATATTATTCTAATTGGAAGATCGATATTATCAATATTAGGTCTTTCAGATGAAGCTAAATAGATTGCTTAACAATAATCGACGGTTCAGGCAAGTTTCCTTAACTCTAACTTGAGATATTGTTTTTCAAGCACAGTAGTGGTTAATCATTGTTGATTACGTCACGTCTATGATTTATTTATTCGCACGTTTTGCATGTTGTATATGTTTATCAGGTGTGAACGGTTGATCACCTTCATTACCATTTGGTTCAGTTATAGTTGTTCATGTTCATCGTTGGCCATTCATTTTTATTGTCTCGGTCATTTAGTTATGAAAATCGATTCATGTTCTTTCACAATTATTATATTGTTGAAAGTTTGTCAGCCGTCTTATTATTCTTTTAATCATGACATGTCTTTCTTTGAAGTTAAACTTGATGGGAAAACTTATTGCTCACCTTTGCTTTATCATGATAAACATTTTAGATTAAGACGAATACTTCGGGCACATGCAAAGGCAAAGACAAGTTACAAGAATGGATTATTGTACAGTTAAAATTGTAAATAGTATTGAAGGCAAATAATATTGTAAGTCATGTAGTATATGAATTTGTGTATTAAGTTAAGGTTATCGACCTTGAGGGATTATGTTGTAAAGGTTATTGTATAAACAAATTATGTTTATATCTTTTGCAATAGTTATAGAATTGGTGTACCAGGTTCGTGGTGATTAGTACCCGAATTTGGGGACGCTACAGTTGGTATCAGAGCTGTAGGTTATAAACCTTAGGTAGGGTTACCTTTGGCTATAACCTCTGGGATGAGGATAAGGAATAATCTCAAATAGAGTTTGAATTCTAAGCGATGAAGTTGGTCAAGGTATTAGTAAGACAATAAGATTCAAAGATGAATCTTGACAAGTTATAAAGATCTAGAGTTACCTAACTTTGATAATAAAGATAAATAGTAATAATGAATAGATAGAGTCTAAAAGACTAAAAGTATATAGGGAATGAAGATCGTAAAACAAAATGATCATAACATGGAAAAGAATCGTAATATAATACGATTATGATATGAGATCACACCGTGATCTGATAAGGTCATAGTAGGGAGGAGGATCAATCAAATGATTGAAATTTTTTTATAGCAAAATTGTTGTGTATAAGCGGTACAATGAATTGGTACTATAGACACTCGAAATTTCGTTTTCCTGTTACTAACTGTGCAGGAGGACAAAAAAGTCTTTTTTAACATTCCAGAGATAAACCCTAGAGGACCACAACATCAATTCTAACCCCAGAGATAGCCCTGGGAGATCCATTTTTCAACCCTGGAGATAACCCCGGGAAATCAGTTTCCAACCCCGGAGATAACCCCAAGAAAGTCAGTTCCAACCCCGGATATAACCCCGGGATCAAGTTCAAAGCCTGGAGATAACCCTTGGAGGTGAATCCAACCTCAGAGATAACCCTGAGGACAGTCAAAGTCAACATCAGGCCAACTTCAGAGATAACCCTGAAAAAAAGATTGCTACAACTGTGCAAAAACCGGAGATAACCCCGAGAGGGGCAAAATGGTCATTTTGCTAACTCAACTTTGACTCAAATCAAATACACTTAGTTAAATTCAAATTGCTTTAAAATAAGTCCCACAAGAACTATATCTGAACTTCTGAGTGTAAACTACGCAAAACGGCTCAACGGACTACCTGACGAAAACCTAGAAATGCCATTTCGGTCATGGACCCATCTTCCCAGAATCAAAAAAGGGCAAATCCTATGTCATTATGTAGCTCTTGGAAAGAGCTTTCCGGAATGGTATGGCACGCTTCTATCAGACTCCCCAATTAAAAGTTATGAAGGTTCGAGCGAACAACGCGTTGTTCGAGTGTACGTACTTCGAGACAGCGGGACCCACATTGGTCGGGGCACCCCGGGTAGCCGTAGGTACACCTACGGCTCCCCCAACTATAATTATAGGGCTTGGGATGGCCATATTTGCAAGAGAAAAGGCGAGAAAGCCCTGTCCAATTTACTCTGTACACACTATAAACTGAGTAATTTTTCATTTCAAACACTTGTAAGCTTATATATTGTTATATTTTTACCGGCGGGAGCCGAGTGTTCATCCATTTAAAGTCATTGAAGTCTTCTTTGACAGTCCACTATAAGCCTTCTTACACACTTTAAAATATTTCTCTTCATCTTTGCACACACCGTTCTTCACGTCGAGAGTTGTGTTGCGTGTGTATGCCCGGACTTCGGTCCGTGGCTTTTATTTTCCATTGTGTATATATATATACGGACTAATATTATCGAGTTATTTCTTGATTGAGCCTGGACTTAAATCCGGAGCTTTATTTACTTTTTATATATATATATATATATATATATATATATATATAGCAGTAAACGCACCAGATGTGAAATCCAGGCTCAATCAAACAGAGTTTGATAGAAACAACATATATATAAGTGTTTATATATATATAAAAGTAATAAACGCTCCGGATGTAAATCCAGGCTCATCGAATATATATATATATATATATATGATGCATGTAATAACATAGTTGATTACTAAAACAGATAATTTTAATGATCGAAAATAAAATTGTTTACAAATTTACAAACTGAATACAATACAAATTGACTTACAATATTACTCAGAACATTTAAGAAGAGAAGAAGGAGAGGCTAAGGAAGGCTAAACAGTGGTAGAGGCTAAAGATTCATCCGAAAAGGATCTCAGAGTCTTTCTAAGTCTGCCTCAATAACTAAGTTCGGTTTCCTTTTATAAAGTAAGGAAAGAACTATTACAAAATTACTATTACAAAGTAAATGATTACAGACAAAAATCACTATTGATGAACAGTGCTGACTTTTTAACTATTCATGGATGCGTCTGGCAACTTTTGACGAAGTGTCCAAAACTTTCGACTTGGGAGATGCTTTCGATGGAAATGCTAACTGCTTTCGGCTGAAGGGCATCATTATGTTGACTGGCTGCAGGAGCAGGTGCATATGACTGAAGTGAGATGTCAGGCAAATGGGTCCTAAGCATCCTGAAGGTTGATGGTGCCATACAGGTCATCATCATCATAATGACTGACTGAAGCATTTAAAGATGAAGAAGTTGCAGAGGCATCTTCATGCAATTTATCAATTCTTTTATTTAATGCTTGAGCAATTAGTTTTAACTCTTTTCTGGAACAATCCTTAAAATCAGAAATGCTACGAGAATAAGACGAACTAGTAGGACTGACTCTAGACTCTTTTGACTCTTTTGATTTTTTACTAACACTTGACTCTTTTGATTTTAGACAAGAGGGTTCTGCAACAGAAACTGGGAGAACCTTGAGAGGAGTAGTGGGAAATTCTAACTGAACTTGACCGATAATTCTATTAACATCAAATTTGTCCCACCATTTGACAAACCATTGATGGGAGACAAGGGGAAAAGGGACAGAAGTGGGAGAAGCAAGATGATTAATTTCATCACCTTGTGGACTGGTAACTTTGGTTGGAGGTTGAATGTGATATTCCCATCTTAGAATCTAGGGAATCTTATATTTACTCACAAATTGAAGAATTACAGGGACTCCTTCATTAACTGGATTACTTTTTCTGTGGTTGTAGAAATGATTGAGTTGGACTTTCAGGAAATCTGGAAGGAGGTCGTACGTAGAACCAAACCTAGACCACCCGTGAGAAAACCAATATGGAAATTGACTCTTGAACTTATGATCAAACTGAATAAACCAAGAATGACTATGTAACTCATTTTGATGAAGGAAAACTCTATACCAAGCTTCCATGTAATCATAATAGCAGAAGGAGTTATCTTTATTAGAAAGCTGCATAAGATTGGAAGGATGTTTTCCCTAATCAGACATTAGAATAAACTGTTTAATGTATAACGAATGGTAAAGAACTTTGGCCTTATCATTGTTAGCATAAATAGGTTTAATAAAGATTGACTCGATTTTAATGAGGGTATCCTTATAATACACAAGGGATTTATAAGGAGCAAGGGGCATGAAGTGCCATCTCGGAGGAAAGAACTGGAAGGTTAATTTGACTGGGTCATTTTTGGGTTTCATATGAGGTTCAATATGAAATAAGAAATTAGTTCATCTAAGCACATACTCAGAGGGAGGATAACTGGGATTTAGACTAGAGGCCTTAGACTGAAAAGGGTCAATTGGAATTGGGTTACTGGCTAAGGCTGAACTATATGGCTTGGGCATTGTCCCAAGGACAGTGAATTTGTTACTGGTTTGATAAACTGGGTTTACTGGATGAGGAACCAAAGATCCTCTTGGCTGATTACTTGGGCTAGTAGGGCGACCTGGACCACGAGAAGATGATGCACCACGGATACTCATGATGGATGCACGGTACCTGTGTTAATAAATTCCCGAGTGAGAAAATTAGGAATGGAATTGTTACTGCCTTTAATGTATTCTATATCAAAATCAAAGATACTCAAAAGGGCTTGCCATCTAGCAAAGGAATATTTAGTGGCTATGTTTTCAACATCTTTTTCTAAAATATATTTTGCAGATTTCCAGTCAATTCGGACTAAATTTTTTTAATTTAATAAATCAATTTAAAATTTATTAATACATAATACAAGAGAAAGTATTTCTTTTTTAATAGTGCTGTAATTTAACTGTGTACAATTCCATGTACCGGAATGGAAACGAACAATTTGTTCAGGAGAATCTGGAGTTAATTTTTGCTTGAGAATACCTCCGAATCCAATATCAGAGGTGACAGTTTCAACAATTTTAAATGCAAAATTGTAGGAAATACCAAGGCAGAGCAATTCCTTGACATATTTTTTTAACTTGTTGGACTACAGAAGTATGAATGTTAGTCCAAGGGGAAGGATTTTCTTGCAAACGCTGAAAGAGAGGTTTGCAAATTTTTCTAAGGTTTTTATAGAACTTGCCAATATAATTGAGCAAGCCTAGAAACCTCTGCAGTTGAGTTTTATGGGTAATTTTATCTGGGAATCTGTCAGCGAATTGAATAGCTCTATCAATTGGCCGTATGAGTCCGCGATATATAATTAATCCAAGAAACCGAACTTTAGCTTGAAACAAGCTGCATTTGGAAAATGAAAGAACAAGTCCATTGTCTTTAAACGTTTTGAAAAATGATTTCAAATGTTTGACGTGTTCATCAATGGAATTGGAAAAAATGAGAATATCATCAATGTAGACAATAACAAAATGACTGAAAGGATTCAGAATATCATTGAGGATATTTTTGAATTCACTAGGAGTATTTTTTAAGCCAAATGCTTGGACATTCCATTCATAATGACCAAATAGAGTGGTGAATGCAGTTTTGTACCTACCATTTGGGTGAATAGCAACTTGCCAGAAAACAAACTTGAGGTCAAATTTACTGAAGATGGTGGCATTACTCAACCGGTTAATGAGGTCATCCTTATTAGGCAGGGGATACCTAATCCATTCTAAGACCGTATTTAATAGCTTGTAATTGATTACTAAACGGGGTACACACACCTCTTTCCTTTTTTGCTTCATTGTTAACATAAAAGGCTGGGCAAGACCACGAGGTTACTGGGTTTAATTAATCCTTTATTAAGGAGGTCATTGATTTCCTTTTTACATAACTCCATTTGTTCATGATTCATTTGTATGGGCCTAGCCTTAGTAGGAATCAAATGTTCTTTGAATTCCTTAGCATAAGGGAGCCTTAGAACATGCTTTTTTCGATGCCAAAAGGCATTAGGAGAATCAGAACAAAGATTGTCCTTTAAATAAGTTTTCAACTCTTCAATTTTTTCTTGAACATCTTCATGTTGAAGCTGCTCTTCAATTCGTTTGTATTTAATCTCTTCCTTTAAGAAATTTAAATGAGTGGATTTACAATTTAATAAATTTAACGATTTGGAAATATACTCTTCTTGAATAAATTTTAAATCTCTTTCTTTCGGTTTAATAAGAAATTTAAATGTTATTCTTTTACCTAAATATTTATAGCTTAATCCCTCATTACTGGTAGTAAATGGGTATAATAAATATATAAATGGTAACCCTAAAATGATTTTATCGGTAAGATTGCGAATTAAAACAAATGATGTTTTAAAACACATATTATCTTGACAGCTATGCACTTTAGGCAGTTTATATTTTATTTCCATTTGACTACCATTAGATGAGTTTAATTTTTCATTGGTTTTCTTATAATACTTGGTTGGGATAAGACCCTCCTGAATACAATTTAAGTCCGCACCTGTATCAACTAAGGCGGGAAGTCGTATTGAAAAAGTTTTATCAACAACCAAATTAATGGAGATATACCATTTTTGAATGGTAATATCTTTAACTCTTTTAAGAGAAAGACCTTGAACAAAAAGATCAGGCTCTTCTTTCGTTCCTGAAGATTCTGACTCATCGTGATCTTTATGACTAGAGGAGGAATCATGAACCTGAAGATTAGATTTCTGGTTCTCAATATCTTTTCTTAAATTAGAGACTTCTATCTTTAAATTAGAGATTTCTTTTTTAAGTTTATTAACTTCTTAATTTAATTCTGGCAGGGTAACTTCTTTAACTGGGGTTTTAAATCTTTCAAGGGTTTTATTAAGGCTAAATATTGGTTTATCTTTAGCTTTAATAATTTTGTCTTTAACTCTAGTATCTTTAGTTAATAAATCTTTTAACTGTTTAATATATTGAGCTTTAAGCTCAGGATCAGAAATTTTACTAATTAGGTCAATTAACAAAGAGCTCTCTTCATCCTCTTTAGTAATTACACTTAATCTTTTAGTACAACAATTATCGTTACAATTATCAGCACAAATAATAACTTCTTCCTCGTCACTATCTGTTTCATTGTTACTAGTACTGCTATTAGAAGAATAAGAGATGTCAGATTCGTTGTTATTTTCAGCATCGTTTTCAATTCTCATTAATTCTAATAGTTGTTCAGTATCTTCACTAGAAATATTCAACTAAGATAATTTTTGATTTATTTTGCACTCATTTTTGTAGTGCCCTTTCTGCCCACAATTGTGGCAAACAATTTTACTTTTATCAAATTTTTTAGATCTTTTATTATATTTTTTATTTGCTGGTTTAGGTTTATTATAATAATCATTTTGATTGTTATCTTTTTATTACTATGTTTACGTTTGTTACGTTTATGAGTTTTAGGATGATCAATATGTTTGTGTTTATGCTTCCTTCTAGAAGGAGCAATAGGAGGCAAACCATATTGTTCACAAAATGTTCCTAACTCATATTTAGCTTTTTTCTTATCTTTACTAGCTTGTTTGGCTAATTTAAAATCAATACACATTTTTAAACTATTTTTTTGAATATAACTGATTATGTTGCCATAAATGAGATTATCATAATCAATATAACCTAAGTTTTTACTAAACTCTTCTCTAACTTTATGTGTGAATAATGAGGGCAAACCATTGACAAATTTTTCTTTCCAGAAACGTTTATTGCTGTCATTGCGCAACATAACTCTAGAGGTAAAAACATCCTTGTACCATCTAAAATCACTTAGAGTGGAACAAGTGATATTACTGAGTTGATCATGAATTCTTTCTGTTATATTACTCGGAGTTCCAACAAAATGTTTTATTATGGTAAATATTAAAGTATTAACTCCATCAGGCGAACCAATTCCAACATCTTCATCAAAGATGGGATTGCCGTCATCGTCTAATTGGATAGCATGAATTATTGATACTCTAGTATCTTCAGTGAGATGTTTTTCCCACCAAGATCTAAGAATACCAGTGAATCCGCTAGCTATTAACTCAACAATTTCTGGTTGTGACAGATTGTTAAATTTAGTTATATAGCTATTTGCTACCATAGACATGTGATTTAATTTATGTAAAATCTCTTGTTCACTAAGACCATCTATGTTACATTCATAAATTTTGTTAGCTGAAATAGAGAATTGTTTATCTAGGTTTCTCTCTTCGAACTGTAGATCCGAAGGAGTAGGTCTAGAATACCAATTCATGATTAAACTAGTGTTTTTAACTGTTAACTTGTTCAACTGGTCATTAAAATCTGGGATTGAACTACGATCAGAATGGTCAGAGTGACTATCATCTTCAACCTCAGTTTCAACTTGATCCAAAATAGCTACAGTACCACTTGGACCAGGCTCAGTTTTTAATTTTTTAAATAACTTGTCAATAGATCTAATTAGGTTGCTATCATCATTAGGTAAACCTAATTTACTTCTATTTTCTGGTAAGTTAATCAAAGGATGTTCAATTTTTGAATCAGGTTTTTTAATACTTGTTTCTTCAAATTTCTCTTCAATTCTATCAAGCTGCCTTCCAACAGTTGCTAGATATTTATTACTAAAATTTAATTGTTTAATAATTTTTTTGTCATCTTTAATGCCATCTGAAATTTTAAAGGGACTGACAATAATCGATGTGTTTTTAACCGGGATAAGGACAGTTTCCAGCGGAGGATGACTAGAACAGACCTTAGACTTGTCTTCTTTCATCCATTGACTTTTGGTTATAACATTACACTTACTTTGATATTGATCATACCAATCGTAAAAGGTAATGTTTATCTTTTCATTTTTTATGAATCGTTTCTATCTATTAACAATTTTATCTCGCTCTTTTTCTGTGGGATGATTTGAACGAAATAAATGTCGTTTTTCTTTATTGGATTTGGAATTAAAATCCTTTACAAGATTATCCCAATCCAGATTAAATTCTTTTTTAATAACTCTTAACTGATTGTTAATAGGAATTACAAAATTAGACTTAGTGGGAAGCTCAGAAGGAGTAGGAGAGGAAGAGCTTTCTTCTTCTACTAGATCCTTTTGAGTGTAACAAGGGTGACTAGCTTGACCTTGATTTAAAACACCTTTTAATTTAATGTCTCTAAAAGAAGGGTTACTAAGTACTTCAATGTCTCTTCTTGTATGCAACGAAGATGCTGCAGTACTAGTAACATCTTCTATTATAACTGGTCTTCTATTACGTTCAAAACTTATTTATACAGTTCCATCTGAAAATTATCTAACATTTTCAAGGTTTAATAGGTTGTTAACTACAGGTTGTTCAGGAATTTCACTAGGTAAAGTCCATTGACTAGGGAGGGTAATATCTTTCCAGAGGATGGTTCTCGGGATCTGAATATTAGCATCACTAGTTGAACTTTGAATTAGGACAGTTTGATCTTTTGGACTTTTATTGAGAGCATGAACATTTAGGTTAGTTTTCATGGTCTTATAATAAATCCTATAAATCAAAGCTATCGGCTGAGAACCCTCAATCATATGAGTAATTTCACCAGCAGTTTTAATATTTAATGTCAAGGCCTTTAATAAATTCTGATCACTTAGGCTCAATGTAAAATCAGGAAAACAATTAAAATGGATAGGTCCATTATGCAGACTAGATTCCATCGCGCCGATCATGCTAGGATAATAATTCAAGAATCGTGCATCTCTAAGGTAGAGATAGATACTTGAATTTATTCCTTTAATATTTAAAGGTTAAAACTGCCACTTGAACTAAGCCAATGTGAATGAAATTATAACCTTTCTTCCTATTTTTTTTATAATTTTTGGAGACAAAAGACTACAATTTCCGTATTCCTTATTTATTGCGTAGACTTTCTCAACTATTTTTACATTATAATCAGTTTTAAAATTATCTAAAAATGTTGACTGATAAATATCTTTAGGGGAAACCCTAGGTATATTCCAATTGTGTAGGGCTTGACTGATATTTTCATAACTGTGAGTTTCTTGGTTAACGATGTCTGGAACAGGAGGTAAAGTTGACCGGCTACTAGCTGAAGAGTTAGATCTAAACAACCTACTCATGTTACTAAGTTCAAAATAAATTTTTATTCATTATTCTTCCATTCATACCCTCTTACCTTAAGCAGACTCATACCCAAGTTCTAAAATCGACACTACTCACCCAAGAGACTTATAAAGGTTTGACACGAACCGGGCGGACTACAGTAAGTTAGGTGACTTTCGAATAAGAATAAAAGAGAAATTTTGAAAATAGTTACAGATGAATAGTTACTGAGATCTTACTGGCAACTAGAAGAAGAAAAACATGCCTCTGATACCATTTTAGGAGAAAAATGGTTTTAGAGCCATGTTATTCTTCTTCTAGTTGCTAGTAAGATCTCAGTAACTATTCATCTGTAACTGTTTTCAAAATTTCTCTTTTATTCTTATTCCAAAGTCACCTAAATTACTGTAGTCCACCCGGTTCGTGTCAAACTTTTGTAAGTCTCTTGGGTGAGCAGTGTCGGTTTTAGAACATGGTATGAGTCTGCTTAAGGTAAGAGGGTATGAATGGAAGAATAATGAATAAAAATTTATTTTGAACTTAGTAACAATGAGTAGGTTGTTTAGATCTAACTCTTCAGCTAATAACCGGTCAACTTTGCCTCCTGTTCCAGACATAGTTAACCAAGAATCTCATAGTTATGAAAATATCAGTCAAGCCCTACACAATTGGAATATACCTAGGGTTTCCCCTAAAAAAATTTATCAGTCAACATTTTTAGATAATTTTAAAACTGATTATAATGTAAAAATAGTTGAGAAAGTCTACGCAATAAATAAAGAATACGAAAATTGTAGCCTTTTGTCTCCAAAAATTATAAAAAACCATAGGAAGAAAGGTTATAATTTCATTCACATTGGTTTAGTTCAAGTGGCAGTTTTAACCTTTAAATATTAAAGGAATAAATTCAAGTATCTATCTCTGCCTTAGAGATGTACGATTCTTGAATTATTATCCTAGCATGATCGGAGCGATGGAATCTAGTCTGCATAATGGACCTATCCATTTTAATTGTTTTCCTGATTTTACATTGAGCCTAAGTGATCAGAATTTATTAAAGGCCTTGACATTAAATATTAAAACTGCTGGTGAAATTACTCATATGATTGAGGGTTCTCAGCCGATAGCTTTGATTTATAGGATTTATTATAAGACCATGAAAACTAACCTAAATGTTCATGCTTTCAATAAAAGTCCAAAAGATCAAACTGTCCTAATTCAAAGTTCAACTAGTTATGCTAATATTCAGATCCCGAGAGCCATCCTCTGGAAAGATATTACCCTCCCTAGTCAATGGACTTTACCTAGTGAAATTCCTGAACAACCTATAGTTAACAACCTATTAAACCTTGAAAATGTTAGACAATTTTCAGATGGAACTGTAAAAATAAGTTTTGAACGTAATAGAAGACCAGTTATAATAGAAGATTTTACTAGTACTGCAGCATCTTCGTTGCATACAAGAAGAGACACTAAAGTACTTGGTAACCCTTCTTTTAGAGACATTAAATTAAAAGGTGTTTTAAATCAAGGTCAAGCTAGTCACCCTTGTTACACTCAAAAGGATCTAGTAGAAGAAGAAAGCTCTTCCTCTCCTACTCCTTCTGAGCTTCCCACTCAGTCTGATTTTGAAATTCCTATTAACAATCAGTTAAGAGTCAATAAAAAAAATTATTCTGGATTGGGATAATCTTGTAAAGGATTTTAATTCCAAATCCAATAAAGAAAAACGACATTTATTTCGTTCAAATCATCCCACAGAAAAAGAGCGAGATAAAATTGTTAATAGATGGAAACGATTCATAAAAAATGAAAAGATAAACACTACCTTTTACGATTGGTATGATCAATATCAAAGTAAGTGTAATGTTATAACCAAAAGTTAATGGATTAAAGAAGACAAGTTTAAGGTCTGTTCTAGTCATCCTCTGCTGGAAACTGTCCTTATCCCGGTTAAAAACACATCGGTTATTTCCAGTCCCTTTAAAATTTCAGATGGCATTAAAGATGACAAAAAAATTATTGAACAATTAAATTTTAGTAATAAATATCTAGCAACTGTTGGAAGGCAGCTTGATAGAATTGAAGAGAAATTTGAAGAAACAAGTATTAAAAAACTTGATTCAAAAATTGAACATCCTTTGATTAACTTACCAGAAAATAGAAGTAAATTAGGTTTACCTAATGATGATAGCAACCTAATTAGATCTATTGACAAGTTATTTAAAAAATTAAAAACTGAGCCCGTTCCAAGTGGTACTGTATCTATTTTGGATCAAGTTGAAACTGAGGTTGAAGATGATAGTCACTTTGACCATTCTGATAGTAGTTCAATCCCAGATTTCAATGACCAGTTGAACAAGTTAACAGTTAAAACACTAGTTTAACCAGGAATTGGTATTCTAGACCTACTCCTCCGGATCTACAGTTCTAAGAGAGAAACCTAGAGAAATAATTCTCTGTTTCAGCTAACAAAATTTATGAATGGAACATAGATGGTCTTAGTGAACAAGAGATTTTAAATAAATTAAATCACATGTCTATGGTAGCAAATAGCTATATAACTAAATTCAACAATCTGTCACAACCAAAAATTGTTGAGTTAATAGCTAGCGGATTCACTGTTATTCTCAGATCTTGGTGGGAAAAACATCTCACTGAAGATACTAGAGCATCAATAATTCATGCTATCCAGTTAAACGATGATGGCAATCCCATCTTTGATGAAGATGTTGGAATTGGTCCGCCTGATGGAGTTAATACTTTAATATTTACCATAATAAATCATTTTGTTGGAACTCCGAGTAATATAACAGAAAGAATTCATGATCAACTCAGTAATCTCACTTGTCCCACTCTAAGTGATTTTAGATTGTACAAGGATGTTTTTACCTCTAGAGTTATGTTGCGTAATGACAACAATAAACCTTTCTGGAAAGAAAAATTTGTCAATGGTTTGCCCTCACTATTCGCACATAAAGTTAGAGAAGAGTTGAGTAAAAACTTAGGTTATATTGATTATGATAATCTCACTTATGGCGACATAATCAGTTATATTCAAAAAATTGGTTTAAAAATGTGTATTGATTTTAAATTAGCCAAACAAGCTAGTAAAGATAAGAGAAAAGCTAAATATGAATTAGGAACATTTTGTGAACAATATGGTTTGCCTCCTATTGCTCCCTCTAGAAGGAAGCATAAACACAAACATATTGATCATCCTAAAACTCATAAACGTCACAAACGTAAACATAGTCATAAAAAAGATAACAATCAAAATGATTATTATAATAAACCTAAACCAGCAAATAAAAAATATAATAAAAGATCTAAAAAATTTGAGAAAAGTAAAATTGTTTGCCAAAATTGTGGGCAGAAAGGGAACTACAAAAATGAGTGCAAAATAAAACAAAAATTATCTCAGTTGAATATTTCTAGTGAAAATACTGAACAACTATTAGAATTAATGAGAATTGAAAACGATACGAAAAATAACAACGAATCTGACATCTCTTATTCTTCTAATAGCAGTACTAGTAACAATGAAACAGATAGTGATGAGGAAGAAGTTATTATTTGTTCTGATAATTGTAACGAAAATTGTTGTAATAAAAGATTAAGTGTAATTACCAAAGAGGATGAAGAGAGCTCTTTGTTAATTGACCTAATTAGTAAAATTTCCGATCATGAGCTTAAAGCTCAATATACTAAACAGTTAAAAGATTTATTAACTAAAGATACTAGAGTTAAAGACAAAATTATTATAGCTAAAGATAAACCAATATTTAGCCTTAATAAAACCCTTGAAAGATTTAAAACCTCAGTTAAAGAAGTTACCCTGCCAAAATTAAATCAAGAAGTTAATAAACTTAAAAAAGAAATCTCTAATTTAAAGATAGAAGTCTCTAATTTAAGAAAAGATATTGAGAACCAGAAATACGATCTTCAGGTTCATGATTCCTCCTCTAGTGATGAAGATCACGATGAGCCAGAATCTTCAGGAACGAAAGAAGAGCCAGATCTTTTTGTTCAAGGTCTTTCTCTTAAAAGAGTTAAAGACATTACCATTCAAAAATGGTATATCTCCATTAATTTGGTTGTTGATAAAACTTTTTCAATACGACTTTCCGCCTTAGTTGATACAGGTGCGGACTTAAATTGTATTCAGGAGGGTCTTATCCCAACCAAGTATTATAAGCAAACCAATAAAAAATTAAACTCAGCAAATGGTAGTCAAATGGAAATAAAATATAAACTTTTAAAGTGCATATCTGTCAAGATAATATGTGTTTTAAAACATCATTTGTTTTAATTCGCAATCTTACCGATAAAATTATTTTAGGGTTACAATTTATATATTTATTATACCCATTTACTACCAGTAATGAGGGATTAAGCTGTAAACATTTAGGTAAAAGAAAGAGATTAAATACAAAGGAATTGAAGAGCAGCTTCAACATGAAGATACTCAAGAAAAAATTGAAGGGTTAAAAACTTATTTAAAGGACAATCTTTGTTTTAACTCTCCTAATGCCTTTTGGCATCGAAAAAAAGCATGTTGTAAGGCTCCCTTACGTTAAGGAATTCAAAGAACATTTGATTCCTACTAAGGCTAGGCCCATACAAATGAATCATGAACAAATGGAGTTATATAAAAAGGAAATCAATGACCTCCTTAATAAAGGATTAATTAAACCCAGTAAATCCTCGTGGTCTTGCCCAGCCTTTTATGTTAACAATGAAGCAAAAAAGGAAAGAGGTGTACCCCGTTTAGTAATCAATTACAAGCCATTAAATAAGGTCTTAGAATGGATTAGGTATCCCCTGCCTAATAAGGATGACCTCATTAACCGGTTGAGTAATGCCACCATCTTCAGTAAATTTGACCTCAAGTCTGGTTTCTGGCAAGTTGCTATTCACCCAGATGACAGGTACAAAACTGCATTCACCACTCCATTTGGTCATTACGAATGGAATGTCCAAGCATTTGGCTTAAAAAATACTCCTAATGAATTCCAAAATATCCTCAATGACATTCTGAATCCTTTCAGTCATTTTGTTATTGTCTACATTGATGATATTCTCATTTTTTCCAATTCCATTGATGAACACGTCAAACATTTGAAATCATTTTTTAAAACGGTTAAAGACAATGGACTTGTTCTTTCATTTTCCAAATGCAGCTTGTTCCAAGCTAAAGTTTGATTTCTTGGATTAATTATATATCGCGGACTCATACGGCCAATTGATAGAGCTATTCAATTCGCCGACAGATTCTCAGATAAAATTACCCATAAAACTCAACTGCAGAGGTTTCTAGGCTCGATCAATTATATTGGCAAGTTCTATAAAAAACTCAAAAAAATTTGCAAACCTCTCTTTCAGCGTTTGCAAGACAATCCTTCCCCTTGGACTAACATTCATACTTCTGTAGTCCAACAAGTTAAAAAATATGTCAAGGCATTGCCCTACCTTGGTATTTCCAATGATTCTGCATTTAAAATTATTGAAACTGCAACCTCTGATATTGGATTCGGAGGTATTCTCAAGCAAAAATTAACTCCAGATTCTCCTGAACAAATTGTTCGTTTCCAATCTGGTGCATGGAATAGTACATAGTTAAATTACAGCACTATTAAAACAGAAATACTTTCTCTTGTATTATGTATTAATAAATTTTAAATTAATTTATTAAATCAAAAAATTTTAGTCCGAATTGACTGCAAATCTGCAAAATATGTTTTAGAAAAAGATGTTGAAAACATAGCCTCTAAACATTCCTTTGCTAGATGGTAAGCCCTTTTGAGTATCTTTGATTTTGATATAGAATACATTAAAGGCAGTAACAATTCCATTCCTGATTTTCTCACTCGGGAATTTATTAACACAAGTACCGTGCATCCATCATGAGTATTCGTGGTGCATCATCTTCTCGTGGTCCGGGTCACCCTACTGGCCCAAGTAATCAGCCAAGAGGATCTTTGGTTCCTCATCCAGTAAACCCAGTTTATCAAAACAGTAACAAATTGACTGTCCTAGGGACAATGCCCAAGCTATATAGTTCAGCCTTAGCCAGTAACCCAATTCCAATTGACCCTTTTCAGTCTAAGGCCTCTAGTCCAAATCCCAGTTATCCTCCTTCTGAGTATATGCTTAGATGGACCAATTTCTTATTTCATATTGAACCTCATATGAAACCCAGAAATGACCCAGACAAATTAACCTCCCAGTTCTTTCCTCCGGGATGGCACTTCATGCCCCTTGCTCCTTATAAATCCCTTGTGTATTATAAGGATATCCTCATTAAAACCGAGTCAATCTTTATTAAACCCATTTATGCTAACAATGATACAGCCAAAGTTCTTTACCATTCGTTGTACATTAAACAGTTTATTCTAATGTCTAATTGGGGAAAACATCCTTCCGATCTTATGCAGCTTTCTAATCAAGATAACTCCTTCTGTTATTATGATTACATGGAAGCTTGGTATAGAGTTTTCATTCATCAAAATGAGTCACATAGTCATTCTTGGTTTATTTAGTTTGATCATAAGTTCAAGAGTCAATTTCCCTGTTGGTTTTCTCACTGGTGGTCTTGGTTTGGTTCTACGTACGACCTCCTTCCAGATCTCTTGAAAGTCCAACTCAATCATTTCTGCAACCACAGAAAAAGTAATCCGGTTAATGAAGGAGTCCCTATAATTCTTCAATTTGTGAGTAAATATAAGATTCCCTAGATTCTCAGATGGGAATATCACATTCAACCTCCAACCAAAGTTACTAGTCCACAAGGTGATGAAATTAATCATCTTACTTCTCCCTCTTCTGACCCTTTTCCCCTTGTCTCCCGTCAATGGTTTGTCAAATGGTGGGACAAATTTGATGTTAATAGAATTGTCGGTCACGTTCAGTTAGAATTTCCCACTACTCCTCTCAAGGTTCTCCTAGTTTCTGTTGCAGAACCCTCTTGTCTAAAATCAAAAGAGTCAAGTGTTAGTAAAAAATCAAGAGTCAAAAGAGTTTAGAGTCAGTCCTACTGGTTCGTCTTGTTCCCGTAGCATTTCTGATTTTAAGGATTGTTCTAGAAAAGAGTTAAAACTAATTGCTCAAGCATTAAATAAAAGAATTGATGAATTGCATGAAGATGCCTCTGCAGCTTCTTCATCTTCAAATGCTTCAGTCAGTCATTATGATGACGATGACCTGTATGGCACCATCAACCTTCAGGATGCTTAGGACCCATTTGCCTGACATCTCACTTCAGTCACATGCACCTGCTCCTGCAGCCAGTCAACATAATGATGCCCTTCAGCCGAAAGCAGTTAGTTTTTCCACCGAAAGCATCTCCCAAGTCAAAAGTTTTGGCCACTTCGTCAATAGTTGCCAGACGCGTCCATGAATAGTAAAACAGTCAGTACTGTTCATCAATAGTGATTTTTTTCTGTAATCATTTACTTTGTAATAGTTCTTTCCTTACTTTATAAAAGGAAACCGAACTAAGTTATTGAGGCAGACTTATAAAGACTCTGAGATCCTTCTCGGATGAATCTTTAGCCTCTACCGCTGTTTAGCCTTCCTTAGCCCCTCCTTCTTCTCTTCTTAAATGTTCTGAGTAATATTGTAAGTTAATTTGTTTTGTATTCAGTTTGTAAATTTGTAAACAATTTTATTTTCGATCAATAAAATTATATGTTTTAGTAATCAACTGTGTTATTGCATGCATCATTTATATTGTTCTTCTCCTTCCGCCTAAAATGGTATTTTTGCTTGAGAATACCTCCGAATCCAATATCAGAGGCGTCAGTTTCAATAATTTTAAATGCAGAATCGTTGGAAATACCAAGGCAGGGCAATGCCTTGACATATTTTTTAACTTGTTGGACTACAGAAGTATGAATGTTAGTCCAAGGGGAAGGATTGTCTTGCAAACGCTGAAAGAGAGGTTTGCAAATTTTTCTGAGGTTTTTATAGAACTTGCCAATATAATTGAGTGAGCCTAGAAACCTCTGCAGTTGAGTTTTATGGGTAATTTTATCTGGGAATCTGTCAGCGAATTGAATAGCTCTATCAATTGGCCGTATGAGTCTGCGATATATAATTAATCCAAGAAACCGAACTTTAGCTTGAAACAAGCTTCATTTAGAAAATAAAAGAACAAGTCCATTATCTTTAACCGTTTTGAAAAACGATTTCAAATGTTGACGTGTTCATCGATGGAATTGGAAAAAATGAGAATATCATTAATGTAGACAATAACAAAATGACCGAAAGGATTCAGAATGTCATTGAGGATATTTTGGAATTCACTGGGAGCATTTTTTTAAGCCAAATGCTTGGACATTCCATTCGTAATGACCAAATGGAGCGGTGAATGCAGTTTTGTACCTGTCATCTAGGTGAATAGCAACTTGCCAGAAATCAGACTTGAGGTCAAATTTACTGAAGATGGTGGCATTACTCAGTTGGTTAATGAGGTCATCCTTATTAGGAAGGGGATACCTAATCCATTCTAAGACCTTATTTAATGGCTTGTAATTGATTACTAAATGGGGTACATCTCTTTCCTTTTTCTACTTCATTATTAACATAAAAGGCTGGGCAACACCACGGGGATTTACTGGGTTTAATTAATCCTTTATTAAGGAGGTCATTGATTTTCTTTTTACATAACTCCATTTGTTCATGATTCATTTGTATGGGCCTAGCCTTAGTAGGAATCAAATGTTCTTTGAATTCCTTAGTGTAATGGAGCCTTACAACATGCTTTTTCCGATGCCAAAAGACATTAGGAGAATCAGAACAAAGATTGTCCTTTAAATAAGTTTTAAATCTTCAATTTTTTCTTGAACATCTTCATGTTGAAGCTGCTCTTCAATTCGTTTGTATTTAATCTCTTCCTTTAAGAAATTTAAATGAGTGGATTTACAATTTAATAAATTTAACGATTTGGAAATTGACTCTTCTTGAATAAATTTTAAATCTCTTTCTTTCGGTTTAATAAGAAATTTAAATGTTATTCTTTTACCTAAATATTTACAGCTTAATCCCTCATTACTGTAACAACCCGATATTTTCTATAAAAATAAATCAAAAATTTTGCGTATAAATTTTTTTTAAGGATGAGGATTTGTACAAGATAATGTGTATATGTATTTATGAGATAAATAAAAATATATTTATTACATAAATATTTACAAATAATTTTATTTTAGAATTATTGATTTTTATAAAGTATATTCTTATATTAATTAATTTATAGTAGAAATATTTTTATTAACTATTTTCCATGATTATATAATCATATATTATTTAAATAATTTATGAAGTGATTTTCAGAATAATTATAATAATTATTTTATTATATGAGTTTTAGTACAAGTTATTAAGTGAATTATTTTACCTTAATTATTAAGGTTAAATATAAAGAATAAATCAGATATGGAATCTAAACCCTAATTTTAGATTATTGTCAAGGTATGAGAATAATAATATAATATTAATCATATTTTGATTTTTCAGTGCTATAAATATGTACTGTATGTACATATTGATGATGATTGGTCAATTATGGTGTTTAATTTTAAAATCCTATTATTAATTGATTAAACCCTAATTTTACTGGGGAAAACCCTAATTGGAAAATCAACTGTGACTTTAAGACTGTTATATAACTGTCTTATATGTTTTATGTTGTGTATTAAGTGATTAATTAGGTAAACCCTAATTAAAATTCTAGAAACCCTAAATAATTTTTAGAAAACCCTAATTGTTTAATGACCCTAAATTTTAATTAGTAAGTTCTAATTAAAATTTTATTGAACTTTAAACTTAAATTTTTAAACCCTAGAAATTATTCAGGAAACCTTAAGGTTTAAGATCTATTGATTTTAACCTAGATTCAACTGTCATGGAAAAGAATACCCTTAAAATGTTTTGTTAGTTTACTAAAATACCCTTTTGGATTTATTTTTAATAGATTTCTTGCAAATCTTTCCATATCTTGCAAAGTCACCACCCTAGATTATAGCACATGCCCTAAAACTCATCCAAGCTTATCTCTTTTGACACCTTGCAAGTTAGATACATTGAATCTAAAAATTATAAATAGGTTAGGAGAGAGAAAAGTGCACATATTTGCTCATTTGTGCTCTTACACTTCACCAAGACCATCTCTCTCTAAACCCAAGAATTTCCAGTGCTAGACCAGTCCCCAAATCAAGCCCCACGAAATCCACTAACAAAATCAGAGGCCAGAATCAGAAATTGGATCATAGAAGGTATAAAACCCTATTTCAAATCTAACCATTAATGATATGTTAAATGTTAGATTTGTGTTAAAACATGTTATATATAGTCTATATTGATGATCTGGGTTGGTATCTTGAAGATCCATAACATCTAAGTGAACGAATTTGAAGATTTTAAAAATCTGGAAAAAATGTTCTTGGTGGTCTGACAATGAATGTCAGACCTTATATCTCTGTGATATTTAATGTGTTTTGTGATTTAGAAGTTTATAGTTGTAGTCTGTTATGTGCTCTTGGATCTGGAGCAAGAATAAGGCTTATATCGAGTCCAGATTGCAAGTTATTTAAGGTCAAAAGGCGTTGGCCGGCCATGACTGGGTGTTTCTGGGTAACCCAGAAACAGCCCAGAAACGACCTGACCACGCTTTTGACCGGCTAAATTTTTCAGTTTGTTGTTGGTTTGTTGTTTGTGTTGCATCTAGGTTGTAGTCTTGTATATTAACTCCATGTTTATGCCTTAAAATCTCCTAATAATTAGACTGGGTGATTGTAGTGGATGGTCAAATCAAGCAACTCGAGCATGTTCTCTGTTTTCTGGGTAACCCAGAAAACATATGAACATGTCGACTGACATTGTTTGACCGGATCATAAATGTTGATTCCGTGGATGTTAATGGTATTTTATGACATAGAATTGTAGTACTACATGTGGTCTACAACCTAAAAGCTTTATATCACTAAAAGGTTACACGGATTGCAAGTTGTGGAAGCCTAAATATGGTTTGTCTAACTGTTCTTCATTTCTAGGTAACCCAGAAAATGAAGAACAGATCTGACGACTTGTTCATGGTTCCAGATCTACTTTGTTATGTGTTTTTTGGCCATGTTAGTTGTTGGATCTTGTAGTCATGCATTAGCACTACAATACCTGACAAATAACATGCGCAGTAACATCAGGATCTAATCAGAAAGCTTGGTCAAACTAGCTGCCTCGAATCTGTGTATAAGGGTTCTGGGTTTAGTCAAGAACATGAAGAACACCTATAGCGACGGTTCTGTCGCTATAGGCGGTCTTTAGCGACAGATAACAATTTATTTTTCGGAAATTAATTAATTTAATTGAATAAATAGAGAAAAATAGTTTTTAATTATTAAAAATACTAAATAAATTATTAAAAATTATTTTATTTCTGAAAATTAGTTTTTAATTATTTTTAATATATTTCATAAATATTTAATATTTTTGAAATATTAAAAGTATTTAATTTATTTATTTATAATTTTAAATAAATTATTTAAAAATAATTTTAATACTTAAAAAATCATTTAAAATTATATTATGATATAAGAAAATATTTTAAGTTATTTTTAATGACTTTTAATATTTTGTGATGAAATTCATTAATAAATTAATATTAATGATAATTAAGTTATTTACTAAATGAAATAAATAAATTAATTAAAAATGATTTTATTATATTCAAAATTATTTTAAATAATAATAAGGTATTTAAAAATATTTTAAGTTATAAAATATAACTTTCAATATTTAAAGACAAAATTTTATTAATTAATTATTATTAATGATATTAAGGTTATTTAATAATAATATTAAATAAATTAGTTTAAAAATAATTTTAATATTATAAAAATTATTTTAAATGAAAATAAAGTGTTTAAAGATATTTTAAGTTATAAAATGTAACTTTTAATATTTAAAGGATAATTTCATTAATAATTTAATATTAATGATATTAATTTAACATTAATGATATTAAATTTATTTAATAATTATATTAAATAAATAGTTTAAAAATGGTTTTATTAATTTAAAAATCATTTAAAAAGGGATATAAATGAATTAAAAATATTTTAAGTTATGTTTAATGACTTTTAATATTTAGATGAATAGTATATTAATAATTTAATATTAATGATAATTATTTAAAAATGATTTTAAATATTTTAAAATTCATTTAAGGGTAATATTAATACTTTAAAAATATTTTAAGTTATTATACATAACTTTAACATTTTAGAAATGATTTCATTAATAGTTTAATAATAATTAAATATTAATGATAATAGAATGGATTAATATTTAAATCATTTAATAATGATTCCGATGTTTAAAAATTCATGATAAATTATAATAAATGTTTTAAAATTATGTGACTGATTCTAAGTTACAGGACAGAGTCTTAGACTCGATAGTTACCCGATAAAGTTGTTGGTACACCGACATGTTTCAAAAATTAATCTGGAATTAGATAATTTAATTAGATATGTGATTATTTTGTGATTCAATGGTTGTTAAATATGGGTAATAATGTGATTAGGTTATGTGTTGACTGCGGAATGCAGTACTATGTGTTATAGTAAATTGTTCTAATTGAACGAATGATTTGATTAATGATAGGTCGTGATATAAACGATAAATCTAAATTGCAAATTGTAAGCAGCGCATCAGACAAGTATCCTACCTTTACATTTTCTTTATGCAATGGACATGAGTAAGAATATTTTAGAATTATATTATTACTGTACAGATTATTAACCCTATATTATATACGCTATTTGATTATCAACATGTTAGTATATGGTAATTGAGATATATATTTTTTGTTCGTTAATTTCTACAAATGGTTATACAAGTGTCCCCACTTGAATAATCATTGTATTTAATCACATGTTGATACACCTTTGTCAATTACCCGTATATATATATATATATATATATATATATATATATATATATATATATATATAGATTATTGTTGAACAAGATAAAACCTTTGATTTGGAACCCGGAGAAGTATGAACATCCCTACACGGGAAATCTTTTATGCGCCCAAGGCGGACAGAGTGAACGATACTCTTGTTCTTGTAATGTAGTATTGATCAATACAGGTTACAACGGGCTGATCACCCCCGTGCTTGTAAGTTATGACAGTTTACAGATGAAGTTCTGTTTAACCTTTTCGAAAATGAAAATAATGTTCATAGCATGTCACTTAAACCCTATTTATAGTCATTACATAGTTTCAAAAATTTGAAAGAGGGATGTTATATTATTATTATCGATTCAGATTACTTCATAACTATTGATTTGTTGTTAAAGGGTAGTATAAAGAAAATATTTAAATACTTTCAGCTTATATATATAAAATCATTTTAAATAATAATAAGGTATTTAAAAATATTTTAAGTTATAAAATATAACTTTTAATATTTAAAGACAAAATTTTATTAATTAATTATTATTAATGATATTAAGGTTATTTAATAATAATATTAAATAAATTAGTTTAAAAATGATTTTAATATTATAAAAATTATTTTAAATGAAAATAAAGTGTTTAAAGATATTTTAAGTTATAAAATGTAACTTTTAATATTTAAAGGATAATTTTATTAATAATTTAATATTAATGATGTTAATTTAACATTAATGATATTAAATTTATTTAATAATTATATTAAATAAATAGTTTAAAAATAGTTTTATTAATTTAAAAATTATTTAAAAGGGTATATAAATGAATTAAAAATATTTTAAGTTATGTTTAATGACTTTTAATATTTAGATGAATAGTACATTAATAATTTAATATTAATGATAATTATTTAAAAATGATTTTAAATATTTTAAAAATCATTTAAGGGTAATATTAACACTTTAAAAATATTTTAAGTTATTATACATAACTTTAACATTTTAGAAATGATTTTATTAATAGTTTAATAATAATTAAATATTAATGATAATAGAATTGATTAATATTTAAATCATTTAATAATGATTCCGATGTTTAAAAATTCATGATAAATTATAATAAATATTTTAAAATTATATGACTGATACTAAGTTACAGGACAGAGTCTTAGACTCGATAGTTACCCGATAAAGTTGTTGGTACACCGACATGTTTCAAAAATTGATCTGGAATTAGATAATTTAATTAGATATGTGATTATTTTGTGATTCAATAATTGTTAAATATGGATAATAATGTGATTAGGTTATGTATTGACTGCGAAATGCAGTACTATGTGTTATAGTATATTGTTCTAATCGAACAAATGATTTGATTAATGATAGGTCGTGATATAAACGATAAATCTAAATTGCAAATTGTAAGTAGCGCAACAGACAAGTATCCTACCTTTGCATTTTCTTTATGCAATGGACATTAGTAAGAATGTTTCAGAATTATATTATTACTGTACAGATTATTAACCCTATATTATATACGCTTATTGATTATCAACATGTTAGTATATGGTAATTCAGATATATATTTTTTGTTCGTTAATTTCTACAAATGGTTATACAAGTGTCCCCACTTGAATAATCATTGTATTTAATCACATGTTGATACACCTTTGTCAATTACCCGTATATATATATATATATATATATATATATATATGTATGAATTATAGATTATTGTTGAACAAGATAAAACCTTTGATTTGGAACCCGGAGAAGTATGAACATCCCTACACGGGAAATCTTTTATGCGCCCAAGGCGGACAGAGTGAACGATACTCTTGTTCTTGTAATGTAGTATTGATCAATACAGGTTACAACGGGCTGATCACCCCCGTGCCTGTAAGTTATGACAGTTTACAGATGAAGTTCTGTTTAACCTTTTCGAAAATGAAAATAATGTTCATAGCATGTCACTTAAACCCTATTTATAGTCATTACGTAGTTTCAAAAATTTAAAAGAGGGATGTTATATTATTATTATCGGTTCAGATTACTTCATAACTATTGATTTGTTGTTAAAGGGTAGTATAAAGAAAATATTTAAATACTTTCAGCTTATATATATAATTGCTATTACTTGCTGGGCACTCAAATGCTCATCCTTGCTTAATTTAAATATTTTCAGCTAAGTGTGAAGAACCAGAAAGCTCATGCAGAAACAAAGGAAAATGAAAGCTAACCAAATAACATTTGTGGTAGTTTATGTAATAGTTTGATAATATTATTAATTCAAGTATGATATATATTATCTATCATGGGTTGTAATGAATGTTTAAAGGTTACGTACTTGGGATTCAGACTCTGATGAATATGTAAATTAAGTTGATCTTTATATTATTATTATTATTAGTATTATTCCGCTCATAGAAATGGTATCGTGAAGCACCGAGTTTGGGTTTCAAGTATCCGGATTTGGGGGCGTCACATCATGGTATCAAAGCTTTAGGGGTTAAAAACCTTAGGCGGGCTAGACCTTAGGCTATAACCTTAGAATAGAGGGAAACGTTAAAAATATAAATAACTCAGATATATATTTTAAAAAGAGATGAATTGAATAAATTCATTGTCAAACAAAATAAAAGATAACGTATATAAAACTCTTATTTGTTATGTGTATATATTATATGCTAATCAGGATAATTTGCGTGTGTAGATGTCTGGTGGAAAAGGCTTGTTATATGCTTATAGCATGAAGAAGGATCAAACTCATACACCCGAGCTCATATTGAAGCCAATAGCTGAAATAGAGGCTCACAATGAAACCAACTCGGATGATGTGGTTATTGTAAAAAATGTAGTACAAGATCCGGAGATGGTGGAGCTGACAGATAGTGATTCAAACACTAAAGTTGAAGCTGATCAAGCATCAACGGATGTGCAGGATCTGAGGAACAAGGTTTCTTCACTGGAAAGGCTGTTGGAGATAGAAAAGCTATTGAATAGTCAGTTGCGTCAGGCGTTAATAGAAACAATGGAAGAACAAGATTAACTTAAAATCCAAATTGATCAGATAGGAGCCACAAGCAACACTTCGTGTGCAGCTCTGAGCAAGAAGGGGAAAAGAAAGATTGAGGACCATGACTTAGGAAAACATGATAAGAAGAAAGGGAAAAGAATTTGTTACCTTTGCGGTTATGAAGGACATACAACTCTGTATTGTCCTGACTACAAACCAGGAGCATGTTTTATCTGTGGGATTGAAGGTCATCAGGCAAGAGGTTGTCCAAGAAAAAGGTGTAATAAATAGGTAGTATAGGTTCTGTCGTGTATTTGTGTTTAATATAATATATATGATAAGTATGTCTGTTTAATGTAATGTTTCCAACTTTTGTATTAAGTCAAGACTGTAAATCCCGACATTTGTAGTCGCAAAGGAATGAATGATGTTTAAAGCAGTATGTGTTATGCTATGTAAAATATTCATTAAATGAATATGAATCTATGTTTGAGTAAAGAAACTAGTTTAATATATTAAACTTATATGATAAGGTTTAGAATGTAAGTTAAAATTATAATTTTATTTAATCAGATAATGCCGCCAAGACGTCGAACTCGTAACCAAAGGGCAGAAGAATCTGTCAACAACGTTGAAGGGCAACAACAAGCAGACCCGATGCAGAACTTTGCAAACATGATAGCTCAGGCTATGTAACAAGGAATTCCAGCCGCAGGGAACCTGCCAGACAACCGCTTGGCGAAATTTAAAGATTTCAAAGCTGTAGGACCGCCAAAATTTAGAGGTACAACTGACCCTGTTGAAGCCCAAACTTGGGTCAAAGAAATTGAAAAAGCATTTGTGATAGCTAGAGTAGCTGAAGGGCAGAAGACTACTTTTTCCACCTACATGATGGAGGGTGAAGCAAATTTTTGGTGGGAAGCAAATCAGGCAAGGGCAGGAGAAGGTATAGTCACATGGGATAGGTTCAAAACTTTGTTTTTTGAAAATTATGTTTCACCTAGTATGCAAGCAAGGATGGAGGCTAAATTTTTAGAATTGAAGGAGGAGAATATGATTGTTGCAGAATACGCCACAAAATTCAATGTGTTAGCTAGGTTTGCCCCGCATCAAGTTGATACGGAGGCTAGGAAAGCGAGAAGGTTTGAGCTGGGCTTGAAACCTTGGCTCTATAACAAGGTGGCGGTGTTGTAGATTTCTATATTTACAGCACTCATGGAGAAGGCGATTATCGCTAAGGAGGGGAGTGAGGCTATGAGCCTCTACAACAAGGAGAGGAAGAATAAGGGCAAGGTTGAAGGACCTGGGAAGGTAGGAATTAATAGTGGGACCAGGAGTGGAGATGGCAAGAGAAAGATGAATAACTTTGGAAATGTCCAGGTAAAACAAGAAGGTGCTAAGAAGCAGGTGGTGCAGTGTAAGACATGTGGGAAGAACCATTTTGGGGAATGTTTGAAAGGAAAGTTTGTATGCTACAAGTGCGGGCAGGAGGGCCATATCTCTCCCAACTGCCTCAATCCTAGGATGAATAGTGGGTGTTTTCTGTGCGGATCGACTGAGCACAAGGTGAAAGATTGTCCGAAGAGGAGGGTGGAGGCAGGAAGTGTGAACACGGGCACTGGCAGCAGAACTTTAGCAATCACAGGACCTACGTCATCTAGGAAGCCAACAAAATCAACGACAAGGGTTTACAACATGACTGTCTAGGATACGGCAGCAGCTGGCACTGGAACTCCAGGTATTATTCGTATAACTTTTATTTTATTATACATGATTTTCCTATATATAATAAATTATTTTATAAAGAAATTTTGAGGGAGGAATTTGAGTTCTTTTAGAAATTAAATTTCCGTTTAATCAGAAAGACAAGCTTTATGTGAATAGCTAAAGATCAGTTCGATCAAACTTGATCGAGATCTACTTGCAATGATTGTGTATGCTATGTACCCGTGTATGTATAAGTTTTAAAACGGTGATTCCGGGGACGGAATCTTTATAAGGGATGGTGAATGTAACAACCCGATATTTTCTATATAAATAAATCAGAAATTTTGCGTATAAATTTTTTTTAAGGATGAGGATTTGTACAAGATAATGTGTATATGTATTTATGAGGTAAGTAAAAATATATTTATTACATAAATATTTACAAATAATTTTATTTTAGAATTATTAATTTTTATAAAGTATATTCTTATAATAATTAATTTATAGTAGAAATATTTTTATTAACTATTTTCCATGATTATATAATCATATATTATTTAAATAATTTATGAAGTCATTTTCAAAATAATTATAATAATTATTTTACTATATGAGCTTTAGTACAAGTTATTAAGTAAATTATTTTACCTTAACTATTAAGGTTAAATATGAAGAATAAATCAGATATGGAATTCAAACCCTAATTTTGGATTATTGTCAATGTATGAGAATAATAATATAATATTAATCATATTTTGATTTTTCAGTGCTATAAATATGTACTGTATGTACGTATTGATGATGATTGGTCAATTATGGTGTTTAATTTTAAAACCCTATTATTAATTGATTAAACCTTAATTTTACTGGGGAAAACCCTAATCGGAAAATCAACTGTGAGTTTAAGACTGTTGTATAACTGTCTTATATGTTTTATGTTGTGTATTAAGTGATTAATTAGATAAACCCTAACTAAAATTTTAGAAACCCTAAATAATTTTTAGAAAACCCAAATTATTTAAAAACCCTAAATTTTAATTAGTAAGTTCTAATTAAAATTTTATTGAACTTTAAACTTAAATTTTTAAACCCTATAAATTATTTGAGAAACCTTAAGGTTTAAGATCTATTGATTTTAACCTAGATTCAAGTGTCATGGACAAGAATACCCTTAAAATGTTTTGTTGGTTTACTAAAATACCCTTTTGGATTTATTTTTAATAGATTTCTTGCAAATCTTTCCATATCTGGCAATGTCACCACCCTAGATTATAGCACATGCCCTAAAACTCATCCAAGCTTATCTCTTTTGACACCTTGCAAGTTAGATACATTGAATCTAAGAATTATAAATAGTTTAGGAGAGAAAAAAGTGCACATATTTGCTCATTTGTGCTCTTACACTTCACCAATACCATCTCTCTCTAAACCCATGAATTTTCAGTGCTAGACCAGTCCCCAAATCAAGCCCCACGAAATCCACTAACAAAATCAGAGACCAGAATCAGAAATTGGATCATAGAAGGTATAAAACCCTATTTCAAATCTGACCATTAATGATATGTAAAATGTTAGATCTGTGTGTTAAAACATGTTATATGTAGTCTATATTGATGATCTGGGTTGGTATCTTGAAGATCCATAACATCTAAGTGAACGAATTTGAAGATTTTAAATATCTGGAAAAAATATTCTTGGTGGTCTGACAATGAATGTCAGACCTTATATCTCTGTGATATTTAATGTGTTTTGTGTTTTAAAAGTTTATAGTTGTAGTCTGTTATGTGCTCTTGGATCTGGAGCAAGAATAAGGCTTATATCGAGTCCAGATTGTAAGTTATTTAAGGTCAAAAGGTGTTGATCGGCCATGACCGGGTGTTTCTGGGCCCAGAAACAGCCCAGAAACGACCTGACCACGCTTTTGACTGCCTAGATCTTTCAGTTTGTTGTTTGTGTTGCATCTAGGTTGTAGTCTTGTATATTAACTCCATGTTTATGCCTTAAAATCTCCTAATAATTAGACTGGGTGATTGTAGCGGATGGTCAAACCAAGCAACTCGAGCGTGTTCTCTATTTTTTGGGTAACCTAGAAAACATATGAACATGTCGACTGACATGGTTTGACCGGATCATAAATGTTGATTCTGTTGATGTTAATGTTATTTTATGACATAGAACTGTAGTACTACATGTGGTCTACAACCTGAAAGCTTTATATCACTAAAAGGTTACACGGATTACAAGTTGTGGAAGCCCAAATATGGCTTGTCTAACTGTTCTTCATTTCTAGGTAACCCAGAAAATGAAAAACAGCTCTGACAGCTTGTTCATGGTTCCAGATCTACTTTGTTATGTGTTTTTTGGCCATGTTAGTTGTTGGATCTTGTAGTCATGCATTAGTACTACAATACCTGACAAATAACATGTGCAGTAACATCAGGATTTGATCAGAAAGCTTGGTCAACCTAACTATCTCGAATCTGTATGTATGAAGGTTCTGGGTTTAGTCAAGAACATGAAGAACACCTATAGCGACGGTTTTGTCGCTATAGGCGGTCTTTAGCGACGGTAATTTATTTTCTGGAAATTAATTAATTTAATTGAATAAATAGAGAAAAATAGTTTTTAATTATTAAAAATACCAAATAAATTATTAAAAATTATTTTTAATTCCAAAAATTAGTTTTTAATTATTTTTATTATATTTCATAAATATTTAATATTTTTCAAATATTAAAAGTATTTAATTTATTTAATTATAATATTAAATAAATTATTTAAAAAAGATTTTAATACTTGAAAAATCATTTAAAATTATATTATGATATAAGAAAATATTTTAAGTTATTTTTAATGACTTTTAATATTTTGTGATGAAATTCATTACTAAATTAATATTAATGATAATTAAGTTATTTATTAAATGAATTAAATAAATTAATTAAAAATAATTTTATTATATTAAAAATCATTTTAAATAATAATAAGGTATTTAAAAATATTTTAAGTTATAAAATATAACTTTCAATATTTAAAGGCAAAATTTCATTAATTAATTATTATTAATGATATTAAGGTTATTTAATAATAATATTAAATAAATTAGTTTAAAAATGATTTTAATATTATAAAAATTATTTTAAATGAAAATAAAGTATTTAAAGATATTTTAAGTTATAAAATATAACTTTTAATATTTAAAGAATAATTTTATTAATAATTTAATATTAATGATATTAATTTAACAATAATGATATTAAATTTATTTAATAATTATATTAAATAAATAGTTTTAAAATAGTTTTATTAATTTAAAAATCATTTAAAAGGGGATATAAATGAATTAAAAATATTTTAAGTTATGTAAAATGACTTTTAATATTTAGATGAATAGTACATTAATAATTTAAAATTAATGATAATTATTTAAAAATAATTTTATATGTTTTAAAAATCATTTAAGGGTAATATTAATACTTTAAAAATATTTTAAGTTATTATACATAACTTTAACATTTTAGAAATGATTTCATTAATAGTTTAATAATAATTAAATATTAATGATAATAGAATTGATTAATATTTAAATCATTTAATAATGATTCCGATGTTTGAAAATTCATGATAAATTATAATAAATGTTTTAAAAGTATATGACTGGTACTAAGTTACAGGACTGAGTTTTAGACTCGATAGTTACCCGATAAAGTTGTTGGTACACCGACATGTTTCAGAAATTAATCTGAAATTAGATAATTTAATTAGATATGTGATTATTTGTGATTCAATGGTTGTTAAACATGGGTAATAATGTGATTAGGCTATGTGTTGATTGCGAAATGCAGTACTATGTGTTATAGTATATTGTTCTAATCGAACGAATGATCTGATTAATGATAGGTCGTGATATAAATGATAAATCTAAATTGCAAATTGTAAGCAGCGCACCAGGCAAGTATCCTACCTTTGCAATTTCTTTATGCAATGGATATGAGTAAGAATGTTTCAGAATTATATTATTATTGTACAGATTATTAACCCTATATTATATACGCTTATTGATTATCAACATGTTAGTATATGGTAATTCAGATATATATTTTTTGTTTGTTAATTTTTACAAATGGTTATACAAGTGTTCCCACTTGAATAATCATTGTATTTAATCACATGTTGATACACCTTTATCAATTACCCGTATATATATATATATATATATATATATATATATATATATATATATATATATATATATATATATGTTGAATTATAGATTATTGTTAAGCAATATAAAACCTTTGATTTGGAACCCAGACAAATATGAACAACCCTACACGGAAAAACTTTTATGCGCCCAAGGCAGATAGAGTGAACGATACCTTCGTTCTTGTAATGTAGTACTGATCAATATAGGGTACAACGGGCTGATCACCCACGTGCCCGTAAGTTATGACGGTTTACAGATGAAGTTCTGTTTAACATTTTCGAAAATGAAAACAATGTTCATAGCATGTCACTTAAACCCTATTTATAGTCATTACGTAGTTTTAAAAATTTGAAAGAGGGATGTTATATTATTATTATCGGTTCAGATTACTTCACAACTATTGATTTGTTGTTGAAGGGTAGTATAAAGAAAACATTTAAATCCTTTCAGCTTATATATATAATTTCTATTACTTGCTGGGAACTCAAATGCTCATCCTTGCTTAATTTAAATGTTTTCAGCTAAGTGTGAAGAACCAGAATGCTCATGTAGAAACAAAGGAAAAGGAAAGCTAACCAAATAAGATTTGTGGTAGTTTATGTAATAGTTTGATATTATTATTAAGACAAGTATGATATATATTATCTATCATGGGTTGTAATGAATGTTTAAAGGCTACGTACTTGGGATTCAGACTCTGATGGATATGTAAATTAAGTTGATCTTTATATTATTGTTATTATTATTAGTATTATTCCGCTCATAGAAATGGTATCGTGAAGCACCGAGTTTGGGTTTCAAGTATCTGGATTTGGGGGCGTCACAATTACTGGTAGTAAATGGGTATAATAAATATATAAATGGTAACCCTAAAATGATTTAATCGGTAAGATTGTGAATTAAAACAAATGATGTTTTAAAACGCATATTATCTTGACAGATATGCACTTTAGGCAGTTTATATTTTATTTTCATTTGACTACCATTAGCTGAGTTTAATTTTTCATTGGTTTTCTTATAATACTTGGTTGGGATAAGACCTTCCTGAGTACAATTTAAATTCGCACCTGTATCAACAAAGGCGGAAAGTCGTATTGAAAAAGTTTTATCAACAACCAAATTAATGGAGATATACCATTTTTGAATGGTAATGTCTTTAACTCTTTTAAGAGAAAGACCTTGAACAAAAAGATCCGGCTCTTCTTTCGTTCCTGAAGATTCTGGCTCATCGTGATCTTCATCACTAGAGGAGGAATCATGAACCTGAAGATCAGATTTCTGGTTCTCAATATCTTTTCTTAAATTAGAGACTTCTATCTTTAAATTAGAGATTTTTTTTTAAGTTTATTAACTTCTTGATTTAATTCTGGAAGGGTAACTTCTTTAACTGGGGTTTAAATCTTTCAAGGGTTTTATTAAGGCTAAATATTGGTTTATCTTTAGCTTTAATAATTTTGTCTTTAACTCTAGTATCTTTAGTTAATAAATCTTTTAACTATTTAGTATATTGAGCTTTAAGCTCAGGATCAAAAATTTTACTAATTAGGTCAATTAACAAAGAGCTCTCTTCATCCTCTTTTGTAATTACACTTAATCTTTTAGTACAATAATTTTCGTTACAATTATCAGCCCAAATAATAACTTCTTCCTCGTCACTATCTGTTTCATTGTTACTAGTACTGCTATTAGAAGAATAAGAGATGTCAGATTCGTTGTTATTTTCAGCATCGTTTTTAATTCTCATTAATTCTAATAGTTGTTCAGTATCATCACTAGAAATATTCAACTGAGTTAATTTTTGTTTTATTTTGCACTCATTTTTGTAGTGCCCTTTCTGCCCACAATTGTGGCAAATAATTTTACTTTTATCAAATTTTTTAGATCTTTTATTATATTTTTTATTTGCTGGTTTAGGTTTATTATAATAATCATTTTGATTATTATCTTTTTTATGACTATGTTTACGTTTGTGACATTTATGAGTTTTTGGATGATCAATATGTTTGTGTTTATGCTTCCTTCTAGAGGGAGCAATAGGAGGCAAACAATATTGTTCACAAAATGTTCCTAACTCATATTTAGTTGTTTTCTTATCTTTACTAGTTTGTTTGGCTAATTTAAAATCAATACACATTTTTAAACCAATTTTTTGAATATAACTGATTATGTCGCCATAAATGAGATTATCATAATCAATATAACCTAAGGTTTTACTCAACTCTTCTCTAACTTTATGTGCGAATAATGAGGGCAAACCATTGACAAATTTTTCTTTCTATAAAGGTTTATTGCTGTCATTACGCAACATAACTCTAGAGGTAAAAACATCCTTGTACCATCTAAAATCACTTAGAGTGGGACAAGTGAGATTACTGAGTTGATCATGAATTCTTTATGTTATATTACTCGGAGTTCCAACAAAATGTTTTATTATGGTAAATATTAAATTATTAACTCCATCAGGCGGACCAATTCCAACTAGCCGTCATCGTCTAACTGGAAGCCATGAATTATTGATACTCTAGTATCTTAAGTGAGATGTTTTTCCCACCAAGATCTGAGAATACCAGTGAATCCACCTAGCTATTAACTCAACAATTTCTGGTTGTGACAGATTGTTGAATTTAGTTATATAGCTATTTGCTACCATAGACATGTGATTTAATTTATATAAAATCTCTTGTTCACTAAGACCATCTATGTTCCATTCATAAATTTTGTTAGCTGAAACAGAGAATTATTTATCTAGGTTTCTCTCTTAGAACTGTAGATCCGGAGGAGTAGGTCTAGAATACCAATTCCTGGTTAAACTAGTGTTTTTAACTGTTAACTTGTTCAACTGGTCATTGAAATCTGGGATTGAACTACTATCAGAATGGTCAAAGTGACTATCATCTTCAACCTCAGTTTCAACTTGATCCAAAATAGATACAGTACCACTTGGAACGGGCTCAGTTTTTAATTTTTTAAATAACTTGTCAATAGATCTAATTAGGTTGCTATCATCATTAGGTAAACCTAATTTACTTCTATTTTCTGGCAAGTTAATCAAAGGATGTTCAATTTTTGAATCAGGTTTTTTAATATTTGTTTCTTCAAATTTCTCTTCAATTCTATCAAGCTGCCTTCCAACAGTTGCTACATATTGATTACTAAAATTTAATTTCTTAATAATCTTTTTGTCATCTTTAATGCCATCTGAAATTTTAAAGGGACTGACAATAAACGATGTGTTTTTAACCGAGATAAGGACAGTTTCCAGCGGAGGATGACTAGAACAGACCTTAGACTTGTCTTCTTTAATCCATTGACTTTTGGTTGTAACATTACACTTACTTTGATATTGATCATACCAATCGTAAAAGGTAGTGTTTATCTTTTTATTTTTTATGAATCGTTTCCATCTATTAACAATTTTATCTCGCTCTTTTTCTGTGGGATGATTTGAACGAAATAAATGTCGTTTTTCTTTATTGGATTTGGAATTAAAATCCTTTACAAGATTATCCCAATCCAAAAAAAATTCTTTTTTATTGACTCTTAACTGATTGTTAATAGGAATTTTAAAATCAGACTGAGTGGGAAGCTCAGAAGGAGTAGGAGAGGAAGAGCTTTCTTCTTCTACTAGATCCTTTTGAGTGTAAAAAGGGTGACTAGCTTGACCTTGATTTAAAACACCTTTTAATTTAATGTCTCTAAAAGAATGGTTACTAAGTACTTCAGTGTCTCTTCTTGTATGCAACGAAGATGTTGCAGTACTAGTAAAATCTTTTATTATAACTGGTATTCTATTACGTTCAAAACTTATTTTTATAGTTCCATCTGAAAATTGTCTAACATTTTCAAGGTTTAATAGGTTGTTAACTACAGGTTGTTCAAGAATTTAACTGGGTAAAGTCCATTGACTAGGGAGGGTAATATCTTTCCAGAATATGGTTCTCGGGATCTGAATATTAGCATCACTAGTTGAACTTTGAATTAGGACAGTTTGATCTTTTGGACTTTTAATGAGAGCATGAACATTTAGGTTAGTTTTCATGGTCTTATATTAAATCTTGTAAATCAAAGCTATTGGCTGAGAACCCTCAATCATATGAGTAATTTCACCAGCAGTTTTAATATTTAATGTCAAGGCCTTTAATAAATTCTGATCACTTAGGCTCAATGTAAAATCAGGAAAATAATTAAAATGGATAGGTCCATTATGCAGACTAGATTCCATCGCGCCGATCATGCTAGGATAATAATTCAAGAATCGTGCATCTCTAAGACAAAGATAGATACTTGAATTTATTCCTTTAATGTTTAAAGGTTTAAATGCCACTTGAACTATGGCAATGTGAATGAAATTATAACCTTTCTTCCTATATTTTTTTATAATTTCTGGAGACAAAAGGCTACAATTTTACGTATTCCTTGTTTATTGCGTAGACTTTCTCAACTGTTTTTACATTATAATCAGTTTTAAAATTATCTAAAAATGTTGACTGATAAATATCTTTAGGGGAAACCCTAGGTATATTCCAATTATGTAGGGCTTGACTGATATTTTCATAACTGTGAGTTTCTTGGTTAACTATGTCTGGAACAGGAGGCAAAGTTGACCGGTTACTAGCTGAAGAGTTAGATCTAAACAACCTACTCATTGTTACTAAGTTCAAAATAAATTTTTATTCATTATTCTTCCATTCATACTCTCTTACCTTTTGCAGACTCATACCCAAGTTCTAAAACCGACACTGCTCACCCAAGAGACTTACAAAGGTTTGACACGAACCGGGTGGACTACAGTAAGTTAGGTGACTTTGGAATAAGAATAAAAGAGAAATTTTGAAAACAGTTACAGATGAATAGTTACTGAGATCTTACTGGCAACTAGAAGAAGAACAACATGGCTCTGACTAAATGTATATATATATATATATATATATATATATATATATATTACATTTTTGTCAGGCCTGGAGTTTATTTCGTGGCGGTTGATCGTTTTTACTACTTTATTTACATTTAGTCATGTCTGGAGTTTACTTCGTTGCGATTAATTATATTTATTGCTTTATTTACATTTCTGATCCCCCATGGAGGGGCTTCGTGGTGGTTGATAATGTCTCTCTCTCTCTCTCTCTATATATATATATATATATATATATATATATATATATATATATATATATATATTTGCCGCTTTTATATATTTACATTTCTGATCCCCCATGGAGGTGCTTCATGGTGGTTGATCATGTCTGTATATATATATTTACAGCTTATATATATATATATATATATATATATATATATATATATAATTGCTTACAGCTTTCATATAAATTGCTACATTATGTGAGCGTAGGAATCATGTGATCACAGATTCAGTCTACTGAATCTAGATTCGGTTCCTGTGAAAGACATTTTCAGCTGTACATGGCTTGTAAATTATTCGCGTTGTTCGAATTTTCTTAGATGGCTCTCATGTCCACAAGGAGTTCGACACTGCTACGTATATTATTTTCTCGAAGATTCTTCGCATCTCGAAAATAAAAACAATCAAGCCGAACACTTAATAAAAATGGGAGTATCAAAGGCCTCAATTACTATTGAGCATAAGGGTTTGAAAAAACCTCTTTTTACAAAACATCACTGCTATATCTTGTTTAAAACTGAATTTTTATATAAATTCAAACCCTTTGTATATAGGTACGAACGAGGCATAGCACTACTTCCAAATAATTGCACATTGATCCACACACACAGACATATTCATATAACTATTTCTTGAAAAGTGGCGGTTACCGTGACAAAACGGATGTCGGGGGTGCCTAACACCTACCCTCCGCATAAGCAAGTCCCCGGACCCTAAGGAATCTCGGTTTCACATATTCATTTAGCAGTGTCACATCACTAGGTCAATGTGCAAACCTTTTCTCGGTTGTGTTGGTACAACCATTTAAAAAACCAAATGGCGACTCTTATAGTCCAATCGTCAACATATAAATGTCGGACCTTTTCACAACTTGTTTTTTCAAACAAATCTGTGACGCCCCCAAAATAGGTATACATCACCTATTCTGAGTCGCCAAATACATGGTACAGAATACAAATACAATCATTAATATACGATAAGAGAGTTGGGAGTTTTAATACAAATACTGTCTTCTAGACAATATCCACTCTTAGAATAAGTCCTCACTACATTTATTGTCACACTATTTAACAGAATAGTGAGGACTACAAATACTATCATCTAGTCCATCACTCTGTTCCCCGACTCATCCCAGCTATATTCTCTTTTCATGTAGAGAACAATGAAAGAAAGGGTGAGCTAAACTAGCCCAATAAGATATATTATGACTAAGATAATGCAGAATAAATTATCATTAGTCTTCAACAATGTTAAACTGATAAAATACAATAGACATCAAGTTTAACTGCAGCGGAAATAGCAATCCATTAAAAGAGTCAAGTAGAGAATAAAATCTACTATCTTTTATGATTTAAAAGGTTTTTCATCACTTTTATCGCTGGGACTCAGCTTAATAAATAATTCGCATCATCGAATCACCCCTGCACTACGGCCAAGGATATTCTTTAGTATCATGACCACAATTATCCATGCACTACGGGCCAAGAATATTTGTGTATTCATTAATGGTCATGATCATGCCAACCACTGTCCATCAATGCACTACGGCCCAATGAAAACTTTTACCACATCATTTGTAACATTATGGTCATGATTACACCGAATAATCCCTGATCATAATCATACCAAGTCCATCTATGCACTACAGGCCACAGATGACTTTCAGCAGAATATAAACATTAGGATGATGACAATGATATAAGAATTCAATAAAACAAGTTTAAGAATTAATTTATCTAGGAACTAATAACGTCCAAATTGTCAGCATGATACTTCTTTGTAGAGTAAAATTCAAGAATGCTCAGAAGAATATATACATGAAAAGATACTGGATGAAACGCAAATATCAAGGATATTCCACTAATTTCATGGAGTATAGAAGTCAAAACTTTAACCAACTGAGTATAATAAAGAATGAAAAAATAAAAGAAATCACCATACATGCGGTACTTTGCATAGATAGGTTATTCCAACAGAATAATAATAACGGAACCAGGTCAGGCGAAATTCGCACCGACAGGATGTTCCAACAGAATAATAAAGAATGGAATAACAACAGAAATCACCATGCATGCGGTACTTCGCATAGACAGGTTATTCCAACAGAATACTAAATAACGGAACCAGGTCAGGCGAAATTCGCACCGACAGGATGTTCCGACCGAATAATAAAGACGGAACTAGGTCCGACGTAAAACGTACAGACAGGATATTCCAACAGAATAATAAATAATAGAACCAGGTCCGACGTAAATGCACAGACATGATATTTCGATAAAATAATAAATAATGGAACCAGGTCCGGCGTAAACGCACAGACATGATATTCCGACAGAATAATAAAGAATGGAATATCAACAGAATTCATCAGGCACTATGCAAATACTATGCATAATAAAATATAATATATTCTAATTATTGTCTAATAAAACATATAACTTTATAAAATTATTCTGTTTTATATAAAAAAAAATTACTATTAGCCTAATAAAACGAATAACTTTATAAAAGTATTCTGTTTTATATAAAAAGCTTTTCTGTTTTAATACATTAATAATACCAATAAAATAAAACTGAGTGACTTATCACGTAAGTATCAATAATCAATACCGTGTGCTACTATGCAACCATACGTATTACTGTACTTTTACTACCGAGTAGTTCAACAGTATTAATGGTAAAACTTTCGCCGTTATTTTTATAAAATATTTTTGTTGTTTTCTCAATTCGACAATAATTTTGTTGTGGGGTCCACCAATAATTGTGTCGTCGTACAAATATTTCCTGTTAAAACGAATATTCCCCGACTAATCGAATATTATATAGCAACTTGCGTACTTTGCAAAATTTATAAATACTACCCACAACTATAATATTATATCAAATCCACACTATAATATTCAAAAAAATATTTCGAGAAATTTAAATCTTTATTCATAAAATCTGGGGTCTCACAATCTCCCCTCCTTATGGAATTTCGCCCTCAAAATTTACGTACGTACCGGTATGCTGAACAGATGAGGACACCTCGTCAGATTCTAACTCTTGAGGTATAACCTTTAAGCGTAGAATATATTCCAGGATTTTAACATGTACATTTTCATACGTTAAATTATCCGCTATCTCGTCTGGTTCTAAATCAATAATGTGGTTCGAGTCGTCCACATATTTATGTAACATTAATACGTTAAAAATGTTATGAACACGCGACATACTTGGCGGTAAAACGAGTCTATAAGCCACAGTTCCTACTCGATCGAGGATTTTAAATGGGTCAATTAAATCGAGGGTTGAGATAACACCTTCTTGAACCTTCTTCTTCACATTCAACAGCTCTGAGTATGTAGCTTGAGCGACTTTAACTTTATCGATTAAAGTCGACTCTAATCGTATATTTGTTATCTTCACGTGGGTCCCTAGAGTCTTTAACTCTATCTTCATCATTTGTAAGTTATATGAAATGGGTCTTTCTGTTAACAACATCTCACTCGCATACGATCTTCTACTCAACTCGTCAGTTACCACTTTCGTTCTTCCACGATGATATTGAATGGTATGGTCATAATCTTCAACAGCTCGAGCCAACGTCTTTGACGCACGATACGTTCGCTTTAGTTGAAGAAATATTTAAGGGTTTAAGAAATGGGTTTTGTACTGGGGTTAATACAAAATTCAATTTCACGCTCCGGGGTACGCTAAGAAGTCTTCAAGAATGCGTCAGGAACTTTATTAACATTAGAAATATTGTTCAAAACTGTGACCCTCATCCAAGACTTGGATAGCGCGTCATATTAATACCTATCAACTTGCCATTGTCATTCACGACGTCAGAAAGTCTGGCTTCGGTGCATTCCACACAAGAAAGTCAACAACGAAAGGATCGGGGCTCTTTACTTATGGCTTGATATGACAATGATTGACTTTAGTGGTTTGGTTGCTTGAATTCACATAACAGGTTGGTTAAGAGTATGAAAGCTAACAACCTTACGAAAAGTATGATGAGTAGTTAACCAATCGTTTCCAAAAATCACATCAAATACAAGTAGTTTCAAAGAGATAAGATCGACAGGTAACGTCAAAGTGTTGATTTGAACAAGATTTATAAATAGTGGAGGTAACGAAGGTTTCTCCCAACTGGGTTTAAACAGATATATCAAAGTCTAACTTCTTCGGAGTTAACTTCAAACATTGAACACAACTAGGTTAAATAAAAGAGTGAGTAGAATCGGTATCTAACACGGTATAGACTTCACAAGAGTTTATGACTAACATACTCGTGATAATTTTATTCAGGTTCTTTGTCACGAAAAAAAATACTCTCTCTTAAACTACCGGCTTTGACTTTTTTGGGACAGCCTTTGGTGCTTCCATCTTAGTTGAACTTGTCTTCGGTGAACGACAAAATCGGGCTAAGTGACCTTCTCTTCCAAAATTATAACATGCTTTGGATGACATCGCGCAGTTTGGACTGATGTGTCCCTCCCCTCCGCATTTGAAGCATATGATAGGCGGTCGTTCTCCTTCCTTAACAACGGGTGCTGGTGCTGATGTCTTTCCATCATTGTTGAATCTCCTCTTCTTGAAATGTCCATTCTTATTGTTTTGACCATGATTACCACCGAAGTAGTTACCATTTCTGGCATGTTGATTCCCTCCATGATTATTGTCACCGCTTTGATGACTGTTATCACCGGTATTATCATTTTGCCGGCTACTCTCTTTTAGTTGCGTTGACTCTTTATCGCGCTCCACTAACTGAGCCCTATTTACAATATCTGAATACAAACACAGTTTATGAGAAATAAGATATTGACGTATCTCCAACTTCAAACCTCTTAAAAACATCCGCGTCATTCTCTCTTCATTATCAACCAAATGGGACGCAAATCGGGACAACTCAGCAAACTTGGCTTCGTACTGCGACACGGTCATGTTGTTTTGTTCCAACTTGATAAATTCCACCTCTTTCATGTGACGAATGCTTTCGGGAAAGTACTTGTCATTGAACAGCTCTTGGAACTTCTCCCAAGACATCTTGAGTGCGTCAGGCTGGGTACATTTTACAGATTCCCACCAGTGATCTGCCTCTTCACGCAACATAAAGGTGGCAAAGGGAACCTTTTGCTCCTCGGAGCATCCCAAGACATCAAATATCTTGGTGATCTGCTTTAACCACGTCTCTGCCTTAAGTGGTTCTGGCTTTCCCAAAAACTCTGGTGGTCCCAACTCCTTGAATTGCTTAGCGGTGACCAACCGTGGGTTGCCATTGTTTCCTCCTACATTATGAACAGGAGCCGCCTTCGCCTGATGTTGCATGAATTCTAAAAACTCCTAAACGTACCATCGTTCGTCAATTGATCAGTGTTGTTGTTTACATGAGGATTATTTTCTTCATGTTACACATTGTTCAGATTATTGATCTGTGGAGACTCAACGGTCTCTTGTGCTCCACTTCTTATCTCAACATTTTCAGATGCCATTTTCAAATACTGCAATAAAATAAGGGTTAAATAACATATCACATATTATCTCTATACTCTGACCGACCAATTAAATACCAAATAAACTTAGGTAGGTCATACTGGCGAAGGAATTCCCTGTCTCTCCCCTCCTAGTTCTAGTCTCACATCTTAGCCAGGGATCATATCCCTAAGCTCTGATACCAACTGTGACGCCCCCAAAATAGGTATACATCACCTATTCTGAGTCACTAAATACATGGTACAGAATACAAATACAATCATTAATATACGATAAGAGAGCTGTGAGTTTTAATACAAATACTATCTTCTAGACAATATCCACTCTCAGAATAAGTCATTGCTACATTTATTGTCACACTATTTAACAGAATAGTGAGGACTACTAATACTATCATCTGGTCCATCACTCCGTTCCCCGACTCGTCCCAGCTATATTCTCATTTTCTGAAGAGAACAATGAAAGAAAGGGTGATCTCAACTAGCCCAGTAAGAAATATTATGACTAAGATAATGCAGAATAAATTATCATTAGTCTTCAACAATGTTAAACTGATAAAATACAATAGACATCAAGTTTATCTGCAGCGGAACCAGCAATCCATTAAAAGAGTCAAGTAGAGAATAAAATCTACTATCTTTTACGATTTAAAAGGTTTTTCATCACTTTTATCGCTGGAACTCAACTTAATAAATAATCCACATCATCGAATCACCCCTGCACTACGGCCAAGGATATTCTTTAGTATCACGACCACAATTATCCATGCACTACGGGCCAAGAATATTTGTGTATTCATTAATGGTAATGATCATGCCAACCAATGTCCATCAATGTACTACGACGCAATGAAGAACTTTACCACATCATTTGTAATATTACGGTCATGATTACACCGAATAATCCCTGGTCATAATCATACCAAGTCCATCTATGCACTACAGGCCACAGATGACATTCAACAGAATATAAACATGAGGATGATGACAATGATATAAGAATTCAATAAAACAAATTCAAGAATTAATTTATCCAGGAACTAATAACGTCAAAATTGTCAACATGATACTTCTTTGTAGAGTAAAATTCAAGAATGCTCAGAAGAATATTTCCATGAAAAGATACTAGATGAAGCGCAAATATCAAGGATATTCCACTAATTTCATGGAGTATAGAAGTTAAAACTTTAACCAACTGAGTATAATGAAGAATGGAATAATAAAAGAAATCACCATGCATGCGGTACTTCGCATAGACAGGTTATTCCAACAGAATAATAATAACGGAACCAGGTCAGGCGAATTTCGCACCGACAGGATGTTCCAACAGAATAATAAAGAATGGAAAAAAAACATAAATCACCATGCATGCGGTACTTCGCATAGACAGGTTATTCCAACAGAATACTAAATAACGGAACCAGGTCAGGCGAAATTCGCACCGACGGGATGTTCCGACCGAATAATAAAGACGGAACCAGGTCCGACGTAAAACGCACAGACAAGATATTCCAACAGAATAATAAATAATAGAACCAGGTCTGGCATAAATGCACAGACATAATATTTCGACAGAACAATAAATAATGGAACCAGGTCCGACGTAAACGCACAGACATGATATTCCAACAGAATAATAAAAAATGGATTATCAACGGAATTCACCAGGCACGATGCATAATAAAATATAATATATTCTAATTATTGTCTAATAAAATAGGTAACTTTATAAAAGTATTCTGTTTTATATAAAAAGATTTTACTATTAGCCTAATAAAATGAATAACTTTATAAAAGTATTCTGTTTTATATAAAAAGCTTTTTTATTTTATTACATTAATAATACCAATAAAACAAAACTGAGTGACTTATCACGTAAGCATCAATAATCAATACCGTGTGCTACTATGTAACCATGCGTATTACTGTACTTTTACTACCGAGTAGTTCAACAGTATTAATGGTAAAACTTCCGCTGTTATTTTCATAAAATATTTTTATCGTTTTCTCAATCGGATAATAATTCCGTTGTGGGGTCCACCAATGATTGTGTCGTCACACGAATATTCCCTGCTAAAACGAATATTCCCCGACCAATCGAATATTATATAGTAACTTGCGTACTTTGCAAAATTTATAAATACTACCCACAACTATAACATTATATCAAATCCACACCATAATATTCAAAAAAATATTTCGAGAAATTTAAATCTTTATTCATAAAATCTGGGGTCTCACAAAATCTCACCTAACATGAGACCAGGAAAAGACAAGAACAAAAAAGGGACAAATAAAATCCCGACGTCAACAGGTAGCAACTCTGCTGGGGACTTCCAGTAAGAGGGCTTAAGCCGTTACTACAAACTTTTTAAAACTGTCATATGCCTGCATGTGAATGTTGCATTTACATTTGAATGAATGTGTACTAAAGCGTCTACTTATTGCACTTAGTGCCTCGCACCATATCTGATTGTGATATTAGTGCTTTACACATGTCATCATTTCCATAGGGTGAGACACGTTGTATGTGAATGTATGTTGTGTGGTTCCTCCACCAGGAGGCTATTCTGTCAGTGCTTGATTACTGGACTCGTAGAAAGACTAATTCCAACGAGGCTCAGGAAAGGCACCACCCAAATTCGCTCCAGGTGAAAGGCCGGATTAACTTCTCGTCAAGTAAATTACGATGATTTAGGAACCTTCATGCAAAAAAACCGCAAGAGTAACCTAAGATAGGTTAGCCTCTAATAAACCAAACGTGGAGGAAAGCCTCTTCATACTTTCACATTTCAATTACTTGTAAATTCAATTGCCTGTAATTTCATTACCATGTAATTCTCAATGTAATGGAAAATATAAAGGAATATGTGTACATGCCTTCCCTTTATATCAAAACCTGACATGCTATCTTGTCAACTGACATCCGTTTCACAGGATGATACTCCTATACAGACATATTACGTAATATTGCTACATTCACTAACACTAAACTACATAATTCTTTTTATAGGGAAATAATTAGTCCAGTAACCCGTTTGAAATCTAAAAAGGCAACGAGCCTACAGCCAAGCATGGCTTCATCTGGCCAGCCTAGTCCTACTCCTGTCTTTCACTAGGAGTTCAAAGGACTAAGCAACCAAATTATAGAGTTGGTTATTCTGCTTAAAGAACTGCAAAAATCCACCCAGGGTCCACGAATGCCCATACATACAGAATCCTCTGCACAGGGAGGAACTCAGGGGCCGAACAAAGAAATTCCTGTACCTGAATCTCAGTTGGACAAAACCAACAAAACCCCTGAAATCACCCATCTTAAAGAAGAGCATACACCGGTTCCTTCATCTTCAAGGCGATTGCCTACAGGAGCTGGATCTATACAGACTTTAGTAAGGGTTCCTGCCCATTTGATGACTATGTTATTCCCTAAGCCAATACCGGTTAAAGGAAAAGAAGTCTTGATACCGGATCCGGAGGCGGAGGAAAAGGACCAGAGGCGTAAGCAGGATATTGCAAGGCGCTTATCAAACATACACATCATAGTCTACACGGACAGTACAAACAGGGTCACCCCAGACAATGATTGTCCAGATATCATGGACATCATTTGAGAGAATGAGGACAATAATAGCCCCTTAATCATAGCCGTCCACTAGGACTTTACCCTTAGCAATTGGAGCAGCATTCCTTACATTTATCGACGAGGGTAAAAAGGACAGAAACTCCATCTGCCCTATAGATAGCAATAACTGTTTACTTTTTCTGTACAATATTAGCAGTTATTTTTGTCATTACATGCTAACACTTTGTATGATTAAGCAGTTTCATATTTTAAGTGAAAGCATTTTATTTTAGGACTCTAAAGTTAGATGTGCCTAGACTTGCTGATGAGGTGCCTATTCTCCACAAGGACTATAACTTTGATGTAAAGTTGGACTCAGACTTGATGGAAATATAAGAAAACTATGAGATACCTCAGGAGATCAAAGAATGGGTCGAAGACAAACCCAAGCCAAATCTTGATCAAACCACCTCTTTTAACCTCGTAACTTTAGAATGCCTTAAACTAATCCGGATTGGTATAGACCTCACTCCAAACCAAAGGAATGACATGGTTACACTATTAACCCAATTCTAGGATGTGTTTGAATGGTCTCATGAAGACATGGTGGGTTTGTCCACTGACATTGTCATTCATCGCCTCCCCATCAAAGAGGGATTCAATCCAGTCAAGCAGAAGCTCAGACGATTAAAACCTGAGTGGAGTTTAAAGGTTAAAGAGGAAATTATGAAATAATTTCAAGCAGGTCTACATACCCTGAAAGGCTATCAAACATAGTCCTCGTGCCTAAACTAGAAGGAAAGGTGTGAGTTTGCGTGGATTACCGGGATCTGAATAAAGCTTGCCTTAAAGATAGCTTTCCCGTGCCATTTATCCACATTCTCATTGACAATACTGCTCAATACGACATGTACTCCTTTGTTGACTGCTTCGCAGGGTATCATCAAATTATGATTGCTGAGGAGGATCGTGAGAAAACTATATTCATCACGCCTTGGGGAACCTTTTGTTATAGACGGTTGTCATTCAGCCTCATCAATGTCTGAGCTACCTACCAATGAGCCATGATGGCTCTTTTCCACGATTTAATGCATAAGGAGATAGAGATCTATGTGGATTACATCATTGTCAAGTCCCGGAGGGAGGAAAACCACCTAAACCATCTCAAAAAGCTCTTCAACAGGTTGCGTAAGTACAACTTGAAGTTGAATCCAACCAAGTGCACCTTTGGCGTTAAATGAGGCAAGTTGCTAGGATTCCTAGTCAACCATAAGGGGATTGAGCTGGATCCCACCAAAATCTAGGCCATCACAGAAATGCCCATTCCTCAGACAGAGAAGGAAATACTGAGATTTTTGGGAAGAATCAACTTCATTAGCAGGTTCATCTCCCAACTCACAACAATCTATGAGCCTATTTTCAAGTTATTAAGGAAGAACTCCTCCATGAAATGGAATGATGAGTGCTAGAAGGCCTTCCTTACAATCAAAGAGCAGCTAGTCAAAGCTCCTGTATTGGTACCACCCAGGGATGATATTCCCCTGTCCATGTACATGTCCATAAGTGACAATGACATGGGCTACATGCTGGGATAGAAAGATGATAGAGGCCAAGAGCGAGCTATCTACGGCCTTAGTAAAAGATTCAGTAGCAGTGAACACAAGTACACTCTGATTGAGAAAACTTGTTGTGCTTTAGCATGGGCTTCCACGAGGTTACAACATTACCTCCATGGTCACACAACCCATCTCATATCCCGCGTGGATCCTCTCAAGTACGTGTTCAATAAACCCATGCTGAACTGCCGACTGTCCAGATGACAGTTGATCCTACAATAATTTGGCATCGTCTACGTGACGCAAAAGTCCATTATAGGACAAGAAATTGCGAATCAACTGGCCGCCGCACCTTCAGGGGATTTCAAACCTTTGGAAACATATTTCCCCGATAAAGGGGTAATGATAATTCAGCAACACCATCAGTACGATGCACCCCAAATATGGAAGATGTATTTTGATGGAGCTGTAAATATGGAAGGTTCTGGGGCTAGAGCAGTTCTAGTATCCGTTACAGGGGAGCAGCATCCCGTCGCCGTCAAATTGCAGTTTGCCAACACCAACAACACAGCTGAGTATGAAGGTTGTATCATAGGGCTAAAACTTGCACCTTCAATGGGCATCAGACGGTTAACTATCTTTGGAGATTCTGAGTTGGTAATCAGACAAACCACAAGAATCTATCACACCAAAGGTCAACACTTGCTGCCTTACCATCGACAGGTTCTACAGATGGCTTCGGAGTTTGAAGAAATATCCTTCCTCCACTTTCCTCAGAATAGGATTGATTTTGCGAATGCGCTAGCAACTTTGGCCTCCTTGATCAACATACATGACAAGGAAGACATGCCAACCCTTACATTTACCCAACAAAAGGCTCCAGCCTATGGGAATTATATTGGAGAAATATCGAATGAGCTACCTCCCATCCAACACCATTGGTATCAGCATATCAAGGAGTACTTACAAGATGGATCTACGCCCGCTGAGGCGAGCCAGAATGAAAGAAGGCGGATCCATCGACTGGCTATGAAATTCTACCTGAGCGAAAATGCACTCTACAAAAGAGATGCAGGATTAGGTCTCTTCAGATGTTTGGACAAGGACCAAGCTCAAAGGCTCATGGATGAGATCCATGGTGTAATATATGGCCCACACATGAACGACCCCCTACTTGTTAAGAAAATCCTCAGAACAGGGCATTACTGGCTCTTTCTCAAGGCTGACTATGAAGATCATTGTGAAACCCCAGATTTTATGAATAAAGATTTAATTTTTTCAAAATATTTTTTTAAATATTATGGTGTGAATTTGAGATAATGTTATAGTTGTGGGTAGTATTTATAAATTTTGCAAAGTATGCAAGATGTTGTATTATATTCGATTGGTCGGGGAATATTATTTTTGTCGAAAAATATTCGTATGACGACACAATTATTGGTGGACCCCACAACAGAATTATTGTCGGATTGAGAAAACGACAAAAATATTTTATGAAAATAACGGCGAAAGTTTTACCGTTAATACTGTTGAACTACTCGGTAGTAAAAGTACAGTAATACGTGTGGTTGCATAGTAGCATACGATTATGATTATTGAGACTTATGTGATAAGTCACTCAGTTTTATTTTATTAGTATTATTAATGTAATAAAACAGAAAAAACTTTTTATATAAAACAGAATACTTTTATAAAGTTATTCGTTTTATTAGGCTAATAGTAAAATCATTTTATATAAAACAAAATACTTTTATAAAGTTATCTATTTTATTAGATAATAATTAGAATATATTATATTTTATTATGTATAGTGCTTGCATAGTATTTGCATAGTAAAATTTTTTATAAAGTTATTCGTTTTATTAGATTATAAATAGAATATATTATATTTTATTTAAAAGATTTTGCTTTAAATATGGACCGTCCGATTAAAAGTAAATCAATCTGGACCGTTCATGAATTAGTTACTATGCAGTCTATTCTTCTATAAATAGAAGCTCATTCCTTCATTATTTCTTACGAATTCACTGAAACTCTAGAGAGAGAAGTTATAAAGAGAAAGAAGAAAAGTATTCTGCTACTGCACTACTCCTATATCTGGTACTCTTCTTCTTAAGGTAAGGGATATTATTTGTTGTACTCGTAAAGGGTATTCTTTCTTTCTTATTCCTGAAGAGAACTTTTGTTATTCCATTCTTTATTATTCTGTTGGAATAACCTGTATACGCGGGCTACCCTATACTTGGTGAAATTCTTCTATTATTACATTTTTATTATTTTGTTGGAACATCATGTCTGTGCTTTACGCCGGACCGGGTTCCATTATTTATTATTCTATCGGAATATCCTGTTTGTGCTTTACGCTGGACCTGGTTCCATTATTTATTATTCTATCGGAATATCCTGTCTGTGCATTTACGCCGGACCTGGTTCCATTATTTATTATTTTGTCGGAATATCTTGTCGGTGCATTTACGCATGACCTGGTTCCACTATTTTTTTTCTGTTGGAATAACCTGTCGGTGCGGTCTATCGCATGCTTGATGAATTCTTTTGTTATTCCATTCTTTATTATACTCAGTTGGTTAAAGTTTTGGCTTTTATACTCCATGAAATTAGTGAAATATCTTTGATATTTGCGCTTCATCCAGTATCTTTTTATGAAAATATTCTTCTGAGCATTCTTGAATTTTACTCTACAAAGAAGTATCATGTTGACAATTTGGACATTATTAGTTCCTGAATAAATTTATTCTTGAACTTGTTTTATTGAATTCTTATATCATTGTCATCATCCTCATGTTATATTATGTTGAAAGTCATCTGTGGCCTGTAGTGCATAGATGGACTTGGTATGATTATGACCAGGGATTAATCGGTATAATCATGACCGTAATGTTACAAATGATGTGCTAAAAGCCCTCATTGGCCCATAGTGCATTGATGGACAGTTGTTGGCATGATCATAACCATTAATGAATACACGAATATCATTGATCGTAGTGCATGGATAATTTGTGGTCGTGATACTAGAGAATATCATTAGCCGTAGTGCAGGGGTGATTCGATGATGTGGATTATTTATTAAGCTGAGTCCCACGATAAAAGTGATGAAAAACTTTTTAAATCATAAAAGATAGTAGATTTTATTCTCTACTTGACTCTTCTAATGGGTTGCTTGTCCTGTTGCAGTTAAACTTGATGTTTGTTATATTGTATCAGTTTAACACTGTTTAAGACTAATGATAATTTATTTTGCATTATCTTAGCCATAATATTTCTTACTGGGCTAGTTGAGCTCACCTTTTCTTTCACTAGTCTCTTCAGGAAATGAGAATATAGCTGGGACGACTCGGGGAACGGAGTGATGGACCAAATGATAGTATTAGTAGTCCTCACTATTCAATTAAATAGTGTGACAATAAATATAGCGAGGACTTATTCTGAGAGTGGATATTGTCTAGAAGACAGTATTTGTATTAAAACTCACAGATCTCTTATCGTATATTAACGATTGTATTTGTATTATGTACCGTGTATTTGGTGACTCAGAATAGGTGATGTATACCTATTGTGGGGGCGTAACAGTTGATATCAGAGCTTAGGGATATGATCCATGGCTAAGATGTGAGACTAGAACTAGGAGGGGAGAGACGGGAAATTCCTTCGTCAGTATGACCTACCTATGTTTATTTGGTATTTAATTAGTCGGTCAGTGTAATAACCGAGATTTTTTATGTAATTTAACAATTTCAATAAACGAACTTATGTGAAATGCTTATGTGATAATTATTTACTACATGTATCTATGTTTACTTATATGTTATGTGATGAGATGTGTTTGAATGGCTGGTTCCGTTTAATTCAACTATTTAAAATGGGTAAGAATGGAATTAATGCTATTAATTTCGTCGGATGACTTTAAAGCATGACTTTGAGTTCGGAGCTGAATTTAGTGACGCGGACAGCGTATTTGAGTCCGGAACATCGAAATTAGTCAAGATAGATTATAACCACGAAAATGCGTCACGGTTGACTTTTTGGTCAAAGTCAACCGATTGACTTTTTTGGGAGAAAAGTCAACTACAAAATTTTGAAGTTGAGTTTGACGAAGCGGATAGTTCCATGACGTTCGGGACGTCGACTTTAGTAGGAATCGATATAAGTATCAAACACATTTGACTACGGAGGGCAAAATGGTTAAAATGACTTGTTAATTGATTAAATGATTATTATAATGTTTATCCTCAAGTGCAGCAGCTGGGGGGGGTGTCCACGTGACCATCAAATTGGGACAATAAAAGGAGCATATTCGTATATATTATGGTAGTAAGGAGGGAGTGAGTTTATTTTTCTTTATAACACCAAAACCTTCTATTTTTGTAACTCATACCCATAATTAGACTAATGAATGGGGAGTGTAATGGTAACTGATCATGGGGGAGTGTAATGGGCTGGAGAATTCAGTTCATTAAACCATATATGATTTATATACATTACATCTAAACTCATTCTCCTCTTTCACAACAATATTCCAACCAAGAGAGCAAAAGAGAAAGAAAAGAGAGAATTGTGAGTGAGAGCTTGGGAGCAACGAGTTCTGGAGATTTTGGGAGAGTCTAGCAATCAAGAAGAAGCATTAGAAGCAATCAAAACAAGAGGAATTCATCCATAAGGTAAGCATGCAAGCTATTTTCTATGTTCCTAAGTAAAATAGTGGAGAAAATGCATGAATTAGTATGGTTATTGGTTTGTTTTGTTTTGTAATGTCATGTTTGGGTATAATTCTGCTATGTGGCGGTTAAGGAAGGAAAATTCTGGTGTAAACATGTTACTAATTCGTATAGAATCAAGAAATCATGTCATGTATGCTAACTATTTGATAAAATGCCTCTTAATTGCTAATTTGATGAAAACATGAAAAGTTAGAGAATTGAATGGTTGTAACATGTATATATATGTTATTAGAAGTGGTCTGGATAATAGAAATTAAACCCATGCGTGCTAGAATCAAAATCATGATTTTCTCAAAAGTTAGGTTAAACTAGTTTGCATGATTTTTCAGAATTTTTGGTCACTCGAAATCATGTCTTAGATAATCCATTTGTCACATGTAATAATTTTGTAAAATAGTATGTAACATGAAGTATAATCAGTCCAAAGTTCATTCGGATCGAAGCTATATTGAGTGAGATATGAAAATCGTAAGCAAGCATGTTAGAAACCGAAAAAAAAACTGTGAACTGCTGACCCTAAGGACAAATTTCGGGGCTAGCTACAATTTTCAAAAAATTGTGGGCTTTTGGGTTATTATAGTACACTGAATAAGCTTTCCATAGACTCTGGAACGGACTAATTCCGACTTCGGAGTAAGGAGTTATGACTTTTCAAAGTAGTTGTGTTAAATCTATCCAACAACTTCGGGGCAGTCCTCTTGCACAGATTTTCTGGAATTTTGTGCTTGGAATTTGAAGATGGTCCCTGAACGAAAGTTGTAGCCCCAGAAGTTAGATTCGCGTGGGCGCAAGAATCGCTCAGAAATGTTTTAAAACGAATGAGTTATGACTATTTTAGCGAGGTATGGTAAAGCTGAGAAAAAATAATAATAAAAAACTGTTATGTTTGGGCATTTTTAAGTTCTGTTTTGGGCTGCCTATGATGTCTAAAATGGGTGGCATATATTTTCTAAATATATTCTCTTTTGATGTTTATAGCATATCCAATAGGAGACCCTTATATTTCAAACAAGATTGTGTATGAATGGTGATTAACGAGACACATGTGATTAAGTTATGTGAAGGTTAATTGCTAGCGTTAATTGTAGCAGGCTTATCAGGCAAGTTTCCTAACCCTCATTTCTATTGGGTATTTATTAAATCCTTACTAATATTATCACAGTAAGGGTAAGTATTGGACTTGTGCTAGTTATTTATTCGTGCAAGTTTCCTAACTCTCATTTCTATTGGGTATTTATTAAATCCTTACTAATATTATCGCACTAAGGGTAAGTATTAGACTTGTGCTAGTTATTTATTCGTGCAAGTTTCCTAACCCTCATTCCTATTGGGTATTTATTAAATCCTTGCTAATATTATCGCAGTAAGGGTAACTATTGGACTTGTGCTAATTATTTATTCGTGCAAGTTTCTTCGTTGAAAAGTCATACAAACTTCAATTATCTTGCAAGCTTATCGATGAGTATTCAGTTATTATTTTTAACTGCCATATGTTTAAATTTTATTTTATTATCGAACCATTCTAAGTATGTTCCTGGCCTTTGTTTCCGGCTAGTTATTATTGATGGAAAAAGTGATTTAAAACAAATCTTTCGAAGACTAAATGTTTACCAATTCAAATTGCTTTGGTGCGGTCTCACATGATTACTAAGATGAACAACCCGAATAAATGGGCAAACAGATGTCGGGAAAATAGTTCCATTTCTCTTATGCAGCTTAAAACTTAATACTTGTGCACAACGTAGGGTACAATAGGCTGATCACCTGGCGTACTTGCAGAGACCGTTTACAGTCTATTGGATTGTTAAACCGTCTGATGATTTTTGATGAAAGAAAATATGTTCAGGGTATTTTACACCCCTTAGTATGATATTGAAAATTCTTAAATTTTCATTCTTGATGTTCCTATTTAGCGCTTGATAATCATTTCAACTGTTGAGGTTTAGCTATTCATATGCTTTCCACTCCTGATGTATGTTTTCAAATTTCTGTATATACTTGCTGGGCAATTCGTGCTCATTCTTGCTTAAACCTTTCAGTTAAGGGTGAGAAGGCTGAGGGTTCGGGTAAGGACAAGGGAAAGTCCAAGATGAAGTGATGCTAATGGTTATGTAATAAGTTAATTATTTCCGCATATGTGTAATATAGCGATAAACGCTAAGATTAAGTTCCAGTATGTTTTAAGGTTGTAAAGACTTGGGATTTTATTTCAACTATTGATGTAATGGGTAATATAATGTTATTATTATTATTGTTAAAGTTTACTTAGATAGATAATGTTGTATGTTGTATCGTGAGCACCAAGTCCTGTAATCGATGTTACACGGATTTGGGGGCGTCACATGTTGGTATCAAAGCCTTAGGTTATAAACTTTGGGTGGGAAAACCTTAGACTATAACCTTAGGGAAGTTAGTGGAGGAAATAAGGAGATGAACTCATGTAGAGTTCTAGGGGTTGTGTCAAATATATATTTTTTTTACTAAAAACAAAAACATCTATTTTAAAATACTAACCGAGTTATTTTGTCTTGTTTGAAGGATGTCAGGAGAAGACGAGGTTAGAGATATCCACGTTGTGAGTGAGCAGTTGGTGACAGCTGTACCTGAGCCTATAGCTGAGGTAGCAGTTGACTCAGACCCAGAGGAGTATCCTGAAGAGGAAGAGGAGCCCGAGGAGGACTCGGAAGAAGCACCTGATGATACTTTATTGGATGAGTTGATGGATAGGATTACGGAGTTGGACGACAAGGTCCATGAGTTGAATGAGCTGTATCAGGGGGAGCATCAAGCTACAGCATTGCTTGAGGCATTGGTGCACCACCTGATAATTAGGAACGGGGATCTGGCTGACAAGCTGCGGGCATCAAACCAGAAGGCGGATAGGCTGGAGGATGAGAAAGAAGCTATTAGGACCCACTTGGGACATAGCATTAATGGGTTGGAGTCAAGGATTCAGAGTCTCCAACTTGACAAGCAGATTATTACCACATTTTGGGGAGATGAGAGAAGAGACCGTGTTAGGGCTGAGAAGCTAACCGGAGAGTTGGAGGGAGAAGTTAGAGACAAGAAGGTTAAGATAGACAAGATGAAATACGTGTTTAAGTCGGCACATGGAAGGTTCCAGCATAGGGTGCGTCACTTTCCACGTGAGGAGCGCCGGTCTGGCCGTGTTATAAGCTGAGAGCTGGTGAAAGAGATAGCGGATGAGGAGCATGAGGACGCCATTAGGCGGGGTTTTTAGTTATTATGATAAACTTTTTTCTAGTAGCAAATAAAATGCTTATCTATGTAATAAAAAACTTGGTTTCTGTTTTACCAAGTGATTGATGCAATGTGATGTAAATGGCGCAATGCCATAAAACGATGAAATACTTTGAGTATTATGTTTATAAATAAATATGTTTTTATGTAAGTATTTGATGTGATGGTTCAATTTTTACGAATTCTATATAATGTAGAGTAAATTATGAGATAATAATAATAAGTTCATTTTGAACAGATAGATGGCTAGAGGAAGACGTCGCCAAGCACCCGAGGGGTCAGACGGTAATGCTGGGGATCCACCGAACCCTATGCAGCAGTTTGTAGACATGTTAGTAGGGGCACTTCAAAATCGAACCCCGAATGTCAACAACCCTCCAGTTGCCCCAGTGGCACACTATAAAGACTTCAAAAGCGCGGGACCACCTGAGTTCAAAGGAACTACGAAACCCATCGAAGCCCAGACTTTGGTTAAGGAAATCGAAAAGGCATTCGCTGTCGCCCGAGTAGGAGACGACTAGAAAACTATCTTTTCCACGTATATGCTGAAAGGTGAAGCCAACTACTGGTGAGAGGCAAATCAGACCCGAGCTGGAGAAGGTGTGATACCTTGGGAAGGGTTCAAGAAAATCTTTTTCGAGAACTATTTTCCTGTTAGTATGCAGAGTCGCATGGAGATGCGATTCCTGGAGCTGAAACAAGAAGATATGGCAGTACCGCAGTACGCTGCAAAGTTTAACGAGCTGGCGAGGTTCGCACCTCATCAGGTCGACACTGAGGAGAGAAAGACGAGGAGGTTTGAGCAAGGCCTCAAACCATGGCTATACAACAGACTTTCGGTGCTACAGACAAACAGTTTCGTGACTCTCCTGGAGCAAGCTATAATCGCTGAGGGCGGAAGTGAAGCCCTAATAAAGTTCAACAAGGAGAAAGAGAAGAAGACTGAATGAGGAAACCATGGAGATGGCAGCAGCAGCAACGGTGCAAATAAGAGGAAGTGGAACAGCAACAACAATAACAACAACAACAATAGTGTCAACTCCGGAAACCCTGGGGGCAAACCAGGGGAAGCAAAGAAGAGGACTGAGGCATGCAAGGAGTGTGGAAGGAATCACTCGGGGGCGTGTCTAAAGGGGAAGAATGTCTATTTCAATTGCGGGCAGGAGGGGCACATCTCTCCCAACTGCTCTGCACCGAAGAGAAATAGATGTTTCAACTGTGGAGCATTAGATCATCAGGCGAGGAGCTGCCCAAAGAAGAACTCAGCAGGAGGAAATGGAGGGAGGGGACCAAGCGATGGAACTCTCACAATTGGTGGACTACCAACTCAGAATCGACCAACAGCAAGGACTTTCAACATGACGGTTCAGGATACGGTTGCATCCAGGGACGTGGCTTCAGGTATCATTCCGATCAATGATATATCTACTTACATATTATTTGATTCGGGTGCTACTTGTTCCTTCGTTTCGCATGAATTCTCCCAACGATTAGACTTACCTCAGGAAGAATTAGACTATCCTATGAACATAAAAGTTGCTAATAAGGAAGTCATTCCCGTTAACCATGTCCATAGGAATTGCGTTTTAGATATCAGGGGATATAAGTTACCTGTGGATTTAATCCCAATTCAATTAGGAGAATTTGATGTAATCCTAGGAATGGATTGGTTATTTAACCATGGAGCGATGATAGATTGCCAGAAAAAGTGTATAAACCTTAAGACTCCCGAGCAGTCTACGGTAGTGTTCTATGGGAGTAGGTCGCCGAGACACTCGAGCTGTCTGACGATGATGCAAGCGAGAAAGTTACTAAGAAAGGGTTGTGTAGGATATTTGGCCCATATAGTCGATACTCAGAAAGTAGGGTTAGGAATGGGACAGATACCCGTGGTGAATGAATTTCCAGATGTATTCCCGAAAGAATTGCCAGGTCTTCCGCCGAATAGAGAGGTCGAATTTGTTATAGATTTAGTACCGGGAACGAAGCCGATCTCGAAAGCCCCGTACAGAATGGCACCGGCAGAGATGAAGGAGCTGATAGTACAGTTGCAGGAATTATTGGATAGGAAGTATATTCAACCGAGTGTGTCTCCCTGGGGAGCACCGGTGTTGTTTGTGAAAAAGAAGGACGGGTCGATGAGATTGTGCATCGATTATCGAGAGCTGAACAAGGTGACGATCAAGAACAAGTACCCGTTACCTAGGATAGATGACCTGTTTGATCAGTTGAAGGGAGCAAAATATTTTTCCAAAATTGATTTGAGGACGGGGTATCACCAGTTGAAGGTGAGAAAGGAGGATGTGCCTAAGACAGTGTTCAAAACTCGTTACGGTCACTACGAGTTTCTGGTAATGTCGTTTGGGTTAACAAACGCGCCAGCAGCGTTTATGGACATGATGAATCGGGTATTCAAACAGTATTTAGATAAATTCATAGTTGTGTTCATAGATGATATCCTAATCTATTCCAAGACTCAGGAAGATCATGCTGAACATTTAAGGTTGGTATTGGAGGCGTTGAGAAGGGATAAATTATACGCAAAATTTTCGAAGTGCGAGTTCTGCTTAGAGAAGGTTCAGTTTCTAGGTCACGTAATCGACAAGGATGGAATCTCTGTGGATCCAGCAAAGGTGGAAGCGGTACAAATTGGGAGCAACCAAGAACACCGATTGAGGTGAGAAGTTTCTTAGGATTGGCGGGCTACTACAGGCGGTTCATCCAAGATTTTTCGAAGATAGCGGGAACGTTAAAAAATTTAACGAAAAAGTCGGTGAAGTTTGTCTGGACTAAGAAGTGTGAAGAGAGTTTTCGAGAACTCAAGAAGAGATTGAGTGAGGCACCGATATTTTCGTTACCAGACGATACAGGTGACTTCGTGATTTTTAGTGATGCGTCACACAAGGGGCTTGGCTGTGTGCTTATGCAACATGGTAAAGTCATTGCGTACGCATCGCGCCAGTTGAAAGATTATGAGAAGGGATATCCTACCCATGACCTGGAATTGGCAGCGGTAGTATTTGCCCTCAAGATTTGGAGACACTATTTATATGGTGTGAAGTGTGAAATATACACAGACCATAAAATTCTGAAGTATATTTTCACACAAAAGGAGTTAAATATGAGGCAGAAAAGATGGTTGGAGCTAATAAAGGATTACGATTGTGATATTTTGTATCATCCGGGGAAAGCGAACGTGGTAGCGGATGCGTTAAGCAGAAAGGGCAGTGGTAGATTGGCAATGCTAACAGCTCAGGAGGAGTTAATCAAGGAGATGGCCAGTTTGGAGCTACAAATAAAAAGCCCGAGAGAGCCAGATGGGAAATTGTTCGCAGTGGAGGTTCGTCCGACTCTATTGGACAAGATCAAGGAAGCACAAGGTGGTAATGAAGAATGTGAGAAAATGAAGAAAAGAATTTTCGACGGAGAGGAGCTTAAATTCAGCATCGGTGGTGATGGTCTGTTAAAATTTGAGGAGAGAATTTGGGTGCCAACGGTATCTGAGTTAAAGGAAGAAATCTTGCAGGAAGCTCATAGCTCAAGTTACTCGATCCACCCGGGGAGCACAAAAATGTATCAGGATCTTCGTCAACATTATTGGTGGCCCAATATGAAAAGAGAAGTCGTAGAGGGCGTCAACAAGTGTTTAACATGCCAGCGGGTCAAGGCGGAACATCAGAAATCGAGCGGGTTACTTCAACCGTTAGAAATTTCGGAATGGAAGTGGAATCATATCACGATGGATTTTGTGGTAGGACTTCCAACCACGCAGAAGGGTTACGATGCAGTGTGGGTGATCGTCGACCGATTGACCAAGTCAGCGCATTTCTTGCCAATCAAGATCAGATATACCTTGGATCAGTTGACAAAGCTTTATATCAAAGAGATCGTTTCCAGGCATGGTGTACCAGTATCAATTGTGTCAGATCGCGATCCGCGGTTCACAGCGAATTTCTGGAGAAGTTTTCAAGAACGCATGGGAACACAACTGAGGTTGAGCACCGCGTATCATCCTCAAACAGATGGGCAGAGCGAGAGAACTATTCAAACGTTAGAGGACATGCTGAGAGCATGTGTGATGGATTTCAAAGGGAGTTGGGATGACCACCTACCGTTGGTGGAATTTGAATACAACAATAGCTACCATGCGAGCATCGGGATGCCACCTTATAAAGCTTTATATGGAAGGAAATGCAAAACGCCATTGTGCTGGGATGAAGTAGGAGAACATCAACTACTAGGGCCAGAATTGGTACAGCAGACTGCGGATGTGATCAAAACTATTCGAGCGAGGCTAGTGACGGCTCAGGATCGACAGAAGAAATATGCTGATCAACACCGGCAACAACGAGACTTCGACGTCGGCACTTATGTGTTTCTGAAAGTGTCACCTTGGAAGGGGAAAATGAGATTTGGGAAGAAGGGAAAACTTAGTCCCAGATTCATAGGACCCTTTGCAGTTCTGAGACGAGTCGGTGAGGTAGCTTATGAAATAGCTTTACCTCCGGAGCTAGAACATATACACAACGTATTCCACATTTCAGTCTTAAGACCATATAAGCAGGACTATAAGCATGTCACAGAGTATGAACCCATTCAGTTCAAAAAAGACTTAACTTACGAAGAGGTTCAAGTGCAGATAATTGATAGAAAAGAACAAGTGTTAAGAAATAAAATAATACCTTCTGTTAAGGTAGTATGGAGGAACCACAACGCCGAGGAGGCTACGTGGGAACTCGAGGAGAAAATGATGAAAAATTACCCTAATTTCTTTGTTTGATGTGTAATGATTCCGGGGACGGAATCCTTATAAGGGAGGGTGAATGTAATAACCGATATTTTCTATGTAATTTAACAATTTCAATAAATGAATTTATGTGAAATTCTTATGTGATAATTATTTACTACATGTATCTATGTTTACTTATATGTTATGTGATGAGATGTGTTTGAATGGCTGGTTCTGTATAATTCAACTATTTAAAATGGGTAAGAATGGAATTAATGCTATTAATTTCGTGGGATGACTTTAAAGCATGACTTTGAGTTCGGAGCGGAATTTAGTGACGCGGATAGAATATTTGAGTCCGGAACGTCAAAATTAGTCCAGATAGACTATAACCAAGAAAATGCGTCACGGTTGACTTTTTGGTCAAAGTCAACCGGTTGACTTTTTCGGGGGAAAAGTCAACTACGAAATTTTGAAGTTGAGTTTGACGAAGCGGATCGACTTTCGTAGGAATCGATATAAGTATCGAACACGTTTGACTACGGAGGGCAAAATGGTCAAAATGACTTGTTAATTGATTAAATGATTATTATAATGTTTATCCTCAAGTGCAGCAGCTGGGGGGGGTTCCACATGACCATCAAATTGGGACAATAAAGGAGCATATTCGTATATATTATGGTAGTAAGGAGGGAGTGGGTTTATTTTTCTTTATAATACCAAAACCTTTGATTTTTGTAACTCATACCCATAACTAGACTAATGAATGGGGAGTGTAATGGTAACTGATCATGGGGGAGTGTAATGGGCTGGAGAATTCAGTTCATTACACCATATATGATTTATATACATTACATCTAAACTCATTCTCCTCTTTCACAATAATATTCCAACCAAGAGAGCAAAAGAGAAAGAAAAGAGAGAATTGTGAGTGAGAGCTTGGGAGTAACGAGTTCTGGAGATTTTGGGAGAGTCTAGCAATCAAGAAGAAGCATTAGAAGCAATCAAAACAAGAGGAATTCGTCCATAAGGTAAGCATGCAAGCTATTTTCTATGTTCCTAAGTAAAATAGTGGAGAAAATGCATGAATTAGTATGGTTATTGGTTTGTCTTGTTTTTTAATGCCATGTTTGGGTATGATTCTGCTATGTGGCGGTTAAGGAAGGAAAATTCTGGTGTAAACATATTACTAATTCGTATAGAATCAAGAAATCATGTCATGTATGCTAACTATTTGATAAAATGCCTCTTAGTTGCTAATTTGATGAAAACATGAAAAGTTAGAGAATTGAATGGTTGTAACACGTATATATATGTTATTAGAAGTGGCTGGATAATAGGAATTAAACCCATGCGTGCTAGAATCAAAATCATGATTTTCTCAAAAGTTGGGTTAAACTAGTTTGCATGTCTTTTCAAAATTTTTGGTCACTCAAAATCATATCTTAGATAATCCAATTGTCGCATGTAATAATTTTGTAAAATAGTATGTAACATGAAGTATAATCAGTCCAAAGTTCATTCAGATCGAAGCTATATTGAGTGAGATATGAAAATCGTAAGCAAGCATGTTAGAAACTGAAAAAAAAAACTTTGAACTGCTTACCCTAAGGACAAAATTCGGGGCTAGCTACAGTTTCCAAAAAATTGTGGGCTTTTGGGTTATTATAGTACACTGAATAAGCTTTCCATAGACTCCGGAACGGACTAATTCCGACTTCGGAGCAAGGAGTTATGACTTTTCAAAGTAGCTTTGTCAAATCTGTCCAACAACTTCGGGGCAGTCCTCTTGCACAGATTTTCTGGAATTTTGTGCTTGGAATTTGAAGTTGGTCCCTGAACGAAAGTTGTAGCCCCAGAAGTTAGCTTCGCGTGGGCGCAAGAATCGCTCAAAAATGTTTTAAAACGAATGAGTTATGACTGTTTTAGCGAGGTATGGTAAAGCTGAGAAAAAAAAATAAATAATAAAAAACTGTTATGTTTGGGCATTTTCAAGTTCTGTTTTGGGCTGCCTATGATGTCTAAAATGGGTGGCATATATTTTCTAAATATATTCTCTTTTGATGTTTATAGCATATCCAATAGGAGACCCTTATACTTCAAACAAGATTGTGTATGAATGGTGATTTACGAGATACATGTGATTAGGTTATGTGAAGGTTAATTGCTAGCGTTAATTGTAGCAGGCTTATCAGGCAAGTTTCATAACCCTCGTTTTTATTGGGTATTTATTAAATCCTTACTAATATTATCGCAGTAAGGGTAAGTATTGGACTTGTGCTATTTATTTATTCGTGCAAGTTTCCTAACCCTCGTTTCTATTGGGTATTTATTAAATCCTTACTAATATTATCGCAGTAAGGGTAAGTATTAGACTTGTGCTAGTTATTTATTCGTGCAAGTTTTCTAACCCTCATTTCTATTGGGTATTTATTAAATCCTTGCTAATATTATCGCAGTAAGGGTAAGTATTGGACTTGTGCTAGTTATTTATTCGTGCAAGTTTTTTCGTTGAAAAGTTATACAAACTTCAATTATCTTGCAAGCTTATCGATGATTATTCAGTTATTATTCTTGATGTTCCTATTTAGTGCTTGATAATCATTTCAACTGTTGAGGTTTAGCTATTCATCTGCTTTCCACTCCTGATGTATGTTTTCAAATTTTTATATATACTTGCTGGGCAATTCGTGCTCATTCTTGCTTAAACCTTTCAGCTAAGGGTGATAAGGCTGAGGGTTCAGGCAATGACAAGGGAGAGTCCAAGATGAAGTGATGTTAATGGTTATGTAATAAGTTAATTATTTCCGCATATGTGTAATGTAGCGATCAACGCTAAGACTAAGTTCCAATATGTTTTAAGGTTGTAAAGACTTGGGATTTTATTTCGACTATTGATGTAATGGGTAATATAATGTTATTATTATTTTTAAAGTTTACTTAGATAGATAATGTTGTATGTTGTATCGTGAGCACCAAGTCCTGTAATCGATGTTACACGGATTTGGGGGCGTCATAGTCAAAGTATATAGATAATATGTAATATGTTATTTAACCCTTGTTTTGTTGCAGTATTTGAAAATGGCATCTGAAAATGTTGAGATAAGCAATGGAGCGCAGGAGTCCGTTGAGTCTCCACAGATCAATAATCAGGACAATGTGCAACAGGAAGACAATAATCCTAATGTAAACAACAACATTGATCAATTGACGAACGACGGTACGTTTAGGAGTTTTTTAGAATTGATGCAACATCAGGCGAAGGCGGCTCCTGTTCATAATGCAGGAGGAAACAATGGCAACACACGGTTGGTCACCGCTACGCAATTCAAGGAGCTGGGACCACCGGAGTTTTTCGGAAAGCCAGAACCACTTAAGGCGGAGACGTGGTTAAAGCAGATCACCAAGATATTTGATGTCTTGGGATGCTCCGAGGAGCTAAAGGTTCCCTTTGTCACCTTTATGTTGCGTGAAGAGGCAGATAACTGGTGGGAATCTGTAAAATGTATCCAGCCTGACGCACTCAAGATGTCTTGGGAGAAGTTCCAAGAGCTGTTCAATGACAAGTACTTTCTCGAAAACATTCGTCACATGAAGGAGGTGGAATTTATCAAGTTGGAGCAAAATAACATGATCTTCTCGCAGTACGAAGCCAAGTTTGCCGAGTTATCCCGATTTGTGTCCAACTTGGTTGATAATGAAGAGAGAATGACGCGGATGTTTTTAAGAGGTTTGAAGCCGGAGATACGTCAATATCTTATCTCTCATAAACTGTGTTTGTATTCAGATATTGTAAATAGGGCTCAGTTAGTGGAGCGCGATAAAGAGTCAACGCAACCAAAAGAGAGCAACCGGTAAAATGATAATACCGGTGATAACAGTCATTAAAGCGTTGACAATAATCATGGAGGAAATCAACATGTCAGAAATGGTAACCACTTCGGTGGTAATCATGGTCAAAATAATAAGAATGGATATTTCAAGAAGTGGAGATTCAATAATGATGGAAAGACGTCAGCACCAGCACCCGTTGTTAAGGAAGGAGAACAACCACCTATCATATGCTTCAAATGCGGAGGGGAGGGACACATCAGTCCAAACTGTGCAATGCCGTCCAAAGCATGTTATAATTATGGAAGAGAATGTCACTTAGCCCGATTTTGTCATTCACCAAAGACAAGTTCAGCTAAGATGGAGGCACAAAAGGTCGTCCCAGAAAAAGTCAAAGCCGGTAGTTTAAGAGAGCGTTTTTTTTCGTGACAAGGAACCTGAGTAAAATTATCACGGGTATGTTAGTCATAAACTCTTGTGAAGTCTATACCGTGTTAGATACCGGTTCTACTCACTCTTTTATTTCACCTAGTTGTGTTCAATGTTTGAAGTTAACTCAGGAGAAGTTAGACTTTGATATATCTGTTTAAACTCAGTTGGGAGAAACCTTCGTTACCTCCACTACTTATAAATTTTTTTCAAATCAACACTTTCACGTTACCTGTCGATCTTATCTCTTTGAAAATACTTGTATTTGATGTTATTTTTGGAAACGATTGGTTAACTACTCATCATACTTTTCGTAAGGTTGTTAGCTTTCATACTCCTAACCAACCTGTTATGCGAATTCAAGCAACCAAACCACTAAAGTCAATCATTGTCATATCAAGCCATAAGTAAAGAGCCCCGATTCTTTCGTTGGTGACTTCCTTGTGTGGAATGCACCGAAGTCAGACTTTCTGTAGGCGACGTCATGAATGATGATGGCATGTTGATAGGTATCAATGTGACGTGCTATCCAAGTCTTGGATGAGGGTCACAGTTTTGAACGATATTTCTATTGTTAATAAAGTTCTTGACGTATTCTTGAAGACTTCTTAGCCTACCCCAGAGCGTGAAATTGAATTTTGTATTGACCCAAGTACAAAACCCATTTCTTAAACCCTCAAATATTTCTTCAACTAAAACAAACGTATTATGCGCCAAAGACGTTGGCTTGAGCTGTTGAAGATTACGATCGTACCATTCAATATCATCGTGGAAGTGCGAACGTGGTAGCTGACGCGTTGAGTAGAAGATCGTATGCGAGTGAGATGTTAACACAAAGACCCATTTTGTATAACTTACAAATGGTGAAGATAGAGTTAAAAATTCTAGGGACCCACGTGAAGATAACAAATATACGATTAGAATCGACTTTAATCGATAAAGTTAAAGCCGCTCAAGCTACATACTCAGAGCTGATGAATGTCAAGAAGAAGGTTCAAGAGGGCGTTATTCTAGAAGCAAGAATCGATGAAGAGAGGAAATCTCAACCCTGGATTTAATTGACCCATTTGAAATCCTCGATCGAGTAGGAACTGTGGCTTATAGACTCATTTTACCGCCAAGTATGTCGCGTATTCATACCATTTTTAACGTATTGATGTTACGTAAATATGTGGATGACCCGAACCACATTATTGATTTAGAACCGGACGAGAAAGCGGATAATTTAACGTATGAAGAAGTACCTGTTAAAATCCTGGAATGTATTCAACACTCAAAGGTTATACCTCAAGAGTTAGAATCTGACGAAGTGTCCTCATCTATTCGGCATACCAGGTACGTACGTAAATTTCGAGGGTGAAATTTTATAAGGAGGGGAGATTGTGAAACCCCCGATTTTATGAATAAAGATTAATTTTTTCAAAATATTTTTTTAAATATTATGGTGTGAATTTGAGATAATGTTATAGTTGTGGGTAGTATTTATAAATTTTGTAAAGTACGCAAGTTGTTGTATTATATTCGATTGGTTGGGGAATATTATTTTTGTCGGGAAATATTCGTACGACGGCACAATTATTGGTGGACCCCACAACGGAATTATTGTCGGATTGAGAAAACGACAAAAATATTTTATGAAAATAACGGCGGAAGTTTTACCGTTAATACTGTTGAACTACTCGGTAGTAAAAGTACAGTAATACGTGTGGTTGCATAGTAGCATACAGTTATGATTATTGAGGCTTACGTGATAAGTCACTCAGTTTTGTTTTATTAGTATTATTAATGTAATAAAACAGGAAAAACTTTTTATATAAAACAGAATACTTTTATAAAGCTATTCGTTTTATTAAGCTAATAGTAAAATCTTTTTATATAAAACAGAATACTTTTATAAAGTTACCTGTCTTATTAGACAATAATTACAATATATTATATTTTATTATGCATAGTGTTTGCATGGTGCTTGCATAGTATTTGTATAGTAAAATCTTTTATAAAGTTATTCGTTTTATTAGATTATAAATAGAATATATTATATTTTATTTAAAAAAAATTTCTTTAAATATGGACCGTCCGATTAAAAGTAAATTAATCTGGGCCGTTCATGAATTAGTTACTATGCAGTCCATTCTTCTATAAATAGAAGCTCATTCCTTCATTATTTCTTACGAATTCACTGAAACTCTAGAGAGAGAAGTTTTAAAGAGAAAGAAGAAAAGTATTCTGCTACTGCACTACTCCTATATCCGGTACTCTTCTTCTTAAGGTAAGGGATATTATTTGTTGTACTCGTAAAGGGTATTCTTTCTTTCTTATTCATGAAGAGGACTTCTGTTATTCCATTCTTTATTATTCTGTTGAAATAACCTGCATACGCGGACTACCCTATACTTGGTGAAATTATTCTGTTATTACATTTTTTTTATTCTGTTGGAACATCATGTCTGTGCTTTACGCCGGACCTGGTTCCATTATTTATTATTCTATCGGAATATCCTGTTTGTGCTTTACGCTAGACCTGATTCCATTATTTATTATTCTATCAGAATATCCTGTCTGTGCATTTACGCCGGACCTGGTTCCATTATTTATTATTTTGTCAGAATATCCTGTCGGCGCATTTACGCATGACCTGGTTCCACTATTTTTTTTCTGTTGGAATAACCTGTCGGTGCGGTCTATCGCATGCTTGGTGAATTTTTTTGTTATTCCATTCTTTATTATACCCAGTTGGTTAAAGTTTTGGCTTTCATACTCCATGAAATTAGTGGAATATCTTTGATATTTGCGCTTCATCCAGTATCTTTTCATGAAAATATTCTTCTGAGCATTCTTGAATTTTACTCTACAAAGAAGTATCATGTTGACAATTTGGACATTATTAGTTCCTGGATAAATTAATTCTTGAACTTGTTTTATTGAATTCTTATATCATTGTCATCATCCTCATGTTATATTATGTTGAAAGTCATCTGTGGCATGTAGTGCATAGATGGACTTGGTATGATTATGACCAAGGATTATTCGGTATAATCATGACCGTAATGTAACAAATGATGTGGTAAAAGTCCTCATTGGCCCGTAGTGCATTGATGGACAGTTGTTGGCATGATCATAACCATTAATGAATACACGAATATCATTAGCCGTAGTGCATGGATAATTTGTGGGCGTGATACTAGAGAATATCATTGGCCGTAGTGCAGGGGTGATTCGATGATGTGGATTATTTATTAAGCTGAGTCCCAGCGATAAAAGTGATGAAAAACCTTTTAAATCATAAAAGATAGTAGATTTTATTCTCTACTTGACTCTTATAATGGGTTGCTTGTTCTGCTGCAGTTAAACTTGATGTTTGTTATATTGTATCAGTTTAACACTGTTTAAGACTATTGATAATTTTTTCTGCATTATCTTAGTCATAATATATTTCTTACTGGGCTAGTTGACCTCACCCTTTCTTTCACTGTTCTCTTCAGGAAATGAATATATAGCTGGGACGAGTCGGGAAACGGAGTGAGGGTCCAGATGATAGCATTAGTAGTCCTCACTATTCTATGAAATATTGTGACAATAAATGTAATGAGGACTTATTCTGAGTATGGATATTGTCTAGAAAACAGTATTTGTATTAAAACTCACGGCACTCTTGTTATATATTAAAGATTGTATTTGTATTATGTACCATGTATTAGCGACTCAGAATAGGTGATCTATACCTATTTTGGGGGCGTCACAATCATGTCAAGAGATGTTATCAGTGCCAGATTCATGGGAATGCTATCCAAACCCCTCCAAGGGAGCTCCACAATATGAGATTACCTTGGCCCTTCTCAATGTGGGGAATGGACGTGATCGAGCCCATCGAGCCCAAAGCTACTATGGGCATCGATTTATCTTCACCATGATTGACTACTTCACCAAGTGGGTAGAAGTAGCTTCCTTCCCCAGGGTTACCAAAGAAGTCATCATTGCTTTTATCAGAAATAATGTCATTTGTCGAAATGGACAACCAGAGGTAATTGTATCAGACAATGCTAAGAACCTCAACAACGGAATGATGGGGGAGTTGTGCAGTAAATTCCACATCAAACATCTCAACTCCATCATCTACCATCCAAAGATGAATGGTGTTGTTGAAGCAGCTAACAAAAACATCAAGAAGATCATGCAAAAGATGTCCGCCAACCACAAAAGATGGCCTGACTTATTGCCTCTGACTCTGTTAGCCTACAGAACATCAATGTGCATTTCCACTGGGGCAACCCCCTACGTATTAACCTATGGGATGGAAGCAGTGCTCCCCATAGAAGTGGAAATGGAATCCCTCAGAGTGTTAATATATGCTCAGCTGGATGAAGACCAATGGGTACAAGATAGATATCACCAATTGTCTCTAATAGACGAAAGGCGAGCCGCTACTGTCTTCTACGGTCAATTATATCAACAGAGGATCGCCAGATCCTACAACAGAAAAGTTTGGCTACGGTAGTTTAAACAACATGACTTGGTTTTGAAGAAGATCATTGACATCCAAGATCAGTCCAAAGGAAAATTCGCTCCGAACTGGGAAGGCCCATTTGTTGTCAAGGAGGTATTGACCGGAGGTGCTCACAGATTGTATGAAATGGACGGCGATAAATTTCCACAGCTCATCAACTCAGACACCGTGAAACAGTACTATGTCTGAGGTTACCATTAAACTAGCATCCTGGGTTTAGATCACCAGATCCCCAGTCAGTTCAGGTTTTCTAAACCTTTCTCACTACATACAACCCTTCTTCATATCTGTTTGCCCCATCAGGGACAAATATACCTTCCAACTAGCTGCCTGGTTTCGGATCACCAGATCCTTCACTCAGTTCAGGTTTTTCAAAACCTTTCACACCTTCAGTTTATCCCACTCGGGATAAACATTTCATATCTTCAGTTTTATCCCACAAGAGATAAAACTTTTCACACATTCAGTTTGTCATGTACATGGGATTAAACTTTTCATCTACAGTCTGTCCTGTACACGGGGCAAACTACGTCGACCTGATCTCCCCCAATACACGGGAGTACGTAGGCAGCCATTTTATATGGTCCGGTCTCACCACAGAAAAAAAAAATAAAAACATCTCTACACCTTTCTCACCATAGAAAAAACAAAACCAAACACACTCATATCTATAACCACATACAGAAACCAGTCCTATGACACCAAAGATGGTAGGGAATACTCACAAATCAATGATCCATTCTGAAAGATCCTGAGACATCTCAATGTCAATCCATCAAGGAGGAGTCCAGGATACATCAAGATCACAAGCCCTGGAGGACAGGTAACTATCAAGCAAGTAACAAGGCATAACTAAAAGAGAAGTGAATCAAAACATATTTCCCTACAATATAATACTATTTGATATATACAATGTGTCCTGTACATGACAAAAATGGCTAAGATGGTCTATGCAGGAAAATCAAAGCAAGTCTACAAACCAGTGGATAAGCGAGCCATCAAATCTAACGTGGCACCCCTCTCAGAAGAATGAGGTAACGCTGCGATCTCCTGCCCAAGGGTTTCTACACGAGCCAACAGATCTATAGTCAACTACATGCGATATCTCAGGCAGATGTAGCGTCATCCCGCTCAGCAACAACGGTATCCCTATGAGTTAGAGCATCATCTCTCTAACAGAGCGGCATCTCTACCAGAAAGAGCTGTCAACATCAAAGCCCAAATCCACTACCTGTTCACCATATGGTACAGAGGTAAAAGCCTCTCGTGATCTCGACATCTTATCAACCCATCTGTCAAAGTAACTATCCCAGACAATAAACAAGGATGGGGCAATTTCAAAAGTAGCGACAACCCGATATTGGAACCCTTACAACAAGACTGGGGCAATCTCGAAAACATCGACAAGTCAACACTGGGGAATTTATCAACCATCCTAAAGAGGAAAATGAACCAATCAGCACCATCAGCATGGTACATCATCATCAGAGCTTCCCTCACATCATCTCACTGGCGATTCGGTATGATCATTTGGTCTTTTCCAATCACACTGTTCTCAGAATGAACAATCCATATGTGAGGATAGTACTCACTCGCGACTTGGTCAACAAAGAGAGTTCTTCATATGAATCCCCGGCAACAACATGCGAAAGGACTGGGGCATTTTCTGATTCCCAGAAAGGGAAGGAGGTTAAGGCGAGATAAAGCCTCTCATCAAAAGAAAAGGGAGAACTCCTGAAAGAAATTATGGCGACATAAGCTTGCCCCTACAAAAGAAGGGGAAAATTATTAAGAAAGTCGTTAACTTAAAAGTAGAAGGCCAACGATGAAAGGTCTAGCGAATGAAATCTACACCATCAACATGCGTCAAGTCCTCATAAGTTGAGGCCTCTACACTTAAGTTCAAATCTGGGTAGCGAAAGAATAGGCTGCACCCTCCAAGGATGTCAGCGGCACTCAGATCATCAGATCAGCTGGGCTACGAATCAAAAGCCCAAAGAAATGATGCACCAGCACCCAACAGCAAAAAGAAACTCCAAATCACCTCAAAAAGGGTGAGCGTAACATCAGGCGGAGTCTGGTGAAGCAAACCGTTGAATATTACTTCAGCGAAGGTATCGGATGATCTGGTATTCTAAACCATTGCCATCAATTCAGTGCTATATCAAAAAACAATTTATCGATGAAAGCTTTATATACCACCATTTCAGTGGGAACCAAAACAGATTGGCGATGTCAGCGTGGTTAAATACTAGCAGGGTAGACACCGTTGTCAAACTACCAACAAGGTAGGAACCATTGTAAACTACTAGCATATGCATCAGATAGGTCCGATGGTTTCAGAACTTCATCCCCAACAAAGATGCAGAAAACATCTCAACTTATCTTCATCAAACAAACGTCAGCGACACCGATAAAAAGTCAAACCGTTGGAGTCAACACCAGCATAGGCATCAACTGTGACGCCCCCAAATCTGAGTTCTCAACCCCGGGCTTCGTGCTCACTATCCATCATCAGCATAAGCATTCTATATACTATTGCAGAATAATAAACATACGTTGTTCATTATAATAAAGTCTTATACAATACCCCAAGGTCTATTACCTTAACATAAACATACCTTACTTAAGTTACATAAAGTAACACAAAAGGTTTACATAAACATCAAACATAGTATTTCATGATACTTAAACATTTATAATAACTATTCTTGGACCTTTCCCTTGCCCTTGTCCTTCTTACTTGAACTCTCTGGCTTAGCTAAAATAAATGTCATGATATAGCAAGGGTAAGCAACTAATTTGCTTAACAAGCTTAAGTAAAAGAAGATATATCATGATTAGCAAGAAATTTATCGTTCAATGTTCAACAATAGAAATTAATTGCGAAAGAACATGAATTAAGTCTTGGCAACTGAATATTCAAACAATTGAATAACAGATACTGAGTGGTCATAATGACCATGAACATATTCTAAGGTTGTCAGTATTTAAACTGGTCCTTTTAATAAGTTTTGGTAATCAAGGGGATCAGCCTTTCATACCCGGTGTATTATGCATAAACACTTAATGTACGCGCAATAATTATTTTTCAATAATGCTTTAATCAAATTGTTCTTTTTCTCAGTCTTGAGTCCTTACCAAATCAATTGGTGAAGAATAGCTTTTAACAACATATTTGATTAAACAAATTTAAACATACTTGATCTAGCTGATACAATGAGCATAGATCCATATCTTAAACAGTTTATGAATAAAAGAACTTTAACCAATTCACAGTTCAATAATAATAGAACAGGAATTTAGTTGCACTAAGTGCGAGCATCAATAATCAATATGGATGTGAATAATAAACAATAATTATTCACTAACATACTTTGAAAAGAATAACTCAAGTTTGAGTTAGAGAACTTGTCTTGACTACGATCTACTGCTACACAATTTAATTTAATCTCTTTATTGTAAAGACCTATCATTGTTAAGATTGATCTTACAATCAGCATATCATACTTTATATCAGAATACAATTACTCTATCAGCAATTTACTTATCCACATAATCAATTACTTAAAAACATTTTTATTATTATCATTCTTTGATAATATATTATTTACTTTATCATATTCCTTATTATTTAACACTTAATCTTTTCCTTTTATTAGCTCTTCCTTATAATCTAGTAAGCTGAATATTAACATCATAGTCTAGATTATTCAAGCATGCAATCCAGCCACCTGGATTGGCTAATCCAGCAAACTGGATTCAACAAACTTCTAATCCAGCAAGTCTGGATTCCAAATCCTGCAATCCAGCAAGCCTGGATTCTAAATCTTTCAATCCAGCAAACTGGATTCAACATTTTTTCCAATCCAGCAAGCTGGATTCCATATCTCCTTTACGAAAATACCAAATCAACTTATTATTTTTCTATCCTTTGGCCATACTTATATACATGTAATTTATACATAAAAAGTATTTTTTCGTAATTTTTCAATATCTTTTATTATTTTTCAAAAATCATTTTTAGTGTGTGGCTTAAGAAATTAGCCTCATCATGCTCAACTCCAGAAATTCTCATCTCTTGACATAATCTCATACATGTTAACGTGACCCTCCAGTTTAAATTTCGTGGCCATCGGAGTTATAGAACTCCGGTTATAGCAATTTTCGTCCGAAAAACCTAAATATTGAAATGGTCATAACTTGGTCATTTTAAGTCGGAATGAGCTCATTTTTGGACAGGAGCTACTTTATGTCATATATTTCATGTCCGAAAAGGACGGAATTTATTCCATAACTTAAGTGGTCGAAACTGCCCTTTCAAAATTTTGGACAGAATCATTTTTGGGATTTTTAGCTTTTACCTACTTTGCTAAAATCAGTCCATACAGAAATCTACAACTCCTTTTTAGGTGATTCCACTTGGGTTTGAAATATAACTCATCATATTACTCTCCCAATGTTTTCCAAAATTTTTAAATGCCAAAAAAATGACGAAAATACCCCTTACATTGACTGTCCAAAAATAGTTTATTTTTCTTTCAAAAGACCAAACTATTTTTGCTAAAACAGTTGCTACCACTTGTGTATTCAACATTTTTGAATGCTATCACTTGGGTTTAGTAGTTAACTTACATATCTAGCACCCCTCTTTGACGGAACACAAAAAGAAGGTGTAAATCAAAAACGGTATTCGATCAAAGGAAATGAAAAAAAACTAGAGTTTTCTTACAAAACAAAACTAGTTTCTTTTCTATCCTTTTGATTCACTTTCTAACACTCAAATATGTTAGATCAATACATGAAACCATATAAAACATGTAGATAGAGGGTTTCAGACCTCTAGATCATAAACCTTAGATAACCAAAATCAAAAAAAAATAAAAAGGAAATCCACAAGTTTAAGATTTATACCTAGATCTTTGAGCACTTCTTCTTAATCTTCCAAAGTAACTAACAAACTTAGGATGCATCAATGGTGTATCTCTTCCTCTATATCTCCTCCTTTCCATCGAATTTTCCCTCTCTCTCTCTCTCTCTTTCTCTTATGTTTTGCTTGGTTAACTAAAGACAAAGTAAGATGAGATAAAATAAAAGATGAAAGAGAAGATGGTTTAATGTGTTGGACAAAAATATATAGATACATTAGTATATCTATATCTAATCCAATAACATATCTCCTCTCTCTCTCTCTTAATTTTTACAATATTACTTACTAATATGTTGACTCCATAAACAACATGACACCTAGTTAATTAAGTAACTATCTTTTGGATGATGTGTAGCAAATAATAATTACATCTATCCCCCTTATTCTCTCCTTGGTTGGCCGGCCAAGTGGACTTCTTATCTCCAAGTTTTGCTTTTGTTTTTATGGAAATATCTAGCATACTAAATGTCTAAAGTATCCTCTTCAATTGGCTACAAGTTGGGCCATTATAAAAGATGTTTTGGGCTTTCCACAATAACCTATTGGACTTTTAATTAACTAGTTTGACTTACTAATTAAAATGAACTTGGGCCTCCACTCTTAAATAATTATGCTACTAGCATACTTGCCCATTAAATTTAATAGTGGGCTAGCTTAACAATCAAATTATCTATAAGTCCAATGCTTAAATAATTATTAGGCTTGTTTAAACTACTAGCCATCCTTAGTAATATTAACCCTATTATCACATGAACTATTACTCATTATTATTGATATTTACACATTCACATCAACCAATAATGTTAATTAACTTACATAACCCAATTAGACTTGTCTTATTCAAGTTTATTGAGTACTTACTTAGGGTTTAACATCTTAAATCTATTTCCTAGATTATTAAAATACTTAGGTTAGTTTACTAACTTATATAACTTATTTGTGAGACTTTCTTTAAATATTATATCATATTAACCACATAATCACTTCATCATTCACAATCTATTACAGATTATTTAATATATTTATTTACAATGTATCACAAAAATTCTTGGTTATTACATTCTCCCCTCCATATAAGAATTTCGTCCCCGAAATTTCATTAAGGTTACTCAAAAAGATTCGGATAATTCTCCCTCATCTTTTCTTCAAGCTCCCACATAGCTTCTTCAGCATTGTGATTTTTCCACAGCACCTTGACAGAATGTATAACATTATTTCTCAATTTCTGCTCTTTCCTATCCAAAATTTTTATAGGAACCTCCTCGTACGATAAGTCTTTCTCGACTTGAATCGGCTCATATGATATCACATGCTTGTAATCCGGCTTGTACGGACGCAACACTGACACATGAAACACATTGTGAATATGTTCCAGTTCAGGAGGTAGAGCTACCTCATACGCTACTTCCCCTATCTTCTTCAGTATTTCGAACAGTCCAATAAACATTGGACTCAGTTTACCTTTCTTCCCAAATCTTATCCTCCCTTTCCAAGGAGATACCTTCAGAAATACGTAGCTTCCCACTTTAAAATCTCTTTTCTTGCGATGAATATCTGCGTACTTCTTTTGTCGATCTTAAGCTCTACCAATCGAGCTCTTTTCACTTTAATGACCTCCACAGTCTGCTGAACCAATTCTGGCCCCAACAATCTTCTTTCACCTACCTCGTCCCAACATAAGGGCGTTCTGCACTTTCTCCCATACAGGGCTTCATACGGTGGCATACCAATGCTTTCATGATAACTATTGTTATACTCAAACTCCACCAATGGAAGATGATCCTCCTAACTTCCCTTGAAATCCATCACACAGGCTCTGAGCATGTCTTCTAATGTTTGAATCGTTCTCTCGCTTTGCCCATCAGTCTGTGGATGATACGCAATACTCAACCTTAATTGTGTCCCCATTCTTTCTTGAAGACTCCTCCAAAAGTTTGACGTGAAGTGCGGATCTCTATCAAACACGATTGATACTGGCACTCCATGTCTCAAAATAATTTCCTTGATATACAATTTTGCTAGCTAATCCAAATTATACCTAATATTGATCGGCAAAAAGTGTGCTGACTTTGTAAGACGGTCGACAATTACCCATATAGCATCGTAACCCTTCTGTGTTGCTGGAAGTCCTACCACAAAATCCATCGTGACATGCTCCCATTTCCATTCTGAAATTTCCAACGGCTGTAATAGTCCACTTGGTCGTTGATGCTCTGCCTTGACTCTTTGACAAGTTAAACAGCGGCTGACACATTCAGCAACCTCTCTCTTCATGTTTGGCCACCAAAAATGTTGACGCAAATCTTGATACATCTTCGTGCTTCCTGGGTGTATTGAGTATCTCGTATTGTGCGCTTCTTGAAGAATCTCTTCTCGTAACTCTGGTACTGCAGGCACCCAAATTCTTCCTTCAAATCTCAACAATCCAGTGTCGTCGATCTTATACTTCAGCTCTTCGCCTTCGACCAACCGCTTCTTCATGTTACCACATTCATCATTATTCCCTTGTGATTCTTTCACATTGTCTAATAAAGTTGGACTTGCTTCCATTTCTATTACTTTATCCGAATCCTTCGGATTTTTCACCTCCAACTCCATTTTCTCCATTTCGCTTACTAACTCTTCCTGGTCTGTTAATACAAACAATTTTTCTTGGCTCTTTCTACTTAAAGCATCTGCCACCACATTAGCCTTTCCTGGATGATATATAATATCACAATCATAGTCCTTGATCAATTCCAACCATCTCCTCTGCCTCATGTTTAACTCCTTTTGTGTAAAGATGTACTTCAGACTCTTGTGATCTGTGTATATCTCACACTTTCTCCGTAGAGATAATATCTCCAAATCTTAAGGGAAAATACTACCACAACCAACTCAAGGTCATGGGTAGGGTATCCCTTCTCATAGTCTTTTAACTGTCGTGATGCGTACGCAATGACTTTACCATTCTGCATTAATACGTAACCTAGTCCTTTGTGTGATGCGTCACTATACACTGTAAAACCTCCCGTACTATCTGGTAAAGATAACACAGGTGCTTCACTTAGTCGCTTCTTCAATTCCTGAAAACTTTGTTCACACTTTTCCGTCCATACATACTTAACAGTCTTCCTTATCAGATTAGTTAATGGCGTCGCTATCTTCGAGAAATCCTAAATAAACCTTCGGTAATATCCTGCCAATCCCAAGAAACTTCTAATCTCTGTCGGTGTTTTCAGTTGTCCCCAATTTTTCACCGCTTCTACTTTTGCTGGATCAACAGAAATTCCCTCGTTATCGATGACATGCCCCATAAATTGAACTCTCTTAAACCAGAACTCACACTTTGAAAATTTATCATATAACTTCTCTTTTCTTAAGGTTTCCAACACAATTCGTAGATGTTCGGCATGCTCCTCTTTAGTCTTCGAATACACCAAAATGTCATCAATGAACACCACCACAAATTTATACAAATACGGTTTAAATACTATGTTCATCAAGTCCATAAAAGCTGATGGCGCATTCGTCAGTCCAAACGACATCACTAAGAACTCATAATGGACATAACGAGTTCTAAATGCTGTCTTTGGTACATCTTCTGTTCTCACCTTCAACTGATGATAACCAGTTCTCAAGTCAATCTTTGAAAAACATCTCACTCCCTTAAGTTGATCAAACATATCGTCTATTCTTGGTAAAGGATATTTGTTCTTGATTGTCACCTTATTCAATTCTCTATAATCCATACACTACCTCATCGAACCATCCTTCTTCTTAACAAACAACACCGGTGCTCCCCACGGAGATACACTAGGTTGGATGTACTTCTTATCTAACAACTCATGTAGCTGGATCATCAACTCTTTCATTTCTACCGGAGCCATTCGATACCGCGCTTTCGATATTGGCATTGTCCCCGGTACTAAATCAATCACAAACTCTATTTTTCTGTCTGGAGGAATTCCCAGAAGTTCTTCAGGAAAGACATCCCCAAACTCATTAACTATAGGTATCTGCCCCATGTCCGAATCCACAACCTGTGTATCCACTACATGAGCCAAATAACCTTCACAGCCTTTTCGTAACATTCTCCTGGCCTGCATCATCGTCAGACAACTTGTTTTCCTTGGCGACTTGCTACCATAAAATACAACCTTAGACTTATATGGTGTCTCAAGCCGTATGCTCTTTTTCTAGAAATCTATAACTGCCTCGTGGTTAAATAACCAATCCATCCCTAAGATAACATCAAATTCTCCTAAGCGTATCGGAATTAAATTCATGCTTAACTTATGTCCCCTTATATCCACACCATAATTGTTATGGATAAACTCTACAGGAATCACTTCTTTGTTTGCAACTTCTATATTCATTGGGTTCTTTAACTTTTCAAATGGTAAGTTTAATCTTCTTTCAAATTCATCAGACACAAATGAACAGGTAGCTCCCGAATCAAATAATACGTAGGCATTTATATTATTGATCAGAATAATACCTGACACCACCTCCTTTGATGCAACTGCGTCTTGCACAGTCATGTTGAATGTTCGGGCTGTCGGCTTGCTCTGCTGCGTTGGCCCTCCAATAGTTAACTTTGTTGAACTGCTCTTGTTTCCACTTCCTCCATATGTACTCTTCTTCAATGGACAATCCTTGAATCGGTGCCCCGTTCCTCCACAAGAAAAACAACCACCTTTCTTCGGCTTATGACAATTTGGTGAAATATGTCCTTCTTGACCACAATTATAACAAACATTTTTCCCTTTCATACACTCTCGAGAGTGATTCTTCCCACACTTCGAACATGCTGCCTTTTTCTACTGAGTATGCCCTGGTTGCGTTCCTGATTCATTGCCACTGTTGTTCCACTTACGTTTCTTGCTGTTACTGCCACCACTACTCGCACCCTGATGACCACCTTTAATCTTCTTCTTATTCTTCTCTCGGTTGAATCTAGAAACTGCCTCACTACTACCTTCTGCAATGATGGCTTTTTCTAACAGTGTTGAGAATGTAACAATTTGAAACACTGCAACCTTGCTGTGAATCCACGGCTTTAGCCCATTTTCAAACCTACGTGCCTTTCGTAGTTCTGTATCCACCTGATGAGGTGCGAATCTGGCTAGCTCATTAAATTTTGCTGCATATTCGGCAACTGACATATTTTCTTGCTTTAATTCAAGAAACTGCACTTCCATTCTGGCTTGCATGGCCTCTGAGAAATAACTTTCAAAGAATAACTCCTTAAACCTGGTCCATGTCACTACCTCTGTTCCGGCTCTAGCTTGGTTCGTCTCCCACCAGTAATTAGCCTCTCCTTTCATCCAGTAGGTAGTAAAAGTCGTCTTTTGCTCTTCGGCTACCCTAGCAATGATAAAGGCCTTTTCCATCTCTTTCACCCATGTTTGAGCCGCTATAGGGTCCGTATTTTCGCTGAATTCTGGTGGTCCTACAGCTTTAAAATCTTTAAAATTTGCCAATTTATTATTCGCTTGCCCCTTTGCTGCAGGTGTACGAGTTCGCATAGCTTGAGCTATCATATCAACGAAGTTCTGCATTAGGTCATCTTGATTCCTTTCATTGTTCACAGAACGTTCCTCCCTCTGGTTACGATTTTGACGTTTTGGCGGCATTATCTGATTAAACAAAATCTTAATTTATTACATCGAGTTTAATTATATGATATATTTTCTAAGTGTTTAAAATATAACATGTAATTTAAACTCTAACAATCATATCATCATAATGTTGTATTAGCGAATTCAACCTGTTGAATTGACTAATTCATCTTGCTGAATTAACATATTCAGCTTGCTGAATAACACATTCAGCTTACTAAATTCACATATTCAGCTTACTGAATTCACATATTCAGCTTGCTGAATAACACATTCAGCTTGCTGAATTAACATATTCGATTTACTAACTTTTCAAATAGACAGCTTCTCATTTTAATTCTTAATACTTTTCTATTTGATCAAACAAGTAATTATAACAGGGCATTTATATTCATATACCAAATTTTAACGTCATATACTTACATACTTGGCATATTTTTATAAACGCTAACTATCCCATTTTTAAACATCAACAGATGGGATCTACTAAAAGCCATACTCCCCTACACACCTAAGATGGGGATACATCATATTTACATACTACCTCACACCTACTGAGGTTTACATCAAACATAAAACCCTAATAAATAAAAAGGGTCCTACTGCATCTATATACAATAGAAAGCTAATAAACTATCACTGCGCATCTGGATAGGGTGCGCCTGAATGCTCCTGCTCTAATGGAAAGAGTCCATCCATAAGTCGACGTCTAACAGCTTGACTTGACTCGCCTATCTCAAAGGATCTCCTCACTCCTACTTGGGGACCAGTATATGATGCATCTAAAGCCCGTCCTAAGGACTCCATCCTAACCCGTCCAGCCTCTGCCTCAACCTCTAATTGATCCACTCTTCTCGCTGCTCGGACCCAGGAATCCTCAACTCGGACCCTGTCAGCGATCTCTAAGTCAAACCTCAGGTGCAATGCCTGATGCTCAATACTCAATATCGCAAACTTATTATGCTCTTGTTCTAATATCTCTCTCACCTCAGCATTCTTGGCAACCATATGAGTAGCCAAGGTCGTCTGCTCCTGCAACTGTATCTTCATCTCAGCAAGCTTGTTCTGAGCTTGATATGCCAGTTCCTTGTATTGAGTTTCTGTAAACTGATGAGTGGTATTCTCCTGCTCTAACTCTGTCACTCTATTCTCCAGTGCCATGTTATTTTCAAACAAAACCTCCATCACATCCTCATCACGCTCGTCACTAATAGCATGATCCTCTACTGGATCTAACGGCTCTTGCTGGACTGTATGGCTACCTTGTCCTTCCTCAGGCATCCTATAACCAAACAAACACAACATCCGTATCACAATAAGATATATTCATTGATAAAATGAAATAATATTTTATTATGTACACTGTATACTAGATGAATCTCCCCAATCCACCTCTTAGCATACTCTATACGAGTTTTCTTCTAAGGTTATAACCTAAGTTTTTCATCCTAAAGTTTATAACCTACAGCTCTGATACCAACCTGTGACGCTCCTAAATTCGAGTTCTCAACCCCGGGCTTGGTGATCACTATCCATCATCAACATAAACATTCTATATACTATTGCGGAATAATAAACATACGTTGCTCATTATAATAAAGTCTTATACAATACCCCAAGGTCTATTACCTTAACATAAACATACCTTACTTAAGTTACATAAAGTAACACCAAAGGTTTACATAAACATCAAACATAGTATTTCATGATACTTAAACATTTATAATAACTATTATTGGACCTTTCCCTTGCCCTTGTCCTTCTTACTTGAACTCTCTGGCTTAGCTGAAATAAATGTCATGATATAGCAAGGGTAAGCAACTAATTTGCTTAACAAGTTTAAGTAAAAGAAGATATATCATGATTAGCAAGAAATTTATCGTTCAATGTTCAACAATAGAAATTAATTGCGAAAGAACATGAATTAAGTCTTGGCAACTGAATATTCAAACAATTGAATAACAGATACTGAGTGGTCATAATGACCATGAACATATGCTAAGGTTGTCAGTATTTAAACTGGTCCTTTTAATAAGTTTTGGTAATCAAGGGAATCAGCCTTTCATACCCGGTGTATTATGCATAAACACTTAATGTACGAGCAATAATTGTTTTTCAACAATGCTTTAATCAAATTGTTCTTTTTCTCAGTCTTGAGTCCTTACCAAATCAATTGGTAAAGAACAGCTTTTAACAACATATTTGATTAAACAAATTTAAACATACTTGATCTAGCTGATACAATGAGCATAGACCCATATCTTAAACAGTTCATGAATAAAAGAACTTTAACCAATTCACAGTTCAATAATAATAGAACAGGAATTTAATTGCACTAAGTGCGAGCATCAATAATCAATATGGATATGAATAATAAACAATAATTATTCACTAACATGCTTTGAAAAGAATAACTCAAGTTTGAGTTAGAGAACTTGCCTTGACTGCGATCTACTGCTACACAATTTAATTTAATCTCTTTATTGTAAAGACCTATCATTGTTAAGATTGATCTTACAATCAGCATATCATACTTTATATCAGAATACAATTACTCTATAAGCAATTTACTTATCCACATAATCAATTACTTGAAAACATTTTTATTATTATCATTCTTTGATAATATATTATTTACTTTATCATATTCCTTATGATTTAACACTTAATCTTTTCCTTTTATTAGCTCTTCCTTATAATCTAGTAAGCTGAATATTAACATCATAGTCTAGATTATTCAAGCATGCAATCCAACCACCTGGATTGGCTAATCCAGCAAACTGGATTCAACAAACTTCTAATCCAGCAAGTCTAGATTCCACCATTTTTTCCAATCCAGCAAGCTAGATTCCATATCTCCTTTACGAAAATACCAAATCAACTTATTATTTTTCTATCATTTGGCCATACTTATATACATGTATTTTATACATAAAAAGTATTTTTCCGTAATTTTTCAATTTCTTTTACTATTTTTCAAAAATCATTTTTAGTGCGTGACTTAAGAAATTAGCCCCATCATGCTCAACTGCAGAAATTTCCATCTCTTGGCAAAATCTCTTACATGTTAACGTGACACTCCAGTTTAAATTTCGTGGCCATCGGAGTTATAGAACTCCGGTTATAGCGATTTTCGTCTGAAAAACCTAAATATTGAAATGGTCATAACTTGGTCATTTTAAGTCGGAATGAGCTCATTTTTGGATAGGAGCTACTTTATGTCATATAGTTTCATATCCCAAAAGGCCGGAATTTATTCCATAATTTAAGTGGCCAAAACTGCCCTTTCAAAATTTTGGGCAGATTCCTTTTTGGGATTTTTAGCTTTTACCTACTTTGCTAAAATCTGTCCATACGGAAATCTACAACTCCTTTTTAGGTGATTCTACTTGGCTTTGAAAGATAACTCATCATATTACTCTCCCAAATTTTTTTAGAATTTTTAAATTCCAGAAAAATGAAAAAAATACCCCTTGCATTGACTGTCCAAAAACAGTTTATTTTTCTTTCAAAAGACCGAACTGTTTTTACCACTTGTGTATTCAACATTTTTGAATTCTACCACTTGGGTTTTGTAGTTAACTTGCATATCTAGCACCCCTCTTTGATGGATCACAAAAAGAAGGTGTAGATCAAAAACGGTAGTCAATCAAAGGAAGTGAAAAAAAACTATAGTTTTCTTACAAAACAAAACTAGTTTCTTTTCTATCCATTTGATTCACTTTCTAACACTCAAATATGTTAGATCAATACATGAAACCATATAAAACATGTAGATAGAGGGTTTTAGACCTCTAGATCATAAACCTTAGATAACCAAAATTAAACAAAATAAAAAGAAAATCCACAAGTTTAAGATTTATACCTAGATCTTTGAGCACTTCTTCTTAATCTTCCAAAGTAACTAACAAACTTAGGATGCATCAATGGTGTATCTCTTCCTCTATCTCTCCTCCTTTCCACCGAATTTTCCCTCTCTCTCTCTCTCTCTCTCTCTCTCTCTCTCTCTTTCTCTTATGTTTTGCTTGGTTAACTAAAGGCAAAGTAAGATGAGATAAAATAAAAGATGAAAGAGAAGATGGTTTAATGTGTTGGACAAAAATATATAGATACATTAGTATATCTATATCTAATCCACTAACATATCTCCTCTCTCTCTCTCTCTTTATTTTTACAAGATTACTTGTTAATATGTTGGCTCCATAAACAACATGACACCTAGTTAATTAAGTAATTATCTTTTGGATGATGTATAGCAAATAATAATTACATCCATCCCCCTTATTCTCTCCTTGCTTGGCCGGCCAAGTGGCCTTCTTATCTTCAAGTTTTGCTTTTGTTTTTATGGAAATATCTAGCATACTAAATTTCTAAAGTATCCTCTGCAAATGACTACAAGTTGGGCCATTATAAAAGATGTTTTGAGCTTTCCACAAATAATCTATTGGAATTTTAATTAACTAGTTTGACTTACTAATTAAAATAAACTTGGGCCTCCACTCTTAAATAATTATGCTACTAGTATACTTGCCAATTAAATTTAATAGTGGGCTAGCTTAACAATCAAATTATCTACAAGTCCAATGCTTAAATAATTATTAGGCTTGTTTAAACTACTAGACATCCTTAGTAATATTAACCCTATTATCACATGAACTATTACTCATTATTATTGATATTTACACATTCACATCAACCAATAATGTTAATTAACTTACATAACCCAATTAGACTTGTCTTATTCAAGTTTATTGAGTACTTACTTAGGGTTTAACATCTTAAATCTATTTCCTAGATTATTAAAATACTTAGGTTAGTTTACTAACTTATATAACTTATTTGTGAGACTTTCTTTAAATATTATATCATATTAACCACATAATCACTTCATCATTCACAATCTATTACAGATTATTTAATATATTTATTTACAATGTATCACAAAAATTCTTGGTTATTACATCAACAATAATCAATAAAGGTAAAGCAATTTGCGGAAACATTTTAACATTCATTACAACATTCATTACACTGCGATTTGTGAAATGCAATATGTGATGTGCGAGTTGCGAAGTGCGATTGGCCAAATGCGAAAAGTGAAGTGCGAAATGTGATGTGCGATTTGCGAAAACATTTTAACATTCATCATAAATATTCATTACATTGCGATTTGCATCATTAGAAATACCTTATCATATTTCAAGTGTCTAGTAATCTTTATCACATCCATTCCATTGCATTTCATGAACATGATAAAGAGGGGTATCTGTAGACACTCGAAATTTCATTTTCCTGTTACTAACTATGCGGGAGGACAAAATCGTCTTTTTTCACACTCTAGAGATAACCTTGGAGGACCACAACATCAATTCTAACCCCAGAGATAGCCCCGGGAGATCCAGTTTTCAACCCCGGAGACAACCCCAGGAAATCAATTTCCAAACCCGGAGATAACCCGGGGAAAGTCAGTTCCAACCCCGGATATAACCCCGGGATCAAGTTCAAACCTGGAGATAATCCCAGGAGGTCAAGCCAACCTCAGAGATAACCATGAGGACAGTCAGAGTCAACAGCAGGCCAACTTCATAGTTAACCCTGAAAAAAAGACTGCTACAACTGCGCAAAAACTGGAGATAACCCCGGGAGGGGCAAAATGGTCATTTTTCTAACTCAACTTCAACTCAAATCAAATATACTCAGTTTAATTCAAATTGCTTCAAAAGAAGTCCCACAAGAACTATATCTTAACTGTCAACGTTGATCCTTCAGCCCCTCCATAATTCCATGGAACTTTCTTTAGGTTGACAATAGAATATTGTGGTCTGAATGGCTAGATAATTGGCTCTGGCACAGCCACTTTAAAAGGATTATTCACCCCCTTGAGTTGAATTAGTTGGATTATATGTGAGGGAGTAGTTGAATCTGTCTCATCAGATATGACTGTACCACTTCGTAGGAAACACGTCGTCACTCTCTAGTACTACAGCATCATCGTCTGCCATCTGCAGGACACCACTATCAATTAAATTTTGAATAAGGTGGCGGAGTGCCCAACATTCTTCGGTGCTATGACCGCGACATTGGGAGTGATATTGGCACACTCCATGAAAATCAAACATTCTTGAATGTAGGCTGATTGGAGGTAGCAAATTTGTGATTCTTCCTTTATTTATCAGCATCTATAGTATTTCTTCCATCGATTGGCCTAGGTATGTAAATTCCCTTTTGTGGGCAAAATCCCGATGGGATTTAGCACTTGCTCTTTTTACAATTTTGTCCTCTAGTGTTTAATTTTCTGGAGTATGTGGTGGAGTGTTCGTAATAAGAGGAAGGAGATTGGCATGCTCCTGACTAAATAATTGGCGGGTGGCTTGATGCTGTTGGACCACCAGTTCTACCAATTGGTTAAGTTACTCACATATTATAAACTGCAACTTTGCATAGTCCCACTTGTCAGCACCGTCCTTGCTGGCCTAGGAAGATCCACCATTAAAATTGGAACTCTGTCCAATGCTCCAATTAATCATATTAACCTCTTCTTCTTTATGTTGAGGAAGAGGGTTGTCTTGTACATAGGGTTGATCTGGCTTGGTGACCACAATCTCACTACTATCGATCAAATCTTGAATCTTGTGTTTCAAGGCCCAACAATCTTGAGTATCATGTTCTTGTGGCCCGGCATGATAAACACCCTTCCGAGTAGCATTGAAACCTCTCCCAGTCAGGTTGGCTGGTGGAAGAAGATGAGTAATTTTCTTCTGAGTGGTCAAAAGATTGAGAATGTTCTCGAGTGAGTCCCCGAGGGGTGTGAACACTCGAGTGCGTCTGACTTCTCCACCTTTAGGTAATGGAGACTGTGCTTGAAAGGGAGTGTAATTTCTCCTTTGGATAGGCATATTTAGACTTCCTTTCTGACCTTTTAGTATCAAGGAAACATCCTCCTCTTTCTTTTTATAGACCCTCCAGGGGTTGTTTTCATAATTCCTAGACTGGATGTGTTCTGCAACAGCTTTGAGGGTAGCTAGGTCTTGAATTTTTCCTGACTTCAATCCCATCTCAGCCATCTCCCCATACTTAATCATTTCGGAGAATGGTTTGCCAATACCAGCTAACACCCTCTCATAGAAAGGAGTTTCTTGTATGTCTATAAAGATCATAACCATTTATGACTCATTCATAGAGGGAACAACTTGAGCAGCAAGGCACCTCCACCTTTGGGCATACTCTTTTAAAGATTCATTGGTTTATTTTCTGACTTTAATAATTTGGTACCGGTCAGAGGCCATCTGAGACTGGAAGCTGTGCTAAGTGAGGAAGGCATGAGCTAGCTCCTCCCAACTATGGATCTTTGAATTGTCTAATCTGGTATACCTTGATCGGTCTTCTCCAGTTAGACTTTTCTGGAAGAGCTACATTCTGAGCTTATCGTCCTTGGCATAAGATCCAAGTTCTCCGATGAATACCTTTAAATGTGTGTAAGGATCTCCTAACCCGTCATACTTTTTAAAGTCAGGAGTCTTGAACTTCTTTGGATAATACACACCAGGGAATATACAAAGGTCTACATATGAAACACTCCCATGTGCTCCAATCCCTTTGATAGAACGGATGGACTTTTCCATTTGAAGGACCTTCTTTTTGATATCACCGGTGTCTAGATCTTCTTTGAGATGGGTGGTATCATGAATTTTGTTGGTTGTATCCAACTGAAGCTCAGGTACTGGAATGGCTTTATCTGGACCTTGGGTTCCTCTTTGTGCAGAGGATTTAGTATGTATGGGTATCCTTGTACCCTGAGTAGATTGGTGTAGTTATTTAAGCAGAACAGCCAAATCTGTGATTTGTTTACTTAATTCGTCAAACTCTTCGCGGAAGACAAGATTAATATTAGTCTGGTCATATGAAGACATAATTGGTTGTAGGCTCGTAGCCTTTTTGGACTTTAACTGGGTAATAGGTCCGATTGTTTCCCTACAAAAAACTAACGTAGTTTAGTTTTAGGGAATGTATAAATGTTTACATGCTATATGATGTATCCGTTTTAGGAGTATTATCCTGCAACACGGATGTTAGCTGTTTGTAATTCAGGATAGCATGTTAATACTTTGTAAATATGCGTGTACACATATTTCTTCATATTTCTCATTACATGGAGATTAATATGGAATGAAATTACAAGTATTTTACTTTACGAATAATTTTGAAATGAGAGAGCATGAAGAGACTTTCCTCCGCATTTGGTTTATCAGAGGCAGACCTATCTTAGGCTACTCTCATGGCTTTTTGGCATGAAGGTTCCCAAATCATCGCAATTTACTCGACAGGAAGTTAATCCGGTCTTTCAACTGGAGCGAATTTAATATCACAAGCAGATATAGTGTAAAGCATTAAGTACAGTAAGTAAATACATTAGTACACATCCATCAAATATAAATGCAATCATCCACACACAAGCATATAACAGTTTTAAAAAGCTTGTAATAGCGGCTTAAGTCCTCTTATTGGAGTCCCCAGCAAAGTCGCCATCTGTCGACGTCTAGATTTTATTTGTCCCTTTTCTATTCTTGTTCTTTGGTGTTCTCATGTTAGGTGAGATTTGTTTGAAAAAATAAGTTGTGAAAAGGCCCGACATTTATATATTGACGATTTGACTGTAAGAGTCGCCAGTTGGTTTTTTAAATGGTTGTACCAACACAACCTAAAAAAGATTTGCACATTGACCCAATGATATGGCACTGCTTAACGGGTCTACGAAATCGAGATTCATTAGGGTTCGGGGACTTGCTTATGCAGAGGGAAGGTGTTAGGCACCCCCCCAACATCCGTGTTGCCATGGTTACCGCCACTTTTCAAGAAACTATTATATGAATGCGTGTATGTGTGGATCAATGTGCAGTTATTTGGAAGTAGTGTTATGCCTCGTTTGCACCTATATACAAATGGTTTGAATTTATAAAAAAATACAGTTTTAAACAAGATATAGTAGTGATGTTTTGTAAAAAGAGGTTTTTCAAACCCTTATGCTCAATAGTAATTGAGGCCTTTGATACTTTTATTTTATTAAATGTTCGGCTTGATTGCTTTTGTTTTTCGAGATGCTAAGCATCTTCGAGAAAATAATGTTCAAAGCAGTGCCGAACTACTTGTGGGTATGAGAGTCATCTTAGGAAATTCAAATACCGTGAATAATTTACAAGTTGCTTACAGCTGAAAAAATCCATCACGGGAATCGAATCTAGATTCAGTAGACTGAATCTGTGATCACATGATTCCTAGGCTCACATGATGCCGTAATTTATATAAAAAGTTGTAAACAGTTATATATATAAAAGAAGTAAATATATATATATATATATATATATATATATATATATATATATATATATATATATATATATACAAACATGATCAACCACCAAGAAGCACCTCCATGGGGGATCGAAAATGTAAATATATAAAAGCGGTAAATATATATATATATATATATATATACATGATCGACCACCACGAAGCACCTCCATGGGGGATCAGAAATATAAATATATAAAAGCGGCAAATATATATATATATATATATATATATATATATATATATATATATATATATATATATATATATATATATGATCAGCCACCACGAAGCACCACCATGGGGGATCGAAAATATAAATAAAGCAGTAAAGACGATCAACCGCCACGAAGTAAACTCCAAGCGGGATGAAATGTAAAGAAAGCAGTAAAAACGATCAACCGCCACGAAGTAAACTCCAGGTTGGACGAAATATAAATAAAGCAGTAAAAGGCCACGAATTAAACTTCAGGCCTGATAGAAATGTTAATATATATATATAAGAAAATATATATATAAGAAAATAAACGCTCCGGACGTGAGTCCAGGCTCAATCGAGGTATAGCTCGATAATGTTAGTCTATATATATAAATATATATACAAAGGAAAATAAAAGCCACGGACCGAAGTCCGGGCATACACATGCAACATGACTCTCAACGTGAATAACGGTGTGTAAAGATGAAGAGAAATGCTTTAAAGTGTGTAAGAAGGCTTACAGTGGGCTGTCAAAGAAGACTTCAATGACTTTAAATGAATGAAAACTCGGCTCCCGCCAGTAAAAATATAACAATATATAAGCTCACAAGTGTTAAAATGAGAAAGCACTCAGTTTATAGTGTGTACAGAGCAAATTAGACAGGGCTTCCTCGCCTTTTCTCTATCCAAAATGGCTGCCCCAAGCCCTCTATTTTTAGAGGGGGGAGCCATAGGTGTACCTGCGACAGTCGCAGATGCACCTGCGGCTGCCCGGGGTGCCTCGGGTTCTATCGTCTTAAAGTACATGCACACATGCAACCTTATGTCCTCTCGAACTTTTAGAACTTCAATCTGGGCATCCAATCGAGGTGTATAAAACCTTTTTTGGCATGCTGTTGTCGAGAGCTACACAATGACATGGAATTAGAGGTTGTACGAAGTCAGGAAGATGGGACCATGCCCTTGGTCTTCAAGCTTCAAATTCTACCCGATGTGCTGTCTTATACAGTAGTCACTCGGGATTGGCATTCTTTGGTTCTTGTAGGACATTGTTGTTTATGTATATATGAATGCTGAGATGACACAAAGTGGTATTGGGATAGCAAAATAATGATTCTGCCCTTCACCGCGGTTATCTCCGGTTTGAGCTGATTTAGCAGCCGTTGCTCAGGGTTATCTCTAAGATTGGACTGCTGTAGGTGTTGACCGCCCTCAGGGTTGTTTCTGAGATGTGCCTGACTTCCCGGAGTTTTCTCCAGACTTAGGAAATGAGTGCCTTGGGGCAATTGCCGAGTGTTTGAAGTTGATTGCATGGGTTTAAAACAAGCGTTTCTGTGGTTATCTCCAGAACTGCAAATGTATACCTCAAGGTTGTCTCTGAGGTTGGTACTATCTCTCCCGGTGTTGTTTCCAGGACTGAGACTGAGTATCTCAGGGTTATCTCCGAGATGACACGGTCTTCTCCGGTGTGATTTCTGGTATTTGAACTGCATTCCTCGGGGTTATCTTTGAGGTTGAATCTGGAACTCCCGGTGTTGTTTCTGGGGTTGAGGTTAAAACTTTCGGTGGTATTTCTGCGATTGAGCTGGATGTCTCGGGGTTATCTCCGAGATGGTAATATTGAATATCTCAGGGTTGTCTCTGGGATTGAACTGAGCTGTCTTCCAGGGTTATCTCTGTAAGACGATTTTACCCTCCGATAATGTCAGTAACAGGTATGTAGAAAATTTTGAGTGTCTACAGATGCCCCTCTTTATCATATTCATGCAACGCAATGGCATGGATAGGATAAAGAATATTAGACACTTGAAATGCAGCAAGAAAATTATGATGCAATGTACAGTAGCACGATGCAAATATATATGGTTTGTGATTGTTGTCCAACATGGTGGGATGATTGCCGGCTCCCTTTGACTTCTACCGGGAGCAGGGTTATTCATGACCACCCTGGTAAACTGTTTGGACGTATGATCCAAAGTTACCACAAACTTCCAGGATGTTGACGTTGGGATGGTCACCAAAGCCCTTAATCCTTGATACAGACCTATACTGAAGATGTATCTCTCATATACAATAGACTTTGTGTGGATGTGTTTTGTCTGTTGAGGATGTGTATAACATATTCCATCATCGGTCCTCCCCGATGAGGATGCTTTATTGGAGTTACTGCCAATAGTCTATGTTGTCAGGTTTTCCTGACCCTGGTTGAAATGTACATCAACGGATGAAATCCCAGCTTGGGATAATGCCAAGGCTGCTTAACCTTTGTTGACGTGTGTATCAACGAATGAAATCTTCGGATGGCTTTCGATGCTTCGATGGGTTTTCTTGCCATCGACTAAAGTAATGTCAAGGTTGCTTGACCTTCGTTACAGTGAAGGCCCCAGATCCCGGTCCCGAATCACCGCGGATCTAGTACAATCATTCTATAACTATTGTGGAAGAAATAAACATAAATTTTTTCTACAATAAACTTTACACACTATTCCCCAAGGTCGAGTAACCTTCACTTATACACAATTCATAACCTATCTAACATATAATGTTATTATCATTCAATACTGTTACAACTTTAGCTGCACATATAATCTAAAGCTGGACTTGTCTTTAACTTTTCCTGCATCCGACGTATTCGTCTTAATCTACAATGTTAATAATGTATCAAGGGTGAGCAACAAGTTTTCCAAGCAAGTTTAAGTTCTATAATTTAAAGATATATCAGGATAGGAAGAATTTTGAATAATAGCTGGCTAACATTCAATAATATAATTGTGAAATAGCATGGATACTTTTTCATGGCTGAACGAACATTGAACATGAACATATCAATTATATCTGAACCGAATGGTAATGAAGGTGATCAGCCTTTCATACCTGATTAATACATGCAATATGCACTGAGTACGATTCAACAATTCATAGACATGGTAATTAGTAATGATTATCCACAAGCATATTTGAATAAACAACTCGTAGTTGAGTTAAGGAAAAACTTGTCTGATCCGTTGATTATCGTTACGCAACTTATTTAGCTTTGTCTGGAAACCTAATATAAATAATACCGATCTCCAAATATTAGAATAATATCATCACAGTATAATACTATTATATATAATCATAGAATAACCTAAACACATAACACATATATCAGTCCACAAACTACCTAAGACTCGGTATCAAGTCAAACTATTTCAGTCTGAGTTGAAACTAACACAATTTCGTCATCCCGACGACCTAGTCGGACAATTCTTGAGCCTAATATCTCTAAAACTCAATTTAAACTGGCTCACGAATATCTTAGATAATTTATTATCAGTCAAAATATTTTTCATAAGTTTGCAATAATTTTCAGATAATTATTACCATTTATCATGATTTTTCAATCATTAATATCGTATTTATATGAATTAATTAAATACCACAATATTCCATTATCATTAATATTTATTTAATACCAAACATTAATAAAATACATACCATAATATTATAATATTTTTATAATATATCAAAGTATTTTTAATACCTTAAAATCATATTTATATGATTTTTAAACATTTAAATCCATTATTCGATAATTGCTATTAATATTAAAATATTAATAATTTCATGATAAAATATTATTTTTATAACACTTAAATCATTTTTTATATAATTTTTAAATCATTAATTCTATTTTTCCACAATTTATTTAATACATTTATTAAATAAATTAATTGCCATTAATATTAATTAATTAATAAAATTTCTCACAAAATACTTAAAGTCATTAAAAATAACTTAAAATATTTCTTATACCATAATATAATTTTTCATGATTTTTCAAGTATTAGCAATTAGGTCCATAATTGAATATTAGGGCTTCTAACAAAACAATTAGGATTTCAAATTTTAAAATTAGGGTTTTCTAACTAGTTAGTTAGGCTTTACCCTAATTAATCTTATAATCAATACAATTAAGTCTTTGAGATCCCAAGTTAGGATTTTTGTAATCCGAATTAGGGTTTCGGATTCCTAGAACTAAAATTAGGGTTTCCAAAACCTGTTCTTAGGGTTTCTAGCTAATCGATATGATTTTCTAACTAAACGTCGATATTCTAAATATAATATTAGGGTTTTGACACTAATATAATTTATTTGGTCAATCCTTGACCCTTAACCACATACGGTACACATATATGACCATATACACAAAACATATATACTTATGCCCTTAATCCAGAATAATTCACCACAAAAATTTTTAAATCCATAAAATTTCTTCCCAGAAATGTCAAATCCATTCACTTATTTCTGTATAGGTTTATTATTTAACTTTATTTCAATATTTTAAGATTTGAATAATTATCCAAATTCTTGGGTTGTCACATTCACCCCTTCATCTAAAAATTTTGTCCCCGAAATTTACCTTACCACCTTACACCTTATATACACAGCATCACATGCTACCCAAAATATCACTCACAAGAGTTAAATTATTCAAATCGTGCTCAGGAGTCATATAGACTATAAACTTTCATTTTTGAAAAGGTTTTATGGAAATTCATCAGCAAACCGCTCTGGTCTTATGGACATAATGAGTAATTAGCCCGTTATGCCCTGTACTGGTCAAGTACTATTGGTTGGAACAATTTATTTCTCGTTCCCTCTATCCACCTTGGGCGCACAAAATTTTCTTACCTCAGTCTTTATCTGATTCCGCGCCAAAACAATTCGGTTAGGGAAAATCTTTAAAGAACGCTTAGGATTTTCATAAACGTTGGTTTAGCCGAATCAAATAGCATAGACTGATACCAGTAATTCAATTCAATCGAAATATTTAGGTATAGCCAAACCCCGTTGGCAAATTAAAATTTTAAAATTAGTTTAAAAATGACGTCATGATGCCGTACTGTATTAACAACCCGTCTAAGGATGCTGTCATTGAGTGACTTTGTCATAACACATCATACAATAGTAGAACAATGATTTTAGATCAACTTCAACACTAAGTATTCCTGTATTTACAACTCCATCAACTTTTTATCATCTCTGCACCAGGTTACATGGTACATAAGTGATAAATAAAAATATATTTTGATATTTTAAATCATTATCGTCTAGTCGAAACAAGTAGCATAGACGATACTTTAAACCGTTTAAAAATTACTACAAATTAGTTTTATCATCTCAACAAGTGACGATGTGTCGGTGGTCCGAAGTCCACACATACACAATGGTCACCAGAAGTTGAGAATAAAAATTCATTTTCAAAAGCACATAGTGCATATTTAACTTGATGTCAAAAATTTTAAAGTCTAGCATAGCTAGCAGATTTGGAAAACCTATGTCTCCACTAATAATTTATTACCTAATCAGTGTATCTATTCCTATTATCCTCAATACTCCTTTCACACATATCTATACCCAGTTCGTCGAACTTACCACACTTATGAGTCAAGAACTTTCCACAACCATATGAGTTTAAGAACTTGTCCTAGTCAGACCTTTGGCGTTCATTCGCTGAGGGGTTCATAAACATTTCATATAATTATGAGTCATGAACATACCATAAGTATGAGTTTTAAGAACTCGTACTTAATCTTATATTCTCTACCTATAACTTATCTATCTGTTATACACATGAGAAAAGAATCACCTTCTCAACAAGCATATAGCAAATAGTGTGACATAGACATTTCAATGATTATCAGTACCAAAAACTAAGTGGTTTTTACACCAAGTATAATTCCCCGCCCATAACAAGGAATCATACAACTCAGCTGCTGACATGAGTCCTCAATTAAAATTCCCACCTAATCCTACTCCCTTCTCAATACAAATTTTATTTAATCCGTATTCATAATCCTTTCCTGAATCTGTACCAATTCATAGTACAACTGTCACACATCAATCTTTGTTGTAAACTTTCCAATCATCAGATTGATTCAATTCCCTGCTATCACCTTATCAGATCACGGGGTGATCTCATCGTATATATTACGATTCATTTATATGTTATTATCGTTTTGTTTTATGATTTTCTGTCACTGTAATTTTAGTCTTTTAGACTCTATCTATTCATCACTACTGTTCACCTTTATTTATCAGAGTTAGGGAACTCCGTATCTTAATAACTCGTCGAGATTCGTCTTTGAATCTTATCGACACACTAACTCTATTTGAGTTAGTACTTATCCTAATCACTACGATTATTAGTCTCGGGTAACCCTACCTAAGGTTTATAACCTACAGCTTTGATACCAACTGTGAAGGCCCCAGATCCCGGTCCCGAATCACCGCTGATCTAGTCCAATCATTCTATAACTATTGTGAAAGATATAAACATAAGTTGTTTATACAATAAACTTTACACACTATTCTCTAAGGTCGAGTAACCTTAACTTATACACAATTCATAACCTATCTAACATATAATGTTATTATCATTCAATACTGTTACAATTTTAGCTGCACATATAATCTAAAGATGGACTTGTCTTTGACTTTTCCTGTATCCGACGTATTCGTCTTAATCTGCAATGTTAATAATGATATAGCAAGGGTGAGCAACAAGCTTTCCAAGCAAGTTTAAGTTCGATAATTTATAGATATATCATGATAGGAAATTTTTTGAATAATAACTAGCTAACATTCAACAATATAATTATGAACTAGCATAGACAGTTTTTTATAGTTGAACGAACATTGAACATGAACATATCAATTATATCTAACCCGAATGGTAATGAAGGTGATCAACCTTAAAAATGTTTATTATGATATAGCAAGGGTGAGCAACAAGTTTGCCTAGCAAGTTTAAGTTCGATAATTTAAAGATATATCATGATAGGAAGAATTTTGAATAATAGTTGGCTAACATTTAACAATATAATTGTGAACTAGCATGGACAATTTTTCATAGCTAAACGAACAATGAACATGAACATATCAATTATATCTGAACCGAATGGTAATGAAGGTGATCAGCCTTTCATACCTGATGAATACATGCAATATGCACTTAATACGATTCAACAATTTATAGACATGGTAATCAGTAATGATTATCCATAAGCATATTTGAATAAACAACTCGTAGTTGAGTTAAAGAAAAACTTACCTGATCTGTTGATTATCGTTACACAACTTATTTAGATTTGTCTGAAAATCTAATATAAATAATATCGATCTCTAAATATTAGAATAATATCATCACAGTATAATACTATTATATATAATCATAGAATAACCTAAACACATAACACATATATCAGTCCACAAACTACCTAAGACTCGGTATCAAGTCAAACTATTTCAGTCTGAGTTGAAACTAACACAATTTCGTCATCCCGACGACCTAGTCGGACAATTCTTGAGCCTAATATCTCTAAAACTCAATTTAAACTGGCTCACGAATATCTTAGATAATTTATTATCAGTCAAAATATTTTTTATAAGCTTGCAATAATTTTCAGATAATTATTACCATTTATCATGATTTTTCAATCATTAATATCGTATTTATATGAATTAATTAAATACCACAATATTCCATTATCATTAATATTTATTTAATACCAAACATTAATAAAATACATACCATAATATTATAATATTTTTATAATATATCAAAGTATTTTTAATACCTTAAAATCATATTTATATGATTTTTAAACATTTAAATCCATTATTCGATAATTGCTATTAATATTAAAATATTAATAATTTCATGATAAAATATTATTTTTATAACACTTAAATCATTTTTTATATAATTTTTAAATCATTAATTCTATTTTTCCACAATTTATTTAATACATTTATTAAATAAATTAATTGCCATTAATATTAATTAATTAATAAAATTTCTCACAAAATACTTAAAGTCATTAAAAATAACTTAAAATATTTCTTATACCATAATATAATTTTTCATGATTTTTCAAGTATTAGCAATTAGGTCCATAATTGAATATTAGGGCTTCTAACAAAACAATTAGGATTTCAAATTTTAAAATTAGGGTTTTCTAACTAGTTAGTTAGGCTTTACCCTAATTAATCTTATAATCAATACAATTAAGTCTTTGAGATCCCAAGTTAGGATTTTTGTAATCCGAATTAGGGTTTCGGATTCCTAGAACTAAAATTAGGGTTTCCAAAACCTGTTCTTAGGGTTTCTAGCTAATCGATATGATTTTCTAACTAAACGTCGATATTCTAAATATAATATTAGGGTTTTGACACTAATATAATTTATTTGGTCAATCCTTGACCCTTAACCACATACGGTACACATATATGACCATATACACAAAACATATATACTTATGCCCTTAATCCAGAATAATTCACCACAAAAATTTTTAAATCCATAAAATTTCTTCCCAGAAATGTCAAATCCATTCACTTATTTCTGTATAGGTTTATTATTTAACTTTATTTCAATATTTTAAGATTTGAATAATTATCCAAATTCTTGGGTTGTCACATTCACCCCTTCATCTAAAAATTTTGTCCCCGAAATTTACCTTACCACCTTACACCTTATATACACAGCATCACATGCTACCCAAAATATCACTCACAAGAGTTAAATTATTCAAATCGTGCTCAGGAGTCATATAGACTATAAACTTTCATTTTTGAAAAGGTTTTATGGAAATTCATCAGCAAACCGCTCTGGTCTTATGGACATAATGAGTAATTAGCCCGTTATGCCCTGTACTGGTCAAGTACTATTGGTTGGAACAATTTATTTCTCGTTCCCTCTATCCACCTTGGGCGCACAAAATTTTCTTACCTCAGTCTTTATCTGATTCCGCGCCAAAACAATTCGGTTAGGGAAAATCTTTAAAGAACGCTTAGGATTTTCATAAACGTTGGTTTAGCCGAATCAAATAGCATAGACTGATACCAGTAATTCAATTCAATCGAAATATTTAGGTATAGCCAAACCCCGTTGGCAAATTAAAATTTTAAAATTAGTTTAAAAATGACGTCATGATGCCGTACTGTATTAACAACCCGTCTAAGGATGCTGTCATTGAGTGACTTTGTCATAACACATCATACAATAGTAGAACAATGATTTTAGATCAACTTCAACACTAAGTATTCCTGTATTTACAACTCCATCAACTTTTTATCATCTCTGCACCAGGTTACATGGTACATAAGTGATAAATAAAAATATATTTTGATATTTTAAATCATTATCGTCTAGTCGAAACAAGTAGCATAGACGATACTTTAAACCGTTTAAAAATTACTACAAATTAGTTTTATCATCTCAACAAGTGACGATGTGTCGGTGGTCCGAAGTCCACACATACACAATGGTCACCAGAAGTTGAGAATAAAAATTCATTTTCAAAAGCACATAGTGCATATTTAACTTGATGTCAAAAATTTTAAAGTCTAGCATAGCTAGCAGATTTGGAAAACCTATGTCTCCACTAATAATTTATTACCTAATCAGTGTATCTATTCCTATTATCCTCAATACTCCTTTCACACATATCTATACCCAGTTCGTCGAACTTACCACACTTATGAGTCAAGAACTTTCCACAACCATATGAGTTTAAGAACTTGTCCTAGTCAGACCTTTGGCGTTCATTCGCTGAGGGGTTCATAAACATTTCATATAATTATGAGTCATGAACATACCATAAGTATGAGTTTTAAGAACTCGTACTTAATCTTATATTCTCTACCTATAACTTATCTATCTGTTATACACATGAGAAAAGAATCACCTTCTCAACAAGCATATAGCAAATAGTGTGACATAGACATTTCAATGATTATCAGTACCAAAAACTAAGTGGTTTTTACACCAAGTATAATTCCCCGCCCATAACAAGGAATCATACAACTCAGCTGCTGACATGAGTCCTCAATTAAAATTCCCACCTAATCCTACTCCCTTCTCAATACAAATTTTATTTAATCCGTATTCATAATCCTTTCCTGAATCTGTACCAATTCATAGTACAACTGTCACACATCAATCTTTGTTGTAAACTTTCCAATCATCAGATTGATTCAATTCCCTGCTATCACCTTATCAGATCACGGGGTGATCTCATCGTATATATTACGATTCATTTATATGTTATTATCGTTTTGTTTTATGATTTTCTGTCACTGTACTTTTAGTCTTTTAGACTCTATCTATTCATCACTACTGTTCACCTTTATTTATTAGAGTTAGGGAACTCCGTATCTTAATAACTCGTCGAGATTCGTCTTTGAATCTTATCGACACACTAACTCTATTTGAGTTAGTACTTATCCTAATCACTACGATTATTAGTCTCGGGTAACCCTACCTAAGGTTTATAACCTACAGCTTTGATACCAACTGTGAAGGCCCCAGATCCTGGTCCCGAATCACCGCTGATCTAGTCCAATCATTCTATAACTATTGTGAAAGATATAAACATAAGTTGTTTATACAATAAACTTTACACACTATTCTCTAAGGTCGAGTAACCTTAACTTATACACAATTCATAACCTATCTAACATATAATGTTATTATCATTCAATACTGTTACAATTTTAGCTGCACATATAATCTAAAGATGGACTTGTCTTTGACTTTTCCTGTATCCGACGTATTCGTCTTAATCTGCAATGTTAATAATGATATAGCAAGGGTGAGCAACAAGCTTTCCAAGCAAGTTTAAGTTCGATAATTTATAGATATATCATGATAGGAAATTTTTTGAATAATAACTAGCTAACATTCAACAATATAATTATGAACTAGCATAGACAGTTTTTTATAGTTGAACGAACATTGAACATGAACATATCAATTATATCTAACCCGAATGGTAATGAAGGTGATCAACCTTAAAAATGTTTATTATGATATAGCAAGGGTGAGCAACAAGTTTGCCTAGCAAGTTTAAGTTCGATAATTTAAAGATATATCATGATAGGAAGAATTTTGAATAATAGTTGGCTAACATTTAACAATATAATTGTGAACTAGCATGGACAATTTTTCATAGCTAAACGAACAATGAACATGAACATATCAATTATATCTGAACCGAATGGTAATGAAGGTGATCAGCCTTTCATACCTGATGAATACATGCAATATGCACTTAATACGATTCAACAATTTATAGACATGGTAATCAGTAATGATTATCCATAAGCATATTTGAATAAACAACTCGTAGTTGAGTTAAAGAAAAACTTACCTGATCTGTTGATTATCGTTACACAACTTATTTAGATTTGTCTGAAAATCTAATATAAATAATATCGATCTCTAAATATTAGAATAATATCATCACAGTATAATACTATTATATATAATCATAGAATAACCTAAACACATAACACATATATCAGTCCACAAACTACCTAAGACTCGGTATCAAGTCAAACTATTTCAGTCTGAGTTGAAACTAACACAATTTCGTCATCCCGACGACCTAGTCGGACAATTCTTGAGCCTAATATCTCTAAAACTCAATTTAAACTGGCTCACGAATATCTTAGATAATTTATTATCAGTCAAAATATTTTTTATAAGCTTGCAATAATTTTCAGATAATTATTACCATTTATCATGATTTTTCAATCATTAATATCGTATTTATATGAATTAATTAAATACCACAATATTCCATTATCATTAATATTTATTTAATACCAAACATTAATAAAATACATACCATAATATTATAATATTTTTATAATATATCAAAGTATTTTTAATACCTTAAAATCATATTTATATGATTTTTAAACATTTAAATCCATTATTCGATAATTGCTATTAATATTAAAATATTAATAATTTCATGATAAAATATTATTTTTATAACACTTAAATCATTTTTTATATAATTTTTAAATCATTAATTCTATTTTTCCACAATTTATTTAATACATTTATTAAATAAATTAATTGCCATTAATATTAATTAATTAATAAAATTTCTCACAAAATACTTAAAGTCATTAAAAATAACTTAAAATATTTCTTATACCATAATATAATTTTTCATGATTTTTCAAGTATTAGCAATTAGGTCCATAATTGAATATTAGGGCTTCTAACAAAACAATTAGGATTTCAAATTTTAAAATTAGGGTTTTCTAACTAGTTAGTTAGGCTTTACCCTAATTAATCTTATAATCAATACAATTAAGTCTTTGAGATCCCAAGTTAGGATTTTTGTAATCCGAATTAGGGTTTCGGATTCCTAGAACTAAAATTAGGGTTTCCAAAACCTGTTCTTAGGGTTTCTAGCTAATCGATATGATTTTCTAACTAAACGTCGATATTCTAAATATAATATTAGGGTTTTGACACTAATATAATTTATTTGGTCAATCCTTGACCCTTAACCACATACGGTACACATATATGACCATATACACAAAACATATATACTTATGCCCTTAATCCAGAATAATTCACCACAAAAATTTTTAAATCCATAAAATTTCTTCCCAGAAATGTCAAATCCATTCACTTATTTCTGTATAGGTTTATTATTTAACTTTATTTCAATATTTTAAGATTTGAATAATTATCCAAATTCTTGGGTTGTCACATTCACCCCTTCATCTAAAAATTTTGTCCCCGAAATTTACCTTACCACCTTACACCTTATATACACAGCATCACATGCTACCCAAAATATCACTCACAAGAGTTAAATTATTCAAATCGTGCTCAGGAGTCATATAGACTATAAACTTTCATTTTTGAAAAGGTTTTATGGAAATTCATCAGCAAACCGCTCTGGTCTTATGGACATAATGAGTAATTAGCCCGTTATGCCCTGTACTGGTCAAGTACTATTGGTTGGAACAATTTATTTCTCGTTCCCTCTATCCACCTTGGGCGCACAAAATTTTCTTACCTCAGTCTTTATCTGATTCCGCGCCAAAACAATTCGGTTAGGGAAAATCTTTAAAGAACGCTTAGGATTTTCATAAACGTTGGTTTAGCCGAATCAAATAGCATAGACTGATACCAGTAATTCAATTCAATCGAAATATTTAGGTATAGCCAAACCCCGTTGGCAAATTAAAATTTTAAAATTAGTTTAAAAATGACGTCATGATGCCGTACTGTATTAACAACCCGTCTAAGGATGCTGTCATTGAGTGACTTTGTCATAACACATCATACAATAGTAGAACAATGATTTTAGATCAACTTCAACACTAAGTATTCCTGTATTTACAACTCCATCAACTTTTTATCATCTCTGCACCAGGTTACATGGTACATAAGTGATAAATAAAAATATATTTTGATATTTTAAATCATTATCGTCTAGATGAAACAAGTAGCATAGACGATACTTTAAACCGTTTAAAAATTACTACAAATTAGTTTTATCATCTCAACAAGTGACGATGTGTCGGTGGTCCGAAGTCCACACATACACAATGGTCACCAGAAGTTGAGAATAAAAATTCATTTTCAAAAGCACATAGTGCATATTTAACTTGATGTCAAAAATTTTAAAGTCTAGCATAGCTAGCAGATTTGGAAAACCTATGTCTCCACTAATAATTTATTACCTAATCAGTGTATCTATTCCTATTATCCTCAATACTCCTTTCACACATATCTATACCCAGTTCGTCGAACTTACCACACTTATGAGTCAAGAACTTTCCACAACCATATGAGTTTAAGAACTTGTCCTAGTCAGACCTTTGGCGTTCATTCGCTGAGGGGTTCATAAACATTTCATATAATTATGAGTCATGAACATACCATAAGTATGAGTTTTAAGAACTCGTACTTAATCTTATATTCTCTACCTATAACTTATCTATTTGTTATACACATGAGAAAAGAATCACCTTCTCAACAAGCATATAGCAAATAGTGTGACATAGACATTTCAATGATTATCAGTACCAAAAACTAAGTGGTTTTTACACCAAGTATAATTCCCCGCCCATAACAAGGAATCATACAACTCAGCTGCTGACATGAGTCCTCAATTAAAATCCCCACCTAATCCTACTCCCTTCTCAATACAAATTTTATTTAATCCGTATTCATAATCCTTTCCTGAATCTGTACCAATTTATAGTACAACTGTCACACATCAATCTTTGTTGTAAACTTTCCAATCATCAGATTGATTCAATTCCCTGCTATCACCTTATCAGATCACGGGGTGATCTCATCGTATATATTACGATTCATTTATATGTTATTATCGTTTTGTTTTATGATTTTATGTCACTGTACTTTTAGTCTTTTAGACTCTATCTATTCATCACTACTGTTCACCTTTATTTATCAGAGTTAGGGAACTCCGTATCTTAATAACTCGTCGAGATTCGTCTTTGAATCTTATCGACACACTAACTCTATTTGAGTTAGTACTTATCCTAATCACTACGATTATTAGTCTCGGGTAACCCTACCTAAGGTTTATAACCTACAGCTTTGATACCAACTGTGAAGGCCCCAGATCCCGGTCCCGAATCACCGCTGATCTAGTCCAATCATTCTATAACTATTGCGAAAGATATAAACATAAGTTGTTTATACAATAAACTTTACACACTATTCTCTAAGGTCGAGTAACCTTAACTTATACACAATTCATAACCTATCTAACATATAATGTTATTATCATTCAATACTGTTACAATTTTAGCTGCACATATAATCTAAAGATGGACTTGTCTTTGACTTTTCCTGTATCCGACGTATTCGTCTTAATCTGCAATGTTAATAATGATATAGCAAGGGTGAGCAACAAGCTTTCCAAGCAAGTTTAAGTTCGATAATTTATAGATATATCATGATAGGAAATTTTTTGAATAATAACTAGCTAACATTCAACAATATAATTATGAACTAGCATAGACAGTTTTTTATAGCTGAACGAACATTGAACATGAACATATCAATTATATCTAACCCGAATGGTAATGAAGGTGATCAACCTTAAAAATGTTTATTATGATATAGCAAGGGTGAGCAACAAGTTTGCCTAGCAAGTTTAAGTTCGATAATTTAAAGATATATCATGATAGGAAGAATTTTGAATAATAGTTGGCTAACATTTAACAATATAATTGTGAACTAGCATGGACAATTTTTCATAGCTAAACGAACAATGAACATGAACATATCAATTATATCTGAACCGAATGGTAATGAAGGTGATCAGCCTTTCATACCTGATGAATACATGCAATATGCACTTAATACGATTCAACAATTTATAGACATGGTAATCAGTAATGATTATCCATAAGCATATTTGAATAAACAACTCGTAGTTGAGTTAAGGAAAAACTTACCTGATCTGTTGATTATCGTTACACAACTTATTTAGATTTGTCTGAAAATCTAATATAAATAATATCGATATCTAAATATTAGAATAATATCATCACAGTATAATACTATTATATATAATCATAGAATAACCTAAACACATAACACATATATCAGTCCACAAACTACCTAAGACTCGGTATCAAGTCAAACTATTTCAGTCTGAGTTGAAACTAACACAATTTCGTCATCCCGACGACCTAGTCGGACAATTCTTGAGCCTAATATCTCTAAAACTCAATTTAAACTGGCTCACGAATATCTTAGATAATTTATTATCAGTCAAAATATTTTTCATAAGCTTGCAATAATTTTCAGATAATTATTACCATTTATCATGATTTTTCAATCATTAATATCGTATTTATATGAATTAAATACCACACTATTCTATTATCATTAATATTTATTTAATACTAAACATTAATGAAATACATATCATAATATTATGATATTTTTATAATATATCAAAGTTTTTTTAATACCTTAAAATCATATTTATATGATTTTTAAACATTTAAATATATTATTTGATAATTACTATTAATATTAAAATATTAATATTTTCATGATAAAATATCAATAGTTATATTTTATAACTTAAAATATTTTTATAACACTTAAATCATTTTTTATATAATTTTTAAATCGTTAACTCTATTTTTCCACAATTTATTTAATACATTAATTAAATAAATTAATTACCATTAATATTAATTAATTAATGAAATTTCTCACAAAATACTTAAAGTCATTAAAAATAACTTAAAATATTTCTTATACCATAATATAATTTTTCATGATTTTTCAAGTATTAAAATTATTTTTAACTAATTTATTTAATATTATAATTAAATAAATTAAATACCATTAATATTTCAAAAATATTAAATATTAATGAAATATATTCAAAATAATTAAAAACCCATTTTTAGGCTTTAAAATATTTTTTTAGTAATTTATTATGAATTTTTAATAATTAAAAACTATTTTTATCTATTTATTACATAAAATAATTCATTTTCTAATTTATCTGTCGCTAATCGTCGCTAAAAGTGTTCTTGGGCTAAACCCGGAACTTCATGGCAGTTAACCGGGTGGTAGGCTTGACCAGTCACCAATTCTTGTTCTTGATGTTTTCTGGGAAGTTTAAGTGTTAGGATTCTAGTACTTATGTCATACTACAATAACCAATCAATTGTATGTCCAAAACATAACAAATCAGAGAGATTCAAGCTTCTAAAAATCTTGTCAGGCCTGTTCTTCATTTTCTGGGTTACCCAGAAATGAAGAATAGCCAAGGTACCTACTTTCCAGCCTATGAATCTTGTGTTCAGGGCTTGCTCAATGTAATTTCAAGGTTTAAACTTATAGTGTGCATGACAAGGAACAATTATACTATATTAGATCAACCTAACATCACCAAATATAAGAGATCAAAGTCGGTCAAAGTAGTGGTCAGAATCTGCCTTTGAAGATTTATGGGTTACCCAGAATCTTCATCCGGCAGTTTCATCTACCCTACTTTGACCATCTTTATTTTCGATCCCGATCATGATATGGGTAACCTAATGATATGAAGGTGTAGTTCATACACCAGTCTACAAGATAAAAACAACAACTTAGCCAAACTATCAAACAACAACAAGATCAGAAGCCACAAAATTGTTGTCAGACCCTTTCTGGGTTTCTGGGCTGCCCAGAAACCAGCTGGTCATGGTCGGTCAACGACCTTTGACCCTTAATAACTTACTATCTACTCATGATCTGGGCTTGATTCAAGTTTCAGATTAAAGCCCTTACAACATAGAACAGATCTATAACCTTAAACACAACAAACAACTAACAGGTAAATATCTATGGACCCTGACATTCGGTTGTCAGACCAAAATTTAGGGTTCATAGTCAGTTTTTAAAAACTTGATTTCGTGCATCTAGATGTTATGGATCAATGTTATAACAACCCAGATCAATATATAACACCCTTATACACTATTCTAAACAACAAACAACAACATTAACATCAGATCATAAGATTTTGAAGATTTAGGGTTTATAGCACTTTGAGCCTTGATCTTGAATCTGATCATCATGATCTGATCTTGGGATGCTATGGATCATACTAAGGACTGAATCACTAAGTAATTTCGTGGGTTTAGAGAGAGAAAATGTTGGTTGAGTGTTTGGTGTCCAAATGGCTATTTTTGTGAGCTTTTCTCTCTCTAATTCTATATATAATACATGAATGCAATGAATTTGCTGATGTATATGGCTGATAAGTATTGATTTCAGTCACATGGCTAGTCTAGGGTGGTTCACCAACTCACTTTAGGGCAATATCTACAAGTTATCTCCAATAATGCAAGAAAGGGCAATTAGGTCATGTTACTATCCATTTTAATGGCACATTTGTCTTTTAATCTAACCCTTAGGGTTTGGACCCTTAGGGTTAAAACCTAAGGTTCTTAGAAATCAAATTTCTAGGATTTCCAATTTAGGTTTTCAAAATTGAAAATTAATATTTCTAAATTATAATTAGGATACTCTAATTATACTAAGATTTCCTAATCATAATTCAAACTTGCTAATTAGGATTAATATTTCCAAATTAAAATTGCTAATTTAGCAATTAGGTCCATAATTGTACATTAAGGTTTCTAACGGAACAATTAGGGTTTCAAATTTTAAAATTAGGGTTTTCTAACTAATTCGTTAGGCTTTACCCTAATTAATCTTATAATCAATACACTTAAGTCTCCAAAGATCCCAAGTTAGGGTTTTCGTAATCCGAATTAGGGTTTCAAATTCCCGAAACTGAAATAAGGGTTTCCAGAACCGGTTATTAGGGTTTCTAGCTAATCGGTATGATTTTCTAACTAAACATCGATGTTCTTAATAAAATATTAGGGTTTGGACACTAATATAATTTATCTGGTCAACTCTTGACCCTTAACCACATACTGTACACATATATGACCATATACACAGAACATATACATTTATACCCTTAATCCTGAATAATTCACCACAAAAATTTTTAAATCCATAAAATTTCTTCCCATAAATGTCAAATCCATTCACTTATTTTATGTCTAGGTTTATTATTTAACCTTAATTCAATATTTTAAGATTTTAATAATTATCCAAATTCTCGGGTTGTCACAGTTGACATGTGCATCAATGGCTAGAAATGCGTGATACCCCCGCCGGGACACGGTACTTTGGTAGATGAAGATGCGTGATACCCCTGTCAGGGATATGTACTTCGACATATGAAAACGCGTGACACCCCCGTCGAGGAATCTGCTTGATCTTCGCTGACGTGTGCATCAACGGCTGAAATCATATGATGGCTTCCGATGCTTCGTTGGATTTACTTGCCAACGGTTAAAGTGATGTCAAGGTTGCTTGACCTTCGTTGACATGTGAACATCAACAGATGACAACGCGTGATACCCTCGCCGGGGAATGTGTATTTGAGAATGACGACCCCAAACTGACGGCATTGGACCTTTGTGCGGTATTGCCGAACGTGATCTACAATTACTAAGATCATCAGTATAGTATACCCTGTGTTTGGGCGAATACCAATGAATGATATGAAAGCCACAGTCTGGCCTAGGAAAACCAGGATTTCAGGCTATTCCGCTCAATCGCATAGCGTTTTTATCCCTGATTTGGCCTTTTCAGCTTGTGAGAACTCCTTTACAACTCGAACTGGACCGAGCCGGAGGGGTGGGCCCCACCAAGGGGATCCGCAGGTACACCTGTTGCAGCCGCAGGTGGACCTGCGGCCAGCCGTGGATGTCCTTAAATAGGCTGGTTGCGCATTTTTAAGTTGCGTCGCAAAGAAAATCTAAGAGCTCTTCTTCAGATCTGCTGAGTTCGGGCGTCTTTTTGCAAATTCTGTCACCGTACAAGTGTTCTACACTGTCCTGGTAACGTATGCATGTCTTTTTTTCTAGTTTTTATCCGTTGAAAAATGACTTTTTATATGAAATACGTTTAAACACATAGTAGTGAATATGCATGCTCATATATCTTGATAAAAAATATTCAACATAGCAAATGTTAGTATTAAACCATGCTAAACATAATGATGTGAAAAATTTTAACTTTTGAAACAGTCAAATTGGCACCTTTTTTCTGCTATTTCTTATCATATTTGAGTAAAAATGAGCAAAGGTAATAAAGAAAAGTAATCCTGGTAATTAGGCTACCCTTATGAATTGGTGCCTTTGGCTTTTTAATGTAAATAGTATGTATATGACTGTGGGCAGGTGTGCTACTGAATGGCCACCTAGTAATGCCAATGTGCATGTGGATAGTCCGATTTATAGAGGAAATTATGACAAAAAAATTTCAAAATGTAAGCATTGGGTAGTCATACATTTTTAATTCTACTATAGGCGTATGTTAAAATAGTGCATGTATGCATATAGTCATTAAATGCATTTGAAAAGCTCAAGGTTCAGAAAATACCACACCCTTTCTGAGGTGATTTGGAGACTTGTGTCCAGTTATTATGGATCCGGATCAGCTGAGCAGTTCCCGCAGGACCACTTCAGGTGTGCGAAGGAGGGCTTCTGAAGTGCCTCGACCCCATTCAGTTAGACAGCCTCGTCGTCTGGCGGAGGTGGTGATTCGTCCTATTCGGGTTGATGTACCGGATGTCAAGGACGAGGAGGAGGATGTACTGGTAGCGTCTCCAGGTCCTGCTGCTCATATTCCCCGTAGGGATTTCTCAGGCATTCAGGTGTCTATCCCAGATCTTCTGGGTGATTTGAGTCGCCACCCCCTCAGTTTACTTGTATGCAAACGGGTAATATCTGGATTTGACCTTCCTTTTTCCTATTGAGGAGGAGCAACGATTTTGACATTGATTTTCATGAGATGTAGGTCCCCAGCTTTACACAGCCTCGAGGGAACTGGTTCAGCATACACTCCCTGTATCAGGCTCTTCATCTAGATTACCGAGGTATAGTGCATGATTGGGCCTTTGGTGCGTTCTTTTCCATTCTTTCCTGCCGTTGTCCCTGGGGTTACCTCAGGGTATTGTCTGAGAGCTGGTTTCACCAGACTCAGTCTCTCCATTTGTTGGATTATGAGGTGATGATGATGCCAATGGATTGAAGATTTATCACCGGTATGGAGTTTGGTGGGGCGCCAGTGCCATGTACGACGGATATTACGTCGACTGCCGTCAGATCCTTATTGGGAGTTCCGGCTGAGGCGCTCAAGGGTAGGACCGTCCGTATGGGTCCTTTGAGCGTAGATGCTATGAGTGGGCTATTGAGTGAGCCCATGCCCGCTGATGTGAGAGTCAGGGATTGTATTCTTCGGCGATTGTTCCTGGTTATCATCAGGGGTTGTTTCATAGCAGATAACTCTTCTACGGTGTCATTCGCTTTGATCAGCGCCACGCGGGAGGTGGACCATATTGGAGAGTATGATTAGGGTTCCTACACCTTCGCCTACTTCCTCAAGGGAATGCGCATGCGTTCGCAGAGTTTGACCGAGGCTTGGCTAGGATTTTACCCATTTTTGCTGGTGAGTATTTCTCTTTTGATTTTCCATGTACAGGTTAAGAGTGTTCATTGATAGCATATGTTTTGCCTTTGTGTTGGCAATTTTGGGCCTATGAGAGGCTTCCATGTTTGCATCCTGTGAGTGTGTTAGGTTTAGATACCTATCCACGAGGACGACGATGGCATCACTCCATTTTGGCGGAGGTTCCTGTAGCGGAGGGTGTCACCCATTGTCGCTTACAGTTGGAGCTGTTGACAGCTGATGTCATCACTTGGGTTCCCTACTCTAGGGAACATTTGACCATTAGGTTTGAGGATGGGATTTCTGACTAGTGTCGAGTACGTGATATCCACCCGTAGGATTCTTCTCTTCACAGATGAAGGATGGGAGCTCCATATAGGAGAGCGTGCTATTAGGAGCACCATAGGAGAGATTTGTGTATCGATCTTACCTCCTGCCAGGCGTTATTGGCCTGTGTTGCAGTCACCCGCCGATGACATCCCATTGATGGGTATGGACGGATATACTTTGTTAGAGGGTTCACATACTCAGGATTTATTCTATCACTGGTGGTCCCCTCATACCATTGGAGCCCAAACCCGCGCCACTAAGTTTATGGGGGATATGGTTCCTGGATCTGTGATGATGATGGATTGGTTGACCTGTGTCCGAGATCCGACTCATGTGATACAGATTGATCGTTTGACCCGACAGTTGGACCGGACACATTTTTTCATTCGGCACTTGGGTAGAGATCCTTCTAAGGCAGATACTTTTGATCCTTCCAGCTCAGGCGCTGGCCCCTCAGGTGACCCATATAGCTTTGCCGGTGCAGATCCTCCCTTGTATAGGCCTGACATCCCTATTGATAGAGATATAGTGACTCAGGAGGAGTTACATCAGGTGGACATGATTAATGATGTAGATATTAACACCATTGTCTTCTTCTAATGTGTATTCTCGTTATCTCTTTTGGTAGGCCTCTGTTAGATATTGGATGGTAGTGCCCCATTCTTGCTATATCTTTTGATAGACCTATGTTAGTAGTAGAGCGTCTGTGCCCCATTTCCCTGTATGTTTATCTGTACAAAGATGATGTATGTAGATGATGATGTACTTAGGAATGTATGTACTATTTTCCATTCCCTACATCATATTGTCGTCTATTATTTGTCATACATGTATCATATTACGCATATGTATGTATGTCTAGAGATATTCAGTATTGACCCCTGGATGGTCTTATGATACGACCTATACAGATGTCTTCTTCGACAGTCAGCCGCATAGATCACACCCTACCAATGTTGGTAGCTTCCCGTCTGAGGTCGTGGTATGATAGTATGTTACCTACAGATAGGGTGAATGTAGATCAGCTATTACGTCATTCTATGACCCTCTTGATGTTTCAGGTTCCCGCATACTTTGTAGAGGGTATGCTGGAGCATTGGATACCGAGAGACAAGTTTTTCGATTTGGTACCCAGGAGTTGTCTCCTACATTGGAGGAGTACGAGCGTTTGATGACTTTGCCCTTAGACAGACCTTGCACTCATATGGCTGTCGGAGATATGCGCCGGCAGTTCATGACCCTTATCGGGTTTAGGCGTAGAGTAGTAAAGGATAAGATTACATCCGGCCATGTATTTTCCCAGCGCTTCCTGATAGATAGATTTGGCTCGGTGCACAGCTACACACGACATTCTGGGGATTTCACCTCACCAGAGGATCAGTGGCATTTGGCCAGAGTGGATATACTCGTGATGTGCGTGGTGGCGTTTGTGTACATGCAACGGTATATGGACGAGATGGACATAGGTGTCATCATGGCAGTGAGAGCTCTCAAGGAGGGTTATCGTGGCGGAGACGTTAAGGTCGACCACGTTCTGCAGTACCTACCCTACAGGGGTCTTTACAGGCAGTTCGATCATGTTATACGTGTGGTTTATGTCACACTTGAGACCGATTGGCACTTTCGGCCTACACGGGTACTACTTTACCCATGATATAGCTATGTCTTACTCCTTTCAGCCATCGGAGTGTACAGACACTATGTCTTGGTCGGTCTTCTTGGCAGGGATCAGAGATCTGTTTGGCATCCTACCATGTTCAGGGCTCAGCTCACCCAATAGCTTCATTACTCACGCTCTTGGCATGGATTATCTCCCTCTGGCTGGTTTAAGGGGCATTCCAACCTCCACCCACTGGTCGTGATATCACAGTTTGACCAGTTCCAGGACTTTCATCCTTTTGATGGGGAGTTAGGTCAGATCTTAGCTTCTCGTCAGCAGAGGACCAATCCCGGGTGTATGCTTATTGGGATCAGTGTAAGATAGCTGCTTTTTCTGTTAGCCATTCGGGCTATTCGCTAGAGTATTCTACGTGGATGGAGACAAAGACTTCATCGGCTGCGGAAGTATCCATAGTACCGAGTATTGATTCAAATGGTGGAGAGCCTATAGAGGACACTGATTCCCACACCAAGGAGGAGCCATTCACTAGGTTGCTAGCAGCTCTTTTAGATTCTCCCAGTAGTAGCACTGCCGTGATCCAGCATTCAGCATAGTATTTTGAGCAGAGTCTCCATCTGATGACCTTCGAGAGGGATCAGGCTAGAGCAGATAGTTTTAGATCTGTTAGCTCGTGTGGATACCCTTGTGCATGAGGCCACAACATTACCTCCTTCTTCTTAGAAAGATGCCATGTTGGGCTTGATAGCTCGCATATACACTGATTTGTAGATGGGCTTGTATTTTCCTACACAGGCTAGGTTAGCCATTTTGTCATGTACAATTCATATTGTATATATCAAACAGCATTATATATAGCAGGGGAATATATTTTTTTGATCACTTCCTTTTTAGTTATGCCTTGTTGCTTGCTTGATATTTGCTTGTTTCTTCAGGGCTTGTGATCTAGATGTATTCTGAATTCCTCCTTGATGGATGGACATTGAGTTGTCTCAGGATATTTCAGAATGGATCGTTGATATATGTGTTCTCCCTACCATTTTTGGTGTCTTGGGACTGGTTTCTGTATGGAGATGTGGAGAGGAGTGTGACTTTCCTCTCCGAGATCGACCGTTCCACAGATGGTCGCCAGTACTCTTATTTAAGAGGAGCCCATTTAGTTCCATCTCTTATGGATTGGTGTTTCTCTTTAAGGAGCAACCACAGCTTAGATGGTCGCCGATCCTCCCATTTAGGGGGAGGTCAGGTAGTTCCATCCCTTTGTTCTGAAGCCGATGAAATGTGACAGATTGAAGGTTGATCCCAGTACCGCTGACAAGTGTTTGTGTTTTGGTAGGGGGTTAGACCGAACCATGACTGGCTACCTACGTACTCCTATTGAAGAGGAGATCAGGTCTGCGTAGTTCGAACCTGGTGTAAGAGGTTCAACGCTGTATGTGGCAAAAAGGGTGTAGAGATATTTGTGTTGTTTTTGTTTTTGTAAGGAAAAGGGTGTAGAAATGTTTTTGTTGTTTTTGTTTTATTACGACCGGACCATATAAAATATGGTTGCCTACGTACTCCCTTGTATCAAGGAGATCAGGCTGGCGTAGTTCGCCCCATGTTCAAGACGGTTTGCAGCTAATGAAAAGTTTGATCCCATGTTCAAGACAAACTGCGGGTGAGAAAGTTTAATCCCATGTACTGGACAAACTGCGGGTGTGAAAAGTCTTATCCCTAGTGGGGTAAAACTGCGGGTGTGAAAGGTTCAATCACTGGTGGGATAACCGGAGTTGAGTAAGGGTTCAAAACCAAGTGAAGAGAAGGATCTAGCGATCTGCAACCAGGCTGCTGGTTAGAAAATGTGTGTTTATCCCTGATGGGGCAGATGAGTGTGAAGAAAAGTTGTATGTAGTGAAGAGTTTGAAAACCTGAAATGGCTGGGGATCTGGTGATCCAAAACCAGGATGTTTGCTTGATGGTAACCTCAGATATAGTACTGTTTCACGGTGTCTGCGTTGATAAGTTGTGGAAATTCATCGTCATCCAGTTCCTGTAACCTGAGAGCACCTCCTATCAATACCTCCTTGACAATAAACGGGCCTTCCCAATTCGGGGTAAATTTTCTCTTAGATTGATCTTGGTTGTCAATGATCTTCTTCAAAACCAAGTCGTGTTGTTTAAACTGCCGTAGCTGGACTTTTCTATTATAGGACCTGGCAATCCTTTATTGACACTACTACAAAATAGTAAATAGATAACGCGTAAAAAAACATTGTGGTTTCTGTCAGAAAAACGTCGTGGTTAAGGGTGTCATCTATTTGATACCCTTAAACAATATTTTTAAAACCTTGTAGTTAGACACATTATACAACGTTTTTTAAGAAAAAAACGTTGTAGATTTATTTTTCATAAATTAGTAGATTCTTGAAAGCGTTGTAGAAGGTATGATTCCACGTTTTCTGGCTTAAAATGTTGTAGTTTAATATATCAGACAACGTTTAGGCACATTTACACAACGTTTTAAAAATGTTATAGATTGACTTGGAAAAAAAATATTATGGTTCACCTATATTACCAGTGCACCTGCAATCAGTAATGCCATTATATATAGCTAAAAAAGATCTAAATTCTCATTTAAATTTAAAGTCAAAATGTATCAACCATTCAAAATACATCCCAATAATACCATTCGTTTACAATTTTAAATTACTACATCCACAAAATATATACCAAACTATCCATATATACATCTCAAATTCACTTTTCAATATAAATTACTACTATGTTCACCAAGAAAATATTTTTCGGGACACCATCCGTCTCACTTGGATACGTTACGATTCGAGCAGAAACAGAAACAGAAATAGAAGCAGGAACACAACCCAACAAGAACACAACCCAATATATCCATACAAGAACAATGTTTCCATACAAGTCCTTCCTTATGTATCTCCAGAGTCCAAAATAATACCTGTCCAACAAGAACACAACCCAATCCAGTAACTTTTCGGCAACTTTCTCACAAAAATTGTACCTGTGAAACTCAATGTAACGTGTGAAGCAATGTCTGCTTTGATTTGTTGTTGGGAAACGATAATCAGCTGGTGCAGTTTTCAGTTCAATCTAAAGGAACAGACAGAAAAGGGAAAGAATACATCAGCATACGTAGTGGAGTCTCTCCTACAATTATAAAAAGGATAATTTCTTCAAATTCATCTTGCATACAGTGCTACAAGTACAACATATACTACGAACATAATCTGTACAAGTAATAGAATATATGGAGAGTAAATCCTGAGCTGTGAGGAAATCCTGTAATGAAATATCAGGCAATCAGTTAATAGCAGTTAATCAGGCATTTCCTTGCTTTCTGTGTACAATATGTACAAACTAAAAAGAATAAAGCTACTGTATTAGAATAACCAATGCCAGAAGTTGCACTAATTTTTGTATAAGAGTGTTGGTGCTTTATACTAGTGATTTCTTCTTTCCATTTATTATTTTCCCATATTTACACCAGCAGCAGAACCCACGACTGGGAAGGTAGTTACATTGCCCAGTACGTAGTAACATTTTGATCCAAGAAGCCTATACGCCTCCAGTGATGCGGGATATCAGCAGTAGTTACACATTGATCAATTGTGGACCATGTATACCAGCAATCCCCTGCATTCATGGGAAATCTATACAAGGTTAAGCAGTTAGTTTAACCAGCAAATATATATGGACCCTTTAATCATTTGGAATACTATTAAGTTGCAGCTTGGATCATCATATATCTCCCTATAGAATACATGAAAAAATTGATTTAGAAAGACAAAAATTTTTACCTAAAAGCACGATAGAGTGGACGATACCACAATATGTAGCCTCCTGGAACCCCTGATATGAAGTAAATAATAGCAAGGAACCAAATTTTTGGATCTAAAACAGAAGACATAAATTTGAGTACAAATTAGGACATTTGTTGTAATAGTTAATGTTGAAAAAGATAGAACAAATAAAAATAGTAAAAGATCATATCAGAGATTATTCAACACCGATCTTCTCCTTTAATCCAAGCTGTAGTGGTGGCAATAATATTCCAAAAAAGGCAGAGCACTAGTCCTGATAACCATGCACATCAGCTACAAAGTTTTATACTGGAGAAGCTTTTATATATACAAACAGAACATACATGATCACAGTATAAATAATAAATATATCCAATCCATCTTAAAAATAAACTTCAGTCACAAAGGACCTAAACTCTGTCAAGTGTCAACTAATTTATGACAAAAAGCCAAAAGGAAAATGACACTAGGACATGTTGACCGCTACGATACATGGACTCTAGTGCGTTGTCAGATTACTCAGATATACTGGCAGGTGCATGTATATACAACTACTGAATGGAAACAAAACAAACCCATATTGGAAATATCCTCCATCCTCTTTGATGTTCTCACTGCAAATCTCTGGAATGCAGGGCTAAGCAACCACCTAAGAAACGTCGACAATCAACATCATTTTCACAGTAACCCACCTGAGAAAAGTTACAAAAGAGAACAAATATTAAGTATCATATCAATAATGTTAACATCAACAGAAAAGCTTATACGTAGTACCATTCGTAAAAGATTTTCAGTGTTTGTTTTGAATGTTAATAAATTACAGTTATAGTTATAGTGATTATGTAACAGTTGTAGTGTTTATAAATCTGCATATCTATAGTAGTAAACTAAGAAAGGTATAACATTAGGAGGAATTTGTGGTGAACATTTGTTAGCAATTTTACTGTGGACAACGATGATAGCAACCCCCTTTCCCAGACAAAAAAAATGTAACTAAGAAAAAGTAAAAGAATAATATGAACACCCTGAAATAAATAGTGTGGTTATAAATAAGAATCAAACCTTTACAAAATCAGGAACCCAGTAAGTTCCTTTGTTGTTCTCTAACAGTTGATCTTTTAACTTCTACACTGCGACGAACCTAGTCATAAGATATAGTGATACAACTCAATGAAGACATAATTGACATTAAATGAGAAAAATTACAAATAACCTTAATAATAGAACAAAAGAGTGAAGACTTAGAAATTAGTATCAAGACTAGAGAAGAAATGATTTAACAGAAACTAGGACTACAAGAAAACAAAATTATACTAAACCAACAATAATAATATAAATCTGCTTGCACATTACAAATAATTAAAAGGAACCACCGAACCAGATAGAAGATTATAGCCCATATAAATTATTATTAGGCCAAAAACATGTTATGTGATGGCTGTTCTACTAATGCTTCATAGGAAAAGGAAAAGAAGATTTAATCAATTGAAATAAAGATACGGGGGAACTTTAGCTTACTTTTGAGGAAGGACAGGACCAGATTTCATGCATCCAATGTACACACGAGGTTTTGACCGATGCCTAGCTAAAGTAGCTCCAAGTGTTGCTGCAGTTGTATACAATTACTTATTACGAGTTCCAAATTCTAGCTTTAGAAAACTTATATTGTCTACAAAATTTTAGTCAGCCCATCTCAGATATTCACTTCATACATAATTTAACTTCCAAATACTAAGTTGCAACAGGATTATAACTTACCACCGTAGCTATAGCTATCATAGTATAGTCAGCCCATCTCAGATATTTTCTCAATCTGCCTTTTGAAACATGGTATAAGCTTGATGCAACTCCTACTCTAATTAATGAATTAGCATAAAGCTTACAGTTGAGATTCTTTCTGCATCATAGTAAAAACAGTAGAATTTTTATGAATTAGCATAATTGCCCAGTGCCTATTATGGTTGACAGGTCTCACATGAGAATTTTTATGGCCAAGACCCTGCTTGATGAGGAATTCTATAATAAAGAACCGAATACCAAAGACATATCAGAAACTCATAAGGTATACAAACTGGACTCACTTAAGTCATCATCCAGGCCATCAAAGAACTTTGCACAACATAATTGAGAAACCCACATGAGAGAATACCTCAGTCAGCTTATCACCACAAAAAATAGATTACTTAGTATGAAGGATGAACAATCGCAAATACCTGAGAAAACTTCATTGAAGTTTAACAAGTTGCAACTAACCCTAAAAAAAATGGAAACAAAAAAAAATCCCAATGACAATTAAAAGACATTAAATCCAAACCTTTAGAACTTCGACAGACAAAGCCATCAATTCAAGTCGCCTTAGTGAATCGAACAATAACGAATAGGACTATAAAAAAGAACAACCAATCAATACTACTCTCCCATGAAAACTAATAAATCCATTCAAAACAAACTAAAATCACGCAATCTCACCAAACAATTCTTCATACCCCGTCTAAAGAGAACTAATTAACAAACATCTTCATATAAATACACTAACAAACAAATAGAATACAAGTAGAAAATGATGAGAAAAAAACATCATCTTCACTGTTTTCCATAATTTCTTTAATTCTCAAAACCTCCCCAAAAATCTAAGACTCCTCTTCAATCTCATCAGTTAATGCCTCAGCATCCCTATAGCAAACAATAGCAATGAAACCAAAGATTTTTCCAGAAAACTTTATGATACGTTATTCTACAAAAAAAATTAATAAGAATAATAAAAATACCAAAGCTATTTTGGGAAATTATAGGTAAAGAAAATCTGTCACAATCTATATCTGCAAGGGTGGGTTTATGAGGAGGTATTGAAGTAAAAAAAAATCCAGTTATATTCCCCCGAAATCAAAATCTATTGGGTTCACCTTGTGAGGCATTGGTGAGGACCCAACCTCACCAGCCTTTGTTATCTACTCAATAGTGTACAATGTCTTGGTTAATGTTTTCCCATAAAATTCAAGTATAAAGTTCAATAAGATATCAGAATGCTCACCTTCTTGAAGTAACCTAAGGAGATATAACCCCAGATGTCTCTATCGAAATTAATCAAGATGTTGTTGAACCGAACAATTGAATCAAAAAGTTTGGCCATATAGTCATGAGGTTCAATCTGCAGTACCGATTTACTAGTGAGAAGAATTTATAAATAAACAGAGTAGTAAATTACAGCTAACATATGCAAACAATTCAGAAGAAAAATTACACTATTCTTGAAGAGAGATCTTAGAGAAAATTTTAGCAATACAGTACCAATGAAGAGACGTCTTAGAGAAAATTGCAAAGTAGTAAATAATTCGAGTAATACCAACCATTGGTACCGATAGAAGTTCTGCTGATGGTGGATAGTTGTTTGCAAGCATCAATGTTCTTGAGAACAACTTCATTGAGTCCAGAGTGATGATTATTGTGACGCCCCAAAATAGTATACAACACTCATTCTGAGTCGTCAAATACATGGTACAGACAGCAAACTACAACTTCAATAATACAATTGTCGTGCAAAATACGACAACACATACTGTGAGTTTAAATACAATTATTGTCTTCTAAACAATATCCACACTCAAATAAGTTCTCATTATAATTATTCAAACACTATTTTACAGAAATAGTGAGTACTGCTAAAACATCTTTCTAAAATCATCACTCCATACCCCGACTAGATCCTGCTATGTTCTCACCTTCTGAGAAGAAAAATGAAACAAAAAGGAAAAGGGTGAGCTCAACTAGCCCAGTAAAAAATATTATGACTAAGATAATATACAACAAATTATCATTAGTTTTCAACATGGAAAAATCTGATAAAATTTAATAGACAACAAATTTTAGATCAACAACTGCAGCGGAAACAGCAAACCATTAGAAGAGTCGAGTAGAGAATGAGTTCTACTATCTTCTAAGATTTAAAAGTCAATCATCAATATTTTATCCTTGTAATAATAATCAATAACCATCTTTAATCAAATATTCATCTTTGCACTACAGGCCAAAGATATTCATTTGTATCACCAGTCGATCATATTCATCTCAACACCTGTTCATCTTTGCACTACGGGCCAAATATATTCATCAATTAATCATTCAACTTTGCACTACAGGCCAAAGATATTCAGTAATATCATCATTTAGGACTGAGGATGATAAAAAATATCTTAAAGAAAACGAATCCAATGAGACAGAAGGACAAATAGCAGGGATTCGTATAACAGTTTATCCAAGATCAATAATACTTCATAATAATCAATTATGAAGCAGAATTCAAAAATAAAGATCAAAACATGGATACAATCAAAGATAGTAACCATAATAGACATCTTGGACAAAAAGAAAAAATTTTATTTTTTGGTGAATAGTGTCGTATTCGTGAATAGTGTCGTATACGTGAATAATGCCGTATACATGAATAGTAATCCCGACACAAAAAGTTCCAAATTTGATAAAAAAAAAAAACTCATATCAATATTTCAGCATAATGATATTGAAGAAAATAATATCATTTAAGAAGAAAATAATATCCCTTACCTCAAAATAACGGTACTTTCGATCGAAATATCGTATAGAAAGCCGAAGAAAACTTGTACCGAACAGTAACTCTCAAAGTATATAAATACTTACTAAAATACGCTCGACAATATAAAGAGAAAGAAAACTTGTTTCTGGTATGATTTTCAATTCTAACCTAAGCGTCTATTTATAGGAAAATGTTAGAACGCCATAGGAGACTAAAATAATATAATAATATTATTTCTTTTCAAACTTCCTACGCACACCTTCACCAAACAAGCTAGCCAAATCTGAAAAATAATAGCAGCCCACATGCTTAAAAAAATAAAAATGGGTCCCACCCATAATTTAATAAAAATAATTTTATTTTTCAAAACTTCGGTAATTCATAGAAAATAGCTCTTTTATTAGAAAAATTCGAATCTCATGTCCTTTCCATAGGAAATTTAATTATCTACAACTTTAAAAGTTTAAGTTTTTCCAAATTCTAAACCGAAAATATCCGAAATTCACAAATGGATGATTTAACACCTCTACACCGACAAAATACTGATAAAACCTCAGCATTAATTCTTTCATTTTTATCCACATAAAAATAAATATATCTATCATTTATATCTACATAAAATAAATATTTTCTTATCATATAAATCAATAATTAATTATTCACAAATAATATTACAGAATCACAATTATGACAACCAGGCCGTTCCTAGGAAAGAGGAGGCTTTCCAATAAGGATTTCTCCTTACTGGCGCGCAATTTGATGATCAAACATCTCCTTAAACAGAATTTTCTAGACATTACCAATAATGCTATCTAATAATATTATTCAAATAATATGAATTATTGATCTGATAATAGAAAATATTGTGCAGCAACAATTATTGAACCAACAATAATATAAAATATCAACGCAGCAATTATTGAATCAATAAAATAAAATATTGAACAGTAACTACTGTAACAATTATTGAGTAATGCCTTCTTACGTACGAATCAATAATTTAACTATATTGTGTAATACCGTGTGCTACTGTGTAACTACGCGTATTACTGTATTTTAACCACCAGGTATTCCAACAGTGTTAACGGTAACAACAACGCTGTTATTTGTAAAAACTCAAATTTGTCATTTTTTTCATCCAACCGTTATCCGTTATGGGGCCCACAAATAGCTGCATCGTCGTACGAATATTCCCCGACAGAAAGAATATTCCACGACCAAATGAATATTCCCCGACAAAATGAATATTTTATAACCACTTGCTTATTTTGTAAAATTTTCACATTTCACCCATATCCAAAATATTATATCAAATTAATACCTTATTAATTTAGAATAATGAATAGAGAAAAATTCACTTTTATTTATAATAAGTTCGGGTCTTACAACCTCCCCTCCTTATAAAATTTCGTTCTCGAAATTGACGTACGTACCTGGTGTTTCGAACAGGTGAGGGTGCCTTTCTGTCATTTTCGATTTCAACTCCCAATTTATTTTTTCAATAGCATGGTTTCTCCACAAAACCTTAACTTATGGTATAACTTTGGTGCGTAGGACATGCTCTTTCCTATCCAAGATCTTAACAGGTACCTCTTCGTACGTTAAATCTTTGGCTATCTCGTCTGGTTCTAACGCAATAATATGGTTCGGGTCTTTCACATATTTACAAAGTATGGATATGTGAAAAATATTATGAACACGGGACATACTTGGAGGTAATGCGAGTCTATAGGCCACATTTCCTATTCGGTCAAGAATCTCAAATGGACCAACAAATCTTGGATTGAGCTTTCCTCTCTTTCCAAATCTTGTAACTCCCTTCCATGAAGCAACACGTAACTGTACATGATCTCCAATACTAAATTATACATCCTTTCGATGAAGATCCGCATAACTCTTTTGTCGATCCTGTGTCATTTGTATACGTTGTCGAATCGTTTGGATCTTCTCTATAGTTATGTGTACCAATTCTGGTCCCAACAACGTTGCTTAACCCACCTCGTCCCAGCATACTAGAGAACGACACTTTCGTCCATACAAGGCTTCAAATGGAGCCATACCTATACTTTCCTGATAAATGTTGTTGTAGGAGAATTCCACCAGTGGCAAGTACTTATCCCAACTTCCTTTGAAATCTAGGACACAGAGTCTTAATAGATCTTCAAGAGTTTGAATAGTCCTCTCTGATTGCCCGTCCGTTTGAGGATGGTATGCTGAACTGAATCGTAAATCTGTGCCCATAGCTTTCTGCAAGCTAACCCAAAATCGTGAAGTGAATATTGGGTCACGATCCGAAACTATGGATACTGGCATGCCATGCAATCTCACAATCTCATTCACGTACATACTAGCAAGACGTTCAATGGAATAAGTCTCACGTATAGGTAAGAAATGAGCAGACTTGGTTAATCTATTAATAATGACCCAAATCGCATCTATGCCTTGAGAAACGTTGGGAAGACCCGTAACGAAATCCATGGTAATGTGTTTCCACTTCCACTTCGGAATCTCAAGTGGTTGCAACGGACCCTTTGGTACTTGATGCTCCACTTTTACACGTTGACAAGTTAAACACCTCGAGATAAACTCTGCGATCTCTCTTTTCATATTGCTCCACCAAAATGTATGTCGAAGATCGTGATACATTTTGGTACTCCCAGGATGGATTGCAAATGGGGTGTTGTGTGCCTCCATCATGATTCTATGCTTCAAGTCAGAATCGTTAGGAACACAAAGTCTAGAGTTGAATCTAAGTATTCCTTTTTCATCGATTCTCGCTTTTGGAATAGCACCTTCTTGCACTTTCTTCTTCATACGCATCAGCTCCATGTCCGTAGCTTGAGCAGTTTTAACTTTATCGATTAAAGTCGGTTCTACTCGTATGTTTGATATCATCACGTGGGTACTTGGAGCCTTCATCTCTATCTCCATCCTTTACAAGTCATACAAAATGGGCCTTTGTGTTAACAACATTGCACTCGTACCCGCATATGATCTTCTACTCAATGCGTCAGCTACTACGTTTGCTTTTCCGGGATGATATTGGATGGTATGATTGTAATCTTTCGACAGCTCAAGCCAACGTCGTTGCCGCATGTTGAGTTCCTTTTGGGTGAAGAAATATTTGAGGCTTTTATGGTCCGTATAAATCTCCACTTTCTCCCCATACAAGTAGTGTCTCCAAATTTTCAACGCGAATACGACTGCTGCCAACTCCAGATCATGAGTAGGATAATTTCTCTCATATTCTTTGAGTTATCGTGAGGCATAGGCTATGACTTTCCCATGTTACATGAGAACACATCCTAACCCTTTGCCTGAAGCATCGCTGTAGATAACAAATCCATCCATACCAGATGGTATTTCCAGAACAGGTGCCGAAATGAGTCTCCTTTTGAGCTCTTGGAAACTCTTCTCGAATTCCTAGCTCTATACGAATTTTGTATCTTTCTGAGTCAGCTGAGTTAACGGAGTAGCGATTCGAGAAAATACTTCCACGAATCTCCGATAATAACCAGCTAAGCCCAGAAAGCTGCATACTTCGGTCACCGACTTCGGTTGCTCCCAACTTTGTATTGCTTCAATCTTCGCCGGGTCAACAGATACTCCATATTTTGACACCATGTGCCTAAGGAATGCTACTTCCTCAAGCCAGAACTCGCATTTTTTTAGCTTGGCATAAAGCTTGTTTTCACGAAGCCTTTCAAGTATCAGCTTCAAATGGTGCTCATGATCTTCACGGCTTTTGGAATAGATGAGGATGTCATCAATAAAAACAACAACGAATTGATCCAAATATTCCTTGAATACATGGTTCATCATATCCATGAAAGCAGCTGGAGCATTAGTCAATCCAAAAGACATGACTAAGAATTCATAATGCCCGTACCGAGTTCTGAAGGCAGTCTTTGGAATATCATCAGTTTTAATCTTCAGCTGATGATATCCAGAATGAAGGTCGATCTTTGAAAAGAATTGTGCTCCTTGCAACTGGTCGAACAGGTCATCAATGCAAGGTAACGGATACCTATTCTTGATGGTGACATGGCTCAATTCTCGATAGTAAATACAAAGTCGCATACTCCCGTCTTTCTTCTTTACGAATAAAATAGGAGCACCCCAAGGAGACGTACTAGGATGAATGAAACCGATGTCTAACAATTCCTGTAATTGGACTTTTAACTCCTGAAGTTCAATAGGAGCCATTCGATATGGGGTTTTAGAAATGGGCTTTGTACCGGGTTCAAGGTCAATAAAGAATTCAACTTCATGTTCTGGGGGTAGACCAGTAAGTTCTTCAGGAAATACATCGGGAAATTCTCTAACAACAGAAATATTATTCAAATCTGACTTGTCTTTGTTCAAATCCATAACATGGGCTAAGAAAGCTTGACATCCGTTTTTCAATAAACGAATAGCTTTGTGGTTTGATATGACAGTGACTGATTTTAGTGGTTTAGTAGTTTGAATTCGTATGACAGGTTGGTTAGAAATATGAAAACTAACAACCTTACGAAAATAATCAATTTTAGCATGATGAGTGGTTAACCAATCAATTCCTAAAATCACATCAAAAGCAAGTATCTTTAAAGAGATAAGATCAACAGGTAATGCGATAGTACTAACTTGGATCATGCAAGATTTATAAGCTGTAGATGTAACAAAGGTTTCACTCAACGGAGTTTTAACAGATAAGTCAAAGTCCAATTTCTCCGGAGTCAAGTTTAAACGTTGAGCACAAGTAGAAGAGATAAAAGAATGGGTAGAACCGGTATCTAGTAAAGTATAAACTTCGCAAGAATTCAAGATTAGCTTACCCGTGATCACCTCGTTCGGGTTTCTCGCGTTTTGGCCAGTCACGACAAACGCCCTTCTAGGAACCGCTGATTTTGACTTATCCGGGACAACTTTTGGAGTCACCATCCCCGCTAAACTTGGTTTTGCTGCAGAATAATCTCGAGCTATGTGGCCATCCTTTCCATAGTTGTAACATACCTTGGATTGTTGTGGACAGTTTGGGCTGATATGTCCCTCTTTCCCGCATTTGTAACAAACGACCGGTGCTCATTTTCCTCCCTAAGAAACAGTTGATGTTTGTGCTGACGTTTTCACGTTATCATTGTTGTACCTTCTCTTCTTGAAATCTCCTCCTGACTCGCTCCTTCTATTATCACAGCCATAATTTCCACCAGAGTGGTTATCGCCTTTGTTCGTATTGTTCCCTCCTCGTTGGTTATCATCGCTCTGTTGACTGCTATCACCGGTATGACCCTGGTTATGTTCCCTCGGTTGAATATACTCATTATCTCGCTCTAATAATTGAGCCCTGTTTACAACATCTGAATATAAAAAAAATTTATGAAAGATAAGATATTGCCGAATCTTGGGTTTTAAACCTCTCAGAAACATCCTTGTCATTCGTTCCTCATTCTCGACCAAATGAGGTGCAAACCTGGATAACTCTGCAAACTTCGCCTCGTACTAGGACACCGTCATGTTATTTTATTCCAGTCTAATAAACTCTACCTCCTTCATATGATGAATACTTTCAGGAAAGTACTTGTCATTAAACAGTTTTTGAAATATTTCCCAGGACATGTTGAGTGCGTCAGGCTGGGTACGCTTCACAGACTCCCACCAGTAGTCTGCCTCACCGCGGAACATAAAGGTGGCGAATGGAACCTTCTGTTCCTCCGTGCATCCTAAGACATCGAATATCTTGGTAATTTGCTTGACCCACGTTTCCGCCATAATCGGATCCGGCTTTCCCTTAAATTCTGGTGGTCCCAATTCTCTGAACTGCTTGGCTGTGATAAGCCGCGCATTGCTAGCATTTCCACCCGTATTTTGTGCACGAGCCTCCTTCGTTTGGTTTTGCATGAACTGCAAAAATCTCCTAAACATTCCATCATTCATCGTTTGCTCGGTAACGTTGTTTACAGGAGGAATATTGCCTTCCTGTTGCACGTTCTCCTAGTTTGTGACTAATGGTTGTTCCACAGTCTCATATACTCCATTGTTAACGTTCTCAGCTGCCATTCTCAAATACTGCCATAAAACAAGGGTTAATTAAACAAATTAACATATCACATAATATCCCTATATTATGACCAACCAACAAATAAGCTTAGGTAGGACACACTAGCGAAGGATTTACTCGTCTCTCCCCTCCTAGTTCTATTCCCCGATCTCTGCCAGAGACTATATCCCTAAGCTCTGATACCAACTGTGGCATCCCCAAAATAGGTATACAACATCCATTCTGAGTCGCTAAATACATGGTACAGAAAGTAAACTACAACTTCAATAATACAATTGTCGTGCAAAATACGACAACACATACTGTGAGTTTAAATACAATTATTGTCTTCTAGACAATATCCACACTCAAATAAGTCCTCATTATAATTATTCAAACACTATTTTATAGAAATAGTGAGGACTGCTAAAACATCTTTCTAGAACCATCACTCCATACCCCGACTAGATCCTGCTATGTTTTCACCTCCTGAGAAGAAAAATAGAACAAAAAGGAAAAGGGTGAGCTCAACTAGCCCAGTAAAGAATATTATGACTAAGATAATATACAACAAATTATCATTAGTTTTCAACAGGGAAAAATCTGATAAAATATAATAGACAACAAATTTTATATCAACAACTGCAGCGGAAACAGCAAACCATTAGAAGAGTCAAGTAGAAAATGAGTTCTACTATCTTTTAAGATTTAAAAGTCCATCATCAATATTTTATCCCTGTAACAACAATCAATAACCATCTTTAATCAAATATTCATTTTTTCACTACAGGTCAAAGATATTCATTTGTATCACCAATCGGTCATGTTCATCTCAACACCTGTTCATCTTTGCACTACGGGCCAAAGATATTCATCAGTTAATCATTCATCTTTGCACTACAGGCCGAAGATATTCAGTAATATCATCATTTAGGACTGAGAATGATGAAAAATATCTTAAAGAAAACGAATCCAGTGAGACAGAAGGACAAATAGTAGGGATTCGTATAACAGTTTATCCAAGATCAATAATACTTCATAATAATCAATTGTGAAGCAGAATTCAAAAATAAAGATCAAAACATGGATACAATCAAAGATAATGACCATAATAGATATCTTGGACAAAAAGGGAAAATTTTATTTTTCGGTGAATACTGCCGTATTCGTGAATAGTGTCGTATACGTGAATAATGCCATACGTGAATAGTAACTCTGACACAAAAAGTTCTAAATTTGATAAAAAAAATTCATATCAATATTTTAGCATAATGATATTGAAGAAAATAATATCATTTAAGAAGAAAAAAAATATCCCTTACCTCAAAATAACGGTACTTTCGATCGGAATATCGAATAGAAAGCCGAAGGAAACTTGTGCCGAACAGTAACTCTCAAATTATATAAATACTTATTAAAATAAGCTCGACAATATAAAGAGAAAGAAAACTTGTTTCTGGTGTGATTTTTAATTCTAACCTAAGCGTCTATTTATAGGAAAATGTTAGAACGCCATAGGAGACTAAAATAATATAATAATATTATTTCTTTTCAAACTTCCTACGCACACCTTCACCAACCAAGCCAGCAAAATCTGAAAAATAATAGTAGCCTACATGCTTGAAAAAATAAAAGTGGGTCCCACCCATAATTTAATAAAAATTATTTTATTTTTCAAAACTTCAGTAATTCATAGAAAATAGCTCTTTTATCAGAAAAATTAGAATCTCATGTCTTTTCTATAGGAAATTTAATTATCTACAACTTTGAAAGTTTAAGTTTTTCTAAATTCCAAACCGAAAATATCCGAAATTCACAAACGGATGATTTTTAACACCTCTACACCGATAAAATACTGATAAAACACCTCAGCATTAATTCTTTCATTTTTATCCACATAAAAATAAATATATCTATCATTTATATCCACATAAAATAAATATTTCCTTATCATATAAATCAATAATTAATTATTCACATATAATATTACAGAATCACAATTATGACAACTAGACCGTTCTCAGGAAAGAGGAGGCTTTCTAATAAGGATTTCTCCTTACTGGCGCGCAATTTGATGACCAAACCTCTCTTTAGACAGAACTTTCTAGACATTGCCAATAATGCTATCTAATAATATTATTCAAATAATATGAATTATTGATCTGATAATAGAAAATACTGTGCAGCAACAATTATTGAAACAACAATAATATAAAATATCAACGCAGCAATTATTGAATCAATAAAATAAAATATTGAACAGTAACTACTGTAACAATTATTGAGTAGTGCCTTCTTACGTACGAATCAATAATTTAACTATACTGTGTAATACCGTGTGCTACTGTGCAATTACGCGTATTACTGTATTTTAACCACCGGGTATTTCAACAGTGTTAATGGTAACAACTACGTCGTTATTTATAGAAACTCAAAGTTGTCGTTTTCTTCATCCGACCGTTATCTGTTATGGGGCCCACAAATGGTTGCGTCGTTGTACAAACATTCCCCGACAGAAAGAATATTCCACGACCAAACGAATATTCCCCGACAAAATAAATATTTTATAACCACTTGCTTATTTTACAAAATTTTCACATTTCACCCATATCCAAAATATTATATCAAATTAATACCTTATTAATTTAGAATAATGAATAGAGAAAAATTTACTTTTATTTATAATAAGTTTGGGTCTTACATTTATGCCCTTCTTTTAGCATCCCCTGAATCCCACGCTGCTGTATTTGGAACACCATCTTCTTCGAACAAACACTAACAATCTTCTCTTCTTCTTCTCGTTTGATTTACAGTTTCACCGATCAGGATGAGAAAATTGAAAAAATGGTAACCCTAGTAAAATGATTCGACAGAAGTAGCGAGCTGTGAACTAGAGAATAAGTAAAATGGTGGAGTTAGGATTTGAGGATTTTGAAAAGGGGAAGGGAATAAAGGCACGACAATTTTTTTTTCTTACCCGACTTCAGGCCTCCATGTTTTTTAAAGAAGGGTTTGAGGATTTTTGAATTTTGCTCCGTGTTTTTTTAATAGATAACGTTTTTAAAAAGAACGTTATCTATTTAAAACTAAAAATTTCCCTTATAAATACATAACATTTTTTTATATGTATCTACAACGTTTTGTTAAAAAACGTTATAAAAAAATAGCAGAATGTTTTTTAGAAAAACGTCATCTTTTAAGTGTTGTCTTTTTATAGTTTTGTACTAGTGTGATATAACTGACCGTGGAAGATAGCAGCAGAATGCCTTTCGTCTATTAGAGATAATTGGTGATACCTATCTTATACCCATTGGTCTTCATCCAGCTGAGCGTCTATCAACACTCTGAGGGATTCCATTTCCACTTCTATGGGGAGCACTACTCATAGGTTAATACGTAGGGGGTTGCCCCAGTGGAAGTGCGAATTGATGTTCTGTAGGCTAACAAAGTTATAGGCAATAAGTCAGGCCATCCTTTGTGGTTGGCGGACATCTTCTGCATGATCTTCTTGATGTTTTTGTTAGCCGCTTCAACATCACCATTCATCTTTGGACGGTAGATGATGGAGTTGAGATGTTTGATGTGGAATTTACTGCACAACTCCTCAATCATTTTGTTGTTGAGGTTCTTAGCATTATCTGATACAATTACTTCTGGTTGTCCATATTGACAAATGACATTATTTCTGATGAAAACAACGAAGACTTCTTTGGTAACCCTGGGGAAGGAGGTTGCTTCTACCCACTTAGTGAAGTAGTCGATCATGGTGAAGATAATTCGATGCTCATTACTGGCTTTGGGCTCAATGGGCCCGATCACGTCCATTCCCCACATTGAGAAGGGCCAAGGTGAACTCATATTGTGGAGCTCCCTCGGAGGGGCGTGGATAGCATTCCCATAAATTTGGCACTGATAACATCTCCTGACGTGGTCTTCACAGTCAGCCTTGAGAAAGAGCCAGTAATGCCCTATTCTGAGGATTTTCTTTACAAGTAGAGGGCCGCTCATATGTGGGCCACATACTCCACCATGGATCTCATCCATGAGCCTCTGAGCTTGGTCCTAGTCCAGACATCTGAGGAGACCTAATCATGCATCTCTTTTATAGAGTGCATCCCCGCTCAGGTAGAATTTCTTTCAGTTGGGCTCGCCTCAGCGGGTGTAGATCTATCTTGCAAGAACTCCTTGATATGTTGATACCAAGGGTGTTGGATGAGAGGTAACTCATTCGATACTTCTCTAATATAATTCCCATAGGCTGGAGCCTTTTGTTGGGAAAATGTGAGGGTTAGCATGTCTTCCTTGTCGTGTATGTTGATCAAGGAGGCCAAGGTTGCTAGTGCATCCGCAAAATTATTCCTATTCCGCGGAATGTGGAGGAACAATATTTCTTCAAACTCTGAAGTTATCTATAGAACCTGCCGATAGTAAGGCAACAAATGTAGACCTTTGGTGTGAGAGATTCCTGTGGTTTGTCTGATTACCAACTCAAAATCTCCAAAGACAGTTAACCGTCTGATACCCATTGATTGGGAAAGTTTTAGCCCCATGATACAACTTTTATACTCAGCTGTATTGTTGGTGTTGGCAAACTACAATTTGATGGTGATAGGATGCTACTCCCCCGTAACGGATACTAGAACTGCTCCAGGCCCAGAACCTTCCATATTTACAGCTCCATCAAAATACATCTTCAATGTTTGGTGTGCGTCGTACTGATGGTGTTGCTGAATTACAATTACCTCTTCATCGGGGAAGTATGTTTCTAAGGGTTTGAAATCCCCTGAAGGTGCGGTGGCCAGTTGATCCGCAATTCCTTATACTTTAATGGACTTTTACGTCATGTAGACGATGTCAAATTGCTGTAGGATCAATTACCATCTGGACAGCCTATAATTCAACATGGGTTTACTGAACATGTAATTGAGAGGATACACGCGGGATATGAGTGACCGTGGAGGTAATGATGTAACCTCATGAAAGTCCATGCTAAAGCACAATAAGTCTTCTCAATCAGAGTGTACTTATGTTCACTGTTGCTGAATCTTTTGCTGAGGTTATAGATAGCTCGCTCTTGGCCTTTATCATCTTTCTATCCCAGCATGTAGCCCATGGCATTGTCACTTATGGACAGGTACATGAACAAGGGAATATCATCCCTGGGTGGTACCAAAACATGAGCGTTAACTAGCTGCTCTTTGATTGTAAGAAAGGCCTTCTGGCACTCATCATTCCATTTTATGGAGGAGTTCTTCCTTAACAACTTGAAAATAGGCTCACAGATTGTTGTGAATTGGGAGATGAACCTGCTAATGAAGTTGATTATTCCCAAAAATCCCCGTATTTCCTTCTCTGTCTGAGGAATGGGCATTTCCATGATGGCCTAGATTTTGGTGGGATCCAGCTCAATCCCCTTGTGGCTGACTAGGAATCCTAGTAACTTGCCTGATTTAATGCCAAAGGCGCACTTGGCTAGATTTAACTTCAAGTTGTACTTACCTAACCTATTGAAGAGCTTTTTGAGATGGTCTAGGTGGTCTTCCTCCCTCCGGAACTTGATAATGATGTCATCCACATAGATCTCTATCTCCTTATGCATTAGATCATGGAAAAGAGCCATCATAGCTCGCTGGTAGGTAGCTCCGGCATTGATGAGACCGAATGACAACTGTCTATAACAAAAGGTTCCCCAAGGCGTGATGACTGCAATTTTTTCACGATCCTCCTCAGCAACCTTAATTTGATGGTACCCTGCGAAGCAGTCAGTAAAGGAGTACATGTCATATTGAGCAGTATTGTCAATGAGAATATGGATAATGGCATGGGAAAGTTATCTTTAAGGCAACCTTTATTCAGATCCCGGTAATCCACGTAAACTCGCACCTTTCCTCCTAGTTTAGGCATGGGGACTATGTTTGATAGCCATTCAGGGTATGTAGACACCATGATGATGCCTGTTTGAAATTGTTTCATAATTTCCTCTTTAACCTTTAAATTCCACTCAAGTTTTAATTGCCTGAGCTTCTTCCTGACTAGCTTGAATCCCTCTTTGATGGGGAGGCAATGAATGACAATGTTAGTAGACAAACCCACCATGTTTTCATGAGACCATGCAAACACATCCTGGAATCAGGTTAATATAACCATATCATTCCTTTGGTTTGGAGTGAGGTCTGTACTAATCTGGATTAGTTTAGGGCTTTTTAAAGTTCTGAGATTGAACGAAGTGGTTTGATCAAGGTTGAGTTTGGGTTTGTCTTCAACCCATTCTTTGATCTCCAGAGGTATCTCAATGTCCTCTTACATTTCCATCATGTCTGAGTCCAACTTTTCATCAAAGTAACAATCCTGATGGAGAAAAGGCACCTTATCAACAAGTATAGGCACATCTAAATTCAGAGTCCTAAAACAAAATATGCTTTCACTTAATATATATCAAAATGTTTAATCATACAAAGTGTTAGCATGTACTGACAAAACAACTGTTAATACTGTACAGAAAAGTAAGCAATTATTATTATCTACAGGGCAGAAAGAGTTTCTGCCCGTTTTACTCTTGTCGACCAATGAAAGGAGTGCTGCTCTAATTGTCAAGGGTGAAGTCCTGATGGACTGCAGTGATGAAGGGGCTGTCATCGTCCTCCTTCTCCCGAATGATGACCATTACGTCTGGGCAATCATCGTCTGGGTGTATCTATTTGTATGTTAATTATGGACAATGATGCGTATGTTTGACATCATCTGGGCGATGTCCTGTTTACGTCTTCGTTCCTCTTCTTCCACCTTTGGATCTGGAACTAGGACTTCTTTCTCCTTTACCGGTATCGGTCTGGGAAATAACTTGGCCATTACATGGGCCAGCACCTTTATCGGAGACCGTACAGGCTGAGGAACTGTAGGCAGAGATAATCGTCGTGTGGCTAAAGCTGAAGGAATCTGTTTGTGCTTATGAGGATTCCTGTGACTGGAACTAGCAGTATAGCCTAGTCAGGCTGTCCCTATTTAACTGGGACATTGAATGGGATGCTTGATGCCCTGATTGTCTTTGCCCAACCCTTGTCCAGGTTGATATCCCAACGACATCATTTCTTGAGTGGCTGACATTAGTTCGGTAGAAATTTGGGATATGAGAGGTGGCGCCCCAACAGGATGGTAGTGAGTGTTGCTCACCTCTAGGGCATGAAAACTGACCGGCTCAACTTTTGAATTGAAGCTGATGAGTGGTATATCACCTTGTTCAGGATATTCTGGCTTAGTGTTGACAGTGACTAGGATGTTGTTGATAATGTATTAAAGTTGTTGGTGAAGAGTAGAGGGGACTGCCCCGGCCATGTGAATCCACAGTCTTACCAGAAGCAGGTTGTATCCTGTATGTATGTGGACCAATCTCCACTGGCAGTTCAATCTCTCCGACAGAGTTTCGTCGAGATCCATCAAAAGCTTTGATAACCGTATGGCTGTTTCGGATCCGATTGAGCATAAGGACAGATATTCAGAAACTAACCTCCATCTATCAAGACTCCCCCACCATATATTCGGAGGACAAAATCGTAATGTGAAACGACTTGCAATGACCGGTCCCTTCGGGAGGTATATCATCATCAGTAAAAGATATCACATTGTTGTTAAAAATGTGTTCCACCAGATGCTGGAATTTCTCAACATCTATTGACTTAGGCAGTTGGGCTTCTTCCAAAACCCTGAGCAAGACATTCCTGTGATCTTCGGAAGAGAAAACTAAGTCCAGTATGGAAACTTAATGTGGAGCTTCTCTTAAGCTTAAAACCACCTTGGCTTCATTATGGCCCATAGTACGGAGAAATTCTTCAACTTTCTCCATGGGAATCTTCCCCTTTGACTTGATGGTAGGCTTATCACCCGTTGGGGAAGATACAGTGGATTATCCTTTGACACTGCAGTAGTTATGTGCGATGTGGATCCTTCAGCCCCTCCATAATTCCATAGAACTTTTTTTAGGCTGACAATAGGATAGTGTGGTCTGAATGGCAAGATAATTGGCTCTGGCGCAACCTCTTTCAAAGGATTGTCCACCCCCTTAAGTTGAATTGGTTGGATTATATGTGAGGGAGCAGCTAAATCTGTCTCATCAGATATGACTGCTACGACTTCCTTCCACTTCGTAGAAAACACATCCTCACTCTCCAGTACTACAGCATCATCGTCTGCCATCTACAGGACACCATTGTCAATTAAATTTAAAATAAGGTGGCGGAGTGCCCAGCATTCTTCTGTACTGTGATCGCGAGATTGGGAGTGATATTGGCACACTCTATGAAAATTAAATCGTCTTAAACGCGGGCTGATTGGAGGTAGCAGATTTGTGATTCTTGCTTCATTTATCAACATCTGCAGTATTTCTTCCATCGGTTGGCCTAGGTATGTAAATTCCCTTTTGTGGAAAAAATCTCTACGGGCTTTATCACTTGCTCTTTTTGCAATTTTATCCTCCAGTGTTTCATTTTCTGGAGTGTGCGGTGGAGTGTTCGTAACAAGAGGAAGGAGACTGGCATGCTCCTGACTAAATAATTGGCGGGTGGCTTAATGCTGTTGGACCACCAGTTCTGCCAATTGGTTAAGTTGCTCACGTAGAGCATTCATTTTTCGTTCCATTGTAAACTGGAACTTTGCATAGTCCCACTTATCAGCACCATCATTGCTGGCCTGAGAAGATCTACCATTAAAATTGGAACTATGTCCATTGCTTCAATTAATCATATTGGTCTCTTCTTCTTTGTGTTGAGGAAGAGGGTTGTCTTGTACATGGGGTTGATCGGACTTGGTGACCACAATCTCACCGCTATCGATCAAATCCTAGATCATGTGTTTCAAGGCTCAGCAATCTTGAGTATCATGTCCCGGTGCCCCAGAATGATAAGCACACTTCTGAGTAGCATTGAAAACCTTCCCATTCGAGTTGGCTGGTGGAAGAAGATGAGTAATTTTCTTCTGAGTGGTCAGAAGATTGAGAATGTTCTCGAGTGAGTCCCCCAGGTGTGTGAACAATCGAGTGCGTCTGACTTCTCCAGCTTTAGGTAATGGAGGGTTTGAAGACTATGCTTGAAAGGGAGTGTAATTTCTCCTTTGGATAGGCATATTCTTACTGCCTTTCTAACCTTGTAGTATCAAGGAAACATCATCCTCTTTCTTTTTATGGACCCTTCGGGGGTTGTTTTCATAATTTTTGGACTGGATGTGTTCTACAACATCTTTGAGGGCAGGTAGGTCTTGAATTTTTCCTGACTTCAATCCCATCTCAGCTATCACCCCATGCTTAATCATTTTAGAGAATGGTTTTCCAATACCAGCTAACACCCTCTCATAGAAAGAAGCTTCTTGTACGTCTATAAAGGTCATAACAATTTATGACTCATTCATAGAGGGAACAACTTGAGAAGCAAGGCGTCTCCACCTTTGAGCATACTCTCTGAAAGATTCATTGGTTTGTTTCCTAACTTTAGTAATTTGGTACCGGTCAGGGGCCATCTGAGACTGGAAGCTATACTGAGTGAGGAAGGCATGAGCCAGCTCCTCCCAGCTATGGATCTTTGAATTGTCTAATCTGGTATACCACGATCGGGCTTCTCCAGTTAGACTTTTCTGGAAGAGCTGCATTCTGAGCTTCTCGTCCTCGACATAAGATCTGACTTCTCCAACAAATACCTTCAAATGTGTGTAAGGATCTCCTAACCCGTCATACTTTTCAAAGTCAAGAGTCTTGAACTTCTCTGGATAATGCACACCAGAGAATATACAAAGGTCTGCATATGAAACACTCCTATGTGCTCCAATCTCTTTGATAGAACTGATGGACTCTTCCATTTGAAGGACCTTCTTTCTGATTTCACCGGTGTCTAGATCTTCTTTGAGATGGGTGGTATCATGAATTTTGTTGGTTGTATCCAACTGAAGCTCAGGTACCGGAATGGCTTTATCCGGACTTTGGGTTCCTCCTTGTGCAGAGGATTCAGCATGTATGGGTATCCTTGTACCCTGAGTTGATTGGTGTAGTTCTTTAAGCAGAATAACTAAATCTGTGATTTGTTTACTTAATCCGTCGAACTCTTCGCGGGAGACAGGATTAAGATTAACTTGGTCAGATGAAGACATAATTGGTTGTAGGCTCGTGGCCTTTTTAGACTTTGACCGGGTAATAAGTCTGATTGTTTCCTGTGAAAAACTAACGTAGTTTAGTTTTAGGGAATGTATAAATGTTTACATGCTATATAATGTATCCATTTTAGGAGTATTATCATGCAACACAGATGTTAGTTGTTTGTAATGCAGGATAGCATGTTAATACTTTGTAAATATATGTGTACACATATTTCTTCATATTTCTCATTACATGGAGATTAATATGGAATGAAATTACAAGTATTTTACTTTACGAGTAATTTTAAAATGAGAGAGCATGAAGAGACTTTCCTCCACGTTTGGTTTATCAGAGGCTAACCTATCTTAGGCTACTCTCGAGGCTTTTTGGCATGAAGGTTCCCAAATTATCGCAATTTACTTGACGGGAAGTTAATCCGATCTTTCAACTAGAGCGAATTTAGATGGTTCCTTTCCTGAGCCTCATTGGAATTAGTCTTCCTATGAGTCCAATAATCAAACACCGATGGGATAGCCTTCTGATGGAGGAACCACACAACATACATTCACATACAATGTGTCTCATCGTTTATGAAAATGATGACATGTGCGAAGCACTAATATCACAAGCAGATATAGTGTAAAGCATTAAGTACAGTAAGTAAATGAATTCGTACACATCCATCAAATGTAAATGCAATCATCCACACACAAGCATATAATAGTTTTGAAAAGCTTGTAATAGCGGCTTAAGTCCTCTTATTGGAGTCCCCAGCAGAGTCGCCACCTGTCGACGTCTGGATTCTATTTGTCCCTTTTCTGTTCTTATTCTTTGGTGTTCTCATGTTAGGTGAGATTTATTTGAAAAAAAAGTTGTGAAAAGGTCCGACATTTATATGTCGACGATTTGACTGTAAGAGTCGCCAGTTGGTTTTCTAAATGTTGTACCAACACAACCGAGAAAAAATTTGCACATTAACCCAGTGATGTGGCACTGCTTAACGGGTCTGCGAAACCGAGATTCATTAGGGTCTGGGGACTTACTTATACGGAGGGAAGGTGTTAGGCACCCCCGACATTCGTGTTGCCACGGTTACCACCACTTTTCAAGAAACTATCATATGAATGTGTGTGTGTGTGTGTGTGTGTGTGGATCAATGTGTAGTTATTTGGAAGTAGTGCTATGCCTCGAATGCACCTATATACAAAGGGTTTGAATTTATATAAAAATTTAGTTTTAAACAAGATATAGCAGTGATATTTTTGTAAAAAGAGATATGCTCAATAGTAATTGAGGCCTTTGATACTTCCATTTTATTAAATGTTCGGCTTGATTGCTTTTATTCTTCGAGATTCGAAGCATCTTCGAGAAAATAATGTACAAAGTAGTGCCGAACTCCTTATGGGCATGAGAGCCATATAAGGAAATTCAAACACCGTGAATAATTTACAGGCTGCTTACAGCTGAAGTTATCCATCACGAGAACTGAATCTAGATTCAGTAGACTGAATCTGTGATCACATGATTCCTAGGCTCACATGATGCTTCAATTTATATAAAAAGTTGTAAACAGTTATATATATAAAAGCTGTAAATATATATATATATATATATATATATATATATATATATATATATATATACATGATCAGCCACCATGAATGTAACAACCCGATATTTTCTATATAAATAAAATCAGAAATTTTGCGTATAATTTTTTTTTTAAAGATGGAAATATATGCCAGGTAATGTATATGTATATGTGATATATAAAAATATATTTATTGCATGATTATTTACAAATAATTTATTTTAGAATTATTGATTATTATAAATTATATTCTTATAATAATTAATTTTATAGTGGAAATATTTTTATTAATTATCTTCCATGAAAATATAATTATATATTATTTAAATAATATATGAAAAGATTTTAGAATAATTAGAATAATTATTTTATTATATGAATTTTTGAACAGATTATTAAGTTAACTATTTTACCTTAATTAATAAGGTTAAATATGAAAGATAAATCAGATATGGAATCCAAACCCTAATTTTAGATTTTGATCAAGACATGAGAATAATAATATAATATTAATTATATTTTGATTTTTTAGTACTATAATATGTACTGTATGTACGTATTGATAATGGTTGGTCAATTATGGTGTATTATGACCAAACCTTAATAATATTCTTATAAACCCTAATATTACTGTTAAACCCTAATTCTGAAGTCAAATGAGACTTTAAAAATCTGTTAAGACACTGTGTTATGTGTTATACGATTTGTATTTCAGGTAAAGCCTTATTATTACGGAAAACCATAATTGTAAATTAAAACCCTAAATTTTGAAATTTGAAACCCTAATGTGAAACTTAAATTAGAGTTTACGATCAGTCAGAAATTGTGTTAATGTGATTAATATCATTTATGATAGATTTTATTACTAATTAGGGAAAACCTAATTAGTAATTTAAAACCCTAATTATTGTTAGAAACCCTAATCTTGAAATTAGAAACCGTAATTTCTATATTTAGTAACCCTAATTAGTAATTTTAAAACCTAATTGCTAATTGTAAACCCTAATTACTAAATTAGCAAGGTTAACTATAATTAGTAAATAATTAAACCCTAATGTTCATGTATAATGTACTTAGAAACCTAACCTAAATAAGAAAACCTTAATTTGTAATTTTTAGAAATTAATTTTTATTTTAGAAACTAAAATTTTACATTTTTCAAACCCTAATTGGTAAAACCTATAAATTCTATGTGCTAAACCCTAAGGGTTAAACCCTAAGGGTCAAACCCTAAGAGTTTGTCAAGATTACTTTGTTGCCATTAAAATTATAAGCCAAATGACCATTATACCCTTATGTGCATTATTGAGGCTAACTTGGCAAACTTACCAATGCTTTAGTTGGTGAACTACCCTACACATAGCCATGTGCTATAAACTCTACGATTCAGCCAATTTCTAGCCAAGTTCATTGCATGCATGTAGTATTTATAGATTGGAGAGATAAAGAAATCATTTGATAGCTCATTTTTACACAACTCTCATCCCTGACTCTCTCAAGCTCAAACCTCCAAAATCCTAAAGCATTTCAGTCCCAAAACAAAGCCCCAGTATCAACCATATCATATCATAAGCATAGAATCAAAGATTTGTTCATAAAGGTATAAAATCTAACCCTAGAATCTGATCTTGATTAATGTGTTAGATGTTGTTATTTTTGTGTTAAACATGTTATATGTAGTCTAGTTAAGTGATCTGGGTTGGCACATGGTAGATCCATAACACCAAAGTGCTCAAAATTGAAAAATTCAAAAATCTGGAAAAAATTTATTTTGTGTTTTGACATTGAATGTAAGAGGCTGTAAATCTTTTTCTATTTATGTTTTTGGTTGTTTTAATGTTTGTACTTGTAGTATGTTAGGAGATCTTTGATCTGGAACTGGATTCATGCATAAATCATGAATACATTACAAGTTATTAGTGGTCAAATGCCGTTGACCGGCCATGACCAGACTGATCTGGGTAACCCAGATTGTTACCCAGAAACGCCTGACAAGAAATGTTTGAGCACGGATCTTGCACATGTTTGATGATTTGTTATGTTTGTTATAACTAAGTTGTTGTCTGGTAGATTAACTTTAGATTCATGCTTTTATATCGTTAAAACATTAAATAGAATGAATTTTGTGGATGGTCAAAGTTACCGGAATGATCACGAAAACCATTTTCTGGAATTTCCAGAAATGGGATGAACAGCCTTTCTGACAAAATTTGACAGGCTCAAATATTCCTCTGGTGATGTTGTTTTGTTGATCTACTGAATGATAATTGTAGCCTGCCATCTCTACTTCAAAACTGAACTCTTATATCACATTGAGTAGGCACAGAATCAAAGTTACAGAGCATCAAAAGGTGATACCCTACAACTGTTCTTCATTTCTGAAAAACTCAAAAATGAAGAACAGCTCTGACATGTTTTTTCTGCAGCTTAGATCTTGCTTTTAGGTAATGGTTTGGCTATGAACTCAGTTTCTAGTTGTAGTATTACATGAATACTACATCATTAAAACTTTAGCAGCCCAGAAAACGCAAGGATCATGAAATTATTTGTGGTCAAACTTGGACCCTGGTGATTGTTTATGCATTTCTGGGTTTGTTGAAGAAGACGAAGAACACCTATAGCGACGGTTCTGTCGCTATAGGCAGTCTTTAGCGACACTTTATTACAAAATTAATTATTTTTATTAAATAATTAGTATTAAATTATTTTTAATTATGAAAAATACATAATAAATTATTAAAAATTATTTTAAAGTCCAAAAATTAGTTTTTAATAATTTTTAATATATTTCATAAATAATTAATATTTTTAAAATATTAAAGGTATTTAATTTATTTAATTATTATAATAAATAAATTATTTAAAAATGATTTTAATACTATGAAAAATTATTTAAAATTATATTATGGTATAAGTAAATATTTTAAGTTATTTTTAATGACTTTTAATATTTTGTGATGAAATTCATTAATAAATTAATATTAATGATAATTTAGTTATTTAATAAATAAAATAAATAAATAAATAAATAAATGATTTTATTATATTAAAAATTATTTTAAATAATAATAAGGTATTTAAAAATATTTTAAGTTATAAAATATAACTTTCAATATTTAAAGGTAAATTTCATTAATTAATTCAATATTAATGATATTAGAATTATTTAATAGTTATATTAAATAAATTAGTTTAAAAATAATTTTAATATTATAAAAATCATTTTAAATGAAAATAAAGTGTTTAAAGATATTTTAAGTTATAAAATATAACTTGTAATATTTAAAGGATAATTTCATTAATAGTTTAATATTAATGATAATAATTTAATATTAATGATATTAAATTTATTTAATAATTATATTAAATAAATAGTTTTAAAAAGGTTTTCTTAATTTAAAAATTATTTAAAAAGGATATAAATGAATTAAAAATATTTTAAGTTATACTTAATGACTTTTAATATTTTGAGGAATAGTACATTAATATTTAAATAGTAATGGTAATTATTTAAAAAAAATTTAAATGTTTTAAAAATTATTTAAGGGTCATATAAATGTTTTAAAAATATTTTGAGTTATTATAAATAACTTTAATATTTTGACAATGGTTTCATTAATAGTTTAATATTAATTAAATGTTAATGATAATAGAATTGTTTAATATTTAAATCATTTAATAATGATTCCGGTGTTTGAAAATTCATGATAAATAATAATAAATGTTTAAAAAATATTATAAGTCATTTAAAAATAATATGATTGATACTTACATATATTAAACTTCGGGATAGAGTCTTAGACTCGATAATTACCCGATAAAACTGTCGGTACACCGACATGTTTTAGAAATTGACCTAGACTTAGATAATTTGATTAAATACGTGTTTGTTTGTGATTCAATGACTGTTGAATATGTGTGACAATGTAATTAGGTTATGTGCTGACTGCAATAAGCAGTATTATGTGTTACGATATGTTATTCTAATCTGAAAAACGATCTTATTACTGATAGGTTGTTATACAAAAGATAAAAATTAGTTGTGTATTGTAAGCAGCAGACCAGACAAGTATCCTACCTTTATATTTTTTTTATGCAATGGACCTGGGTAAGAAAGCTTCAGAATTATATTATTATTGTACTAGATTATTAACCCTATTGTTATATATATTATATCTGATCATTGATTATCAACATGGTATTACATTATTATTCAGATATTTATTTTGTTTGTTAATTTCTAATTATGGTTATACAAGTGTCCTCACTTGGATAATCATTGTATTTAATCACATGTTGATATATATATATATATATATATATATATATATATATATATATATATATATATATATATATATATATATATACGGAGAGTCTCTAAAGCGAACCTTAAAAAGTGAATCAAAGACGAACCGTCGTCTTTGGTGTCTATGGCGACGGTTCGACCCACCGCCAAAGACTACATGGCTATGGTGACGGATCGAACTGTCGCCGTAGACACCAAAGACGACGGTTCGTCTTTGGTTCGCTCTTTAAGGTTAACTTTAGAGACGGACCATATATATATATATATATATATATATATATATATATATATATATATATATATATATATATATATATATATACTTATTGATCACCAGTATGTATACATTAAGTAAAAGTCGTCTAAGCTATTTGATCAACTAGACACAGATTTAAAAATATCGTTGAATATGATAAAACCTTTTTGTATCCAATCAAATTGTTTTGGTTCGGATTCCTGACTAAGTATGAACATCCCGAACATGGGAAAACTTTTATACGCCCAAGGCGGACAGAGTGAACGATAATATCGTTCTTGCATGTAGTATTGATCAATATAGGGCATAACAGACTCATCACCCCCCTTGTACCCATAAGTTATGACGGTTTGCGGATGAAATTCTACTAAACCTATTAGAAAATTAAAAACAATGTTCATAGTATGTCACCTTAACCCTATTTACAGTCAGTACGTAGTTTCTAAAATTTGATAGAGAGTTGTTATGTTATTATTATCGATTCAGATTCATTCATAACTATTGATTTGTTGTAGAAGGGTAGTACAAAGAAAACATTTAATCCTTTCAGCTAGTATTTATAATTGTTATTACTTGCTGGGCACCCAAATGTTCATCCTTACTTAATTTAAATATTTTCAGGTAAGTGTGAACAACCAAAGGGCTCTGCCAAGAACAAAGGAAAAGGAAAAGTTGCTGAATGAGTGGCATGGTATATATTATGTAATAGTTTGGTTTTATTAAGATGAGAATGATATATATTATCTATCATGTATTGTAATGAATGTTTAAAGGTTGTGTACTTGGGAATAGACTTTGATATGTAAATTAAGTTTAATATTTATATTATTGTTATTATTATTAGTATTATTTTGCTCATAAAAATGGTACCGTGAAGCACCGAGTTTGAGTTTCAAGAATCCGGATTTGGGGGCTTTACAACGAATCACCTCCATGGGGGATCGAAAATATAAATAAAGCAGTAAAGACGATCAACGACCACGAAGTAAACTCCAGGCGTGACGAAATGTAAAGAAAGTAGTAAAAACAATCAACCGCCGCGAAATAAACTCTAGGCGGGACGAAATGTAAATAAAGCAGTAAAAGGCCACGAAGTAAACTCAGGCCTAACAGAAATGTATATATATATATATATATATATATATATATATATAGTAGTAAACGCACCGATGTGAAATTCAGGCTCAATCGAATAGCAAAGTATATATATATATATATATATATATATATATATATATATAGCAGTAAACGCTCCGAATGTAAATTCAGACTCATCGAACAAAGTTCGACCATAATTTATATATATATATATATATATATATATATATATATATATATATATATATATATCACTACAAAAAAATGGTGCTTCAGCAACAGCCGATTTTCGTTTCTAAAGGTGCCAAATTTCGTTGCAAAAGGGTTTTGGCAACGACTTTACTGTCGTTGCGTCTTTCGTTGCGCAATGAGCGTTGCTAATTGTTCCGCAACGAACAAATTTTTTTTGTTGCCAAAAGTAATACATTTTGCAACGAAATATGGCTTTCGTACAGAGACATCGATCATTTAGCAACAAAATGTATTGTTACAGAATAATTAAAATTTCGTTGCTAAAAACCCCATTTCGTTGCAAAAACCTGCTAATTGGCAACGAAATGAACTCTTTTTTTTTTCAACGACCATGCATTTTCGTTGCAATTGATACCATTTTGCAACGACATTTTTCGTTGCAGTAAATTATGAAAATTGTTGCCTAAGCTTGCTTTCGTTGCGGAATGTAAACTTTTTAGCAACGATTTTTGTTGCTGATTATATTATTTGGCAACGACATTATGCTGAATCAGCAACGAAAATGTTTGTTGTTTGTTATTTTTAAATAGCAACGAAAGTCGACGATTAGCAACGACATTATATGTTATCGTTTATTTATATGTGCAACGAAAGTTGATATGATTTGCAACGATTAAAAATGTTGCCTTTTATTTTAGTATTAGCAACAATATCCTCTCCGTTGTTATTAGGTTAATTTTTCGTTGCCAAATATTATATTTTTAAAGTCATTAGCAACAAAAATTTGTTGCTAAATGTATAAAAAAATTGTTATATTAAAATTATTGAATTATTGCCTTTTCTTTTGTTATGTAACGAATGTCAAAATTATTTTATAAACAAAAAATTATGTCTCAATAACCACATAACAAATTATGACAGAAATACAAAAAAACTAAAATATTATTAATTAAATAAAATCATCCGATACATCGATACATGATCATTCATCATCTTTACAATCAAACTTCGTAAGATGTTGCTAACAAAATGGAAAATAGCTCAAGTCGCATATATACAAATTTTCTACCATTGATTCATGCAAGTGTACAATCAAGCAAAGATTAAAAAAGTTTAGTAAAGATAATGATCTATGTGCCCCTAGTTGACGTGATGTCGGTACTCTGGACAATGGTATACCTGTAAGAGTACAAGCAATTTGCTTACAATCCCGTCCAAGTATGGTGTCAGGATCTCTGGTGTACAACTTTGCTGAAATTTAGCACTGCTGACGCAGCATGCGCCTGCAACATACAACACAAATGCTAATGGATGAAATAGATCATGTTAGCAGCAGAGTGAAGGGAGGAAAGACTAACACGATCCTACAGAATCAAGGTACAAATTCAAGGCTCCAACATAATACAATTCACAATCCTAATGAGCAATGTCATGATTGTTATGAGAGGATATCTCTAGTTGGTTCAGATTTTACACAGGTTGAGTAAATCCAAAATTGTCGCAAATAATTGCAATGCTAAAGAACATATACATACAATTCTCAATGAGGCAGACAAATACCAATCAATATATCCCACAAACCTGAATCCGGGGATTTTGGTAGTCATCCATGGTTGCAGCTAATACTGGCAGCACCAGATGATGATATTTAACTTGCAAGTTAGGACCCAAATCAGTGGACAATTGACCAACTGCATTAACAGTTGTCCACCGTACACGAGGCTTGGGATCTTGAAATGAGTTCAAAACCATAGACACCACCGGTTCCAAATTTTTCTCATTACCTGTATGGATCAAGAGAGACAAAATAAAAAACAGTAATATCAGAACATGCCATGCCATGCCATCCCATGGCCACAGTCCAAACTTTTAACTGTTATTGGGTTGATGATATACATGTCACGAAAAAAGGGCCATAAGTGTGAGTATTTTTAGAAACCTTCAAAAAGAACAGATTCAGCCTATGGAAAATCTTTATACAAGTTCTTCAAGGAACAATGACAAACAGAGGCTGCAGAATGGAAAACATGGACATCAGATACAAAATTCATATGCAAGTGTGTGCGCGCGTGTTCGATAGGGAGCGAGATATTACCAAGTCCACACTAACTTGCTTTCAATCCTCTACCGTATCTCGGCTACGGTTCCCGATTGATCAACCTGACACAACAATTCATACTGTAATTTTATTTTCTGGGTTGATTTCAAAAGAATTATATTTACACTACAAGGGATTGATTAGACTGTACGCAGCAAAGTTTATCCTAATAATCCAGAGCCACTCACTTTCTTACTCGTATGCAATTATATTCGCAGAAGGAAGGGGAATGAAAATAGAGAACTAATAGCCCATAAGGAACAGAAATCCTCCCAAGCAAAGAATTAGTTGAACAGTAAGAACAAGATGTATTTCATCAAAAGAATTGCAAGGGATGAACTTGGAAAAAGTGGTAGCATCGACTAATTTATGATAAGAGGTACGTACTTCAATTTCATTCATCAGTTTCATGGCCTCAATAATCCAAATGACCTGGCCTTTCTGCACTTCGTCTCCAACCTGCAGAAATGTAGATCAATAAAGGATGCCCGTAGTTATGAAAATGTTCTTTTTCATTATTTAAAAATAGAAGAAATCCTTGCTAAAACAAATGGTGGTTCTCCAGGTGCAGGAGACCGGTAAAAAGTTCCAGCCATGGGGTATTTCAGTGGCGAATGAGATGAATCACTTGATTTTGCAGGAGCAGGCAACTCAGTTACAGGAGCTGAAGTAGGGGCTGGGGAACTTGCCGTGGAAGGAGCGCTGATTTGGCTCGTCAGCAGTTGAGTTGGAAATACATAATGGGGTGGCATTGTGACGACAGCAGAGGCTTCTGGCTTCAAAAATTCCTTCTTTCTTATTGTAAGCTTACAACCAAACTGCTTCAGCTGCAACTCTGAATTCAACATTCTGCTCACAACAAATGATATCACTCTCGGCCAAAAGCCTATGCACACACATATATCAGCAAGCATATATAATGTAAACACATTTGTGTGAACTATTTGTCACTTACTTGACTAGGACCGATACTTCATTGATAAATGTTGAAATCGAGGATGCTTGTGGAATTGCAGAATTGAATCAACTTTTGGCAGTAACCTGATGATTGAAAGTTAGGCATGAGTAAAACTTTTGCAAAGAAACATGGTACCTCCTCCTCTTGTGGTCCAAAGTTACAAACAGAGTAATCATATAAACAAAGAGTTTTGCTATACTGAAAATTATCCATCCGAATGCACCTTTATGTACACAATTAAACACATGCATACAAGTACTTTTATGATATAATAATAATAATTGATTACCAAAACATTGGTGGTGCAATCAAATAAGTATTATAAATGATAACTCATTTTTTGATACACTCGTACCCAATGGCAAGTTGCTATATATCAAAAGTTCAATTCCATTAAGTTCCACAACAGCTGCTCATATGATATTTTCTTTTACAGTTATTAGAGTCATTACTATATTAATAATATGTGATACTGATGTCCAATGACAAGTTGCTCTGTTTATTACAAGGTCCAACGAATATCATCTTAACTAGTAACAAGTCATACAACGACAAAGAGATATTGTAATGATATAAAACTTATTTGTTATACCTCATTCTCCTTTGTGTACTCTCTTACATCATACTGATCTCCTTTGGTTACAACAAGATCACCTTTATCATTTGTCCTTACATCAAGACAAGCAATTACCTGACAAAGTAGTAAGATTGTTTAATACAACCCCTCTGCTAATCATCTATATTCATTCATTAAAATGAAATTCATCACTATTGAATATACAAAAAAATAACAACATACCCTCTTTGCAAGTTTTGAAGCCTTCCCTTCAGCTGGCTTCTATCTTCAGATAAGTTTGAATATTGTTAGTAGATAGCTTTAGGTGGAAAAAAGAGACGAAGGACAATAATTCACATGCAGCATACTACTTGTCAGCTCAAATATACATATAATGATGAAGAATGGTGCTGATCAAAATGAGAATATGAATTTATATATGAGAAGTAATCTCAGAACAGAGCTACAATTAAAGCAACCTTCCTTTCAAACTATGTCAACTCAACAAAATGATTTCTAGTCTTAACACTCGAAATACTTCAGACGTTGTTACTAATTCTGCTTCTACAGAGTTGATAAAATACAGATCTCATCACATCCTTGCACAATTCTGATTCTACAGAGGGAAAAGTGATTTGATAAAGATTATATGTCGGAATTCAGACTCAAACTATCGGCGCGCACACAGATGCATATACAATTATATCAACAAAGAGTTTTAGAGACCTTGAATCGTTTATGAAGACGAGATTGAAAAGCCTCAATGTCCTTGAGAATCTCCGAGTGTGAGCGATCCAACTGGCGCTTGATCGAGTCCAAGCGAGAAGAGGCGAGATGCTTCAGATCGGAAATCGAGTTTAGGTTTTTCAGAGTCGAGGGATTTGAGATAAAAGATCTGGAGCAAATTCAGATGAAATTATGTGTTTTTAATTTATATTATTCTATTGGTAAAGAATTAAATAAAAATTTATTTGATATTTATTAAAAAAAATATTTTATTTATTTATTTTTTTGACCAATTTTTTAATTTATATTATTATATTGGTAAAGAATTAAATAAAAATTTATTTGAAATTTATTAAAAATAAATATATTTTTCATTTAATTTTAAATTTTTTTGACCAACTTTTTAAATTTATATTATTATATTTGTAAATAATTAAACAAGAATTAATTTGATATTAATTACAAAAAATTAAATATATTTTTTATTTATTTTTTTGTTCTAGGCAAAGTTTTCTAATTTATATTATTATATTTATAAATAATTAAACAAAAAATAATTTGATATTAATTAAAAAAATAACTAAATATATTTTTCATTTTTTTTCTTATTTTTTGGCAAACTTTTCTAATTTATATTATTATATTTGTAAATAAATGAATGTTAATTTTATTATTTTTAATAAATATACTGATTAATGTTTTAATTTATAATTCGAATAAGTTTTTATTATTTTTAAAATATTAAATTTTAAAATGAATACTTTAATTATAAATATACCTAGAATAAGAAAAAAAAATAATGAGTGTTAAAGTATAGTATTAATGAATGAATGTTAATTTATTTATTTTTAATAAATACAATAATCAATAATCTAAATTAATATTCAAATAATTTTTTATCATTTTTGAAATTCTAAATTTTAATTTTAAAATGAATGCACTAATTAAAATTATAAATAGAATAAGAAAAAAATAATGAATTTTAAAGTATAGTTCATTAATTCTAAATTAATTCGAACCTAACACATTTTAATAATAAAATTATATTATCCATTGTTATTGCCTCCTGTTATCGCAAGTAAATTTTGAAAATATAAAATTTGTAACAAGCTAATACCTATATATATATAATTAATTTATATATATGTGACTTATTAATTATTGAATATAAGTTATTAATATATATATATATATATATATATATATATATATATATATATATATATATATATATATGAGTTCCAATTCATGACAACCGGTTGTTAGGAGTACTATTCCAGCAACTATCATCTCCATCATTTCCCATCATTGATCAATATAATTAATAGTTGAGTTTGAAAAAAATAAAAGTCTTACCGCTACAAGTTGTAGCGACAGTAATTACATTTACTTTAGTAGATTAATAAGTGTAATTACTGCCACTACAATTTTAGCGACAAGAATTTTATTTTTTTCAATCTCAGCCATTAATTATATTGATTAACGATAGAGATGATGGTTGCAGGAATAGTACTCCTAACAACTGTTTACATTGAATATATAATTCTTTTTTTCAAAATTATATTGTCTATTGCTCCTGCCTCTCGACATCGCAATTAAGTTTTTTAAGTAAACAAATTGTAACAAATTAATAATTATAGTTTGATAAGTTAATATATAGAGCAATATGGTCATACACAGCTGTGTATAATTTATTTGTGCATAGTCTATCAAAACTATGTCATTTTGAAAGTTTTTTTTATTTATTAAAAAAACAGTTTCATGACTTCTAGTATTTTGGCAGTTTTTTTTATTTTTTATGCATTAAATAAATTTTACTATCATCTATAAATATATAAATGTTTCTCTTTACAAAAAAAAGTATTTTTAAAAAAGTATTAGTATTTTTAGTATTTGATGTAAATATGTAATTATTATTTTAGTGTCGGGTAAGTGACTTTTAGTATTTTGATATGTTATACAACTATGGTAAAATTTTAGTATTTGAGTAAAATTTTAGTATTTTAGTATTTTGATTAAATGATGTAAATATGTTATGATATAAATATGATGAAAATATGATGCAAATGATGTAAATATGTAAATATGATAATATATTATGTTATGATGTAAATGATGTAAATATGTTATGATTTTAGTATTTTAATGATGTAATTTGATTTTTTGTTCTTTTGATTAATTAACAAAATAATTTGAATTTTAGTATTTTAGTATTTTTTTAATTAGTATTTGATGTAAATATGTAATTAGTATTTTTACTATTTTAGTGTCGGGTAACTAACTTTATAATAAAAAATCCTTATAGCTTAGTTGGTTTGAGAATTTGTTTAAGGAGAGTGGGAGGTCTAGAGTTCAATTCTCAAGTGGAGCATTATTTTAATTTATTTTTTAAAAAACCACGGGTCGGCCAAACTTTTTTATTATTAGTACTATTATAATTATTGTAATAATTATAATAATAATAATAATAATAATAATAATAATAATAATAATTAATAATAATAGTAATAGGAATAATAATAGTAATTATAATAATGATTAATAATAACAATAATAATAATAGTAGTAGTTATAATAATAGTAATAGTAATAGTAATAATAATTATAATTAATACTAACAATTATAATTATAATTATAATTACTATAATAATAACAACAATAACAACAATAATAACAATAGTAACAATAATAATTATTATAATAATAGTAACAATAATAATAAAAATAATATTAATAATAACAACAACAACAACAACAATAATAATAATAATAATAGAAATTATAATAATAGTAATAATTATAATTATTATAATAATAAAATTAATAATTATAAGATTAGTAATAATTATTCTAATAATAATAATAATAAAAATTAATAGTAATAGTAATAATAATAATAGTAAATATAATAATTATAATAATAGTAATAGTAATAGTAATAATAATAAAAAATATAGCGCATGAAGCATGAATTTTTTTTAATAATGACTTATAAGTAAAAAAAAGTTAAAATTTAAGTTATTGTCAAACACTAAATAATAACAAATGACTTATAACTTAGTTTAACTAACTTATATGTCATTGCCAAACACCCTCTAATACAAGATAGAAAGAGAAATTAATATTTTATTATAAAAAAAAATACAAGTCAAGAAAAAGGAGAATTTGAAAAATGGGAGTTAAAAAAAATTTACACACTATTGGTGCAACTTTATTGTTATTGTTATTATTTTTATTATTATTGTTATTAGTACTATTATTATTATTATTTTTATGGTTATTATTGTTGTTGTTGTTATTATTATTATTATTATTATTATTATTATTATTATTATTATTATTATTATTATTATTATTATTATTATTATTATTATTATTATTATTATTGTAGTATAACTTCTTGAGATTATATTAATGGTATGTAGTGAAGGAGAAGAAAGAAATATATGGGGGAAATCTCATGTTTTGATATAAATATTAATCCTTGTAAGATATTAACAGATAACTTGTGTTGCTCTAGCGGTCAAATGACCAAAGTTCCAAATGATAGGTCCCAGGTTCGAATATGTTTTGCATTATGATATAATTTTTAAATACTAAATATGAATATTTTTTTACAATTCTCCGAATACCGAATATGGTCTTACAAAAACATGCTTATTGGGATTATCTTAAATTAAGGCAACATTTTAATAGTCGTTGTAAAAAGTTGTATAAGATATGCAACGAAAATAAAAATTGTTGCCAATGAATGTGGTCCATATTAGGCAACGAAATATACAAACAAAAAATTTTCGTTGCCCACGATGAGGAGAAATCAAGTGGTTAGAAATTTTGCAACGAATTTCTAACGAATTTTGTTGCCAAATTTTGCAACGACTTATGAATTTCGTTGCAAAAAGTGAATGCCTGACACAATCTGCAACGAAGGACAAGTTTCATTGCTAAACATACACTTTTAGCAACGACTTATAAAGCTGTTGCTTGAAAAATCGTTGCTAAAGCCCCATTTTTAGCAACAAAAAAACTTTCGTTGCCCACGATGACGGGAAATCAAGTGGCCTAAAATTTTGCAACAAATTTTAAACGAAATTTTTTCCCGCCAATGAATTAGCAACGAAATTTTGGAACGACTTATGAATTTCGTTGCAAAAAGTGAAAGCCTGACACAATCTGCAACGAAGGACAAATTTCGTTGCTAAACATATACTTTTAGCAACGACTTATAAAGTCGTTACCTGAAAAATCATTGTTAAAGGATCATTTTTTTGTAGTGTATATATATACAAAGGAAAATAAAAGCCACGGAGTAAAGTTTGGGCATCCACAAGGAACACGACTCTCAACGTGAAGAACGGTGTATGCAAAGATGAAGAGAAAGGCTTTAAAGTGTGTAAGAAGGCTTACAGTGGACTGCCAAAGAAGACATCAATGACTTTAAATGGATGAACACTCGGCTCCCGCTGGTAAAAGTATAACAATATATAAGCTTATAAGTGTTTAAAATGAGAAAGCACTCAGTTTATAGTGTGTACAGAGAAAATTGGACATGACTTCCTCGCCTTTTCTCTATCAAAAATGGCTACCCCAAGCCCTCTATTTATAGAGGGGGGAGCTGCAGGTGTACCTGCGGCTGCCCGGGGTGCCCCAGGTTCCGCGGGTCCTGCCGTCTCAAAGTACGTGCACGCGTGCAACGTGATGTCCGCTCGAACTTTCAGAACTTCAATCCGGGCATCCGATCGATGTAACGACCCCAAAATAGGTCCATTCCATCCAACCCATTCTGAGTCGTCAAATACATGGTACAGAAAATAACTACAACTTTATTACAACAATTGTCGTGCAAAATACAACAACACATATGCTGTGAGTTTGGATACAAATATATACCAAATGTGACATTGGACACCATCATGTATCAGCACTTCACAAAGGTACCTTACATAAAGGTACAGTAAAAAACTGTTCTAGAAATTAGAATATTTGGGAAGTGCTCAAGGAAACCTTCGTACATGGGAGGCCACGCGTCTAGGTTATGATAGATATCATATGGCCACAGAATTATCCTTGGTTGACCCAATAGATCCCAAAGAAAAACGAGAAGATTACTATCATATTCTTCCCAATGGTGAGTCTTCTCTTGACTTATCATTATCTCCACTGTCTCTAATTGAGAATTATACTTCAAACAAACACCAAGATTATATAGGTAGTGCCCATAGATATACTCAGCAAGTGGATGAGCACAACCCTGTCCTATGATGACACGAGGTTGTATGTCATTAGACATCTTGTATGATAGTGACAAAACACCCTTCCAACGTTGGGTTCGCCTCACCCTATTTTCTTCACCAAATATAACTACTAAATGATGACCACCGTTCTATTCCCTTGTTACCCCCGCTCGACCCAGCTACACTCTTATTACTTGAAAGGAATTGTGAAGCAAAAGGGTGAGCACAACTAGCTCAGTAAAGAATATCATGACTAAAGATAATTAAATTATCAATAGCCTTCATCAATAATAAATCAGAGATTTAGAACATATGGTAAATGATAAAAATTTCAACCATAGTTGCAGCGGAACGAGCAATCCATTAGAAGAGTCAAATAGACTATAAAGTCTATTATCTTCTCCATATTAAAAATCCATCAACAATGTTTTATCCCTGTAACATCAATCAACAATTCTGGTCCACAATCATATGAATAACTCATAATCATAATTTTAGTTCTAAATTTCTCTTCTCATCTAGGACGAAGATAATTTTCATCACCTGAAACATCAAACATCATGGTTATACCAAATCACAGTTCCTGTTCATAATCATACTAATAACTTCATCTTTGCACTACGGGCTAAAGATATTCATCAACAAGTCATCTTTGCACTACAGGCCAAAGATATTCATCAACAAGTCATCTTTGCACTACAGGCCAAAGATATTCATCAACAAGTCATCTTTGCACTACAGGCCAAAGATATTCGTCCACAGTTCATCTTTGCATTACTGGCCAAAGATATTCAACAACAGGTCATCTTTGCACTACGGGCCAAAGATATTCATCAACAGACCATCTTTGCACTACAGGCCAAAGATATTCATCTACAATTCATCTTTGCACTACAGGCCAAAGATATTCCTCAACAATTCATATTTGCACTACATGCCAAATATATTAATGCCTCAAAGAATATATAATCATTTAAGAATTTATATAAACAATAATTATAACCATGTTGATCAATTCACCTTTGCACTTAAGCTTAAGATATTCAATTATAAATTCAATGGTCATGATCATACCAGTCACAATTCAACTTTGCACTACAGGCCAAAGAGAACCCTAGTCATGATCATACCAATAATCTACCCATCTTTACACTCCAGTGAAAGAGAATTTCAACATCAGGGTTATAAAAATGTTATATATGATGATAAAAATAATATGATCAACATATAGTTTTAATCTCAAGAGTAATATTCGTAACTCATGAATAGTAACTCGTGAATAGTAACCCTGACATGAAAAAGGTAGAAATTCCACAATAATATACATACCAATATTTCGGTATAATGATATTGAAAGAATAATATTCTTAAGCTTATAAACAATTTATTTAAATTGTTTACACTTTACTAATTAATGTATTTAATCATCATAAAATGCCAACTCTTACAATTTCATCATCAATAACCAAAACCCTCATCAAAAATCTGCATATACCTCATATAGGATTCTCAAGCCATAAAATCCTATTTTTCAATTTTCTTACTTCACAAAAATATATTTAATTCATTTACTCATAACTAGACCATTTTCATGAAAAATACCAAATCAGTTCCAAAAATATTTCTTTTCTGGGATTTAGCATAATATAGTCCCATAGTGAACATATATTTTTCTCAGAATTTTTAAAAGTCATTTACTATTTTTCATATGGCCAAAACAGCCGAATATTTAGACATTTATCAAAAATTATACTTTTGTCCAAAAATTCTGAAATTAACAGAGTATACTTCCATCATATACATGTACTCCCAATAAAAATTTTATCAATTTTGGAGTTAACCACAAGAAATTATAAGCAGTTACTTTTAAAATAGTCTTTTCTCATAAAATTCATAACTCTCAATCTATACATCCAAAAATCACCATTTTTGGACACAATCAATAAAACTCATCAAAATATCATTTCAAATTTTTCCAGAATTTTTGAAGTTCAGAAAAATTACGAAACTGAAAAACATAACAACCCTTAAAATCCCTTACTATCCCTTACTATCCCTTACCTCAAAAGAGCAGTACTTCTGACCGATATGCAAAGCCGAAGGAAACTTGCACTGAATAGCAACTCTCAAAGTATCTAAATACTCACAAAATATGCTTCATAATATAGAGAGAGAAAGAGAGAAAGCTTATGTTTCTGGTGTGATTTTCAATTCTAACTTAGCCCTCTATTTATAGGAAAATTTTGGTAGGTTTGACCTGCAACCTGATGGCTTTACCTGCTACTATTCCCACCCACCATATTTGAAATATAATTCAGCACATTTCTTCACCAACCACAAGTGGGGCCCACCAATTCTAGAATTTTCTACCAAAATGATAAACTCCGAAAATTCAACAATTTCTGAACCAGTCATCTCGTAAAATTCATAATAAATCATACGTTCATTTTTAACGGTTCAAAATTTGTGGACATATACTCAACTTATATATGTATAACATATCCAAAAATTACCACGATCCAACGGTCGGATTAAAAATTATAACCCCCGCAAAATATCTCAAAAACTCTGATTTTTAATACCTCCATTCCGACAAAAATACGGATAAAAATCTCAACATTAACTCCTTCATTTTTAACCACAAAAATATATCCCTCGTTTATATCCACATAAAATAAATATTTCCTTATCATATGAATCAATAATTAATTATTCACAAATAATATTACAGAATCACATTTATGACAACCAGGCCGTTCTCAGGAAAGAGGGGGCTTTCCAATAAGAATTTCTCCTTATTGACGCGCAATTAGATGACCAAACCTCTCCTTAGACAGAACTTTCTAGACATTGACAATAATGTTATCTAATAATATTATTCAAATAATATGAATTATTGATTTGATAATAGAAAATACTGTGCAGCAACAATTATTGAAACAACAATAATATAAAATATCAACGCAACAATTATTGAATCAATAAAATAAAATATTGAACAGTAATTACTGTAACAATTATTGAGTAGTGCCTTCCTCCGTAAGAATCAATAATTTCAAAAATACTATGCAATACCGTGTGCTACTGTGCAATAATGCGTATTACTGTATTTTAACCACCGGGTATTCCAACAGTGTTAACGGTAACAACTACGCCGTTATTTGTAAAAACTCAAATTTGTCATTTTCCTTCACCCGACAGTTATTCGTTATGGGGCCCACAAATAGCTGTGCCGTCGTACGAATATTCCCCGAAAGAAAGAATATTCCACGACCAAACGAATATTCCCCGACAACAATAATTATTTTATAACCACTTGCTTATTTTGAAAAAAAATTCATATTTCACCCATAACTTTAAACTTTTATCAATTTAACCATTTACTGAATAGTAATTATAAGAAAAATTGAATACTTTTATTTCATAAAATTCGGGGTCTTACAATCTCCCCTCCTTATGAAATTTCGTCCCCGAAATTTACGTACCTGGTATTTCAAAGAGTTGAGAATACCTTGCTTTCATTTCAGATTCCATCTTCTCTATCATCATGATTTCTCCATTGCTCATCTCCTGTATTTCAGATATCATTCTAGAATACAGCTTCAAAATAAGGGTTAATTTAACAAATTAACATATCACATAATATCTCGATATTATGACTGACCAACAAATAAGCTTAGGTAGGACACACTAGCAAAAGATTTACTCATCTCTCCCCTCCTAGTTGTATTCCCCGATCTCTGCCAGAGATCATATCCCCAAGCTCTGATACCAAATGTAACTCTGGACACCAACCTATGTCAGCACCTTACATTGATACCTATCAGTTTGCCACCGCAGAACGGCGTCCCCTACGGAGAGTCTGGCTTCGGTGCATCCCCCATCAACAGGAAGTCACCAGCGAGAGGCTCGGGGCTCTTTACTTATAGCTCTGATACCAAATGTAACGACCCCAAAATAGGTCCATTCCATCCAACCCATTCTGAGTCGTCAAATACATGGTACAGAAAATAACTACAACTTTATTACAACAATTGTCGTGCAAAATACAACAATACATATGCTGTGAGTTTGGATACAAATATATACCAAATGTGACATTGGACACCATCATGTATCAGCACTTCACAAAGGTACCTTACATAAAGGTATAGTCAAAAACTGTTCTAGAAATTAGAATATTTGGGAAGTGCTCAAGGAAACCTTCGTACATGGGAGGCCACGCGTCTAGGTTATGATAGATATCATATGGCCACAGAATTATCCTTGGTTGACCCAATAGACCCCAAAGAAAAACGAGAAGATTACTATCATATTCTTCCCAATGGTGAGTCTTCTCTTGACTTATCATTATCTCCACTGTCTCTAATTGAGAATTATACTTCAAACAAACACCAAGATTATATAGGTAGTGCCCATAGATATACTCAGCAAGTGGATGAGCACAACTCTGTCCTATGATGACACGGGGTTGTATGTCATTAGACATCTTGTATGATAGTGGCAAAACACCCTTCCAACGTTGGGTTCGCCTCACCCTATTTTCTTCACCAAATATAACTACTAAATGATGACCACCGTTCTATTCCCTTGTTACCCCCGCTCGACCCAGCTACACTCTTATTACCTGAAAGGAATTGTGAAGCAAAAGGGTGAGCACAACTAGCTCAGTAAAGAATATCATGACTAAAGATAATTAAATTATCAATAGCCTTCATCAATAATAAATCAGAGATTTAGAACATATGGTAAATGATAAAAATTTCAACCATAGTTGCAGCGGAACGAGCAATCCATTAGAAGAGTCAAATAGACTATAAAGTCTATTATCTTCTCCATATTAAAAATCCATCAACAATGTTTTATCCCTGTAACATCAATCAACAATTCTGGTCCACAATCATATGAATAACTCATAATCATAATTTTAGTTCTAAATTTCTCTTCTCATCTAGGACGAAGATAATTTTCATCACCTGAAACATCAAACATCATGGTTATACCAAATCACAGTTCCTGTTCATAATCATACTAATAACTTCATCTTTGCACTACGGGCCAAAGATATTCATCAACAAGTCATCTTTGCACTACAGGCCAAAGATATTCATCAACAAGTCATCTTTGCACTACAGGCCAAAGATATTCATCAACAAGTCATCTTTGCACTACAGGCCAAAGATATTCGTCCACAGTTCATCTTTGCATTACTGGCCAAAGATATTCAACAACAGGTCATCTTTGCACTACGGGCCAAAGATATTCATCAACAGACCATCTTTGCACTACAGGCCAAAGATATTCATCTACGATTCATCTTTGCACTACAGGCCAAAGATATTCCTCAACAATTCATATTTGCACTACATGCCAAATATATTAATGCCTCAAAGAATATATAATCATTTAAGAATTTATATAAACAATAATTATAACCATGTTGATCAATTCACCTTTGCACTTAAGCTTAAGATATTCAATTATAAATTCAATGGTCATGATCATACCAGTCACAATTCAACTTTGCACTACAGGCCAAAGAAAACCCTAGTCATGATCATACCAATAATCTACCCATCTTTACACTCCAGTGAAAGAGAATTTCAACATCAGGGTTATAAAAATGTTATATATGATGATAAAAATAATATGATCAACATATAGTTTTAATCTCAAGAGTAATATTCGTAACTCATGAATAGTAAATCGTGAATAGTAACTCATGAATAGTAACTCGTGAATAGTAACCCTGACATGAAAAAGGTAGAAATTCCACAATAATATACATACCAATATTTCGGTATAATGATATTGAAAGAATAATATTCTTAAGCTTATAAACAATTTATTTAAATTGTTTACACTTTACTAATTAATGCATTTAATCATCATAAAATGCCAACTCTTACAATTTCATCATCAATAACCAAAACCCTCATCAAAAATCTGCATATACCTCATATAGGATTCTCAAGCCATAAAATCCTATTTTCCAATTTTCTTACTTCACAAAAACATATTTAATTCATTTACTCATAACTAGACCATTTTCATGAAAAATACCAAATCAGTTCCAAAAATATTTCTTTTCTGGGATTTAGCATAATATAGTCCCATAGTGAACATATATTTTTCTCAGAATTTTTAAAAGTCATTTACTATTTTTCATATGGCCAAAACAGCCGAATATTTAGACATTTATCAAAAATTATACTTTTGTCCAAAAATTCTGAAATTAACAGAGTATACTTCCATCATATACATGTACTCCCAATAAAAATTTTATCAATTTTGGAGTTAACCACAAGAAATTATAAGCAGTTACTTTTAAAATAGTCTTTTCTCATAAAATTCATAACTCTCAATCTATACATCCAAAAATTACCATTTTTGGACACAATCAATAAAACTCATCAAAATATCATTTCAAATTTTTCCAGAATTTTTGAAGTTCAGAAAAATTACGAAACTGAAAAACATAACAACCCTTAAAATCCCTTACTATCCCTTACTATCCCTTACCTCAAAAGAGCAGTACTTCTGACCGATATGCAAAGCCGAAGGAAACTTGCACTGAATAGCAACTCTCAAAGTATCTAAATACTCACAAAATATGCTTCATAATATAGAGAGAGAAAGAGAGAAAGCTTATGTTTCTGGTGTGATTTTCAATTCTAACTTAGCCCTCTATTTATAGGAAAATTTTGGTAGGTTTGACCTGCAACCTGATGGCTTTACCTGCTACTATTCCCACCCACCACATTTGAAATATAATTCAGCACATTTCTTCACCAACCACAAGTGGGGCCCACCAATTCTAGAATTTTCTACCAAAATGATAAACTCCGAAAATTCAACAATTTCTGAACCAGTCATCTCGTAAAATTCATAATAAATCATACGTTCATTTTTAACGGTTCAAAATTTGTGGACATATACTCAACTTATATATGTATAACATATCCAAAAATTACCACGATCCAACGGTCGGATTAAAAATTATAACCCCCGCAAAATATCTCAAAAACCCTGATTTTTAATACCTCCATTCCGACAAAAATACGGATAAAAATCTCAACATTAACTCCTTCATTTTTAACCACAAAAATATATCCCTCGTTTATATCCACATAAAATAAATATTTCATTATCATATGAATTAATAATTAATTATTCACAAATAATATTACAGAATCACATTTATGACAACCAGGCCGTTCCCAGGAAAGAGGGGGCTTTCCAATAAGAATTTCTCCTTACTGGCGCGCAATTAGATGACCAAACCTCTCCTTAGACAGAACTTTCTAGACATTGACAGTAATGTTATCTAATAATATTATTCAAATAATATGAATTATTGATCTGATAATAGAAAATACTGTGCAGCAATAATTATTGAAACAACAATAATATAAAATATCAACGCAACAATTATTGAATCAATAAAATAAAATATTGAACAGTAATTACTGTAACAATTATTGAGTAGTGCCTTCCTCCGTAAGAATCAATAATTTCAAAAATACTATGCAATACCGTGTGCTACTGTGCAATAACGCGTATTACTGTATTTTAACCACCGGGTATTCCAACAGTGTTAACGGTAACAACTACGCCGTTATTTGTAAAAACTCAAATTTGTCATTTTCCTTCACCCGACAGTTATTCGTTATGGGGCCCACAAATAGCTGTGCCGTCGTACGAATATTCCCCGAAAGAAAGAATATTTCACGACCAAACGAATATTCCCCGACAACAATAATTATTTTATAACCACTTGCTTATTTTGAAAAAAAATTCATATTTCACCCATAACTTTAAACTTTTATCAATTTAACCATTTACTGAATAGTAATTATAAGAAAAATTGAATACTTTTATTTCATAAAATTCGGGGTCTTACAATCGAGGTGTATAAGACCTTTTTTGGCATGCTGTTGTTAAGAGATACACAATGACATGGGATTAGAGGTTGTACGAAGTTCACAAAGATGGGATCATGCCTTTGGTCTTCAAGCTTCAAATTCTATCCGGTGTGTTATCTTGTGCAATAGTCACTCGGGATTGGCGCTCTTTGGTTCTTGTAGGACATTATTGTGTATGTATGTATGAATATTGAGATGACACAAAGTGGGATTGAGATGGTAAAATAACGGTTCTGCCTTTCACCGGGGTTATCTCCGGCTTGAGCTGATTTAGCAGTCGTTGCTCAGGGTTATCTCTGAGATTGGACTGCTGCAGGTGTTGACCGTCCTCAGGGTTGTTTCTGAGATGTGCCTGACTTCCCGGGGTTATCTCCAGACTTAGGAAATGAGTGCCTCGGGGCCATTGCCGAGTGTTTAAAGCTGATTGCATGGGTTTGAAACAAGCTTTTCCGGGGTTATCTCCGAAACTGCTACTGCATGCCTCGGGATTGTCTCTGAGGTTGGCACCATCTCTCCCGGTGTTGTTTTCGGGACTGAGACTGAGTATCTCGGGGTTATCTCCAAAGATGACACAGTCTTCTCCGATGTAATTTTCGGTACTTGAACTGCATTCCTCGGGGTTATCTCTGAGGTTAAAGTTGGAACTCCCGATGTTGTTTCTGGGGTTGAGGTTGAAACTTTCGGTGGTATTTTCGGGATTGAGCTGGATGTCTCGGGGTTATCTTCGAGATGGTAATACTGAATATCCCAGGGTTGTCTCTGCGATTGAACTGAGATGTCTTCCAGGGTTATCTTTGCAAGACGATTCTGCCATCTTGCAATGTCAGTAACAGGTATACAAAAAATTTTGAGTGTATACATTAACTTCCGAGCGCAAACTACGCAAAACGGCTCAACAGACTGCTTGTCGGAAACCCAGAAATGCCATTTCGGCCATGGACCCATCTTCTCGGAATCAAAAAAGGGTAAATCCTATGTCATTACGTAGCTCTCGGAAAGAGCTTTCTGGAATGGTATGGCACGCTTCCATCGAACTCCCGAATTGAAAGTTATGAAAGTTCGAGAGAAGAACACGTTGTTCGAGTGCACGTACTTCGAGACAGCGGGACCTACATTGTTGGGGCACCCCGGACAGCCGCAGGTACACCTGCAGCTCCCCCCTCTATAAATAGAGGGCTTGGGGTGGCCATATTTGCAAGGGAAAAGGAAAGGAAGCATTGTCCAATTTGCTCTGTACACACTATAAACTAAGTGTTTTTTCATTTTAAACACTTGTGAGCTTATATATTGTTATATTTTTACCAGCGAGAGCCGAGTGTTCATCCATTTAAAGTCATTGAAGTCTTCTTTGGCAGTCCACTATAAGCCTTTTTACACACTGTGACACCCCCGGATCCGGGTACTTGAAACCCGAACTCGGTGTTTCACGATACCATTTCTATGAGCGGAATAATACTAATAATAATAACAATAATATAAAAATCAAACTTAATTTACATATATTAGAGTCTAATCCCAAGTACGCAACCTTTACTATAATTCTTTACATGATATATAATACATATCATTATCTTAATACAGTTTAACTATTACAAAAGATACCATTAAACATATTCTGTTTGCTTTCCTTTTCACTTGTTCTTGGCCGAACCTTCGAGTTGATCATGCATAGCTGAAAACATTTAAATTTAAAGCAAGAATGAGCATTTGGGTGCCCAGCAAGTAATAACAATTATAAATATATTTAGCTAAAAGAATTAAATATTTTCTTTGTACATCACTTCTACAACAAATTTATAGTTGTGAAGTAAACTGAACCGAAAATAATAACATAACAATTCTATCTCAAATTTTTGAAACTACGTATTGACTATATAGGGGGTTTAGTTGACATACTATGAACATTGTTTTAAATTTTCGATAAGGTTTAGAAGAACTTCATCTGCAAACTGTCATAACTTACGGGCGCAAGGGTGTACATCCCATGGGCCCTGTATTGATCAATACTACATTGCAAGAACGATATGATCGTTCACTTTGTCCGCCTTGAGCGCATAAAAGTTTTTCCTTGATCGGGATGTTCATACTTAGTCTGGAATCCAAACCAAAACAATTTGATTGGATGCAAAAAGGTTTTAACTTATTCAACGATATTTCTGAATCGGTGTCTAGCTGGGTCAAATAGCTTAGACGACTTTTTATATATATATATATATATATATATATATATATATATATATATATATATATATATATATATCAACATGTGTTTAACTAAAATGATTATCTAAGTAAGGACATTTGTATAACCCTATTTCAAAATTAATGAACAGAATATATATATATATATATATCAGTTATATAATATAATATCATGTTGATAACAATGATCGGATATAATATATACGACAATATGGTTAATAATCTAATACAATATTAATATAATTTTGAAACCTTCTTACTCATGTCAATTGCATAAAGGAAATGCAAAGGTAGGATACTTGCCTAGTCTGCTGCTTACAATACGTAACTTAGATTTATCTTTTATATAACAACCTATTAGTAATAAGTTCATTTTACTGATTAGAATAACATATCGTAACACATAATACTGCTTATTACAGTCAGCACATAACCTAATCACATTGTCATACATATTCAACAGTCATTGAATCACAAACAAACATTAATACAGTCAAAATATCTAAGTCCGGATCAATTTCTGAAACATGTCGGTGTATCGACAGTTTTATCGGGTAATTATCGAGTCTAAGACACTATCCTGTTGTTCAATATAGGTAAGTATCAGTCATATTATTTTTAAATGACTTATAATAATTTTTAAACATTTATTATAATTTATCATGAATTTTTAAACACCGGAATCATTATTAATTAATTTAAATATTAAATACTTCTATTATCATTAATATTTAATTAATATTAAACTATTAATGAAACCATTACCAAAAAACATAAATTTATTTATAATAACTCAAAATATTTTTAAAGTACTAATATTACCCTTAAATGATTTTTAAAACATTTAAAATCATTTTTAAATAATTACTATTAATATTAAAATATTAATGAACTATTTATCCAAATATTAAAAGTCATTAATTATAACTTAAAATATTTTTAATTCATTTATATCTATTTTAAATGATTTTTAAATTAATAAAACCATTTTAAAACTATTTATTTAATATAATTACTAAATAAATTTAATATCATTAATAATAAATTAATAATCATTAATATTAAATTATTAATAAAATTATCTTTTAAATATTAAAAGTTATATTTTATAATTTAAAATACCTTTAAACAATTTATTATCATTTAAAATAATTTTTATAATATTAAAATCATTTTTAAACTAATTTGTTTAATATAATTATTAAATAACTTTAACATCGTTAATAGTAAATAATTAATAAAATTTTCCTTTAAATATTGAAAGTTATAATTTATAACTTAAAATATTTTTAAAATCTTTATTTTCATTTAAAAATGATTTTTCTAATATTAAAATAATTTTTAAACTAATTTATTTAATATAAGTATTAAATAAATCTAATATATTAATATTTTTAATGACAAAATATCCAAAGTTATATTTTATAACTTAAAATATTTTTATAACCTTTATATAATTTTTAAATCATTAATTCTATCATTCATCATTTATTTAATACATAACTTAAATATCATTAATATTAATTTATTAATGACATTCATCACAAAATATTATAAGTTATCAAAAATAACTTAAACTATTTTTTTATACCATAATATAATTTTAAATGATTTTTCATGTATTAAAATCATTTTTAAAAAATTTATTTAATATTATAATTAAATAAATTAAATACTTTTAATATTCCAAAAATATTAAATATTTATGAAATATATTCAAAATAATAAAAAACTAATTTTCGGATTTTAAAATAATTTTGAGAAATTTATTTTGTATTTTTCATAATTAAAAACTAATTATTACTAATTATTTAATAAAAATATAATTTTTATATAGAAATAGTCACTAAAGACCACCTATAGCGACAGAACCGTCACTATAGGTGTTCTTCGTGTTCATCTTGAAGCCCAGAAATGCATAGTCAGTGATCGAGTGAGCTTGTTTGACCAATATTAATTCTCAAGATATTGTGTTTCTGGGAAATATAAAGGTCAGATCTTGTAGACATGGTGTACTACTACAAGCTCAACCAATAAAAACGATTAAACAACATAAAATCAAAGAGATCTAAGCAGGCAAAGTCATTGTCAAAGATGATCTGGGTTTTCTAAGTAACCCAAAAACCCAGACAGTGCCATGGTGTTACTTTGAGGCCCGATTATCATACGGTTCTGAGATTAATTAATGCGATCTAAAAGTTCTACCCAGTAGAAGAGATGTTAGGGTACAAATATCAAGCACTGAATCATATTAACAACATCACATGGCCAAAACATCAAAGATCAGCGAGATCAAAAGCTTTGAACACCTGGGAAATCTGGGTTGCCCAGATTTTCAGTTTTCGTGGTCGATCAACTACCTTTGACCAGGATTATTTTATAACTTGTGCATGATCTGGTACTACTAAAAGTTTCAGAACACAGATCTCACATCATACAACAAGATCAAACATTGAAACAACAAAAAAACTTAATAACCAAAGATCTTTGGGGTCTGACATTTGACTGTCAGACCCAAAAATAACATTTTCCATATTTTGAAAATTTTCAAATTCGTGCACTTTGATGTTATGGATCTAGCATGTGCCAACCCAGATCACTTATAGACACTACATAGAACATATTACAATGCATGAACACAACTTTTAATAGAAGATCAAGGTCGAATTTTTGATTAGGGTTTTATACCTTTATGCATCAATTCTTGATTCTGAGCTTCAAGATCTGTTATGGTGATAGTGGGGCTTGGATTGGGGACTGAAACACTTGCAAAATTCGTGGGTTTGGGTGAGAGAGAAGTCTAGGTTGAGTGTTGGTGAATAATGCAATAAAATGAACACTTTTCTCTCACACGATCTTTATATACTAGCTAGATGCAATGAATACTTGCTAAGATATATGGCTGATATAAGTCACATGGCAAGTCAATGGTTGGTCACCAACTACATTATAGCTGGATTTACAAGTTTTGTCCAATAATGCAACAAGGGGTAAAATTGTCATTAGCCCTATGAATTTAATGGCATTTTAGTCATTGGTCTAACCCTTAGGGTTTAACCCTAAGGTTTAGCATAAAATTGAAGCATTTCTAGTTTAGGGTTTATAAAATAAAATAAAATTTTAGTTTCTAAAAATTGTAATTAGGGTTTCTTCATATAGTTTAGGATTTTAAATTACTTAAAATTTGAAATTAGGTTTAATAGCTCGCTAATTAGCATTAAGGCTTAAAATTAGTAATTAGGGTTACCCTTTTAGCAATTAGGGTTACAATTATATAAATTAGGGTTTATAATATAAATATTAGGATTTTCTAGAAATTTAATATTTCTAAATATTAATTAGGGTTTACCTAATCAATATAGAATTTTGTAATACTTCACCTTAATCGTAATCACACAGTTACATTGCAGTTTCGAACTCAAATTGAGTTTTAAATTAGGGTTTCTAATTAAGGTTTCTAACTTTTAGAAATAAGGGTTTTTAAGTTTAGAAATTAGGTTTTTCCTAATTATTATATAAATGTATAATAACTGTCATTAGACATATTAACATAGTATTATAACAACAAAATGACTTAACAAATTCTTTAAAGTCGTAATTGACTTTCGAATTAGGGTTTCTAATCAATTAGCGTCCATAAATATTAATTAGGGTTTTCCCTAATTAAAAATTTTATTCTATCATACATGTCATTATTCATATAACACAGTGACTTAACAGATTTTGAAGTCTTATTTAACTGCAAAACTAGGGTTTATCAGTAACACTATGGTTTGGTCATAATACACCATAATTGACCAACCATTAATAATACGTACATACAGTATATATTTATAATACTGGAAAATCAAAATATAATTAATATTATATTATTATTCTTATTTCTTGATTAAAATCCAAAATTAGGGTTTGGATTCCATATCTGATTTTCATACATATACATCCCATTATTAATTAAGTTAAATAATTAGCTTAATTAATTCTGAAATACATTCATATAATAAAAAAGTTATTATAATAATTCTATAACCATATCATATATTATTTAAATAATATATAACTATATTTTCATAGAAAATATTTAATAAAAATATTTTTACTATAAATTAATTATTATAAGAATATACTTTATAATAATCAATAATTATAAAAATAAAATTATTTGTAAATATTCATGTAAAAAATATATTTTTATTTACCACATAAATACATATACACATTATCTCGTACAAATCCTCGTCTTTAAATAAAAAAATTTATACGCAAATTTTTTTATTTAATTATATAGAAAATATCGGGTTATTACATTCACCCTCCTTTATAAAGATTCCGTCCCCGGAATCACCGTTTTAAAACCTATACATACTAGGGTACATAGCATACACAATCATTACGAGTAGATTTCGATCATAATTTGATCGAACCGATATTTAACTATTCAACATAAAGCTTATCTATCTGGCTACATGGAAATTTGATTTCTAAGAGAACTCAAATTCCTCCTTAAAAATAACCTATAAAATAACTTACTATACATATAAGAAAATAATATATAAAAAATAAAATTGGTTTGAATAATACCTGGAGTTGCATCCCCGGCTGCTACCGTATCTTGTAAATTCTTGTTGAAGACTCCTGCGGTTGGTTCTGTTGGCTTGTTTGTTGAAGTCGATCCCGTTATCGCCAACGTCCTGCTGCCTTTTTCCCGTACTTACGCTTCATGCTTCCATTCTCCTTTTCGAATAGTGCTTCACCTTATACTCCGTTGATCCTCTAAATCATGGCAGTACGACCGCCTTGAAGTCTTTGACGTTCGTCGATCGATTATCTGGCTGATCTTCCCGTGACTGGTATTTCGTTCTGCATAACTTGATTGTCCATATTCCCAAAATTCTATATCGGATTTGGTTGTCTTCCAGCTTTGTTGACAGGTTCTTCTGTCCTTTGATTTTGTTTTTGTATTGGCGACATTATCATAAATTATTCTTTATTAACTTACATTCTATGTGAGGGCCCCGAATCCAGGTCCCAAATCACCTCGGATCCGGTTCGATCATTCTATACAACTATTACTATTTGCGGAAGATATAAACATAAATTGTTTATACATTAAACTTACACACTTTTCCCCAAGGTCGAGTAACCTTAACTTAATATACATTACATAACTTACTTAACACATAACCTTAAAATACAACACTTATACAATTTAGCTGCACACATATCCTAAAGCTGGAACTGTCTTTAACCTTTCCTTGTATCCGACGCGTTCGTCTTAATCTGCAATGTTTTATCATGATATAGCAAGGGTGAGCATAAGGATTGCCCAGCAAGTTTAAATTCAATAATATAACGATATATCATGATTGAAAGAGTCTGAATAATAAGCTGGCTATAATTCAACAATATAATTGTGAACTAGCAGGAACAAATTTATGACTGAACAAGTATTATATATGAACAAATATATCTGAACCAACTGGTAATGAAGGTGATCAGCCTTTCATACCTGACTTATACATGCAATATGTATAGAGTACAATTCATGGCAACCAGCAATGATTAACCATAAGCTTATCCGAATGAAACACTCTTAGTAGAGTTAAGTAAAAACAAACTTGCTTGAACCGTTGATTACCGCTACGCAATTTATAACGCTTTGTCTGAACCTAATATATAAATAATATTGATTGCTAAGTTAGAATAATATCATCACAATTTATAAAATAACCTAAACACATTACACACATCCTTATCAGTCTCTAACACACATATGACTCGGTATCAAGTCAAACTATTGCAGTCTGAGTTGAACCCGACACAAAATTGACATCCCGATGGTCTAGTCGGACTTTCATCGAGTCTAAGTTCAATTAAACTCTGCCTTAACACCTAACAATTATCTCAGATAATTTTAATATCAGTCAAAATATTTTTCTAAGTCTTATAATAATTTTCTACGTAATAATTATCGTTCATCATTATTTTTCAATCATTCCTATTATATTTATATGATTTAAATACTTTAATCTCATATATTAAAAGTGTTTCTTGGACACAAAGTCAAATACCAATCCAGCAACCCAGATTTAGAATCCAGCAAGCTGGATTCTAAATCTAGTAACTAGATGGCCAATCCAGCAAACCAAACTGTAATCCAGCAAATTGGATTTCAAATCTAGCAACTAGATTGCAATCCAGCAAACTGGATTCAACATATTTTCAATTCAGCCAACTGTTTTTCAATCCAGCAAGCTGGATTCATCAGATTACTCAATCCAGCAAGCTGGATTCCATATCTTTAACACGAAAATACCAAATCAATTTATTATTTTTCCATCCTTTGCCCAAACACATATACTTATATTTCATACACAAAAAGTATTTTTCCATAATTTTCCAACTTCCTTTACGCTCTGTTTCTAAGTTTTGAATAGAAAAGAAAAGAATAGAAAACTTAAATTAGAACAGAAAAGAAAAGAATAGAAAATTTAAAGTTTTCCTTTGTGTTGTTTCTGAGTTTTTAATGGAAAAGGATAGAAAATTTAAAATTGAGGACATGAGTTGTAATTTAAAATTTATTATATTAAAAGTTGAGGATAACATGAGAATTATAAAAATATTACTTATTCTAATTTCTTTTCCGTCCAAATCATGCCAATTTTGGACAGAAAACTTTGGCAGGAAAAGTGGCCAAGTTTTCTATCCATTTTTTTTCTTTTCCGTTTATTAAAAAACTCAGAAACATAAGAATTGGAAAGAAAACTTAAATTTTTCGTCCATTTCTTTTCTTTTCTGTCCATTTTAAAACTCAGAAACAGAGCGTTAGTATTTTTCAAAAATCATTTTTAGTTAATTCCTTAAGAAATTAGCTACCTCGTGCTTAACTCTAGAAATTCTCATCTCTTGACACAATCTTATACATGTTAACGTGACACTCCAGTTTAAATTTCGTGGCTATCGGAGTTATAGAACTCCGGTTATAGCGATTTTTGTCGAAAAATTACAAAAATTGAAATGGTCATAACTTGGTCATTTTAAGTCGGAATGAGCTCATTTTTGGACATTAGGTACTTATTACTATATATTTTAATGTCCCAAAAGGCCGGAATTTTTCTAGCAAATTAAGTGGCCGAAATTGCCCTTTTAAAATTTTGGGCAGAAGCGTTTAGGCGTTTTGCAGTTTTGGAGTCCTTTGCTAAAAAAAGGACATACGGAAATCTACAACTCCTTTTTTAGTGATTCCACTTGGAGATGTTAGAAAACTTATAGATCTAACTCTAGAACTTGACCACACTCAAAAATTCGAAATATAATAGGAGATATGGTCGTTTGAATTTCATGCTTCGTTTTCACAAAAATCTGATTTTTAACTCTTTGTGAGTTCTAAGAAAACTTTTATGTTCTCACATAATAACCAACATCACTCATCATAATACCTACTAATACTTCATATACCCATGATTCTACCATCATACATGATTTATTTCATCAAACAATCATCAAACACAAGCTTAAACAATATCAAGGCTAAGAAAATTAGGATTTTCTACACTTTAAAAATCTAGCTTCACTTTTCTTGCTTTTGATCTAACTTTTGACACTTAAAATGGATAGATCCACACATAAAATACTCTAAATCATGTAGATCTTAGATTTTTGAGTTTGAAGCCTTAGATCTTTATTCCATTAAAGTAACTTAAAAAGGATAACTTAGGTTTGGTTTTATACCTTTGATTTCTTGACATATCTTTTTCTTCCAAGCTATGTGATGGATCTAGAATGACATGGAGGATCAAAATCCTCTTCCTTCTCTCTTGGGAGATGCTGAAAATGACTCTCTCTCTCTTTTTGATTTTCTTTGTTTTAACTAATAAGAAAAGAGAGAGAAATGGAATGGGTTTTTCTTTTGTTAGTAAAAGTATAGAGATATATTATGTATATCTAATAAACACTTCATCCAATATCTCTCTTGCTTTCTCCTCCTTAGTCAATTTAGTGTTGCTTGTACACTTAAATAAAAGTGTTGGTTGAACAAAACAATGACACATAAGGAGATTTGGTAGGAGTGGGTGACCAACTTAATAAATAATTTGCATGCTCCTCTTTTTTCCTTTCCCATCCGGCCAAGTGGCCTTAAGTTTGTCCAAGATTGATTTTTTTTTCTTCTCTTATTTAATATACACAAAGTCCAAAATACTCCCTCTCAAATGGGCTAAAAGTTGGGCCACTCAATTAATTCTTTTAAGCTTCTAAAATTAAAATGTTTGGGTTTTCTAAATTAATTCCTTGGGCCAAAATAAATAACATATTCCAATACCCTTAATATTACAATTTCCTAATTATTTAATAAGGGTTTTTATTTCCTCAATTATTACATAAATCCTTACTCATGCACATTTATTTCCTTAACCCAATTAGACTTGCTATAATTAGGTTATAAAATTAATTAATTGAAATGTGTAAAATAAATCTCTTGAAATTAGTATAAATTTTAAATACCAATATTCTCTCATACCATAACCCTTAAGTTAAATAAATTTTTTATTCCTAATATATAATTAGGATCACCCTAGTTTCTTTTATTTGTTTATATAATAAACAAGTATAAACCATCACATAATATTTATATTCACTTACTCACATAATCTTTTAACCCTTAGGTTTTATACTTAGCATTAGGGTTCTCAAAGAATTCGCTAGGGTTTTCTAACTGAACGTTGACATTCAAAAATAATATATACTTTAGGGTTTGTTACAGATATCGTTTATCTGGTCAACCCTTGACCCATAACCACCTCATGTACACATATACACAGAACATATTCACGTATTCTCTTAATCCTGAATAATTCACCTAAATCCTTCACATAATTTTGAAATCCTCAAAATTCATTTTTAAAAATATCAAACGCATACACTAATTTTCTGTCTAGGTTTTAATTTTTAACCCTAAAATTAATTTATAACAAATTTAAAAATATTCAAAATTCTCGGGTTGTCACATTCTAAACCTTATCGTATACGCGAAATTTTCTATTCAAATAGGCATGTACTCAAAATATTAGACTTTGACAACTTTGGTTTACCGTATTAACCTGTATTCAGATAAATATCTACTATCTTTATACCAACTTATTTTATTAATCCATCATAGATTCATATTCATAATACTTGACATACCTTAGCACATATTGCTTTAAACATCCGCTATCCCTTTGTGACTCAATAGTCGGGAATAGCTGCCACAACTTATATAAAAGTTAAAAATATTATCTTATACAGACATACCTATCATGTACACAACATAGAATCATACATAGTAATACTAATACTACTTATTTCTTACGCCTTCACTAATAATCAATTGCTTAGTAATCTATATAGTCCCATTATCCTCAATAATCCTTTTACACCTAACTATACTTAGTTCGTCCAACTTACAACACATTATGAGTTTAAGAACTCACCACAAACATATGAGTTTAAAAACTCGACATTGACCACATATTCTTTAACTATAATATGCCTAACTGCTACATTATCGTTTCTGGGTCCAGTACTATATTTTCCAAAATAACCACCTCATTGAGTTAGCTTTCAATGTGAGCCTCTATTTCAGCTATTAGCTTTGACATTGGCTCGGTTATGAAAATTAAATCTTTCTTTACAATCTGAGGATATCCCAATTCTTTTTCCACCTAATATCTACACAAAACTATCTTGATTATCACGTAGTATATACACACGGCAAATAATAGTTTTATATAAGTTATCTTTTATTTTGTTTGAAGATGAATTTATTCAATTCATCTCCTTATAAACTCTATATGAGTTATTTAAATTTTTAACGTTTTCCTCTGTTCTAAGGTTATAGCCTAAGGTCTTTCCCACCTAAGGTTTCAAACCCTAAGCTCTGATACCATGATGTGATGCCCCTAGATCCGGGTACTTGAAACCCGAACTCGGTGTTTTACGATACCATTTCTATGAGCGGAATAATACTAATAGTAATTACAATAATATAAAAATCAAACTTAATTTACATATATCAGAGTCTAATCCGAAGTACGCAACCTTTACTATAATTCTCTACATGATATATAATACACATCATTATCTTAATACAGTTTAACTATTACAAAAGATACCATTAAACATATTCTGTTTGCTTTTCTTTTCACTTGTTCTTGGCCAAACCTTCGGGTTGATCATGCATAGCTGAAAACATTTAAATTTAAAGCAAGAATGAGCATTTGGGTGCCCAACAAGTAATAACAATTATAAATATAATTAGCTGAAAGAATTAAATGTTTTCTTTGTACATCACTTCTACAATGAATTTATAGTTGTGAGGTAAACTGAACCGATAATAATAACATAACAATTCTATCTCAAATTTTTGAAACTATGTATTGACTATATGTGGGGTTTAGTTGACATACTATGAATATTGTTTTAAATTTTCGATAAGGTTTAGCAGAACTTCATCTGCAACTGTCATAACTTACGGGCGCGAGGGTGTACATCCTATGGGCTCTGTATTGATCAATATTACATTACAAGAACGATATGATCGTTCACTCTGTCCGCCTTGGGCACATAAAGGTTTTCTCTTGATCGGGATGTTCATACTTAGTCTGGAATCCAAACCAAAATAATTTGATTGGATGCAAAAAGGTTTTAACTTATTCAACAATATTTCTGAATCCGTGTCTAGCTGGGTCAAATAGCTTAGACAACTTATATATATATATATATATATCAACATGTGTTTAACTATAATGATTATCCAAGTGAGGACACTTGTATAACCATATTTCAAAATTAACAAACAGAATATATATATGAGTTATATAATATAATATCATGTTGATAACAATGATTGGATATAATATATACGACAATAGGGTTAATAATCTAATACAATAATAATATAAATCTGAAACCTTCTTACTTATGTCAATTGCATAAATAAAATGCAAAGGTAGGATACTTGCCTGGTCTGCTACTTACAATACGCAACTTAGATTTATCTTTTATATAACAACCTATCAGTAATAAGATCATTTTACTGATTAGAATAACATATCATAACACATAATACTGCTTATTACAGTCAGCACATAACCTAATCACATTGTCATACATATTCAACAGTCATTGAATCACAAACAAACATTAATACAGTCAAAATATCCAAGTCTGTATCAATTTTTGAAACATGTCGGTGTACCGACAGTTTTATCAGGTAATTATCGAGTCTAATACACTATCCTGTTCTTCAATATATGTAAGTATCAGTCATATTATTTTTAAATGACTTATAATAATTTTTAAACATTTATTATAATTTATCATGAATTTTCAAACACCGGAATCATTATTAAATGATTTAAATATTAAATACTTCTATTATCATTAATATTTAATTAATATTAAACTATTAATGAAACCATTGCCAAATATATTAAAGTTATTTATAATAACTCAAAATATTTTTAAAGTACTAATATTACCTTTAAATTATTTTTAAAACAATTAAAATTATTTTTAAATAATTACCATTAATATTAAAATATTAATAAACTATTTATCCAAATATTAAAAGTTATTAATTATAACATAAAATATTTTTAATTCATTTATATCCTTTTTAAATAATTTTTAAATTAATAAAACCATTTTAAAACTATTTATTTAATATAATTATTAAATAAATTTAATATCATTAATAATAAATTAATAATCATTAATATTAAATTATTAATAAAATTATCCTTTAAATATTAAAAGTTATATTTTATAACTTAAAATACCTTTAAACAATTTATTATCATTTAAAATGATTTTTATAATATTAAAATCATTTTTAAACTAATTTGTTTAATATAATTAGTAAATAACTTTAACATCATTAATAGTAAATAATTAATGAGATTTTCCTTTAAATATTGAAAGTTATAATTTATAACTTAAAATATTTTTAAAATCTTTATTTTCATTTAAAAATGATATTTCTAATATTAGAATAATTTTTAAACTAATTTATTTAATATAAGTATTAAATAATTCTAATATATTAATATTTTTCATGATAAAATATCCAAAGTTATATTTTATAACTTAAAATATTTTTATAACCTTTATATAATTTTTTATATAATTTTTAAATCATTAATTCTATTTTTCATCATTTATTTAATATATAACTTAAATATCATTAATATTAATTTATTAATGAAATTCATTACAAAATATTAAAAGTTATCAAAAATAACATAAATTATTTTCTTATACCATAATATAATTTTAAATAATTTTTCATGTATTAAAATCATTTAAAAAAAATTTATTTAATATTATAATTAAATAAATTAAATACTTTTAATATTCCAGAAATATTAAATATTTATGAAATATATTCAAAATAATAAAAAACTAATTTTTGGATTTTAAAATAATTTTTAAGAATTTATTTTGTATTTTCCATAATTAAAAACTAATTAATACTAATTATTTAATAAAAATATAATTTTTATATAGAAACAGTCGCTAAAGACCACCTATAGCGACAGAACCGTCGCTATAGGTGTTCTTCGTGTTCATCTTGAAGCCTAGAAATGCATAGTCAGTGATCGAGTTAGCTTGTTTGACCAATATTAATTCTCAGGGTATTGTGTTTCTGGGAAATATAAAGGTCAGATTTTGTAGACATGGTGTACTACTAAAAGCTCAGCCGATAAAAACGATTAAATAACATAAAATCAAAGAGATCTAAGCAGGCAAAGTCATTGTTAGAGATGATCTGGGTTTTCTAGGTAACTCTGAAACCCAGACAGTGCCATTGTGTCACTTTGAGGCCCGATTATCATACGGTTCTGAGATTAATTAATGCGATCTAAAAGTTCTATCAAGTAGAAGAGATGTTAGGGTACAAATATCAAGCACTGAATCATGGCCAAAACATCAAAGATCAGCGAGATCAGAAGCTTTGAAAACCTTGTCAGAGACACCTGGGAAATCTGGGCTGCCCAGATTTTCAGTTTTCGTGGTTGGTCAACTGACTTTGACCACGATTATCTTACAACTTGTGCATGATCTGGTCCTACTAAAAGTTCCAGAACATAGATCTCACAACATACAACAAGATCAAACATTGAAACAACAAAAAACTTAACAACCAAAGATCTATGGGGTCCGACATTTGACTGTCAGACCCAAAAACAACATTTTCCAGATTTTGAAAATTTTCAAATTCGTGCACTTTGATGTTATGGATCTAGCATGTGCCAACCCAGATCACTTATAGACACTACATAGAACATATTACAATGCAAGAACACAACTTTTAATAAATGATCAAGGTCGAATTTTCGATTAGGGTTTTATATCTTTATGCATCAATTCTTGATTCTGAGCTTCTAGATCTGTTATGGTGATAGTGGGGCTTGGATTGGGGACTGAAACACTTATAAAATTCGTGGGTTTCGGTGATAGAGAAGTCTAGGTTGAGTGTTGGTGAATAATGCAATAAAATGAGCACTTTTCTCTCACATGATCTTTATATACTAGCTAGATGCAATGAACTTGTTAAGATATATGGCTGATATAAGTCACATGGCAAGTCAATGGTTGGTCACCGACTACATTATAGCTAGATTTACAAGTTTTGTCCAATAATGCAACAAGGGGTAAAATTGTCATTAGCCCTATGAATTTAATGGCATTTTAATCATTGGTCTAACCCTTAGGGTTTGACCCTTAGGGTTTAACCCTAAGGTTTAGCATAAAATTGAAGAATTTCTAGTTTAGAGTTTGTAAAATAAAATTAAATTTTAGTTTCTAAAAATTGTAATTAGGGTTTCTTCATATAGTTTAGGATTTTAAATTACTTAAAATTTGAAATTAGGTTTAATAGCTCACTTATTAGCATTAAGGCTTAAAATTAGCAATTAGGGTTACCCATTTAGCAATTAGGGTTATAATTATATAAATTAGGGTTTGTAATATAAACATTAAAATTTTCTAGAAATTTAATATTTCTAAATATTAATTAGGGTTTACCTAATCAATATAAAATTCTATAATACTTCACCTTAATCGTAATCACATAGTTACATAGCAATTTCAAACTCAAATTGAGTTTTAAATTAGGGTTTCTAACTTTTAGAAATTAGGGTTTTTAAGTTTAGAAATTAGGTTTTTCCTAATTGTTATATAAATGTATAATAACTGTCATTAGACACATTAACATAGTATTATAACTACAAAATGACTTAACAAATTCTTTAAAGTCGTAATTGACTTTCGAATTAGGGTTTCTAATCAATTAGAGTCCATAAATATTAATTAGGGTTCAAAATAATTAGGGTTTTCCCTAATTAAAAATTTTATTCTATCATACATGTCATTATTCATATACCACAGTGACTTAATAGATTTTAAAGTCTTATTTAACTGCAAAACTAGGGTTTATCAGTAACACTAGGGTTTGGTCATAATATACCATAATTGACCAACTATTAATAATACGTACATATAGTTCATATTTATAATACTAAAACATCAAAATATAATTAATATTATATTATTATTCTTATTCCTTAATTAAAATCCAAAATTAGGGTTTGGATTCCATATCTGATTTTCATACATATACATCCCGTTATTAATTAAGTTAAATAATTAGCTTAATTAATTCTGAAATAAATTCATATAATAAAAAAGTTATTATAATAATTCTATAACCATATCATATATTATTTAAATAATATATAACTATATTTTCATAAAAAATATTTAATAAAAACATTTTTACTATAAATTAATTATTATAAGAATATACTTTATAATAATCAATAATTATAAAAATAAAATTATTTGTAAATATTCATGTAATAAATATATTTTTATTTACCACATAAATACATATACACATTATCTTGTACAAAACCTCATTTTTAAATAAAAAAAAAATTTATACGCAAATTTTTTTATTTAATTATATAGAAAATATCGGGTTATTACACACACTTTAAAGCCTTTCTCTTCATCTTTGCACATATCGTTCTTCACGTTGAGAGTCGTGTTGCATGTGTATGCCCGATATATATATATATATATATATATATATATATATATATATATATATATATATATATATATATATATATATATATTTACATTTCTGTCAGGCCTTGAGTTTACTTTGTGACCTTTTATAGCTTTATTTACATTTAGTCCCGCCTGAAGTTTACTTCGTGGCGGTTTATCATTTTTACTGCTTTATTTACATTTAGTCCCGCCTAGAGTTTACTTCGTGGCGATTGATCGTATTTATTGCTTTATTTATATTTTTGATCCCCCATGGAGACGCTTCGTGGTGGTTGATCGTGTCTATATATATATATATATATATATATATATATATATATATATATATATATATATATATATATATATATATATATATATATATATATATATATATATTTAACGCTTTTATATATTTACATTTCTGATCCCCCATGGAGGTGTTTCGTGGTGGTTGATCATGTCTCTATTTATATATTTACCACTTTTATATATTTACATTTTTGATCCCCCATGGAGGTGCTTCGTGGTGGTTGATCATGCCTGTATATATATATTTATAGCTTATATATATATATATATATATATATATATATATATATATATATATATATACTGCTTACAGCTTTCATATAATTTGCTACATCATGTGAGCCTAGGAATCATGTGATCACATATTCAGTCTACTGAATCTAGATTCGGTTCCTGTGATGGACATTTTTAGCTGTACATGGCTTGTAAATTATTCGCGTTGTTAGAATTTCCTTAGATGGCTCTCATGCCCACAAGGAGTTCGGCACTACTATGTATATTATTTTCTCGAAGATGCTTCGCATCTCAAAAATAAAAGTAATCAAGCCGAACACATAATTAAAATGGAAGTATCAAAGGCCTTAATTACTATTTGAGCATAAGGGTTTTGAAAAAATCTTTTTTTACAAAATATCACTGCTATATCCTATTTAAAACTGAATTTTTATATAAATTCAAACCCTTTGTATGTAGGTGCGAATGAGGCATAACACTACTTCCAAATAACTACACATTGATCCACGCACACGCACACACACACACACACACATATTCATATAACAGTTTCTTGAAAAGTGGCGGTCACCGTGGCAACACGGATGTTTGGGGGTGCCTAACACCTTCCCTTCGCATAAGCAAGTCCCCGGACCCTAATGAATCTCGGTTTCACAGACTCGTTTAGTAGTGTCACATCATTGGGTCAATGTACAAACCTTTTCTTGGTTGTGTTGGTACAACTATTTAAAAAACCAACTGGCGACTCTTATAGTCCAATCGTTGATATATAAATGTCGGACCTTTTCAGAACTTGGTTTTTTAAACAAATCTCACCTAACATGAGAACACCAAAAGACAAGAACAGAAAAGGGACAAATAAAATCCTGACATTGACATGTACTATGCCAACTCAGAAAAAGGGTTGGGGATGATGCAATGCGGATTAAACAAAACCCATATGGAGTAAGTATAAAGTTAGGATTATGTGGGATTTCAATTGAGGACTCATGTCAGTAACTAAGTTATATGAGTCCTTGTATGGACGGGGAATTTGTACTTGGTTTTAGAACCACTTAGCTTCCTATATCGATATAGTGGTTAAGTTGAACAATTCTTTGTATGGCCGGGGAATTGTCCTTGGTGTAACAACCGCTTAGCTTCCTATATTGATTAGTGGCCGAGTTTGGTTTGACAACCACTTAGTTTCTGGTATTGATAATCATTGAAATGTTTGTGTCGCGTTATTTGTTATATACATGTTGAGATGGTGATTCTTTTCTCATGTGTGTAACAGATAGGTAGAGGATAGGTAGAGAATATAAGGTTAGTTGTGAGTTCGTAAAACTCATACTTATGGTAAGTTCATGACTCATAATCATATGGTATGTTTAGAACTCCTCAGCAAATGGACGCCAATGGTCTAACTAGGATAAGTTCCTAAACTCGTATTATTATGGCAAGTTCCTAAACTCATAACGTGTGGTAAGTTTGATGAACTGGGGTATAACTTAGTGTGAATGGAGCATTGAGGATGATAGGATTAGATATAATTATTAAGTAGTGGATCATTAGTGGAAGCATATGTATTCAAAATCTTCTAGCTATGCTAGACTTCAAAATTTTTGACATCAAGCTAAATACGCACTATGTGCCTTCTAAAAATGAATTTTTACTCTCAACATATAGTGACAATTATGTATGTGTGGACTTTGGGACACTGACACATCGTTACCTGTTGAGATGATAAAACTGATTTGCGATGATTTTTGAACTGTTTAAAGTATAGTCTATGCTGATTATTTCGGCTAGATGACAATGATTTGAAATATCAACATGAATTTTATATCATTAATGCATCATGTAACCTGGTGCAAAGATGATAAAAATGATGAAGTTGTAAATACAGAAGTACTTAGTGTTGAATTCGATCTAAAAATCGTTGTCCCACTTTGCATGATGTGTTATGACAAAGTCACACAATGACAGAATCCTCAAACGGGTTGTAAACATATTACGGTATTATGATGTCGTAAAAATATTTTAAAAAAAATATTCAAAGATAATTAATTGCCAACGGGGTTTTGGCTATACATGTTTCGGTTGAAATTGAATTATTGGTATGAGTCTAACCTATTTGATTCAGCTAGACCAACGTTTATTAAATTCAAAGTGTTCTTTGAAAATTTTCCCGAACCAAATTGTTTTGGTGCGGAATCCTATAAAGACTAAGGTTAACATCCCAAAATTGGGAAACTTTTGTGCGCCCAAGGCAGATATGATGAACGAAAATTTTTTTCTAACGAGCAGTACTTAATCAGTACAAGACATAACGGGCTAATAACCCACCATGTTCGTAAGTCATGACGGTTTGCAAATGAATTTTTGTATAAACCTTTTCAAAAAATTAAAAATGAAAGTTCATAATCTATATGACTCCTCAGCATGATTTGAAAATTTTTACTCTTTAGAGTAATGTTTTGGGTAGTTTATGATGATGTGTATGAAATAGTATGAAATCTTTGTGTACGGGTAGAATCTGACATGATTGATTAAAGGTTATATTGAAAACCTAGTTCTGGTGAATGAAAGGAGTAGAGTGTAGTAGGCTATAATTTCAAGGATGAAATTCTCAGAAGAAGAGGTTAAATATATGTGCTTTTGTTGCAATAGTGATTCCGGGGACGGAATCCTTATAAGGGGGAAGAATGTGATATCCCGAAAATTTAGAAGATCTTGAATTATTAAATTAAAGGTTAAAGAATAAAACCTAGAGTGAAAATAGAGGAACGATTTAAAAGTTTTAAAGAAAAACCTATATGGTTTACTATTTGAATAGAATTGAGAAAATAAGGGTTATAAAATTCAAAACCTAGAATGAAATTATATTTGGAAGTATGTTAGGAAGGGGAATGATAATGATAAATACTTTGTGAATATGCGAGTAAATGAATATGAATATTATGTGTTTGTTTTTATTTGTTTATTATAAACAAATAAAAGAAACTAAGGTAACCTAATTATATATTTGGAATAAAAAATTTAATACCTTAAAGGTTATGGAATGGGAGAATAAAAGTATTTAAAATATATACTAATCCCAAGGGAATTATTTTATACATCCCAATTTATTAATTTTATAACCTAATTATAGCAAGTCTAACTGGGTTAAGAAAATAAATATGCATGAGTAAGGATTTAAGTTATAATTGAGGATATAAAAACCCTAATTAAATAATTAAGGAAGAATAAAATTAAAAAGTGTTGGACTATGTTAATTTACATGGCCCAAAGAATTAGATAGGAAGCCCAAAAGAATTTAATTCAAAGCCCAAGCTTAGCCCAATTGAAGAGGGGGTATTTTAGACATTTGACATACTAAATAAGAAATAAAATAAAAGAAAGACTTGGTGAAATAAAGGCCACTTGGACGGATGAAATGTGAGGAGGAAAAGGAGGGTGCATGTCATCAATTAAGCCAAATTTTTGCAAAAGATATTTTACCCACTTATATCTTATGTGTCATAATATTGCTAAGCCATTCATGTTAACTAACATGTGGGAGATAAAAGGCCAAATGGCTGGTGATTTATAGGAGAAAAAGAGAGGTGCATGTGGAGATAATTATAATATATCTAATAACAAGCTATCTTGTTTCTTTCTCTTTCATCTCTTTCATTTAACAAACATAAGAAATCAAATAGAGAGAGAGAGAGAGAGAAGAGAAGCTATTTCGGCAGCCCCTTAAAGGAAAAGAGAGAGAGAGTTTTGTAAACTATCAAAGCTCCATAATCAAACTTAGGAAGAAGAAGAAGGAAGCTCACAAGCAAAGGTATAAAATCTAACTAGATTATGTAATTTTATTTTGATTATTCTTAATCAAAACTTAGATTTATGTTTCTAAGCTCAAAAACCATGAATATACTTTTTAATAAGTGTTTTATGTTTAGATATACCCATATTAGGTGTTGATTGCTTTGGAAATTAAAAGAAAAGAAAAGTGATTTTTCTAGTTTATAAACCATCAAATTTCTATGTACTTTGGATTTCTACCGTTTTTGATCTACACCTTCTTTTTATAATCCGTCAAAGAGAGGTACTAGATGTATAAGTTACCTACTAAACCCAAGTGGTAGAACTCAAAAATGTTCAACTGTTTTAGTAAAAATAGTTTCGTTGTTAAAAAGGAAAACAAATTGTTTTGGTCCAGCCAATAATAGGGGTAGTTTCGTCATTTTTTTGACATTCAAAAATTCTGGAAAACCTTGGGATGATAATATGATGACTTTTCTAACATCTCCAAGTGGAATCACTAAAAAAGGAGTTGTAGATTTTCATATGGACTGTTTTTAGCAAAGTACTAAAAAATTAATTTTTCCAAAAAGCTACTGCTCAGAACTTTGCAAGGGCAGTTTTGGCCACTTAATTTATGAAATAAATTTTGGCCTTTTGGGACGTGAAAATATATGATATAAAGTAGCTCCTGTCCAACAATGAACTTATTCCGACTTAAAATGACCAAGTTATGGCCATTTCAATTTTTATGATTTTTGACGAAAACGGCTATAATCGGAGTTCTATAACTCTGATGGCCACGAAATTTAAACCGGAGGCTCACGTTAACATGTATAAGATTATGTCAAGAGATGAGAATTTCTGGAGTTTAACATGATAGGGATAATTTCTTAAGCTACACACTAAAAATAATTTTTGAAAAATACTAAAGGAAGTTGAAAAATTATGGAAAAATACTTTTTGTATATGAAATATATGTATATATATTTGGACAAAGGATAGAAAAATAATAAATTGATTTGATATTTTCGTGAAAAGAAATAATGAATCCAGCTTGCTTGATTGAAAATCTGTTGAATCTAGTTTGCAGGATTAGAAAGCAGTTTACTGAATTGAAAATCTGTTGAATCCAGCTTGCTGGATTGCAATCTGGTTACTTGAATTAGAATCCAGTTTGTTGGATTGCAATTTGGTTTACTGGATTGGGCATCTAGTTTCTGGATTTGAAATCCAGTTTACTGAATTTGGAGTCCAGTTTGCTGGATTGCAATCTGGTTTGCTGGATTGGTATGTTTGGATAATCCAGGTTGCTGGAATAGTATTGGTCTTATTAAATTTCAAAGAAGAACTTATAATATATAAGATTAAAGTGTTGAATCATAATGTATATGATATAATGATTAAAGAATTATCAAAGGATGATAATAATAATGATGTTTTAAGGAGTAATCTAATATTTGATTATGTAATAAGTGTTTAAGTTATATAATGACTGTAATTAACAGTAGTGTATGTGATGATATTATTCTAATTGGAAGATCGATATTATCAATATTAGGTCTTTCAGATGAAGCTAAATAGATTGCTTAACAGTAATCGACGGTTCAGGCAAGTTTCCTTAACTCTAACTTGAGTTATTATTTTTCAAGCACAGTAGTGGTTAATCATTGTTGATTACATCACGTCTATGATTTATTGATTCGCACATTGTGCATGTTGTATATGTTCATCAAGTATGAAAGGCTGATCATCTTCATTACCATTTGGTTCAGTTATAGTTGTTCATGTTCATATTTGGTCATTCATTTTTATTATCTCGGTCATTCAGTTATGAAAATCGATTCATGTTCCTTCACAATTATTATATTGTTGAAAGTTTGTCAGCTAACTTATTATTCTTTCAATCATGATATATCTTTCTTTGAACTTAAACTTGTTGGGCAAACTTGTTGCTCATCCTTTCTATATCATGATAAACATTTCAGATTAAGACGAATACTTCGGGCACATGCAAAGGCAAAGACAAGTTACAGGAATGGATTATTGTACAGTTAAAATTGTAAATAATATTGAAGGCAAATAATATTGTAAGTCTTGTAGTATATGAATTTGTGTATTAAGTTTAGGTTATCGACCTTGGGGGATTATGTTGTAAAGTTTATTGTACAAACAAATTATGTTTATATCTTCCGCAATAGTTATAGAATTGGTGTATTAGGTTCGTGGTGATTAGTACCCGAATTTGCGGACGCTACACCTGTCACTACTTCCTTTGAAGAAAATGCATCCTGAACCGTCATGTTAAACGTGCGTGCCATTGGTCTTCTTGACTGAGTTGGTCCTTTGATCATCAGTGTTCCAATGTTGTTTCCTTTGTTGTTGCTTCCTTTTTCTGCATTCTTCTTTGGATAGTTACGTCTATGGTGGTCTGACGATCCACACGAAAAAATAACCTTGTAATTTCTTCAGATTGGGATAGTTGGGAGAGATGTCTCCTTCTTGATCACAGTTAAAACACACACCTTTGCCCTTCAAGCAGACTCCCTGATGATTCTTCCCGCAATTGATACACATTTTACCTCTCTTCCTACTTTTTCTTGGTTTATTTCCCGACTGAGTGTTGTTGAAGTTACTGCCTCCACTACTACCTCCCATATTACCTCCTTCAGTCTTTTTCTTCTTTTACTCCTAGTTGTACTTTGACACGACTTCACTTCCGCACTCGACGATGATCTCTTTTTCTAGCAGGGTCGAGAATGAATCAATTTATAACACAGCTACCATACTGAATATCCAATGCTTCAGTCCATTCTTAAAATGTTGAACCTTTCGTTCCTCGATATCCACTTGGTGTGGAGAGAACTTAGCTAACTCATTAAACTTGGCGGCATATTCAGCTACCTTCATGTCTTCATGCTTCAGATTTAAAATTTGTACTTCCATTTTATTCTCCATGCTTCTCGAAAAGAAATTCTCGAAGAATAGCTCTTTGAATCGATCCCATGCTATTATCACTTCTCCGAATCTATCCTGGTTGGCTTCCCACCAAAAACTAGCTTCTCTTTTTAACATGAAAGTAGCAAAAACCATCTTTTGCTCTTCTACAACTCTTGCTACTATAAACACCTTCTCCATTTCTTTTACCCATGACTAGGCCTCTATCATGTTCATTGTTCCCTTAAATTATGGGGGTCCTACGGCCTTAAAATCTTTAAAGTTTACCAACTGGTTTCCTGGCAGATTCCCTACGACTGGTGCTCGATTCTGCATTGCTTCAGATAACATATTTGCAAAGTTCTGCATCAGGTCTGTATGACCTCCTCTACTATTAACGGATTCTTACACCCTTCGATTTCGTGGTTCTTTCCTTCGCGGCATTGTCTGTGCGTAATAAAAATTCTTGTTATTACCTTATCACCGATCATTCATCACTTATTTTTAAAGCATTCAAGACATTTTTAACACTTAATAATCTAAAATATTCTTCGTAATCATGCTTATATTCATATTCATTCAACTAGTTTCTAGTACTTTACATAATATAGCGCATAATGCTATAAACATTTATTATCCCTTTGCAACAGCAAAAGTCGGGATTCACTGCTATTACACAACATATACAAAAGTTGGAACTTATAAGAGTTACTTTGATATTCATACAAAAGCGAGGAATATATATATATATATATATATATATATATATATATATATATATATATATATATCCACCATCTATGATACTGCATTCATAACATATTATCTTAAGGGTCCTATCTCTCAGACTTAATATTTCTTTTGTCCACTTCCTTCACTTGTCTTTTTCTTAGGACAATTCCGGGCCTGATGACCTCCTTCTCTGCATGGAAAACATCTTCCTTTCGTAGGTTTGGAAAAATTGGGAGCAATATATCCTTCCTATTTGCAATTATAACATACATTCATACCCTTCATACATTCTCTAAAATGCTTCTTTCCACAATTAATACACGGCTTCTTATTTGGCTGCGAATTCCCTAACTAGTCTATTGCATATATATATATATATATATATATATATATATATATATATTTTCAGATATATACATTCTTATCTAGATATAGAAGAATATACAAAATCTAAGATGTTACAACTCAAACGGGTCTGTTTGGCACCTAAATAGGGCACCTGAATCGGACCAAACCCTTTGTCAAGCTAACCCAAAATGGTTGGGGAGAGGAAATATTCTTTTTTTAGGATACTCCCATTCCAATTCCTTCTGATATCTCCCAAGGAAAATCTCGAATTGGATCCCAAATTGACGGGTCAGTGTGAGCTTATCCATGCGGTTATGCACTCTATTTGTAGTTCCCGGTTTGGTTCTAACATATAGTTCTAACTAATAAAGATAAAAAAGAAGTGATACTTTAAGTAGAAATTTTAGAAGCAAAATCTGTCACTATCTTTGTTTTATTTCCTTTTATTTTTATTCTCCTTTTTCTTCTTACTTAAATCTTCAGACGATACATTGCACTCAACTCTCATCCCATTGAGTTATGCTTTCAGCTCATTATGTTAGATGAGTAGGTTTTTAACCTACGAATTGATCTCAATTAGCTTGGTATATTATGAGTTTTTGGGTATATTCATGTTACTTGTGATGGTTCTTGTTTCATCTTGTAGGAGAATGGCTTGGAGAGGTTAAGGAACAAAAGTTGGAGAAAAGAATACCAAGTTGCTGAACTTTCTGTCTGTACGGCGCGATGCGCACCATCATTGGCCTAAGCATGGCGCGAGGCACGCTGAGATGAGGATGTCTACTGTCTACCTGGGACGGGCCGCACTACTATATAAGGGAACTCGGCGTGGGGCATGCCGGTCTGACGACTTAGATGCTGATTTGGTTTCCTTATGCACAAAAGTTGACTCAATTAAGGATTGATGATTGTCTTATGTAATAGGGTTTGGTTAGTAGTATAAAAAGGGAGTTATTTCTTAGTTTTAGGGATTTCTTCTGACTAAAAACCATTGGGTGCTACACAATTGGAGCTTTTGGATCTTGAATTGGAGATTTTGTGAGACAGATTTTGGAGGGCAAGATTTAAGATCATCGATAGAGTTCTCTTTCTGTCTCTTAATCTAATTTATGTACTTAAGATGTTTTCCAATAATTTTTCGTTAGTTTTAATTATGATGATGAACTAAATTCTTAATTAGGAGTACAACTGAACCTTTTGTGATGCAATAATTAAAATATATTTATTCTCACTTATTGATTCTATAGAGTTGATTATTATATTTTTTGCTTGATTAAATAATTGTTTGGCCAGTAATTAAACTGATATCTTTGATTGAATTGAAAGAGGAAATCTTAGATTAGATCTGAATATAATAACATATGATCTTGTTGATTCTTTTAAATAACATAACAGTGTATGAAATGAAAGTATTTATATGTCATGCGTAACTTTGTTAGGAGTTTGTGCTTAATGAATCTATTTTAAGTGTCTTGCACGAAGCTGTAGTTATAAACCTTAGGAGCGAGAGTCCTTAGATTATAACTTAGAATAACTTAGAAGATAGAGATGGATGAAACTCATGTAGAGTTTTCCTAGAGAGAGACTTAGTGTGTTATGGTATATAATTTCATTCTATACAATGAACTAATGTTTTATTTAACATCCTAATGGAATTGTTGTTTGCTTGTCTTGTGTTTGTGGTTGTAGGATGACTGACATGAGAGGACCCAGTAGAGTGATAGAGGAGGAGCCGCGTGACATACACGTGGTGTATGAGGCACCATTAATAGCTGAGCCCATTTCAGCAGTGGCTCCTATCAATGATGATGATGATGAGGAGGAGATAGATCCCGACCCCATAGAGTCTGATCCAGAGGAGGAGCCTATGGAGGACGAGCCTATGGAGAATGAGCCCATATAGGACTCTGATGAGGCTACATTTGAAGACCGGATGTTGGGAGAATACAAGGAGCGGATCTTAGAGTTAGACTGCAGAGTCCAGGAGCTGAAGGCTGAGGCCCAAGAGAGGGAGTCCGAGTTCCAGAAATTGAGGGACGAGGACCACTAGAGGAAGTTAGCGATGCAAGAGTTAGAGGTGGATATTGCCCACCGCATGGAGGCAGGGATCCAGATGGGGTCTCTGTTTCACAGGTCGGTGTCTCGAAATTTAGAGTTGGCAGGAAAGCTGGAAGAGATGGAGCAGAGAGAGTTGAGCGAGAGGACGGAAAAGGAGGCTCTTCGTACTCAGTTAGAGATACAGGTAATGGATATGATCCACTTTGAGGAGAAGTGGGAGGAAACCAATGATAGGGCTAATAATTTAGAAGATGAGGTGAGATGCAAGAGGAGGAAGATGAACAAGATGGGCTATGCTTTGCGCACGACCATGGAGAGACTGATTGATGGTGTATATCATTACCCAGCGGAGCAGGGACAGACCCGGCATACCATAAGTCGAGATTTGGTGGCACACATAACACAGAAGGAATACAAGAATGCTATGGAGCGCGAGATGATAGATTGAGGTCTAGGTGTTAGTAGTTTAGTTGTAGTAGTTGTTAGTCATTTATGATTTGTTGTTGTAATCCCAATCTTTTGTGCAAATTATGGGATAGCTATGTAAACCCCAAACTTTTGTAAAATGTTAGAGGGATAGTATGTTAGTATTTGTCCCCATCTTTTGTGATATTTTAGGGGATATGTGTTGACATTTATAGAAGTATGCTAGGAATTATCATGTTGATGTAATGATTTGGCATATGAATATAAATGATCTTATTTCCAAACACATGTTATAAAATCTTATTCCTTTTTCATTTAAGAAATGTTTAAGTGATAAAATAAGATAATAAAAATAAAAATTTTGTGATGCAGAAAATGCCACCCAAACGTAGACCTGCAACACCGGAAGAGTCAGTCAATAACGAGAGAGAGAAAGTAGACCCTATCCAAAGACTAGTGGATTTGTTAGGGGAGGCTCTTAGGGGAAGGAACAATGAACCCGATTGCCCCAATCCCCAAGTAGTTCTAGTCACAAACTTTAAGGACTTTAGGAGTGTAGGACCTCCGGAATTCGTGGGCCCTACAGATCCGATCGTGGCACAGACATGGATCAAAGAGATGGAGAAGGCCTTCACCATCGCTCGTGTGGGTGAAGACCAGAAGATGGTGTTTGCCACCTATATGATAAGAGGCGAGGCAAACTACCGGTTGGAGGTGAATCAGCAAAGAGCAGGGGAAGGGATAATAGCACATGGGAGATTTAATACTTTATTTTTCGAGAATTATTTCCCAAAAAGCTTGAAGAATAGGATGGAGGTGAAGTTCTTAGAACTTAAGCAGGGAGATATGACGGTAGTGCAATACGCGGCTAACTAGCTCAGTTTGCAGAACACCAGGTAGGAAATGAAGAGAGGAACGCTAGACGTTTTGAGCAAGGGCTGAAACCTTGGTTGTTCAACAAGATGTCAGTTCTTCAGATCGATTCTTTTGCGACATTGTTGGAGAAGGCCATTATTTTAGAGGGAGGTAGTGAAGCCTTGAGTTTATACAACAAAGAGAAGAAGAGTAAGAACACGGGAGGAGCTAGCCGTGGAGGAAGCAGTAGTGGGGAAAGTAATTTAGGAAAGAGGAAGGGGGAGAATAACAACAACAACAAAAATCACAACAATCAAGTGGGGAGATTTCATGGAGAATTTAAGAAGAGGGCTGAGGGATACCCGAGGTGTGGAAAGAATCACCAGGGTGAGTGTTGGAAGGGGCATAGTACTTGCTACAATTGCAGTCAGGAAGGACATATTTCACCTAACTGCCCGAAGCCCAAGAAGATCAAATGTTGTTTCGGTTATGGCTCGACGGACCAGCTGATTAAGGATTGCCCAAATAAAGGGAGTGGCGGAGGAAGCGGCTAGCAAGGGGGGGGGCAGCAAATTGATGATTGGCGGACCGACACAATCCAACCTCCCAACCGCTAGGACCTTTAACATGACCGTCCAAGACGTAGTAGCTGTGCAGGACGTGGTGTTAGGTATTATCCCAATCAATGATATAAATGTCTATGTATTATTTGATTCGGGTGCCACATGTTCTTTTGTATCTGAGGAATTTTCTAGTTGACTTAATTTACCCCAAGAACGATTAGGAAATCCTTTGAACCTAGAAGTTGCGAAAAAGGAAGTAATTCCTGTAGAATACGTTTATCGAAATTATCGCGCAAACATTGGAGAACTTGAACTAAGCGTAATCTTGATTTTGATAAGATTGGGAGAGTTTGATGTAATATTGGGAATGGATTGGTTGTATAACCATGACGCGATAATTGATTGTTAGAATAAAAGTGCAAACCTTCAGACTCCAAATAAGTCTAAGGTAGTGTTTTATGGTAGCTCATCGCTTAAGAAATAGTGTTGCCTTACGATGATGCATGCCAAGAAATTGTTAAGAAAATGATGTGTAGGTTATTTAGCTTACATTGTTGCTACTCAGAAAAAAGGGAGTAGAAATTAAGGATATATCTGTAGTGAGAGAATTTTAAGATGTATTTCTGCACGATCTTCCAAGTCTTCCGCCAGACAGAGAAATCGAATTCGTAATAGACTTAAGACTGGGAACGACACCAATTTCGAAAGCCTCATATCGTATGGCGCCAGTAGAAATGAAGGAATTGATGATACAATTGCAAGAGTTACTAGATAAGGGTTACATTCGACCTAGTGTGTCTCCTTGGGGAGCACCAATGTTGTTTGTAAATAAGAAGGATGGATCGATGAGGCTCTGTATCGATTATCGAGAATTGAATAGAGTAACGATTAAGAATAGATATCCGTTACCAAGGATAGACGACCTTTTCGATCAACTGAAGGGAGTAAAGTGTTTCTCGAAGATAGATCTACGGATGAGCTATCACCAGTTGAAGGTACAGGAGGAGGACATCTCAAAGACGACATTCTTAACTCATTACAAACATTTCAAATTTCTAGTGATGTCATTTGGGTTGACAAATGCTCCGGCAGCCTTTATGAACTTGATGAACCGAGCCTTCAAGCCATTCTTAGATAAATTTGTAGTAGTTTTCATCGACGATATCTTGATATACTCAAAGACAAAAGAAGAACACGTTGAACATCTTAAGATGGTTTTGGAGGCGCTAAGGAAGGAGAAGCTGTATGCAAAGTTTTCCAAGTGTGAATTTTGGATGAAGAAGGTTCAATTCTTAGGACACGTGGTGGATAAAGATGGAATTTCAGTAGAACCTGCAAAGGTAGAAGCAGTAAGTAATTGGGAGCAGCCGAAGATGCCAATTGGAGTAAGAAGTTTCTTAGGGTTAGCTGGGCACTATCGAAGATTTATCCAGGATTTTTCTAAGATAGAAACCCCATTGACTAATCTAACGAGGAAGACAGTGAAGTTCGTGTGGACGGACAAGTACAAAGAAAGTTTCAAAGAGCTGGAGAAGAGACTAAGCGAAGCACCTGTATTATCATTACTAGATGATACGAGAGGATTTGTGGTGTATAGTGATGCATCACACAGAGGACTTGGCTATGTGCTAATGCAACATGGCAAGGTCATTGTGTACGCATCGCGATAATTAAAGGATTACAAAAAATAATACCCTACTCACGACCAAGAGTTAGCGGTAATAGTTTTTGCGTTAAACATTTGGAGACATTATTTGTATGGAGAGAAATGTGAGATATACACAAACCACAAGTGTCTGAAATATATCTTCACACAGAAGGAGTTGAACATGCTTCAGAGGAGGTGGTTAGAATTAATTAAGGATTATGACTACGATATTCTTTATCACTCGGGAAAGGCAAACGTAGTAGCCGACGCGCTAAGCAGGAAAGGAAGGGAGAAGTTGTTTCAACTGACAACTCAGGAGGAGTTAATAAGGTAAATGGAGAAATTGGAGATAAGAGTAAAGGGATTGGGGAGGCCTGAAGAAAAATTGTTTGCAGTGGAAGCTCGTCCAACCTTGTTGGACAGGGTAAAGGAATCACAAGAGAAGGATGACGAGTGCGAGAAAATCAAGAAAAGGATCACAAAAAATGAAGAATAGAGATTTAAAATGGATAAAGACGGTATTTTGAGATTTGAAGGGAGAGTGTGGGTACCAGCGATAATCGAGTTGAGGGAAGAAATATTGCATGAGGTACATAATATGAAGTATTCCGTTCATCCAGAAAGTACAAAGATGTACCGAGATTTGAGGCAACATTTTTGGTGGCCCAATCTGAAATGAGAAATCGCGGAGTGCGTTAGTAAATGTCTTACTTGTCAACGGGTCAAAGTAGAGCACCAGAGGCCAAGTAGTTTACTTCAACCGTTGGAAATACCAGAGTGGAAATGAGAGCACATTACCATGGACTTCGTAGTGGGACTTTCAGTCACGCAGAAAGGTTTTGATGACACTTGGGTTATCATAGATCGACTAATGAAGACGACTAATTTTCTACCGATCAAGATCCGATATAATTTAAATTAGTTAGCAAGCTTATACGTAAAGGAAGTTGTTTCACGATATGGAGTGCTGGTGTCGATTGTCTCTGATCGAGATCAACGCTTTACGTCAAAATTCTGGAAAAACTTACAAGAGAGGATGGGAAACACAGCTGAGGTTGAGTACTGCTTATCATCCCCAGACAGACGGACAAAGTGATCGAACGATACAAACGCTAGAGGCCATGCTTAGAACTTGCGTGATGGACTTCAAGGGAAGTTGGGATGATCACCTACCCCTAGTGGAATTTGCTTATAACAATAGTTACCATGCGAGTATTGACATGCCATCGTACAAAGCTCTTTACGAGAGAAAATGTCGAACAACATTATGTTGGGACGAAGTTAGAAAATGAAGATTGTTAGGACCAGAGTTAGTACAACGAACTGTAGACGTGGTGACAGTGATAAGAGCTAGACTGGTAGCTGCACAAGATCGCCATAAGAAATACGCAAATTTACATCATCAAGACCGCGACTTTGAAGTCAGAAGTTATGTTTTCTTGAAAGTATCTCCTTGTAAGGGAAAAATACGTCTCAACAAGAAGGGAAAATTGAGTCCGAGGTTCATAGGACCATTCGAGATATTGAAGCGAGTGGGCGAAGTGGCATACAAAGTTGTATTACCACCCAAGTTGGAGCACATCCACAACGTGTTTTACATCTCCGTGTTGCGTATGTACAAGCCTGACTACAAACATGTGATTTCTTATGAGCCCATTCAAATGGAGAAGAATTTGGCATATGAGGAAATTCCTGTCCAGATATTAGATAGGAAAGAGTAGAAGTTAAGAAATAATATTATATCTTCTATAAAAGTACTTTGGAGAAACCACGATGCCGAGGAGGCCACATGGGAATTAGAAGATAAGATGCGAACGGACTATTCCCATCTATTTGTGTAACCTTGTATCAAGTCTGAGGACGGAATTTTTATAATGGGGGGGGGGATGTAAGAACCGTGAATTTCATGAATAAATATTTATTCTGATATAATAAGAAAATGAATATTTATTTGAATATAAATATTGATATGTTGTGAGATGAGTAATTCAATTAATTCAAATTGAGTTTATAAGAATTAAGAAAAATGTGGAATTAATTAAAGAAGGAATTAATAAGTGAATGATTAATTAATAATATATTGTTAATTAATTGTTATTATGAGTAATAACATATTAATGAATAAATAATTGATTAATATTATAAGATTAATGTTTGACCAATAAAATTTTAAGTGTAATGATATGTAATCATATATTATATAGTAACTACATCTATATAATATAAGGTATAGTGTGACATTATGATATGACTATGTAATATAAGAACTATATGGTAAAAGGAAGTAAATCACATGAATTACATGGATCCATGTGAATACATGTTATGTGTACATTGTGCAATATTAAATCAAACTATATTAAAAGGGAAGTGTAGTATAACACTTTAATGTGACTATATAATATATAAAACTATATAGTAAAAAGCGAATGAATTATAAGTTACATAAATAATGCTTATGTAACAACATGTGTGTGTGAGAACATTAAAGATTAACTTTAAGTAGGATAAATCAATGATGTGCAAATTAATAATTATTTCAATAAGTATGTATAATTGGAATAATAAGTTGTGTGGAAATAATGGATTGTTAATACCCAACTAATTATATTCCAACCCAATTTAAATATTAATTGGACTAGACTAATGTACATGGATTATATGGTATGTGTACATATATAATCCCTAACTTTTCAGTATGTAGTAGCATTAACACATTAAAATTACATTTTTAAAAATCCAAGAAACCAAACTAAGCAATATATAACTAAGTTGCTGAGTTTTAAAACTCGTGTCCCATATTAAGTGACCAAAACAGTAGCCTATTTCCCTATTATGTGAACTTCAGTTGCTAGCATTCATGGTGATGATATCCAATGTTTCCTTCTACCGCCTAGTGGATCAAACCATGGAGCAAAGCTATGAACTGGGCAATCATTTCTCTATAAATGGCATCCACATCCCCTCCTTTCTTAGTTGCAAAAATTTGTCTGATAAGTGTAAGTAGAGAGTGAGTGTTGCTGAGTATTGAGGGAGTATAATAAGTGTATTGAGGAGTTCATTTTAAGCTTCAAGAGGTATAACATTACATTGTGTTCTTAATTTTGAGTTTTGTTAAATTCTTATAATTGCTTGAAATTCTCTGTTAATTGGTATGAAATGTCATGTCATTGTGTTGTCTAATGTCATTTCATATTAAAGTCTAGGTAGTTATTTTTCAATGCATTATAGTAGTAATGAATTAGTTGTTGTTTTACTGTAGGTATCTAGGAGAAAACAAGAAAGCACAAATAAATCCTCAGATTGGCACGGGGCACGCCAAGATACAAAGCAAAATGGCGCGGGGTGCGCTACCCAAGACCTCAGTCACTATCCACATAGCGCGAGGCGCGCCATGATCTATAGCAAACCGGCGCGGGGCGCGCCACTCTATAACTCATCCACTATATTTATAGCGCGGGACGCACTAGTATCAAGGGATTAAGGGCACGGGGCGCGCCATTCGGCTACATCAGTTTTTAATCAAGGGTTTCACGTGGTCACAATTTCATTCTCACCCAACCTCTTGCTCTCCTTCCCGAATCCACTCCCATCTCTACTTCTTGAACTCTCCCACAACCCCTATACCTCCAAATTCCAAACTTCATATACGTTCAATCCTTTTCCAACTCTATTTCCCGAATCCATTCCCCACTTATATTGGTGCTTTTTGTCCAATCCACTTCTTGTGTTCTCAAACTTCGCACCCACTATCAAGGATTGTTATCAATGATTGGGCATCAAAGTTTCACGGATCAAGAGAGTCAATGTTTGGAGTCGATTAGCATATAAGAGGTAACCTAATTGACATACTACGCACTCACGTTCTATATTTTGGTAATCTATATTTTACATCTTATTATTTGGGAATCCTTGGGATACTGTTGCCCGAGGATTGCATGCGAGTGTATTATCTTTGGAATAATTGGTAGACATAAGGAGTAAGTTTGGGGGGGGGGGTGGGTTAATCTCAGCACCGCCCACCAACTGATTGATAAATTACCTGAATCAAACTCCAAATCTCTAAAGTCACAACACACCATGTCTTCTCACAAGCGGCCACGAGCCTCTACTTCTGGTGCTCGTGCACAATTTGATGGCTCTAAATTTGGGACTGAAGCGACGGAGACATGGTTTAAAACCATAATCGACAAAAAGACTCTTGTGTTGGAAAGGGGGTTAAAGCCAGGTGCTAATCTGGATGGTGATATGGCCCTCATAATCGTGGAGCATAATTGGTTCCAACTGGTTGAACAGCCGCAACCTGTTATGATCAACATCGTCAAGGAATTTTATGCCAATGCTATTGAGCATGTTGATCATGTGGTCGTGGTGCGGGGTAGGTCGGTTTCCTTTCATGCCACAACTATCAATGATTATTTTGGGTTGGAGACACCTTCTGATGCAAGATACGAGGATCGGTTGTCGAATTTAGATGAGCTTTTGTCCGGTTGTGCAAGCCAGGAACGCAGTGGGTCACACGAGCGGGTATAGATAAGAAGATTAACTTTCCCCACTCCACTTTAAGTCGCTATGGCAAGGCCTGGTATGCATTCATATATGCCCGATTGATGCCCACACACCATCAGAATGATGTAACTAAGGAGAGGGTACGGTTGTTATATGGCATTGTCCACCATCACTTTCGGGCGAACAATGAGATTGAGTTTTATAAAGTAGATGTGGGTATGTGCATTTAGGAGTCTATTGAACGATTGCTAATGGGTAGTATCACGGGTGGCCTTCTCTATGGATTTATTATCACTGATCTGTGCCACAAAGTCGGGGTGCAATGACATTCATTCGAACTAATTCAGTAGTCAATGACACTCATCGACTATGCAACCATTGAAAAATATAGAGCATGGGAAGGGGCACAATCACACCCGCGAGGAGAAGGGTACATCATGATACGACCCCCATCACCGCCAGTCGCCGATGATCCTATGGAAGAAAGAACTCGGCCTGCTACATCTTTGCGATTTTCGAGATAACATATCTTGTGGCTGGCTCAACGCCAAGATGTGATGCATTAGTATAATGTTAATGCTTTCATTGCTCTCGTGGATGCTTTTTCTCGGTGTAATCCAAATGCCGATCCAATTTATATGCATATTCCTCATATCCTTCCAACATATCCCCCTTCTCTAAATTATCCACCATCTCACTCTGAGTTGCCACCTCGGCTAATGGCACTGGTGCAGGTGCTAACATCTCAGTAACCACATGGGTTTCTCTAATTTCATCATCTCTTGACATCCTATAATCAGTTTTAAATAACATAATTAGTACAACACCAGTAAACACAATTTATAACTACTAATCATCAACATCTTACTATCGATAAATTTCCTTAATCCATCACTTAGAACTCCAAATGGGTTTTCTCTATCTTTTTTACGGCTACATTCCTAAGGCTTTTTCTCCCACCTAAGGTTTATAACCTATCCGCTTTGATACCAACCTGTGACGCCCCCAAATTCGGGTCCCTTGAACCTCAGATTTGGTGCTCACGATACATCATACACATCACATATATCTATCCATTCCTTATGAACAACACCATTCATTACATTAACTTAATACAAAATATATAATTATTTCAAGTTTTACTAACCTTAACATTACATGAATAATAATACAAAAGGTTTACGTTAACTTATAATATAATAATCATTACAAAAATGACACTTAGGGGTGCTCAAAAAATTCAATTTTTTTTGTTTTTTACCGAACCGGTTGATGCCGAAATCGGCGGTACCAGTTTTTTTCGGTTTTTTATACTTTTCGGTACCAGTAGCGGTAAGGAACTTTTTGCATTTGGTAAAAATCGAAATACCGAAAAAACTAAATTTAATAATATAATAATTAATACTTAAATACTTTATTTACTCTCTCTTTAAATTCTACAGACGTCACTCTTCACTTCACTCTACAGACTTCTTCACTCTTCTACTTTTGCACTTCGTTCTTCACAAACAACTTCTCATCCATTAAAGCTCACCCTGTCGGCCTGCCCTCTCTCAAATCTAAGCATCTCTGACCCAGAGCAGTGACTAGTGAGCTATAGAGCCAGCACACACCCAACATCTCCGATTAGATGCCGACGGTAAGTCGTGAGGTTTGTTCACATCATATACACTATACTACTTTCTGTACACATCATATACACTATACTTACACTAGTACATATCTAATTTCTGCACCCAGATCTGAGATCTGTACACATCATATACTGATATATATATATATATATATATATATATATATATATAAGTATACTAGGTGTTTCGACCATAGTAAAATTTTTTTTCGACCGTCTACTAGGTGTTTGATATAATTATTGTGAGAAGATGTTTTGTCGATTAATTATAATTTGATATAATTCCTTATGACTATCATACAGATCTTGCACATATTGACCTTTGCATGCTTACCATGGGTTGAATCTTCTCAATGTTCTAAGGTTAGGGGTTCATGAAATTTACATAGAATAATTGACTAGGTTGAAATATGTGGCAGTGCATACATGATTTTATGTAACTGCACTCTTTGTAGTAATTATGGTTGTTTGATATATCCAGATAAATTCTAGCATTTTTCTTTTCTTCATGGTTATGACAAAAACTCAATTTTAGACCATGTTAGTAGAATCTATTAAAAGTTTCCTCTAAATGGAAATTGAGGATGTTTAGTCACTGTTTGTATTATAAATAATTTTGCATTCTCTGGATGTTCTTTGACGTACTTCACTATCTGTTAATATAATCTTTTGTTATCACAGTTCATTATTTTGTGAAAAAATAAGGCTCATTGTTTTGAGTATGTGTAGGTTATAATAGCCGAGGAGCAGTCTGAGGCACCCATCAACGTGGAATTGAATGCTGAAAATCCAATTCATATTGCTGAAGAGGAGCTGAATGAAGGTGAAATTGAGCAACTTGATGCGGGTAAGACTCGTGCTAAAATTTGGGCTCATTATACAAGATTTAAGCAAAATGGTCAAATTAAAGCTAAATGCAAACATTATGGAGCTATTTTAAGTGTTGTTCAAAAAAATAATAGGACTAGTGGTCTAAATGCTCACAATAGGAGATGTAAAATTTACCCCCCAAATGTGGAGTTAAGAAATCAAGTAATCTTAAACTTTAAATTTGTAAGTGCTAATAATGATGATGAGGCCATGGAAGGGGAGTCAACAAATAATTATCTTTGGAAGTTTGATGTGGATCTAACTCGGGCTGCTTTAGCATTCATGATTCTAGTTGATGAACTTCCTTTTAAATTTGTCAAAAATGAGGGATTTTGACATTTTGTGTCCACTACATGTCCTAGGTTCAATGTTCCTTCACATCACACAATTACTGTAAGGTTTTCGGCATAAAAATGTAGCAGAAAATAAAAATTATAAAGCCAAATCCGAAACCCTAAAACAAGATCCATGCAAAAATAGAATAATTCAATGTTTAGATATTATACCGATTACAGTATTTTTTGAAACGCTTCAAATCTCCAACGCAATTCCTTATGGTACTACGTCTCTACGGTATCCACACGAATGCCTGTGAATCGTCACACGATTTACAGTGAAGAGAACTGCGGTACTAACCACCAAGGATCAGGATTTTCAAAGGTTTTCTCTCTAGTCTCTCTTTAAGAGCGGATAGGGTTTGTGAGGTTATGATAATTATCCCTAAAATGGCTGCTACATATCATATATATAGCGGTTAAAAAAGGGATTAATCAAAAACCCTAATAAAATCCAAATTATATATATATATATATATATATATATATATATATATATATATATATCTTAATTAAGTCTTACTTAATTAATATACCTACATATAAATTATCCTATTAATTTAAATTCGTAATTTAAGTATTATCAATCATATTGACATATTTAAATCTTTACAATTTAAATTAATTCTATTTTAATTACGTTCTATATGTGTGACCTTATAGGTTATTATTATGTTGGCAATAATTTTAAAATCATATTATAAAATTATAAACAGTGAGTGACATCTAGTAATCCATCACTGCTACCCAAGTAATAATAAGATTGATGATTCGATGCAACCTTTTTGTGACCAATATTTCAATGTAATTTAATCCTTTTAACCTTGACATCCTAGATTAAACTCGAGTCATGGAATGTGTCATACTCTTCATAATTTAATTTGAGTTTTCTTGATCAATGAGTAGACTATATGAAACAAATCTCTAGTTGAGCATGGTCATGCATTTCATAGTCCTACTCAATCAAGAGGCCTATGGATATCACCCCTATTATATAGGAGGGTTAAATTCCATCTAGATCACTCATATCCCTAACACAATTCATGATGTGCCCAATAATCACCTTTATAGTCCACCCTATTAAAGGTGACCTTTGATAATATCAAAGTACATAAATTTCCATGTAGTAATATAGTGATTTTAGGTCGAAGGATCATTACATCATTGTCACTATGAGAATTGCTAATGACACTTAGCATAATGCTCCACATAGAATTCTCATGGTGGGTCTGTTCGGTACATCGTTCTCTAACATGTACCTATGCATTAACTCAATATCTTATATATTTATGACCAATAAGATTTGGTCATCAGTCAATCAACATACTAGTCTCAATGTATCATTGTTGTCCCATTAATAATGATACTCGACTAGGGACATTTAAGAGCAATGCTACTAATTATAATTATATAATCTCATGTTCAAGTCACTTACTTGAAGCTATATAATTTGTATCACTATTCTAAGGACTTTTATTATATTAACATTTATATAACGAATTAAATAAAATTATTCATTTATTCAATCAAATATAATATCAAAATGTTAAACAATTATATCAAATAATTGGCCTCAAGGGCATAAACTCTAACAATTACAAGAGATTGTTTTAAAATATATATGGAAGAGAAAAAGAAGTTAAAATCTATATTTAACTCATCTTCTCAAAGGATATGTATTACAACTGACATATGGACATCAATGCATAGACTTAATTATATGGTTGTGAAAGCTCATTACATTGATGAGAAACGGAGATTATGAAAAAAATTATTAACTTTGTTCTAATTTTGAGTCACAAGGGTTAGGCCATTTGAATGGGAATTGAGAATTGTTTGATAGAATGGGGGATTAAGAGAGTTTTTACTATAATTGTTGACAGTGCCAGTTCAAATGATGTTGCGATATCTTATTTAAAAAATCAATTGTAAGTATGGGGACATAGTGTTTGTAAGAATTAATTCATTCATGTTCGATATGTTGGTCATATTTTAAACTTGGTCGTAGTTGATGGGTTGAAAGATGTTATTATTTTGGTAGCTCATGTCCGGGCATTGATTAGGTGGAGAAGGCAATCTCCATCTAGGATTAGAAAGTTCAAGGAATGTGTGGACTTTGAAAAAATTGAAAATAAATCTTCATTAATCCTAGTTGTTGCTACTAGATGGAAATTCACTTATTCAGTGTTGAATGTTGCTTAACATTTTGAATGTGCTTTTAATAGGCTTGGGAGTAGGGACCTTTGTTTAAACAAGAAATGATCTCAGGTGAAGGGTGGCCAACAGTGGAGCATTGGGGGTAATGTGAGAAGAATTATTTTATTTTTGAAACACTTCTATGAATTAACACTTAGAATCTTAGGCACATTATATGTTACATCCAATGGATTTGTTTTTGAGTTTGTGGAAGTTGATGGTTGTCGACGTCGGGATTTTTTTTGTCCCTTTTCTGTTCTTGTCTTTTTGTGTTCTCATTTAGATGAGATTTGTTTGAAAAAACAAGTTGTGAAAAGGTCCGACATGTGACCTAGAAAAGATTTTCACATTGACCCAGTGATGTGACACTGCTTAACGGGTCTGTGAAATCGAGATTCGTTAGGGTCCGGTGACTTGGTTATGCGGAGGGAAGGTGTTAGGCACCCCCCGACATCCGTGTTGCCACGGTGACTGCCACTTTTCAATTAAACTAATATATAAATGTGTGTGTGGATCAATGTGCAATTATTTGGAAGTAGTGCTATGCCTCGTTGTCACCTATATACAAAGTGTTTGAATTTCTGTCTAAAAATTCAGTTTTAACAAGATATAGAAGAGTTGTTTTATAAAAAGAGGTTTTTCACACCCATGTGCTCAATAGTAATTGAGGCCTTTGATACTTCCATTTTATTATGTGTTCGACCTGATTGCTTTTATTTTTGAGATGCGAAGCATCTTCGAGAAAATAATATACATAGCAGTGCCGAACTCCTTGTGGGCATGAAAGCCATCTAAGGAAATTCGAATACTGTGAATAATTTACAAGCTGTGTACAGCTGAACATGTCCCTCATAGGAACCGAATCTAGAGTCAGTAGACTGAATCTATGATCACATGATTCCTAGGCTCACATGATGTAGCAATTTGTATGAAAGTTGTAAACACTTATATATATATATATGTGTGTGTGTGTGTGTGTGTGTGTGTGTGCAGACAATCAACCACCACGAAGCACCTCCATGGGGGATTGCAAATATAAATAAAGTAGTAAAAAACCAATCAACAACCACAAAGCACCTCCATGGGGAATTGAGAAATGTAAATAAAGTAGTAAAACCCAATCAACCACCTCAAAGCACCTCCATAGGGGATTGAGAAATGTAAATAAAGCAATAAAGCGATCAAACGCCTCGAAGAAAACTCCAGGCGAGACATAATGTAAATAAAGCTGTAAAAGGCCACGAAGTAAACTCCAGGCCTGATAGAAATGTAAATAAAGGGGTAAAAAGCCACAAAGTAAACTCCAGGCCAGACTGAAAATGTAAAATATATATATATATATATATATATATATATATATATATATATATATATATATATATATATGCGGTAAATGCACCGGATGTGAAATTTAGGCTCAATCAAATAGAGTTTGATAGAAACAACATATATATAAGTATTTATATATATATATATATATATATATACTTATATATAAATTGTTGTCGAACTCTATTCAATGAGTCGGGATTTACATTTGTAGCATTTACTGCTTTTATATATATATATATATATATATATATATATACACACACACACACACACACACACACACAAAATAAAATAAAAGGCACGGACCAAAGTCCGGGCATGCACACGCAACACGACTCTCAACATGCAGAACTGTGTGTGCACAGTAGTGGAGAAAGGCTTTAGAAAGTGTAAGAAGTCTTACGGTGGACTGCCAAAGAAGACTTCAATGACTTTAAATGGATGAACACTTGGCTCCCGCTGATAAAAATATAATACTATAGAAGCTCACAAGTGTTTAAAATGAGAAAGCACTCAGTTTATAATGTGTATAGAGCAAATTGGAGAGGACTTCCTCGCCTTTTCTCTTTTCAAAATGGCTGCCCCAAGCCCTCTATTTATAGAGGGGGAAGCCGCAGGTGTACCTGCGGTAGTCATAGATGTACCTGCGGCTTCCCAGGGTGCCTCAGGCTCCGCAGGTCCTGTTATCTTGAAGTACGTGCACGCGCGTAACGTGTTATCTGGTCGAACTTTCAAAACTTCAATTCGGCATCCAATCGAGGTGTATAAGACCTTTAATGACATGCTGTTATCGAGAGCTACATAATGACATAGGATTAGAGGTTATACGAAGTCAAGAAGATGGGACCATGCCTTTGGTCTTCAAGCTTCAAATTCTATCCGGTGTGTTATCTTGTGTAGTAGTCACTCACGATTGGAGCTCTTTGGTTCTTGTAAGATATGTCTGTGTAGAATGTATGTTTGAATGTTGTTGAGATGACGCAATGTGGGATCGAGATGGCAAAAATGATGATTCTGTCCCTCACCGGGGTTATCTCCAGTTTGAGCAGATTTAGCGGTCGTTGCTCAGGGTTATATTTGAGATTGGACTGTTGTAGGTGTTGACCGTCCTCAGGGTTATCTCTGAGGTGTGCTTGACCTCCCTGGGTTATCTTCGGGTTTAGGGAATGAGTGCCTCGGGACTATTACAGAGTGTTGAAGCTGACTGCTGGAAGCGAAAAAGAGCATTTTCGGGGTTATCTCCTAAACTGCAACTGCATTCCTTGGGGTTATCTCTGAGGTTAGATTGAAGATCCTGGGGTTGTCTCCGGGATTAGGACTAAATATCTCGGGGTTGTCTCCGAGATGACAAATTTCTCCAGTGTTGCCTCCGAAATTAAGACTGCAGTCCTCAGGGTTATCTCCGAGGTTGAAATTGAAGATCCCGGGGTTGTCTCCAGGACTGTGGTAGAATATCTCGGGGTTATCTCCGAGATGGCGAAGAGTGGGTATCCCAGGGTTGTCTCCGAGACAGAGTTGAGTTGTCCTCCAGGGTTATCTCTAAAAAATGATTCTGCCCTCCTGCAAGGTGAGTAACAGGAATGCAAAATTTTGAGTGTCTACAGATGCCCCTCTTTATCATATCCATACATTGTAACAACATGGATATGATAAAGAATACTAGACACTTGAAATGCAACAATATATTCATGATGCAATGTACTGCAGCGTGATGCAAATGTATGATGCATGTGGTTTGTTGGACCGTTTTCCAATGGGATGTGATGACCGTTACCCTCATAACCTGTGATGGGAACTGGAATTATCATAAATAACCCTGATTAACTACTTGGATATGTGCTCCAAAGTTCTTAGGAACTTCAAGGATGTTGACGTCGGGGTTAAGACCAGAGTCCTTAATCCTTAGTACAGACTTCCCATTGAGAATGTACCTCTCATATACGGGAGACTCTATGGGGATTTACTTTACCTTTTGAGGATGTGTATAACATATTCCATCATCGATCCTCCTCGATGAGGATGTACTTCCCTGGTTTGTATTACCAAGTCTTTCCAACATTTTGTTGGAGTTATTGCCAACAGTTTGTGTTTGTCAGGTCTGCCTGACCCTCGTTGAAATGTATATCATCAGATGAAATCCCTGCTGGGGACATTGTCAAGGCTGCTTGACGTGTCGACGTGTGCATCAAAGTTTGAAATCATCAGATGGTTTCTGATGCTACGATGAGTTTACTTGCCATTGGCTGAGTGTTGTCAAGGTTACTGGACCTTCGTTGACATGTGCATCAACGGCTAAAAATGTGTGACACCCCCGTTGGGGAAGAAGTGCTTTGGAGTTGCGACCCCAAACTGACGGCATCGAACCTTCATGAGGTATTGTCGACTGTAGTTTACCACAGTTGTGATCATTGGTATAGTAAGTCGGCGTCTGGATGAATACCAATGAGGGACATGTAGACCCGTAGTTTGGTCCATGAAAACAAGGATTTCAGGCTAATATGCTCAATCGTGTAGCATCATTTTTCTTGATTTGGCCTTTTTCAACTTATGAGAACTCTTTTGCAACTCGAACTGGATCGAGCCAAAGGGGTGGACCCCACCCAAGGGAGCCGCAGGTACACCTGTGGCCAACTGTGGGTTGCCTTTAAGGCAGCTGTGGCTTTCATAAGTCACTTTCAAGCGACGCCACACAGGAAATCTAAGAGCTTTTCTTCAGATCTGCTGAGTTCGGGTGTCTTTCTGCAAATTCTGTCACCGTACAAGTATTCTACACTGCCCTGGTAACGTATGCATGTCTTTTTTTCCAGTTTCTATCTGTTGGAAAATAAATTTTCATATGAAATGCGTCTAAACACATAGTAGTGAATATGCATGCTCATATGTCTTGATAAAAAATATTCAACATAGTAAATGTTAGTATTAAACTATGCTGAATATAATGATGTGAAAAAATTTGACTTTTGAAACAATCAAATTTGTACCTTTTTTTGCTATTTCTTATCCTATTTGAGGACAAATGAGCAAAGGTAATAAAGCAAAGCAATCCTGGTATTTTAATCTACCGTCATGGATTGTGACTTTGATATTCTCATGCATTATAGGATTTTTATGACTGTGGGTATGTGTGCTACTGAATGGCCACCTAGTCATGCTTATGTGCATGTGGATAGTCCTATTTACAAAGAAAACTCTGGCAATTTTTTTCCAAAAGCCTAGGCATTGGGTTGACATGCATTTTTAACTCTACTGTAGGCGTGTGTTAAAGTAATGCATGCATGCATATAGTCATAAAATGCATTTGAAAAAGCTCCAGGTTAGAATTTACCACACACTTTATGAGGTGATTTGGAGACTTGTGTCCAGATATTATGGATCCAGATCAGCTGAGTAGTTCCCGCAGGACCACTTTAGGTGTGCGGAGGAGGGCTTCTGAAGTGCCTCAACCCCGTTCAGTTAGACAGTCTCGTCGTCTGGTGGAGGCGATGATTCGTCCTATCCGGGTTGATGTACCAGATGTCAAGGTCGAGGAAGAGGAGGTATCAGTAGAATGAGTCACCACCCCTCAGTTTACTTGCATGCAAATGAGGTAAAAGATAAATATGATCTTCCTTTTTCCTATTGAGGAGGAGCAAGGATTTTGATATTGATTTGCATGTGATGTAGGTTCCCGACTTTACCCAGCCTCGAGGGAACTGGTTTAGCATACACTCCCTGTATCAAGCTCTGCATCCAAATTTTCGAGGTATCCTGCATGGTTGGGGTTTTGGGAGATTCTTTTCTATTCTTACCCACCGTTGTCCTTGGGGTTACCTCAGGGAATTGTCTTAGCGCTGGTTTCACCAGACTCAGTCTCTCTATTTGTTAGATTGTGAGGTGATGATGATGCCGATGGATTGACAATTTATCACCAGTATGGAGTTTGGAGGGGCGTTAGTGTCATGTGTGATGAATATTACCTCGACTGCCGTTAGATCCTTGTTGGGAGTTCCAGTTGAGGCGCTCAAAGGTAAAACCGTCTGTACGGGTCTTTTGAGCGTATATGCTATAAGTGGGCTATTGAGTGGGCCCATTCCCGCTGATATGAGGGTCAGGGATCGCATTCTTCGGTGATTATTCCTGGTTATCATCAGGGGTTGTTTCCTATCATACAACTCTTCTACGGTGTCATTCTCTTTGATCAGCGCCGCTCGAGAGGTGAACCGTATTGGAGAGTATGATTAGGGCTCCTACACCTTCGCCTATTTCCTCAGGGGAATGCGCATGCGCTCACAGGGCTTGACAGAGGCTTGGCTAGGATTTTACCCATTTCTGCTGGTGATTATTTCTCTTTTGATTTCCCATGTACAGGTTAAGAGTGTTCACTAACAGCAGATGTTTTGCCTTTATTTTGGCAGTTTTGGGCCCATGAGAGGCTTCCATGTTTGTGTCCTGTGAGTGTGTTAGGTTTAGATACCTATCCATGAGGACAGCGATGGCATCACTCCATATTGGCGGAGGTTCCTGTAGCGGAGGGTTTCACCCATTGTCACTTATAGTTGGAGTTATTGACAGCTGATGTCATCACTTGGGTTCCCTACTCTGAGGAACATTTGACCATTGGATTTGAGGATGGATTCCCGACTGGTGTTGAGCATGTGATATCCACCTGTAGGATTCCTCTATTCATAAATGGATGATGGGAGCTCTATTTAGGAGAGCGTGCTATTAGGAGCACCACAGGAGAGATTCGTGTACCGATCTTGCCTCCTGCCAGGTGTTATTGGCCTGTGTTGTAGTCACCCATCGATGACATCCCATTGATGGGGATGGACGGATATACTTTATCAGAGGGTTCACATACGCAGGATACGTTCCATCACTGGTGGTCCCCTCATACCATTGGAGCCTAGACCCGTGCCACTCAGTTTATGGGGGATATGGTTCCTGGATCCGTGGTGATGATGGATTGGCTGACCTGTGTCTGAGATCCGACTCATTCGACAGAGATTGATCGTTTGACCCCGGCAGTTGGGTAGAGATCCTTCAGAGGCAGATACTTTTGATCCTTCAGCTCAGGCGCTGGCCCCTCAGGTGACCCATATCGCTTTGCCGGTGTAGATCCTCCACTGTACATGCCTGACATCCTTGTTGATAGAGATCCAGTGACTCAGGAGGAGTTACATCAGGTGGACAAGATTTATGATATGGATATCGACACCATTATCTTCTTCTGATGTGTACTCTCGTTATCTCTTTTGATAGGTCTCTTTTAGATATTGGGTGGCTGTATCTCATTCTCGCTATATCTTTTGATAGGCCTCTGTTCATAGTAGGCGTCTGTGCCCCATTTCGCTATATTTTTAGCTGTACAGAGATGATGTATATAGATGATGATGTACTTAAGAATGTACGTACTGTTTTCCATTCCCTACATTATATTGCCCTCTATTATTTGTCATGTATGTATCATGTTATGCATATGTATGTATGTCTAGAGATATTCAGCATTGACTCCTAGATGGTCTTATGATACAGCCTACACAGATGTCTTCTTCGACAGTCAGCCGCATAGATCACACCCTACCAGTGTTGATAGTCTCCCATCTGAGGTCGTGGTATAATAGTATGTCACCTACAGATAGGGTGACCGTTGATCAGTTATTATAGCATTCTATGACCCTCTTGATGTTTCAAGTTCCCGCAGGCTTTGTAGAGGGTATGCTGGAGCATTGGGTATCGGAGAGGCAGGTTTTCTGATTTAGGACCCAGGAGTTGACTCCTACATTGGAGGAGTATGAGCGGTTAACGGCTTTGCCCTTAGATAGACCTTACGCTCGTATGGCTATCGGAGATATGCGCAGACAGTTCATGGGCGTAGAGTAGTAGAGGATGCGATTACATCTGGCTATGTATTGTCCCAGTATTTCCTGATAGACAGATTTGGCTCATTGGATAGCTAAGCACGACATTCTGGGGATTTTACCACACCAGAGGATCAGTGGCATTTGGCCAGAGTGGATGTACTCGTGATGTGCATAGTGGCGTATGTGTACATGCCACAGTATATGGATGAGATGGACATAGGTGTCATCATGGCAGTGAGAGCTCTCAGGGAGGGTCATACCATCATCCCGATGATCGTGGTGGAGACGTTGATATCGATAACGTTTTGTAGCACCTACCCTACAGGGGTATTTACAGGTAGTTCGGTCATGTTATATGTGTGATTTATGTTACACTTGAGACTGATTGGTACTTTTCGCTGACACGGGTACTGCTTTACCCAATGTCTTACTCCTTTCAGCCATAGGAGTGTATAAACGCTATATCTTGGTCGGTATTCTTGGGAGGGATTGGAGATCCATTTGGCATCCTGCTGTGTACAGGGCTCAGATCACCCTACAGCTTCATTACTCACGCTCCTGGCATGGATTATCTCCCTCTGGCTAGTTTGAGGGGCATGACTACCTACCACCCACCGGTTGTGATGTCACAGTTTGACCAGTTCTAGGACTACCATCCTTTTGAGGGGGCGTTAGGTCAGCGTGTGGCTTTTCGCCATTTATCAGCAGAGGATCGATACAGGGTGTATGCTTTCTTGGATCAGCATGAGATAGCTGCTTTTTTTGTTAGCCATCCGGGCTGTTCGCCAGAGTATTCTACGTGGATGGAGACAGAGACTTCATCGGCTGCGATAGTATCCATAGTGTCGGGTATTGATTTAGATGGTGGAGAGCCCATGGAGGACATTGATTCTCCCATCGAGGAGGAGTCATTCACTCGGTTGCCAACAGCTCTTGTAGATTCTCCCAGTACTAGTACTATCATGATCCATCATTCAACACAGTACTTCGAGCATAGTCTCCATCTGATGACCTTCGAGAGGGATCAGGCTAGAGCCCTAATGTTGACAGCTCTTGATGGGAGAGATGCCGCTCTATTAGAGAGAGATGATGCCTTAGCACATAGAGATGTCACTATTGAGGAGCGGGATGAGGCCAGATCAGCCAGAGATGTAGTGATAGTCGAGAGGGATTGCGTCATATCTGCCCGGGATGTAGTTGTTACAGACAGCACCATAGTGAGGTCCCTTACTAATGGCATCATTGCAGAGATGAGTATGTATATTGACAAGCACATCGTCACTATGCAGATGTTTGTAGATCTATTATCTCGCGTATAGATCCTTATACAAGAGACCACAACGCTACTTCCTTCTTCGGAGAGGGATGCCATGTTGGGCTTGATAGCACATATATACACTGATTTGTAGATACACTTGTATTTTCCTGTATAGATAAGCTTAGCCATTTTGTCATGTATAATTCATATTGTATATATCAAACAACATTATATATAGCAGGGAAATTATATTTTTAATCACTTCCCTTTTAGTTATGCCTTGTTGCTTGCTTGATATTTGCCTATTTCTCCAGGGTTTGTGATCTTGATGTATTCTGAATTCCTCCTTGATGAATGGATATTGAGCTGTCTTAGGATATATCAGAATGGATCGTTGATCTGTGTGTATTCTCTACCATCTTTGGTGTCTTGGGACTGGTTTCTGTATGTAGATGTGGAAAGGAGTGTGGTTTTCCTCTCTGAGGTTGACCACACCATAAATGGTCGCCAATACTCCTTTATATGGGGGAGCCCAATTAGTTCCATCTCTTATGGATTGGTGTTTCTCTTTGAGGAATCAACCGCAGCTTAGATGGTCACCGAATCTCCCGTTTACATGGGGAGGTCAGGTAGTTCCATCCCTTTGGTCTGAAGCCGATGAAATGTGATGGATTGAAGGATGATCCCAGTACTGTTGACAAGTTTTTGTGTTTTGGTAGAGGGTTAGACCGAACCATGAATGGTTGCACACGTACTCCTATTAAAGAGGAGATCAGGTCTGCGTAGTTTGAACCTGGTGTAAGAGGTTCAACGTTGTATGTGGCAAAAAGGGTGTAGGAATGTGTTTGTAGAGAAGGGTGTAGAAATATTTTTGTTGTTTTTTTATTACGACCGGACCATATAAAATATGGCTACCTATGTACTCCCATGTATCAAGGAGATTAGATCGGTGTAGTTCACCCCATGTTCAGGAAAATTTACAGCCAATGAAAAGTTTAATCCCATGTTCAGGACAAAATGCGAGTGAGAAAGTTTAATCCTATGTACAGGATCAACTATAGGTGTGAAAAGTCTTATCCCTAGTGGGGTAAAATTGTGGGTGTGAAAGGTTTAATCCTTGGTGGGATAACCAGAGTTGAGTAAGGGTTTAAAACCAAGTGAAGAGAAAAGGATCTAGCAATCTGAAACTAGGCTGCTGGTTAGAAAAGTGTGTTTATCCCTGATGGGGCAGATGAGTGTGAAGAGAAATTGTATGTAGTGAAGGTTTAGAAAACCTGAAATGACTGGGGGAATCTGATGATCCAAAACCAGGATGTTTACTTGATGGTGACCTCAGACATAGTACCGTTTCATGGTGTCCGAGTTGTTAAGCTGTGGAAATTTATCGCCATCCATTTCCTGTAATCTGAGAGTACCTCCTGTTAATACCTCCTTGACAACAAACGGGCCTTCCTAGTTTGGGGCAAATTTTCCCTTAGACCGATCTTGGCTGTCAATGATCTTCTTCAAAACCAAGTCGTGTTGTTTGAACTGCTGTAGCCGGACTTTTCTATTGTAGGACCTGGCGATCCTTTGTTGATATAACTGATCGTGGAAGATAGTAGCGGCTCACCTTTTGTCTATTAGAGACAATTGGCAATACCTCTCTTGTACTCATTGGTCTTCATCCAGCTGAGCGTCTATTAACACTCTGAGGGATTCCATTTCCACTTCTATGGGGAGCACTACTTCCATCCCATAGGTTAATACGTAGGGGGTTGCCCCAATGGAAGTGCGCATTGATGTTCTGTAGGCTAACAGAATCAGAGGCAATAAGTCAGGCCATCCTTTATGGTTAGCGGACATCTTTTGCATGATCTTCTTGATGTTTTTGTTTGCCGCTTCAACAATATCATTCATCTTTGGACGGTAGATGATGGAGTTGAGATGTTTGATGTGGAATTTATTGCACAACTCCTCCATCATTTTGTTGTTGAGATCCTTGGCATTGTCTGATAAAATTACCTATGGTTGTCCATATCGACAAATGACATTGTTTCTGATGAAAGCAATGATAACTTCTTTGGTAACCCTGGGGAAGGAGGCTGATTCTACCCATTTGGTGAAGTAGTTGATCATGTTGAAGATAAACCGATGCCCATTACCAGTTTTGGGCTCGATGGGCCCGATCACGTCCATTCCCCACATTGAGAAGGGCCAAGGCGAACTCATATTGTGGAGCTCCCTCAGAAGGGCGTGGATAATATTCCCATGAATTTGGCACTGATAACATCTCCTGACGTGATCATCACAGTCAGCCTTGAGAGAGAGAGCCAGTAATGCCCTGTTCTGAGGATTTTCTTAACAAGTAGGGGGCCGTTCATGTGTGGGCCATATACTCCACCATGGATCTCATCCATGAGCCTCTGAGCTTGGCCCTTGTCCAGACATCTGAGGAGACCTAATCTTGCATCTCTTTTGTAGAGTGCATCTCTGCTCAAGTAGAATTTCATAGCCAGTCGATGGATCCGCCTTCTTTCAGTCGGGGTCGCCTCAGGGGATGTAGATCCATTTTGTAAATACTCCTTGATATGCTGATACCAAGGGTGCTGGATGGGAGGTAGCTTATCCGATACTTCTCCAATGTAATTCCCATAGGCTGGAGCCTTTTGTTGGGCAAATGTGAGGGTTAGCATGTCTTCCTTGTCAGGTATGTTGATCAAGGAGGCCAAGGTTGCTAGCGCATCCGCAAAATCATTCTTATTCCGAGGAATGTGGAGGAAGGATAGTTCTTCAAACTCTGAAGCCATCTGTAGAATCTACCGATGGTAAGGCATCAAGTGTAGGCCTTTGTTGTGATAGATTCATGTGGTTTATCTGATTACCAACTCAGAATCTCCAAAGACAGTTAACTATCTGATGCCCATTGATTGGGCAAGTTTTAGTCCCATGATACAGCCTTCATACTCAGCTATGTTGTTGGTGTTGGAAAACTATAATTTAACGGCGACGAGATGTTGCTCCCCCGTAATGGATACTAGAACTGCTCCAGCCCCAGAACCTTCCGTGTTTACAGCTCTATTGAAATACATTTTCCATGTTTGGAGTGTATCGCACTGATGGTGTTGCTGAATTGCCATTACCCCTTCATCGGGGAAGTATGTTTTCAAGGGTTTGAAATCCCCTGAAGGTGCGACGGCAAGTTGATCCATAATTCCTTGTCCTTTAATGGACTTTTGCGTCACGTAGACCATGTCAAACTGTTGTAAGATCAACTGCCATCTGGACAGTCGTCAGTTCAGCGTGGGTTTACTGAACACGTACTTGAGAGGATCCATACGGGATATGAGATGGGTTGTGTGACCATGGAGGTAATGTTGTAACCTCATGGAAGCCCATGCTAAAGCACAATACGTCTTCTCAATCGGAGTGTAGATAGCTCGCTCTTGGCCTCTATTGTCTTTCTGTCCCAGCATGCATCCCATGGCATTGTCACTTATGGACAGGTACATGAACATGGGAACATCATCCCTGGGTGGTACCAAAATAGGAGCTTTGACTAGCTGCTTTTTAATTTTAAGGAAGGCCTTCTAGCACTCATCATTCCATTTCATGGAGGAGTTCTTCCTTAACAACTTGAAAATAGGCTCATAGGTTGCTGTGAGTTGAGAAATGAACCTGCTAATGAAGTTGATTCTTCCCAAAAATCCCCGTATTTCCTTCTCTGTCTGAGGAATGGGCATTTCCTTAATGGCCTAGATTTTGGTGGGATCTAGCTCAATCCCCTTGTGGCTGACTAGAAATCCTAGCAACTTGTCGGATTTAAAGCCAAAATCGCACTTGGCTGGATTCAACTTCAAGTTGTGCTTATGCAACCTGTTAAAGGGCTTTCTGAGATGGTCTAGGTGGTCTTCCTCCCTTCGCGACTTGACAATAATGTCATCGACGTAGATCTTTATCTCCTTATGCATTAAATCGTGGAAAAGAGCCATCATGGCTCACTGGTAGGTAGCTCCGACATTGATGAGGCCGAATGACAACCGTCTGTAGCAAAAGGTTCCCCAAGGAGTGATGATTGCAGTTTTCTCACGATCGTCTTCAGCAACCATAATTTGATGGTGCCCCGCGAAGCAATCGGCAAAGGAGTATATGTCGTATTGAGTAGTATTATTGATAAATGGATTTTATATACACTAATCATTGTCTAATTCAAGTTCAAATTCGTATTTATTTATATATTTTGTGTTCGAGTTTACTTGTTTATGTTATTTTATGTGTAGGGTGGTCATGGATGCATTAAGGATGAAAAGGTGGTCTTTTTGGAGCAAAAGTGAAAAAAATTGGAACTTAAGAAATTTTGAAGTCAGAAGGTATGCTCGCCGGGGCGGGCCCTTTTTGCCCAGTACCCCCCGCCGGGGCGGGGGTCCCGTTTCTGCTGCTGTCCTATTAGGTTTCAACTTCTGTTTTGGCTCGGTTTGGGGGGGGCTAGCTGGTGCGTTTTGGAGTCTATTAAAGGGAGAATACGTCCAGAAGTCAGGAGAGCTTGCTACCACTAAAAAAAAACAACAATCCTATAGCACAAAGGCAAGATTTCCAGCACAATTTTAAGGAATCGAAGAGAAAACATTGAAGGATTAATTTTTCAGAGATTGTCACATCAATTGCAGATCGAGGCTACGTGGAGGGGGTTTCATAATTCTTCTTCTCTTTCATCTATTTGTAATTGGGATGATGTTTTCAACAAATTATTCAGTTTTTAATTCGTTCGTTATGAACTAATTTACTTGTTAGACTTGTGATGGATCCTTAAGCCTAGCGATGATTCTATAACTTTGATTTCCAATTTAATAAGATATTTTCAGTTTATCTATGTTAATTTGTGCGTGAATTTATGAATTGCCTGATCAACAATTTTATGTGGACTTGAAAGGAATCGAGAGAGGATATTCAAATCTAGACCTAGTTAATTTAGCATGTGTCATAAATTATGTCGATAGCATATTTGTGATTATTGTGAAGGTAGAGATACGCTTAACATCGCATGTAATCGTTAAGAGAATTTAAACTTCAACCTATTTAATTGCAGTTCACATAGAGATATAGTGAGTTGGTTAATTTAGGTGTTTGATGGATTTCTATCTTAATTGTGGATTGATGTTAATATGGTATTAGTGCATCGAGAGGTGGCTCTTACTACGTTCGTGTTCTTGGTTAATAAACTGAAATATTGAGTTGAATTGGAATAAAAGTTTGGGAATCAGAGTGAAGCTTAGGGTGAAATCATAAGTCTAATTCTCCGTTAATTGTTGAAAGAATTCAGAATTTCGTTTTTGGTGATAGTTTAATTATTCATTAATTTTGTTTCTTTTAGTTAGTGACTTTGAAAACTATTAAATTGATTAGTTTAATAAAATTAGGGTTAATATAAAACTGGTAATTGTGAAGTTAAAATTCTTGATATTTTGTCCTCGTGGGAACGATAATTTACTCATCACTTTATTACTTGTTGACCACGTGCACTTGCGTGTTTTATGTGTATTGATTTTATCCAACAAGTTTTTGGCGCCGTTGCCGGGGACAATTTAGCCGAGATTTTAATAGTTGTTTTTACAATATCAGTTTAATTAGTCCAGTTTTACTTAAACATTTTTATTTTTGTTTTCTCTATTTTAGGTTTTCGACATCGGTTTATGCAAACACGGTCTAAACATCCAGACTTGCTACCTTTTGAGGACGACATTGACAGACGATTTCAAAAGTTGAGTAAGTGGATTGAGGAAACGAGGCCCGAATTTGAAAATTCTGATAAGGAAGGAACAATGGCTGCCGAAGACCAGAAAGCGTTGAGGGACTTTTCCACACCTAGGGTGACTGATCTGTAGTCAAGCATTACTAGGCCTGCAATTGCTGCGAACACTTTTGAAATAAAGCATGGGACTATTCAGATGATGCAGAATTCATGTCAGTTTGGGGGAATGGCACACGACGATCCAAATGAGCACTTGCTCAGTTTTCTAGAAATGTGCGATATGTTCAAGTACAATGGGGTATCGAATGAGGCAGTAAGACTTCGCTTGTTCCTATTTACCTTACGGGACAAGGCGAAAAGTTGGTTACACTCTTGCCCGCCGGGTTCGATCACTACGTGGGAGGATTTGGCTCAAAAATTTCTTGCCAAATTTTTTCCACCGGCAAAGACTGCGAAATTGAGGAGTGACATCACATTGTTTGCGCAACAGAGTGGAGAGTCACTATATGAGTCATGGGAGAGATACAAAGACTTGCTCAGGAAGTGCCCACATCATGGATTGCCCAAGTGGTTACAAATGAACACCTTCTATAACGGGCTACATGGCAATATCAGAGGGAGTATTGATGCGGCATCGGGGGGAGCATTCTTGGCTAAAAGTTATGAGGATGCGTACAATTTGATAGAAACAATGTCGACAAATAACTACCAGTGGCCCACATCAAGAATGACAGAGGTAAAAATAGCCGGGATCTTGGAAGTAGACGGAGTAACATCTTTACACGCAACTATTTCTGCACTATCCATGAAGTTTGATAAGCTGAATGAGACGGTGCAAATGTTAGCAGGGGCTAAAGTTCAACAGGTTATGGCAGTATGTGAATTATGTGCGGGGGATCATCTGACAGAGCAGTGCGCGATAAATCCAGCATCCGTTCAGTACATGGGCAACTATAACAGAAATCCGCAAAATACATACCAAAATACCTACAACCAGGGGAATAGGAACCACCCAAACCTCTCGTGGAGCAATAATCAGCAAACTCAAGCTCCATGAACATCATATCCCCCTGGATTTCATAGTCCCCCACAACAAATGCAACAGCAGGACAGGAAATCCGATGATGAGGAATCCTGGTCAAGGTACAAAACTAGCACTGATCTGACGTTGAAGAATCATACTATTGCTCTCAAGAATATAGAGAATCAGATAGGGCAACTTGCGTTGGCAATGAATAGTAGACCACAAGGAACTTTACCTAGTGACACCGAAAGAAATCCGAAAGGTAATCATGAGCAATGTCAGGCAGTTATGTTGAGAAGCGGAAAACACCTCGGTGGGATTAGTGCAGAAAATTCAGCAACACCGGAAGAAAAAGCCGACGACAGTAACGCAGTAGAGGGGAACAAATCAGAGGAACCAAAGCTAAACAGTGAGCCAATTGTTCATCCTCCACCGCCGTTTCAGCAGAGAGTCCAAAAACAGAAGTCCGATAAGCAGTTCGCAAAATTTTTAGAGGTGTTCAAGAAACTCCAGATTAATATTCCATTTGCAGAGGCCTTGGAGCAAATGCCGAGTTACGCAAAGTTTATGAAGGGAATTCTGTCAAGGAAGAAGAAATGGGAAGACTTCAAAACAGTGGCACTAACAGAGGAATGCAGTGCAGTGTTACAAAAAAAGCTCCCACCTAAACTTAAAGATCCGGGAAGCTTCACTATTCCGTGCACGATCGGGAATATGTCATTTAGTAAGTGCCTATGTGACTTGGGAGCAAGCATAAATTTGATGCCATTATCAGTATATTCAGAATTGGGTCTGCCTGCACCGAAGCCTACAAATATTTCATTACAACTGGCAGATAGGTCGGTCACATATCCGAGAGGCATTGTCGAGGACATTTTGGTAAAAGTGGATCAGTTCATATTCCCTGCGGACTTTATCGTACTGGATTTCGAGGAAGATAAGAACATCCCGATCATCCTAGGGAGACCTTTCTTGGCCACGGGATGGACACTCATAGACGTCCAGAAAGGAGAACTTACAATGAGGGTCCAAGATCAAGAAGTAAAATTCAATGTGTTCAAGGCCATGAAATATCCTACAGACGAGGAAGAGTGTAATCGGATAGATTTAATTGAGCAGATTGCCACCGAAGAAATGAGCAAGAGTTTAAGCAACGATCCGTTAGAAACAACGTTAATGGGGGATGAGGAAATAGACGACCCGGAATTTATGGAATTATTAGAGATGCTAGACTCGTTACCACGAGTTAGCCGATTCAGACCACCGGTTGAACCGCTGCATACCGCGGATATAGTTGTAGAAAAATTGAAACCATCATTGGATGAGCCACCAGCCTTAGAACTTAAACCACTCCCTGAACACCTCAGGTATGCGTATTTAGGCGATTTAAATTCTTTACCTGTAATTATTTCTGCTGCACTTAACGAATTGCAGGAAGAAAAGTTGCTGAGGGTGCTTCGGGATCACAAATCAGCAATTGGATGGACAATTGCGGATATAAAAGGCATTAGCCCATCATTTTGCATGCACAAAATTCTGATGGAAGATAATGCGAGCCCATCCGTGGAGCATCAACGTCGACTCAACCCAATCATGAAGGAAGTGGTCAAGAAGGAAATTTTGAAATTATTAGATGCCGGAGTCATATACCCAATTTCCGACAGTAAATGGGTAAGTCCGATTCATTGTGTGCCGAAGAAAGGGGGAATGACGGTAATTCAGAATGAGGAAAATGAGTTAATTCCAACAAGGACAGTAACGGGTTGGAGGGTGTGCATTGATTATAGGAGATTGAATAAGGCAACCCGGAAGGACCATTTCCCGCTACCTTTTATCGATCAAATGTTAGACAGGTTAGCGGGGCATGAGTTTTACTGCTTATTGGATGGATATTCGGGATACAATCAGATTGCTATCGCTCCTGAAGACCAAGAAAAGATGACATTTACTTGCCCCTACGGCACCTTTGCATTCAGGCGGATGTCATTCGGACTGTGTAATGCACCGGTAACTTTTCAGCGGTGTATGATGGCTATTTTTTCGGACATGGTGGAGAAAAACGTTGAAGTATTCATGGACGATTTCTCGGTCTATGGAAGTACTTTTGACACTTTCTTAGAAAACCTGGTCATGGTATTGCAGCGCTGTAAGGATACCAGCCTCATACTAAATTGGGAAAAATGCCACTTCATGGTTGAGGAGGGCATAATATTGGGACATAAGGTGTCGGCTCAAGGATTAGAGGTGGACAAGGCAAAGTTGGACACGATCGAGAAACTACCGCCACCGAGCTCAGTTAAGGGTATTCGCAGTTTTCTGGGGCATGCTGGGTTCTACCGGAGATTCATTAAGGACTTCTCTAAAATTACAAAACCTCTGTGCAGTCTTTTAGAGAAGGATGCGACTTTTAGTTTTACAGAGGAGTTCAAATCCGCGTTTGAATTGTTGAAGAAGAAGTTAACTACAGCCCCCGTGATAGTCGCACCAGACTGGAAAATGCCATTCGAACTCATGTGTGATGCAAGTGACTATGTTGTTGGAGCAGTTTTGGGCCAACGACGAGATAAGGTGTTTCACGCAATATATTATGCAAGCAAAACACTAACAGAAACTCAAATGAACTACACTACTACGGAAAAGGAGTTGCTTGTAGTAGTTTACGCGTTCGACAAATTTCGGGCATATTTGATCGGAACAAAGGTAATAGTCTACACAGACCACTCAGCGATTCGGCACTTAATAGCGAAAAAAGATGCTAAGCCACATCTTATCCGATGGATTCTCTTACTTCAAGAGTTTGATCTAGAAATTAAAGATAGAAAGGGGACGAAGAATCAAGTCGCCGATCATCTATCCCGACTGGAAAATTCAGAGACAACAGATAAAGATAAATGCATGATTCATGAGACATTCCCGGATGAGCAGTTACTTGGGTTGAATGCAAAATTTTCATGGTATGCAGACTTCGCGAACTATGTGGTAAGCAAAATTCTTCCACCAGATCTCACACGACAGCAAAAAAGGAAGTTTCTTCATGATGTCAAGTGGTACATATGGGATGAGCCGTATCTTTTTAAACAATGCGCCGATAAGATGATTCGACGATGTATTCCATACAGTGAAGTCCACACCATACTAACAGAATGCCATTCATCGGCGTACGGTGGACATTACGGAAGTGAGCGCACTGCGGCGAAAGTTCTTCAATCCGGGTTTTATTGGCCTACGTTGTTCAAAGACGCCCACCAATTTGTGAAAACATGTGATAGATGTCAACGGGTGGGTAACATATCGAAACGGAATGAGATGCCCCTACAAACAATTCTGGAAGTGGAAATCTTCGATGTATGGGGCATCGATTTCATGGGACCATTCCCGTCGTCTTTGAGGAATCAGTACATTTTGCTCGCGGTGGACTACGTATCGAAATGGGTTGAAGCTGCCGCATTACCATCTAATGATGCCAAGGTGGTCCTCAAGTTTCTACAGAAAAATATTTTCACACAGTTTGGCACGCCAATAGCAATTATTAGTGATGAAGGCAGTCATTTCTGCAACAAATCGTTTACAGCTCTTTTGGCTAAGTATGGGGTCAATCATAAAGTGGCGACTGCTTATCACCCTCAGACTAATGGGCAAGCCGAGGTATCGAACAGAGAAGTCAAAAAGATATTGGAAAAAGTCGTCAACCCAAGCCGGAAAGATTGGTCGCTTCGATTGGATGATGCATTCTGGGCATACCGCACTGCATACAAAACGCCAATCGGGATGTCGCCATATCAACTCTTGTACGGCAAGGCATGTCACTTGCCGGTGGAGTTACAGCACAAAGCTTATTGGGCAATACAAAAATTGAATTTCGACCAAGCCGCTGTAGGAGAAAAGAGGCTACTTCAACTTAATGAGCTCGACGAATTCCGCCTCCACGCTTATGAGAATGCCAAACTATACAAAGAAAAAGTTAAAAAATGGCACGACTACAAAATTATCCAACGAACATTCGAGCCGGGTCAAGCAGTCCTCTTGTTCAATTAACGGCTACGGTTGTTCCCCGAAAAGCTTAAGTCGAGATGGTCGGGACCGTTTACTATCAAACGGGTATTTCCTCATGGCGCAGTTGAACTATACAGTCGCAATCCATTAGAAACGTTCAAAGTCAATGGCCAACGTATTAAGCATTACTGGGGTGGCGAGTCAAATTGGGACGCCAACACCATCATCCTAGCCGAAACACAGTAAAACAGGGAGTAGTCAGGCTGAACGACTTAAAATCAAGTGCTAATTGGGAGGCAACCGAATATTTTTTTATTTTTCATATTTCACACTTAAGTTATTAGGATATATTTTATGCAAGAAGTAGTTAGGACTTTTCATTTAGTAAGTTTGCTTAAAATCTCTGAAAAATAATAAGAATATATCAAAATTCTAAGTGATCATTCCTCTAACGTATTGCTTGTTTTTGGTTTCAGGAGAGGTCAAATACGACTTAGAACAACAAGAACTACGCAACGGACGAATTTTGGGAAATGTTTACCGTCCCAAATTCTGAACCAAATTTTTTAACAGAAGACATTCCCGCCGGGGCAGGCATTTTTAGGCTTAACACCCCCGCCGGGGCGGGGGTTCGGATTCCTGGGCAGACACGCCTGATAAAAAGGCACGAACCAGCCCTCTCTCCCTCACTCCACGCCGGCTATCATCCTTCTTTCCTCTCCCCAACATCACCCACGATCCTACCCTATTCCTACCACCATCACCATTACCTAATTAACTTACCCATCTTCTCCCCCACACCATCCACACTACTTCAATTCCATCCACCACCTTCCATCACTCTATATAAACCCTAACTTCTATCTCCACTATACAAATTCCTTTGCACACAAATTCTTCTAGCTATTGGGCTCCACACACTTACGGGTGACTACTCTAGCATTATTATCACATTCTCATCTTCTCTTCACTGCCATTCCATACAAACCACCTAAGTTGAGAGGAGAACGGGCTGTGCACGCTAGGTGTTTGCTAAATTTACTGAACCAAAGTGCAAGAGAAGAAAGTGTGTGCTAGAACGTTCACGCATCCGGTAATCCATGTCTTCACAACCAACATCCAAACGACAACGGGGGGCAAGTTCTAGCACTGTGCAACCGCCAACCCGAACATATGACCGCCGCAAATTCTGAAGTGCCGCCGCCGCCGACCGGTACGACTATATGGTTACAAAAGCTCTTACACCGGAACGGGGGTTGGCTCCCGAGGGCAATGATGGGGAAATGATGCAACAAATCTACCAACAGGGATGGATAAGGTTTACAGCGGAGCTCGAGCCCACTGTTGTGAATGTTGTTAAAGAATTTTATGCAAATGTCGAGGACAAGGCACCATTCACTGCCTTCGTGAGGGGTCGCATGGTCCCGTTCAGTGCAGATGCCATCAATGCCTTTTATCAACTGCGGGTGCCACGCCAGTGTCAATATGCTTACATGCGGGATTTTGACCCCGACTATGAGGAGGTGATTCAAAACATGACTAAGCCGGGGACTACTTGGATAAAGGGACGGAAGGGGGGCACCGTGTTTCACAGCAAAGACCTAAGTCGATATGGTAAAATTTGGTATGCCTTCCTCTGTGCTAAACTGCTACCGTCCACGCACACCTCGGATGTGACTAAGGAGAAGGCACTCCTCCTGTATGCAATTGTGCAAGATTTCCTCATAGACATCGGGGCAATTATTAGTTTTTCTATACGAAGATGCCTACGTGAAAATTTTTCTGGCGGCTTACCATATCCATCTCTTATATGTGGGTTGTGTCATCGAGCCGGGGTACGTTGGTCCGATGATGAGTCCACTTTGATGTCGCTGCAGATCCTAGATACTAGAATGATAGCCCGGTATTCTATTTGGCCTGGAGGAGAGTCCCATCCACGGGGTTTGGTTTTTATTTTTCCATCGGCGTCGGAACCTGAGGATGATGCCGAAGATACTTCGGGGGATGAGGATGAAGCAATGGGTGATCAGGGAACCGAGCAGACTCCACCGACTGAGACATTTTCTAGTGCTCAGTTCCTTGCTTTCCAGAATCAACTGACTTCAACCAATAGGGTGACACGCCGGGAGATGCGGCGATTGGCGGTGCGCCAAGATCATATGTTCGATGCTATGAATGCATCTTTCACCGCCCTTAACACAACACTTCAAAGTTTCAACCCGGCGGCGTCTTTTCCGTATCGACAACCTGGTCCACTCCCTCGCTTTCCTCCTAGTGATTCAGATGAGGAAGAGCATCAACCACCGCCCCAGACTTAGACAAGTACAGGGAAGTCCTCCTGCATTCTATTTTTATCCAATGAGGGCATTGTTTTATTTGAGTTTGGGGGAGTTTTATTTGTTTACATGCATGACTTTTAATATCTTATATTAGTTGCATATTATTATTATTAAAAAAAAATAAAAAAAATTAGTTAGTTGCATATGTCCAATGATGTCGCATTCTACAGTTTATTCTGGCCAATGACGAGATTGTGAACAAGTTAACTAATATAGTATGGATTTTTAGAACTGTGATATAATTACTGTTATGAATCGATTCTTGGATTTATTTGAAATTGATATAAAAAGGGTAGCACTAATAACATCTTTGTTGACCGGTTAGTTCAAATTGATACATAAAGGGTTTTTAAAGGATAGTGCTAGCGTGAATTAGAAAATGACAAGGATAGGCAGTGAAGGCTTAAATTAGGCAAGAACCTGAGTTTGGGGGAATATATGTGGGATATATGAGCTATGTTATCTAAAAAAAAACGAAAAAAAAAGAATGTAATATGTTGAGTCTTGTGGTGGGTTGAGGTGAAGCACTCCCCATAAACACAAGCGTGAGATGGAGCGTAAAACGCACTCACCAACCATCTATGAAAAAAACGATATGAGAATAAAACGGGAAAAGTGCAAAAAGCCCCCGTCAATAAAAAAAAAAGAAAAGAAAAGAAAGTATAATTATCTTGCGTGTATCCTTGAATTCGGTTAAGTTTAATTTTAGTTGAATCATGCTTATCGTTGAGGGGTTTTTTTTAGTTTGCGCTGTATAATTCCTTCTAAAAAATTGTTTATGTATTGAATTTGGGTCCGTATCAGTTATCTTAGGTGTTGATCACACACGCACGCTATACCAGTGATAGTTGTTCAAGAATTGAGAATTATTACGTAATTGTGGATTGGGTTTGAAAATTTGTACTGTAGAGTTGCTTGTTTTCTCTGAGGCCAGTAGAATAAATTTGTTTATGCGATTTTTTTTGGATTTGTTTAGGCGTTTAGATTGTTATTGCATGTCATTACATTGCATGTAGCTTGTTTGTGCTCGTGGACTAGCACGGTTTAAGTTTGGGGGATTTTGATAAGTGGATTTTATATACACTAATCATTGTCTAATTTAAGTTCAAATTCGTATTTATTTATATATTTTGTGTTCGAGTTTACTTGTTTATGTTATTTTATGTGTAGGGTGGTCATGGATGCATTAAGGATGAAAAGGTGGTCTTTTTGGAGCAAAAGTGAAAAAAATTGGAACTTAAGAAATTTTGAAGTCAGAAGGTATGCCCGCCGGGGCGGGCCCTTTTTGCCCAGTACCCCCCGCCGGGGCGGGGGTCCCGTTTCTGCTGCTGTCCTATTAGGTTTCAACTTCTGTTTTGGCTCGGTTTGGGGGGGGCTAGCTGGTGCGTTTTGGAGTCTATTAAAGGGAGAATACGTCCAGAAGTCAGGAGAGCTTGCTACCACTAAAAAAAACAACAATCCTATAGCACAAAGGCAAGATTTCCAGCACAATTTTAAGGAATCGAAGAGAAAACATTGAAGGATTAATTTTTCAGAGATTGTCACATCAATTGCAGATCGAGGCTACGTGGAGGGGGTTTCATAATTCTTCTTCTCTTTCATCTATTTGTAATTGGGATGATGTTTTCAACAAATTATTCAGTTTTTAATTCGTTCGTTATGAACTAATTTACTTGTTAGACTTGTGATGGATCCTTAAGCCTAGCGATGATTCTATAACTTTGATTTCCAATTTAATAAGATATTTTCAGTTTATCTATGTTAATTTGTGCGTGAATTTATGAATTGCCTGATCAACAATTTTATGTGGACTTGAAAGGAATCGAGAGAGGATATTCAAATCTAGACCTAGTTAATTTAGCATGTGTCATAAATTATGTCGATAGCATATTTGTGATTATTGTGAAGGTAGAGATACGCTTAACATCGCATGTAATCGTTAAGAGAATTTAAACTTCAACCTATTTAATTGCAGTTCACATAGAGATATAGTGAGTTGGTTAATTTAGGTGTTTGATGGATTTTCTATCTTAATTGTGGATTGATGTTAATATGGTATTAGTGCATCGAGAGGTGGCTCTTACTACGTTCGTGTTCTTGGTTAATAAACTGAAATATTGAGTTGAATTGGAATAAAAGTTTGGGAATCAGAGTGAAGCTTAGGGTGAAATCATAAGTCTAATTCTCCGTTAATTGTTGAAAGAATTCAGAATTTCGTTTTTGGTGATAGTTTAATTATTCATTAATTTAGTTTCTTTTAGTTAGTGACTTTGAAAACTATTAAATTGATTAGTTTAATAAAATTAGGGTTAATATAAAACTGGTAATTGTGAAGTTAAAATTCTTGATATTTTGTCCTCGTGGGAACGATAATTTACTCATCACTTTATTACTTGCTGACCACGTGCACTTGCGTGTTTTAGGTGTATTGATTTTATCCAACAATTATCAATGAGAATGTGGATAAATGGCACGGGAAAGCTATCTTTAAAGCAAGCTTTATTCAGATCCCGGTAATCCACGCAAACTGTCACATTTCCTCCGGGTTTAGGTACAGGGACTATGTTTGATAGCCACTCAGGGTATGTAGACACCATGATGATGCTTACTTGAAATTGTTTCACAATTTCTTCTTTTACTTTTAAACTCCACTCTGGCTTCAATCGCCTGAGCTTCTACCTAACTGGCTTAAATTCCTCTTTGATGGGGAGGCGATGAAGGGCAATGTCAGTGGACAAACCCACCATGTCTTAATGAGATCATGCAAACACATCTTGGAATTGGGTTAATAGTGTAACCATGTCATTCCTTTGGTTTGGAGTGAGGTTTGTACCAATCTGGATTAGTTTAGGACTTTCAAAGGTTCCAAGATTGAGCAAAGTGGTTTGATCAAGGTTTGGTTTGGGTTTGTCATCGTCACATTCTTTGATCTCCTGAGGTATCTCAATGTCCTCTTGTATTTCTATCAAGTCTGAGTCCAACTTTTCATCAAAGTTACAATCCTTGTGAAGAAAAGGCACTTCATCAGCAAGTATAGGCACATCTAAATTCAAAGTCCTGAAACAAAATATGCTTTCACTTAATATATGAAACTGTTCAATCATACAAAGTGTTAACATGTACTGACAAAATAACTGCTAATACTGTACAGAAAAGTAAGTAGTTATTATTATCTACATGGTAGAAGGAGTTTCTGCCTATTTTACCCTTGTCGACCAACGAAAGGAGTACTGCTCCAATTGTCAAGGGTGAAGTCCTGATGGACTGTAATGATGGAGGGGCTGTCATCGTCCCCCTTCTCCCGAATGATGACCATTACATCTGGACAATCATTGTCTGGGGTGTATCTATTTGTGTGATCATCATGTACAATGATTCGTATGTTTGACATCATCCTGATGATGTCTTGTTTACGTCTTCGTTCCTCTTTGAGATTTGGAACCAAGACTTTTTTCCCTTTTATCGGTATCGATTTAGGAAATAACATAGCCATTATATGGGCAGGCACCTTTACCAGAGACCGTACAGGCTCAGGAACTGTAGGTGGAAATAATCGCCGTGTGGCTGAAGTTGAAGGAATCTGCTTGTGCTTATGAGGATTCCTACGACTGGAACTAGCAGTATATGTTAGGTTTGTAATATTCATGAACGCAATCAAATTGCAAAAATAAGCGAAAGCATGGAAAATCAGAGTTTAAAATTTTTACAAACCATATGTAACGACCCCAAAATAGGTCCATTCCATCCAACCCATTCTGAGTCGCCAAATACATGGTACAGAAAATAACTATAACTTTATTACAACAATTGTCGTATTAAATACAACAACACATATGCTGTGAGTTTGGATACAAATATATACCAAATGTGACACATGTCCCAACCGTGGACAACACCTCACAGTGGCACCTTACATAAAGGTATAGTCAAAGACTGTTTTAGAAATTAGAATCTTTGGGAAGTGCTCAAGGAAACCTTCGTACATGGGAGGCCATGCATCTAGGTTATGATAGATATCATATGGCCACAGAATTATCTTTGATTGACCCAATTGACCCCAAAGAAAAATGAGAAGATTACTATCATATTCTTCCCAATGGTGAGTCTTCTCTTGACATATAATTATCTTTACTGTCTCTAATTGAGAATTATACTTCAAACAAACACCAAGATTATATAGATAGTGCTTGTTTATATACTCAGCAAGTGGATGAGCACATCTCCGTCTTATGATGACACGAGGTTGTATGTCATTTAGACATCTTGTATGATAGTGGCAAAACACCCTTCTAATCGTTGGGTACACCTTACCCTATTGGATTCACCAAATAAAACTACTAAATAAACTTTTTTATACTGCTTCGGGAGAACATCCACAGCTAGAGACCACCGTTCTATTTTCCCGTTACCCTCGCTCGATCCAGCTACACTCTTATTACCTGAAAGGAATTGTGAAGCAAAAGGGTGAGCTCAGTAAAGAATATCATGACTAAAGATAATTAAATTATCAATAGCCTTCATCAATAATAAATCAGAGATTTAGAACATATGGTAAATGATAAAAATTTCAACTATAGTTGCAGCGGAACGAGCAATCCATTAGAAGAGTCAAATAGACTATAAAGTCTATTATCTTCTCCATGTTAAAAATCCACCAACAATGTTTTATGCCTGTAACATCAATCAACAATTCTGGTCCACAATCATAATCATAACTCATAATCATAACTGTAGTTCTAAATTCCTCTTCTCATCCAGGACGAAGATAATTTTCATCACCTATCTTTACTTGAAACATCAAAGATCACGGTTACACCAAATCACATTTCCTGTTCATAATCATATTAATAACTTCATCTGTGCACTACGGCCAAAGATATTCATTTGTATCACCAGTTGGTCATGTTCATCTCAACATCTGTTCATCTTTGCACTACTGACCAAAGATATTCAACAACATGTCATCTTTGCACTACGGGCCAAAGATATTCATCAACAATTCATCTTTGCACTACAGGCTAAAGATATTCCTCAACAGTTCATATTTGCACTACGGCCAAATATATTCATCAACAGTTCATATTTGTACTACAGGCCAAATATATTAATATCTCAAAGAAATATATAATCATTTCAGAATTTATATAAACAATAATTATAACCATGTTGATCAATTCACCTTTACACTTAAGCTAAAGATATTCACTTATAAATTCAATGGTCATGATCATACCAGTCAACAATTCAACTTTGCATTACTGGCCAAAGAGAACCCATAGTCATGATCATACCAAAAATCTACCCATCTTTACACTCAAGTCAAAGAGAAATATCATCATTAGGGTTATAAAAATATTATATATAATAATAAAAATAATATGATCAACATATAGCTTTAATCTCAAGAGTAATATTCGTAAATCAACTATAATTTGGTTAGGAAAAGAAATCAATTTTTTCGTGAATAGTAACTCGTGAATAGTAACTCATGAATAGTAACTCGTGAATAGTAACTCGACACAAAAAGGTAGAAATTCTACAATAAAATACATACCAATATTTCGGTATAATGATATTGAAAGAATAATATTTCTTAAGCTTATAAACAATTTATTTTAATTGTTTATACTTTACTAAATAATGCATTTAATCATCCTAAAATGCCAAACTCATAAGATTTCATCACTAATAACCAAAAACCCTCATCAAAAATCTGCATATACCTCATATAGGATTCTCAAGCCATAAAATCCTATTTTCTAATTTTCTTACTTCACAAAACATATTTAATTCATTTACTCATAACTAGACCATTTTCATAAAAAATACCAAATCAGTTCCAAAAATATTTCTTTTCTGGAATTTAGCATAATATAGTCCCATAGTGAACATATATTTTTCTCAGAATTTTTAAAAGTAATTTACTATTTTTCATATGGCCAAAACAACCGAATATTTAGACATTTATCAAAAATTGTACTTTTATCTAAAAATTCTGAAATTCACAGAGTATACTCCTATCATATACATGTACTCCCAATAAAAATTTCATCAATTTTGGAGTTAACCACAAGGAGTTATAAGCGGTTACTTTTAAAATAGTCTTTTCCCGTAAAATTCATAACTCTTAATATATACATCCAAAAATCACCATTTTTGGACACAATCAATAAAACTCATCAAAATATCATTTTAAATTTTTCCAGAATTTTCTGAAGGTCAGAAGAATTACGAACTAAAAAATATAATAACCCTTAAAATCCCTTATTATCCCTTACCTCAAAAGAGCAGTACTTCTGATCGGTATAAGGCTGAAGGAAACTTGCACTGATGAATAGAAACTCTCAAAGTATCTAAATACTCACAAAATATGCTTCATAATATAGAGAGAGAAAGAGAAAAAGCTTATGTTTCTGGTGTAATTTTTAATTCTAACTTAGCCATCTATTTAAAGAAAAATGTTAGCACGCCGAAGCAGACTTAACCTGCAACCTGATGGCTTTACCTGCTACTATTCCCACCCACCACATTTGAATAAAAATCTCAACACATTTCTTCGCCAACCAAGAGTGGGGCCCACCAATTTTAGAATTTTCCACCAAAATGATAAACTCCAAAAATTCAACAATTTCTGAACCAGTCATCTCGTAAAATTCGTAACAAATCATTCGTTCATTTTTAACGGTTCAAAATTTGTGGACATATACTCAACTTATATATGTATAACATATCCAAAAATTACTACGATCCAACGGTCGGATTAAAAATTATAACCCCCGCAAAATAACTCAAAAACCCTAATTTAATTTTTAATACCTCCATTCCGACAAAAATACTGATAAAACACCTCAACATTAACTCCTTCATTTTTAACCACAAAAATATATCCCTCATTTATATTCACATAAAATAAATATTTCCTTATCATATAAATCAATAATTAATTATTCACAAATAATATTACAGAATCACAATTATGACAACCAGGCCGTTCCCAGGAAAGAGGGGACTTTCCAATAAGAATTTTTTCTTACTGGCGCGCAATTAGATGACCAAACCTCTCCTTAGATAGAACTTTCTAGATATTGCCAATAATGCTATCTAATAATATTATTCAAATAATATGAATTATTGATCTGATAATGGTAAATATTATGCAATGACAATTATTGAACAACAATAATATAAAATTTTAACGTAGCAATTATTGAATCAATAAAATAAAATATTGAACAGTAATTACTATAACAATTATTGAGTAGTACCTTCTTACGTAAGAATCAATAATTTCAAAAAAAATGTGCAATACCGTGTGCTACTGTGCAATAACGCATATTACTATATTTTAACTACCGGGTATTCTAATAGTGTTAACGGTAACAATTACGCCGTTATTTGTAAAAACTCAAATTTATCGTTTTCTTCATCCGACAGTTATTCTGTTATGGGGCCCACAAATGGTTGCGCCGTCGTACGAATATTCCCCGACAGAAAGAATATTCCACGACCAAATGAATATTCCCCGACAACAATGAATATTTTATAACCACTTGTATATTTTGAAAAAAAATTCATATATCACCCTTAACTTTAACATTTATCAATTTAACCATTTACTGAATAGTAATTATAAGAAAAATTGAATATTTTTATTTCATAAAATTCGGGGTCTTACACCATATACCTGGATTATCCTTTATTCACAATTATTAATTAAACGATAAGATAAAGAATGAGAATCATACCCTAGAAGATTCGAGCTTCCTCAGGTACAAGTTCACCTCCAAATTCTTTTCGTGTTCAACTTGAATCCACCAGGTTGGTTTTCTTCCTTTGATCAATATTAGCCACCCAAGTGTTTGGCCTCTAGAGGTGATCCACTAAGAAAAAAGAAAGATTCAAGAAGATGGGTATTTGGCAAAATCCTAGTTTTTTTTATCTCTCATAGAAAAAGAGTACTCTCCAACAATTGGAATCATGTCTGTTGTGAAAAAGTCAACAACAACACTAACACCCATAATAAAACTCCTCTTATTTATAGATGTGGGAAAACCCTCCTTAACAATTAAGAAATTGGGTTTTACTTTAATTAATTAAACTCCTTTAATTAATTAGGCTCCCAATCTTATTAAGAATAATTAATTAAACACTTTTAATTAATTAGTCTCCTAATCTTATTAGGATATATGAGAGTACTTTTATTAATTAATTCCCAAACTCCTTTAGAAATTAAATATTAATAATAATAATAATAATAATAATAATAATAATAATAATAAGACTCCTCTTATTAATTTATATTTAATATTTGTAAAATATTAAATAATAAATATTAACCTATTTAATTTATTCTATCACCATAGATTAAATTAAATATACTTAACTTATTATTATGATTATGCCATTAACTTCTTAAATAATTAGTCTTCCTTTTATAGTGTGACCCTTTAGGTTCTCTATATTAAACCAGTTGTGAATAAATCAATTAGAATAATTCTAATCTTATTTAAATAAATAAATTAAATTATTAATTTATTTAAATAAATAATATTTATTCTACAATAGGGATAAGCCTCCCTAGCGATCAATGACTTTCCAGATAATATAGATTTTAACATTAATCATAAAAGAACCTTTGAGTAAATAGTTACCGTACAATTCAATCCTTCCACCATACAATGTCCCAATTAAATATAAGACATGGAATTACTATCAAGTCTTATTTTATATAATTATAAATATTTCGACTCTTATATGCACGACTCCAAATAATGCAAATTAGAAACTCCTTTCTAATTTTATTCTGCCTTGGCCAAGGACTACTGGGTTGTCATTTATCGAATCACATAAGACATCTCTCTTCTTTTACTAGAAGTGGTAGATTCTTTATCGATCATACATTATCTCCATGTATAACTTATTATACCCAAGCATACCCTTTGATACACCCTAAGGGTCTTAAGGAATAAGTCAAAGTATAACTCATCATACATAAGATACTATGATGATCTCAAGTCCAAGGATTACTTGTACTACTATCACTACAGAAATTCCTATTGACAGGCAAGTAAAACTCCATTAGGTATTCCTTAGCGAGCCACGTTCAGTGAACTTATTCTCTAATAAGCACCTACATACTTGCTTTAGTGTCTCCACACAAATGATCATGAGATCAATCATCCTCATCCAATGAGCAAGCAACGTATGTACCAATCTATCCGAATTTACTAATCCCTAATTTAGTAATCCAACGATTGGGAACTATTTTAGTTTTAAGCTTTCTAAGAATTTAGATATCATTAGAATGATCATCATCATTATTCTAAAAGTATTACTTAAAACTATGAGTTTATCACATATTATAAAATAGCATCATGTAGATAATTAAAAGCCTTTAATAAATTAATACTTTTTATTAATAAATGAATAAGATTGTTACAAAGTATATGTTATATCATTAAACATGATTGGCTTGTATGCATACTACTTCAGAATAGCCTAGTCCGGCTGTCCGTGTTTGACTGGGAACTTGAATGGGGCACTTTATACCCTGATGATCTTTGCCCAACTCTTCTCTAGGTTGATAACCCATTATCATCATCTCTTGAGTGGTCGACATTACTTCGACAGAAACTTGGGGTATGAGAGGTGGCGCCTCAACAGGATGGTAGTGAGTGTTACTCACCTCTAGGGCATGACAACTGACCGGCTTAACTTCTGAATTGAAGCTGATGAGTGGTATGTCACCATGTTCAGGATATTTCAGCTCAGCATTGACAGTAACTAGGCTATTGTTAATAATGTATTTAAGTTGCTGATGAAGGGTGGTGTGGACAGCCCCAGCCATATGAATCCACGGTCTTCCCAAGATCAGGTTGTATCCTGTATCTATTTTGAGCACGTGAAAAGATATGCAGAATGTATGTGGACCAATTTCCACTAGCAGTTCAATCTCTCTAACAACGTTTCGTCGGGATCCGTCGAAAGCTTTAATGATTGTATGGCTTCTTAGGATTCTGTTGAGATTGATATTGTGACACTCACAAATCCGGGTACTTCGATTCCACGGGATTTGGTGTTCACTGTACAAGTATCATCTATCTATCTACCCATAAATAATATCAAACCATACAATAGATAGAAATCATAATAAAATCTCTTCCCTTAAGGGTTACATCAACTGAATCATAAATAAATCCCAGGTTACTCTAACCTTAAAACATCTGTGCAGAATTCTAAACAAATAAGTCTTAAACATCAACATAAGTCTTAAACATAAATACATCATCAATTAAAATAACAAGTCTTCATCACTTGCTAACTTTGCCCTTGCCTTTACTAGTGGAGGGTTCATCGCTTCTTTCATTCTTAACTGCAATGTTATTATTAAGCAAGAGTGAGCACAAATGCCCACAAGTATAATAATGAAATAACAGTATAATAACATGCGAATAAATCAAAGACGTCTGAATAAGAGCTCAACTTTTGAATCAAGAATGAATAACAAGAATCAAAAGAATTCTGAGGGTCATAAGACCTTGAACTATGTCCTAGGTTATCAAGAATTATACTTGAAACCTTTAACATTCATAAGACTATGGACCTTCTTCTCGTACTTAGGGGGATCAGCCCTTAGTACCATACTGTGCATAATATCTTAACGCTAACGCATAAGTGAATCCCTTTTCAGGGTTGTTCTTCTCAGTTTGACATTCGAGTCCGCACCAAAGGAAGTTTGGTTTGGATAATTCAATAAGGGTTCTGAAATTTAGAACGTTCATCAACTATGGACTAGTTGAATCAATAAGGTTCACTAGTCTAAAAGGTTCAACAATAACGATATTCAATTTGAATAATAATCTCAAACGTATACAATAGAACAATTATTGTATAACTTAATCATGCTTTGACAATATAAATAATCTGTAATATCATACTTGAACTTGAATAATAGAAATGATAACTTATTCAAGGTAATTAATAATCTTGAAAGATATTAAAATGTAGGGTTAAGAAACTTGCTTGACATAAAAGTAACGTTTAAGTTTAAATAAACTTGCTCAATAGAATAGAGTTAGGGATAGGATACTTGCCTCGTGCGTAGATTACACTTTAACTAAGCACGTTCTTTGAATTAAATCCTACATACCATTCATATACACAATACTTGTTAATTAATAATTAATCAACATGAGCTCATTTTCGTTGTCTACTTTAATTATTGACTAAACTTAGTCAAATTATCACGTTGTCACATAATTTATACTTCATGAATTATTAAACCAATTATGTATTTAATAATTCAATTCACATATAATATTTTATTACATGTTAAATAACTATTTTATCATCTCATAATACCTCTAACATGATTACATGTTCATTACATCAATCCACTAACACTTGTTAGACTTTAACATTTTAAAAATACATTTCTGACATTTTCTGGAGAGTGGCGCTGCGGCGCCACTAATGTGCTAAGGAGTCGCGCTGCGGCGCGGTGGCGCTGTGGCCGGGCCCTTGGCGCTGCGGCGCTGTGGCGCTGTGGGTCGAGTCTTGGCGCTGCGAGCGCTGTGGCACTGCGGCGCGAGAAATCAGTTCTAGAGCTGGCGCCGCGGCGCGAGACCCCAGAAACTGAATCTCAGTTCGCGAAGAACACAGAGTTCAGCGAAATCAACACATTTTTAACACTAATTTCACCAAATCACATATACCCACATGTTATAATTCATGCATAATCATAATAAAACATCTATAAAGTGATTTTAACCTATTAAAACATATAATCACATATTTAAATCATAAAAATTTAGACTGTTCTTGAAGTTCTTGAGGATTTTGAACAAAACTTATAATTTAACACTACAGATTCGTTATAAGGCCAAATCCGTTCGTTTAAAGCTTGATCACTTCGTATTAACATGCTCAATAATATAAGGGTGTAAAATTTAGGGATAATATATAATCAATACATCAATTATCACATATAAGGCCATATGGCCATATCACGTACTCTGTTTATTTTGAAAAACATACGTACGACATGCTTTCATGAAACTGATCACATGGCTTACATGGTATATATAATTAAACACTATTTGGTATAACATAACACACATATATAAAGTTATACTCATCTCATATACCAAACACAGAGATTTTTAGAAAACTGTGAAAGCCATTTTATGAAAACTTAAAAGACGTATATTATAAATTTGGAAGGAGAATTACCCAGAGTATAATAATGGAAGAGATGATCATATGACCCTTTTTACAATAACCTGTAATTTCACACTCACAAAATCTCTCTGATATTTTTATCAGACTTAGAACAAAAATGAAAAGAGAAGACGTCGTATAATAAAGACTGGTGCGCATCATGGCCAGTTATCCCAGTCATGGGTAACTGGTGGTAACTCCCACTAAAGCCTTGTTTGTTTAGCCACTAATTCCAAAACTCTTTATTTTAATAAAACCTTTTTATCATATAGTTCAATCATGTCACACCCACTTATACAATAAACTCATATATCTTATTTAATTTAATAATAATTTCTCATAAATTCACATAGTCACATAATTAATTATATCATTAATAAATAATGTCAATTTATTAAATTTCTAATTAATAATTAAATTAATTAAATAATATTATGCTTAATTAAATAATTTATTTAATTAAATAAGCTCACATAATTTCATACCTTGATAAAATTATTTTCTTCATTAATTTAATAAATGTAACACATATAATTAAATTAATCTACCACAATTGCATCAATTAATTATTAAATCTAATAATTAAATCGTCGAAAAATATTTATTTACTTCAATAAATATTTAAAATAATTTATAAAATTCTCGTTCGTCACATCTTTCCCTCCTTAAAAGGATTCTGTCCCCAGAATCACGACTTAATAATTTCGACCCGTTACATTCTCCCCCCCTTACAAAGATTCTGTCCCCAGAATCGCATACATATAATTAAGTAAATAAATGAGGGTAATTTTTCATCATATTCTCTTCGAGTTTCCACGTAGCTTCTTCAGCGTTGTGATTCCTCCAAATTACCTTAACAGAAGGTATAACTTTATTTTTGAGAACTTGTTCTTTTCGGTCGACAATTTGGACAGGAATTTCTTCATAAGATAAGTCTTTCTCAAAATGCAGGGGTTCGTATTCAATTAATTGCTTGTAATCAGGTTTGTAAGGTCGTAACACAGAAATATGGAAGACGTTGTGGATATTCTCGAGTGCTGGAGGTAAGGCTACCTCGTACGCAACTTCTCCAATTCTTCGCAGTACCTCAAAGGGTCCAATAAATCTTGGGCTCAATTTTCCTTTCTTTCTGAACCTGATCTTTCCCTTCCAGGGAGAGACCTTCAAGAAAACATAACTACCTGGTTCAAACTCGATATTTTTACGATGTGGATCAGCGTATTTCTTCTGTCGATCTTGAGCTGCTACCAGTCGTGCTCGGATCACTTTGACTATTTCTACCGTTTGCTGTACTAATTCTGGTCCTAACAATTTTCTTTCACCAACTTCATCCCAATAAAGCGGAGTTCTGCACTTTCTGCCGTATAACGCTTCGTAAGGCGGCATACCAATACTAGCGTGGTAACTGTTGTTGTAGCCGAACTCTACCAACGGTAGGTGATCATCCCAATTTCCTTTGAAGTCTATTACACAGGCTCGTAACATATCTTCCAGTGTTTGAATCGTTTGTTCGCTCTGCCCGTCTGTTTGAGGGTGGTAAGCTGTACTCATTCACAGTTGTGTACCCATGCATTCCTGAAGACGTTTCTAGAAATTTGATGTAAAGCGCGGATCCCTATCGGAAACAATAGACACCGGCACTCCGTGCCTCGAAACAATCTCTTTCACATATAATCTTGCCAACTGATCTAAGTTAAATCTGATTTTGATAGGAAGGAAGTGCGCGAATTTCGTCAGTCGGTCAACGATAACCCATACTGCGTCGTAGCCTTTCTGAGTCGTCGGAAGGCCAACCACGAAGTCCATCGTAATATGTTCCCATTTCCATTCTGGGATCTCCAACGGTTATAGCAATCCACTCGGTCTCTGATGTTCTGCTTTAACTTTCTGACATATCAGGCATTTGGCAACACATTCTTCAACATTACGTTTCAAATTCGGCCACCAGAAATGTTGTCGAAGATTTTGGTACATTTTTGTACTACCAGGGTGAATCGAATATCTTGAACTATGAGCCTCACTCAAAATTTCTTCCTTAATTTCTTGTACTGGCGGAACCCAAATTCTACTTTCAAATCTCAATATTCCTTCCTTATCCATCTTAAATCTTGGTTCGGTTCCTTCAGATATCTTCGATGTTACCTTTTTGCATTCATCATCCTGAAGCTGAGCCTCCTTCACTCTATCTAGTAGAGTTGTACCAGATTGTATCTGAAATAGCTTCTCATCAATCTCCATAGGATACTTCACTTCTAACTCCAGTTTCTCCATATTGCAATTAGCTCCTGTTGAGCAGTCAACATCATCAATTTCTCACGACCCTTTCTACTTAAGGCGTCGGCAACCACATTAGCCTTACTCGGATGGTATAAAATCTCACAGTCATAATTCTTGATTAATTCCAACCATCTTCTTTGACGCATATTCAAATCTTTCTGTGTAAAAATATATTTCAGACTCTTGTGGTCCGTATATATTTCACACTTCTCCCCGTATAGATAGTGCCTCCAAATTTTCAAAGCAAAAACAACTGCAGCTAACTCCAAATCATGAGTTGGGTAACCCTTCTCGTAATCCTTCAACTGCTGTGATGCATACGCAATGACTTTGCCGTTTTGCATCAGCACACAACCAAGTCCTTTATGCGACGCATCGCTAAAAACAACAAAATTTCCTGTATCATCCGGAAGAGATAACACAGGCGCTGTACTCAACCTCTTCTTTAATTCTTGAAAACTCTCCTCACACTTCTCCGTCCAAACAAATTTCACAGCTTTTCGAGTTAAATTCGTTAACGGAGTTGCAATTTTAGAAAAATCTTGTATGAATCTTCTATAATATCCTGCTAATCCAAGAAAACTTCTTACTTCTGACGGCGTTCTCGGTTGATCCCAGTTAATCACAGCTCCTACTTTGGATGGATCTACTGAAATTCCATCTTTATCGATTACGTGACCAAGAAATTGTACTCTCTCGATCCAGAATTCGCATTTCGAAAATTTAGCATACAACTTCTCCCTTCTCAATACTTCTAATGTTAACCTCAAGTGTTCTTCATGTTCCTCTTTGGTTTTGGAATATACCAAAATGTCGTCTATAAATACCACCACGAATTTGTCCAAAAACGGCTTGAATACACCATTCATTAGTCCCATAAATGCTGCAGGAGCATTCGTAAGACCAAACGACATTACTAAAAACTCATAATGACCATATCGCGTTTGGAACGCTGTCTTCGGTACATCCTCTGGCCTCACCTTCAGTTGGTGATAACCACTCCTCAAGTCAATCTTGGAAAAGTATTTTGCTCCCTTTAATTGATCAAACAGATCATCGATCCTTGGTAATGGATATCTGTTCTTAATCGTGACCTTATTTAATTCTCTGTAGTCAATGCAGAGCCTCATCGATCCGTCCTTCTTTTTCACGAACAACACCGGCGCTCCCCACGGCGATACGCTCGGTTGAATGTACTTTTTGTCCAACAATTCTTGTAGTTGTACCATTAATTCCTTCATCTCTACTGGCGCCATTCGGTATGGTGCCTTCGATATTGGAGCAGTTTCGGGCGCCAAATCAATCACAAAGTCTACTTCTCTATCTGGTGGAAGTCCTGGCAAATTGTCTGGAAATACATCGATGAAGTCCCTCACAATCGGTATCTCCTCTACCTTCAGGTTCTCTTTTCGACTGTCGACTATGTAAGCTAAATATCCTACACAGCCTTGTCTTAATAACTTCCTGGCCTGCAACATCGTTAGACAACTCGCTTGTCTAGGCGACTTGCTACCATAAAACACAACCTTTGACGGAGTCATAAGGTTAATATGCTTCTTTTGGCAGTCAATTACAGCCCCATAATTGGATAGCCAATCCATACCCAATATAATGTCGAATTCCCCCAATCGAATGGGGATAAGATCTACATTCATGATATTACCCTTAATATCCACCCTACAGTTCTTAAACACGTACTTAACATGGATTATTTCTCTATTCGCAATTTCTATGTTCATGGGGTAATCCAATTCATTCATAAGCAAATCTAAACTATTAGCAAAGTCTTCGGATATAAAGGAACAAGTAGCACCCGAATCAAACAAAACATAAGCATTAATTTTATTGATCGAAATGATCATCACGAGACTGGATTGCATCCTGCACCGTCATATTGAAAGTTCTGGCGGTTGGTCGGTTTGTTGCAGGTAGTCCGGTGATGGTTAAGGTATTTCCACTGCTATTTCCCCGGTTTCCTCCTTGTCCTGATCCTCCCGATCCCTTCTTGGGACAGTCTCTTGCTAAATGATCTTTCGAACCACAGTTGAAACAAGCACCCTTCTTTGGGTTTGGACAATTTGGTGCTATGTGGCCTTCCTGACCACAATTGTAGCACACTCTCTTTCCCTTCAAACAAACTCCTAGATGTGCCTTGCCGCAAGTCGGACATGCTTCTATCTTCTTTTTCTGCCCTCCGTGCTGACTTCCAGCTGTCGAGTTATCCGTCCACTTCCTCTTATGATTATTATTATTCCCAATATTACTTCTACCAGTCTTGTTATTACCTTCATTCTCACTCTTTTTCTTTTTCTGTTCTTGGTTCTACTTAGTCACTGCATCACTTCCTCCTTCCGCGAGAATGGCCTTTTCCAAAACTCCCACAAACGTGTTAAGTTGAAACATTGATACCTTGCTGTATACCCAAGGCTTCAGTCCTTGTTCGAATCGTCTGGCTTTCCTCTCGTCAGTGTGTACTTGATACGGGGCAAACCTTGCCAACTCATCGAATTTAGCCTCATATTCAGGCACGCTCATGTTTCCCTATTTCAGTTCCAGAAATTGCACCTCCATCTGATTCTGCGAACTAACTGGGAAATATATTTCGAAAAACATCTCTTTGAATCTCTCCCACGTAATTACACCTTCACCTCCTCGCATCTTGTTTGCCTGCCACCAGTAGCTAGCCTCAGACTTCAACATAAATGTCGCAAAAACGGTCTTCTGATCTTCTCGAACCCTAGCAACGTCGAAAACCTTCTCCATTTCCATCACCCACGTTTGAGCCTCGATCGGGTTTCTGGAACCTTTGAACTCTGGCGGTCCCACTGCCTTAAAATCTTTAAACGTTGTGCTAGGTGGAGCTTGCGGTTGGTTATTCATGACTCCAGTTAGTAAATTAACTAGCTGTTGAACTGGATTAACGTTGGCATTATTGTTATTATTGGTTGACTCTTCCTGAGCCGGTTGACGTTGTTGTCTTCTCCTTGGCGATATTTTTCTGTTAAATAAACGTTTATTAGAACTTTATTTATTTCTCTACATAGTTAAGACATTACTCAACAATTTAACATATCACTTAACACATCATCTCAAACAACTTGATATCTTTTCATTCAAATAAAAATTTTAACATTAAACTATAGCATACTGCTATTTACATCATCTATCCTGGAATAAAGAATCCACAGGATTTAAAACATTCAAATATTAACATATTCCTTAGTTCATAAACACATCGGAATTTACATAAAACTATATAAGTCTTTCACATAAATAAACAGATTCTATTCCTGTCTTCCAAGGTGCTCAATAGCCTTGCCACGCTCCTCATTCATGATACGAGACATCGTCCTGCGATCCAACATATACGATGGAAGTCCTTCAAACTGGATGGGATACCTTAACACTCGCTCTTGAACCTCATCCATCGCATGATTAAGTGTGGCGTACGTGTCTTCAAGCTTTGCCTTCTTTGCACGACTATCATTTTCTGCACGATCTACTCGATGTGATTCTCTTACCCATCCTTCCTCTGCTAATTTCAGTCTTCCGGAGGTTTCCTTCAGTTCCTTCTTCAGCTTCTCTATCTCCTCGGTCTTATCTTCGGTTTGACCCTTCTCATGAACCAGATCCCACTCCACGTTTCCTAAACGTGTATGAAGGGTCACAATCTCTCTATTCTTCTCCTCTAAAGTAGACTGCTGAACAGTCGCTCGCTCAGTCAATTCCTGAACCTCATCTTGTAACTCTACGTTACGATCATATAGTGTGTCATACATCTCAGCATCAACAGTGTACCGTGGTAGCTCCTCTTCTTCTTCCTCCTCATCAAACTCCTCCTCAGGACCCTCCTCATGATCAATCTCAGGTTCATGCTCCTGACCAACAACGGTGATCAATGGAGATGAAACCCTCTACACCAGCTGCTCCCTAACGACATGAATGTCTCGGGGCTCCTCCTCAGTCGGTCCTACAAGTACACGAGATCCCTCCTCAGTAGGTACTATAGGTAAATGGGGTCCCTCCTCAGCTTGACTAGCTTCTCCATCATTCGTCATCCTGGCAACAAAATTTTAAGTTTTAGTTACTAAGTTGTACTAACGAGCACATAAATTAACACATAGACACATAATGTATTTTATTATCTTCAATGAATTACCAAAAATTCATTTCTTAAAACTCGATAAGAGTTTTCCTTTACTATCTTCTTTCTATAAGGTTACTACCTAAGGTTGTTCCCCCACCTAAGGTTCATAACCTACAACTCTGATACCAACCTGTGACACTCACAAATCCGGGTACTTTGATTCCACGGGATTTGGTGTTCACTGTACAAGCATCATCTATCTATCTACCCATAAATAATATCAAACCATACAATAGATAGAAATCATAATAAAATCTCTTCCCTTAAGGGTTACATCAACTGAATCATAAATAAATCCCAGGTTACTCTAACCTTAAAACATCTGTGCGGAATTCTAAACAAATAAGTCTTAAACATCAGCATAAGTCTTAAACATAAATACATCATCAATTAAAATAACAAGTCTTCATCACTTGCTAACTTTGCCCTTGCCTTTACTAGTGGAGGGTTCATCGCTTCTTTCATTCTTAACTGCAATGTTATTATTAAGCAAGAGTGAGCACAAATGCCCACAAGTATAATAATGAAATAACAGTATAATAACATGCGAATAAATCAAAGACGTCTGAATAAGAGCTCAACTTTTGAATCAAGAATGAATAACAAGAATCAAAAGAATTATGAGGGTCATAAGACCTTGAACTATGTCCTAGGTTATCAAGGATTATACTTGAAACCTTTAACAGTCATAAGACTATGGACCTTCTTCTCGTACTTAGGGGGATCAGCCCTTAGTACCATACCGTGCACAATATCTTAACGCTAACGCATAAGTGAATCCCTCACCAAAGGAAGTTTGGTTTGGATAATTCAATAAGGGTTCTGAAATTTAGAACGTTCATCAACTATGGACTAGTTGAATCAATAAGGTTCACTAGTCTAAAAGGTTCAACAATAACGATATTCAATTTGAATAATAATCTCAAACGTATACAATAGAACAATTATTGTATAACTTAATCATGCTTTGACAATATAAATAATCTGTAATATCATACTTGAACTTGAATAATAGAAATGATAACTTATTCAAGGTAATTAATAATCTTGAAAGATATTAAAAAGTAGGGTTAAGAAACTTGCTTGACATAAAAGTAACGTTTAAGTTTAAATAAACTTGCTCAATAGAATAGAGTTAGGGATATGATACTTGCCTCGTGCGTAGATTACACTTTAACTAAGCACGTTCTTTGAATTAAATCCTACATACCATTCATATACACAATACTTGTTAATTAATAATTAATCAACATGAGCTCATTTTCGTTGTCTACTTTAATTATTGACTAAACTTAGTCAAATTATCACGTTGTCACATAATTTATACTTCATGAATTATTAAACCAATTATGTATTTAATAATTCAATTCACATATAATATTTTATTACATGTTAAATAACTATTTTATCATCTCATAATACCTCTAACATGATTACATGTTCATTACATCAATCCACTAACACTTGTTAGACTTTAACATTCTAAAAATACATTTCTGACATTTTCTGGAGAGTGGCGCTGCGGCGCCACTAATGTGCTAAGGAGTCGCGCTGCGGCGCGGTGGCGCTGTGGCCGGGCCCTTGGCGCTGCGGCGCTGTGGCGCCGTGGCTCGAGTCTTGGCGCTGCGAGCGCTGTGGCGCTGCGGCGCGAGAAATCAGTTCTAGAGCAGGCGCCGCGGCGCGAGACCCCAGAAACTGAATCTCAGTTCGCGAAGAACACAGAGTTCAGCGAAATCAACACATTTTTAACACTAATTTCACCAAATCACATATACCCACATGTTATAATTCATGCATAATTATAATAAAACATCTATAAAGTGATTTTATCCTATTAAAACATATAATCACATATTTAAATCATAAAAATTTAGACTGTTCTTGAAGTTCTTGAGGATTTTGAACAAAACTTATAATTTAACACTACGGATTCGTTATAAGGCCAAATCCGTTCGTTTAAAGCTTGATCACTTCGTATTAACATGCTCAATAATATAAGGGTGTAAAATTTAGGGATAATATATAATCAATACATCAATTATCACATATAAGGCCATATGGCCATATCACGTACTCTGTTTATTTTGAAAAACATACGTACGACATGCTTTCATGAAACTGATCACATGGCTTACATGGTATATATAATTAAACACTATTTGGTATAACATAACACACATATATAAAGTTATACTCATCTCATATACCGAACACAGAGATTTTTAGAAAACTGTGAAAGCCATTTTATGAAAACTTAAAAGACGTATATTATAAATTTGGAAGGAGAATTACCCAGAGTATAATAATGGAAGAGATGATCATATGACCCTTTTTACAATAACCTGTAATTACACACTCACAAAATCTCTCTGATATTTTTATCAGACTTAGAACAAAAATGAAAAGAGAAGACGTCGTATAATAAAGACTGGTGCGCATCATGGCCAGTTATCCCAGTCATGGGTAACTGGTGGTAACTCCCACTAAAGCCTTGTTTGTTTAGCCACTAATTCCAAAACTCTTTATTTTAATAAAACCTTTTTATCATATAGTTCAATCATGTCACACCCACTTATACAATAAACTCATATATCTTATTTAATTTAATAATAATTTCTCATAAATTCACATAGTCACATAATTAATTATATCATTAATAAATAATGTCAATTTATTAAATTTCTAATTAATAATTAAATTAATTAAATAACATCATGCTTAATTAAATAATTTATTTAATTAAATAAGCTCACATAATTTCATACCTTGATAAAATTATTTTCTTCATTAATTTAATAAATGTAACACATATAATTAAATTAATCTACCACAATTGCATCAATTAATTATTAAATCTAATAATTAAATCGTCGAAAAATATTTATTTACTTCAATAAATATTTAAAATAATTTTCAAAATTCTCGGTCGTCACATATATTCATCTTCACCAAAGTGGCATAAGGATAAATATTCAAAGATGATCCCCCGTCTATCAAAACTCCTCCCACCATGTATCCGGAAGATAAAATCACTATGTTCAACAGCTAGCAATGACCGATCCCTTCGGGAGGTATATCGTCATCTGTGAAAGATATCACATTGTTGTTAAAAATGTGATCCACCAGGTGCTTGAATTTCTCAACATCTATTGACTTAGGTAGTTGGGCTTCTTCCAAAACCCTGAGCAATACCTTCCTGTGATCTTCGGAAGAGAAAACCAAGTCCAGTATGGAAATTTGATGTGGAGCTTCTCTTAAGCTTAAAACCATATTGGCTTCATTATGGCCCATAGTACGGAGAAATTCTTCCACTTTTTCCATGGGAATCTTCCCCTTTGTCTTGATGGTAGGCTTCATCACCCATTGGGGAAGATACAGTGGATTATCCTTCGACACTGCAACAGTTATATGAAATGTGGATCCTTCAACCTCTCTATAATTCCATGGAACTTTATGTAGGCTGATAACATGATATTGTGGTCTGTATGGCAAGATAATTGGCTTTGGTGCAACCACTTGCAAAGTATTGTCAACACCCTTGAGTTCAATTGGTTAGATTGTATGTGAGGGGATAGCTGAGTCTGTCTCAGAAGATATTACTGCTGCGACCTCCTTCCACTTTGTAGGAAACTCGTCCCCACTCCCTAGTATTACAACATCATCGTCTGCCATCTATAGGATACCACTGTCAATTAAATTCTGAATAAGGTGGCGGAGTGCCTAACATTCTTCTGTGATGTGATCGCGAGATTAGGAGTGATACTGGCACACTCTATTGAAATCGAACCGCCTTGACTGTGGGCTAATTGGTGGTAGCAAAGCTATGATTCTTCCTTCATTTATCAGCATCTGCAGTATTTCTTCCATCGGTTGGCCTAGGTACATAAATTCTCTTTTGTTGGCAAAATCACGATAGGCTTTGGCATTTGCTCTTTTTGCAATTTTATCCTCTAGTGTTTCATTTTCTGGAGTACGCGATGGAGTGTTTGTAACAAGAAAAGGAGACTGGCATGCTCCTGACTAAATAATTGGCGTATGGCTTAGTGCTGATGTACCACCAGTTCTGCCAATTAGTTAACTTGCTCGTAGAGAGTCTTCATTTTTCGTTCCATCGTAAACATGAACTGAGCAAAATTCCATTTGTCAGCACCATCCTTGCTGGTCTGGGATGATCCACCAGCATGATTATTAGAACTCTGTCCACTACTCCAATTAATCATATTAACCTCTTCTTCTTTGTGTTGAGGAAGAGGGTTGTCTTGCACATGGGGTTGGTCAGGTTTAGCTACCATGATCTCACCATTATCAATCAAATCCTGGATCTTGTGTTTCAAGGCCCAGCAATCTTGAGTATCATGACCTGGAGCTCCAGCATCATAGGCATATTTCTGACTAGCATTGAAACCCTTCCCATTTAGGTTTGCTGGTGGAAGAAGATGAGTAATTTTTTTCTGAGTGGTCAGAAGGTTGAGAATGTTCTCAAGTGAGTCCCCTAGGGGTGTGAACACTCGAGTGCGTCTGACTTCTCCATCCTTTGGCAACGAAGGGTTCGAAGGCTGTGCTTGGAAGGGGGGTAATTTCTCCTTTGGATAGGCATATTCTAACTTCCTTTATGACCCTGTAGTATCAAGGAAACATCCTCCTCTTTCTTTTTATGGACCCTCCGGGGGTTGTTTTAATAATTTTCGGACTGGATGTGCTCTGCAACAGCTTTGAGGGCAGCTAGGTCTTGAATCTTTCCTGACTCCAATCCAATCTCAGCCATCTCCCCGTGTTTAATCATTTCAGAGAATGGTTTTCCAATACCAGCTAAAATCCTCTCATAGAAAGGAGCTTCTTGTATGTCTATAAAGGTCATCACCATCTCTGACTTATTCATAGAGGGAATAACTTGAGCAGCGAGGCGCCTCCACCTTTGAGCATACTCTCTAAAAGATTCATTGGCTTGCTTCCTGACTTTAGTGATTTGGTGCCGGTCAGGGGCCATCTGGGATTGGAAGCTATACTGTGTAAGGAAGGCATGAGCTAGCTCTTCCCAGCTATGTATCTTGGAATTGCCCAATCTGGTATACCACGATCGAGCTTCTCCAGTTAGACTTTTCTGGAACAGCTGCATCCTGAGCTTCTCATCCTCGAGATAAGATCCGAGTTCTCCAATGAATACCTTGAAGTATATGTAAGGGTCTCCTATCCCGTTATACTTTTCAATGTAAGGAGTCTTGAACTTCTCTGGATAATGCACACCGGGGAATATACAAAGGTCTGCATATGAAACACTCCCATATGCTCAAATTCCTTTGATAGAACGGATGGTCTCTTCCATTTGAAGGACTGTCTTTGTGATATCACCGGTGTCTAGATCTTCTTTGAGATGGGTGGTATCATGAGTTTTGTTGGTTTTATCCAACTGAGAATCAGATACGGGAGCTTCTTTGTCCGCACCTTGGGCTCCTCCATGTGCAGAGGCTTCAGTATGTACGGGTATCCTTGTACCCTGAGTAGATTGGTGTAGTTCTTTAAGCAGAACAACCAAATCTGTGATTTGTTTACTTAATCCGTCAAATTCTTCATGAGAGACATGATTAGGATTTGTCTAGTTAGATGAAGACATAATTGGCTGTAGGCTCGTGGCCTTTTTGGATTTTGAACAGGTAATAGGTTCAATTGTTTCCCTGTGAAAAACTGACGTAGTTTAGTTTCAGGGAATGTATAAATGTTTAAATGCTATATGATGTATCCGTTTTAGGAGTATTATCCTGCAAAACGGATGTTAGTTATTTGTAATACAGGATAGCATGATAATATTTGTAAATATTTGTGTACACATATTTCCTCATATTTCCCATTACATGGAGATCAATATGGAATGAAATTACAAGTAATTGACTTTACGAGTAATTTGAAATGGGAATACATGAAGAGACTTTCCTCCGTATGTGGTTTATCAGTGGCTGACCTATCTTAGGCTACCCTCGTGGCTTTTTGGCATGAAGGTTCCCAAATCATTACAATTTACTAGACGGGAAGTTAATCTGGTCTTTTAACTAGAGCGAATTTGGGTGGTGCCTTTCTTGAGCCTCATTGGAATTAGTCTTCCTACGAATCCAGTAATCAAACACCGACATGATAGCCTCCTGATGGAGGAACCACACAACATATATTTACATACAACGTGCCTCGCCGTTTATGAAATTGATGACATGTGCGAAGCACTAATATCATAAGCAGATATAGTATAAAACATTAAGTACAGTAAGTAAATGCATTCGTACACATCCATCAAATGTAAATGCAACATCCACACACAAGCATATAACAGTTTTGAAAAGCTTGTAATAGCGGCTTAAGCCCTCTTACTGGACGTCCCCAGCAGAGTCACCACCTGTCGACGTCGGGATTTTTATTTGTCCCTTTTCTGTTCTTGTCTTTTGGTGTTCTCATGTTAGGTGAGATTTATTTGAAAAAACAAGTTGTGAAAAGGTCTGACATGTATATGTCGACGATTGGACTGTAAGAGTCGCCAGTTGGTTTTTTAAATGGTTGTACCAACACAATCGAGAAAAGATTTGTACATTGACCCAGTGTTGTGACACTGCTTAACGGGTCTGTGAAATCGAGATTCGTTAGGGTCTGGGGACTTGTTCATACGGAGGGAAGGTGTTAGGCACTCCCCGACATCCGTGTTGCCACGATGACCACCACTTTTCAATTAAACTGTTATATGAATATGTGTGTGTGTGTGTGTGGATCAATGTGCAATTATTTGGAAGTAGTGCTATGCCTTGTTCGCACCTATATACAAAGAGTTTGAATTTTTGTATAAAAATTCAGTTTTAACAAGATATAGTAGTGATGTTTTGTAAAAAAAGGTTTTTCAAACCCTTGTACTCATTAGTAATTGAGACCTTTGATACTTCCATTTTATTATGTGTTCGGCTTGATTGTTTTTATTTTCGAGATGCGAAGCATCTTCGAGAAAATAATATACATAGCAGTGCCGAACTCAACCATCTAAGGAAATTTGAATACCGTGAATAATTTACAAGCCGTGTACAGCTGAAAATGTCCATCACAGGAACTGAATCTAGATTCATTAGACTGAATCTGTGATCACATAATTCCTAGGCTTACATGATGTAGCAATTTGTATGAAAGCTGTAAACAGTTATATATATATATATATATATATATATATATATATGTGTGTGTGTGTGTGTATGTGTGTGTGTGTGTGTGTGTGTAGACAATCAACCACCACGAAGCACCTCCATGGGGGATTGAGAAATGTAAAGAAAGTAGTAAAACCCAATCAACCACCACGAAGCACCTCCATGGGGGATTGAGAAATGTAAATAAAGCAATAAAGCGATCAACCGCATCAAAGTAAACTCCAAGCGGGACAGAATGTAAATAAAGTTGTAAAAGGCCACGAAATAAACTCAAGGCTTGACCGAAATGTAAATAAAGCACTAAAAGGCCACGAAGTAAACTTTAGGCCAGACTAAAAATGTAAATATATATATATATATATATATATATATATATATATATATATATATATATATAAAAGCGGTAAACGCACTGGATGTGAAATCCAGGCTCAATCAAACAGAGTTTGATAGCAACAACATATATATAAGTATTTATATATATAATGTAGACACTCGAAATTTTCTGCACACCTGTCACTGACATTGCAGGAGGGTAAATTCGTCTTTCAGATATTACCCTGGAAGACAGCTCATATCCAGTCCGGATACTACTGGAAGTTCAGTCTCAACCCTAGAGCACATACCGGGAGTATCAGTTCCAACCTCGGAGATAACCCCGAGGCATGCAGTTCAAATACCAAAAATTCCACCGGAGAAGGCCGATTCATCTCGGAGATAACCCCGAGATATTCAGTCTTAGTCCCAATATCGGGAATAGCAATGCTAACCTTGGAGATAACCCCAAGGATTGCAATTGCAGTTCTAGAGATAACCCTAGAAATGCTTATTTCAAATGCATGCAATCAGCTTCAACCTTGGCACTCATCCCGAGGCACTCAGTACAAGACTCAGAGATAGTACCGGGAAGACAAGCACACCTCAGAGATGACACTGAGGACCTTCAACACTTGCAGCAGTCCAACCTTAGAGACAACCCTAAGCAACGTCTGCTTTATCGACCCAAACTGGAGATAACCTCGGTGAGGGGCATAATCATCATCTTGCCACCTTAACGATCGCACCGTCTCAACATTTTATACATACATTTGTACACAGCAATGTCCCACAAGAACCTAGGAAGTCCAACCCCGAGAGACTATTACGCAGGGCAACGAATAGAATTTGAAGCTTGAAGACCGGAGGGCATGGTCCCATCTTCCTGACTTCGTACAACCTCTAATCACATGTCATTGCGTAACTCTCGACAACTGCAGCCCGAAATAGGTCTTATACACCTCAATCGGATGCCCAGATTGAAGTTCTAAAAGTTCAAACGGACATCACGTTGCATGCGTGCACGTACTTTGAGACGGCGGGACCCGCAGAGCCCGGGGCAACCCGGGCAGCCGTAGGTACATCTGCGGCTAGCGGCTCCCCTCTCTATAAATAGGGGGCTTGGGGTGGCCATTTTGTAAGAGAAAAAGGCAAGAAAGCCCTGTCAAATTTTCTCTGTACACACCCTAAAATGAGTGCTTTCTCATTTTAAACACTTGTAAGCTCACATATAGCTACTTTTATACCGGCGGGAGTCGAGTGTTAATCTATTTAAAGCTATAGAAGTCTTCTCTGGCAGCCTACTGTAAGCCTTCTTATATACTTTAAAGCCTTTCTTTTCATCTTAGCACACTACATTCTTCACATTGAGAGTCGTGTTGCATATGTATGCCCGAACTTCGGTCCGTGGTTTCATTTCAGTTTTTTTTTATATATATATATATATATATATATATATATATATATATATATATATATATATTAACTGTTGTCGAACTCTGTTCGATGAGCCTGGATTTTATATCCGGTGCGTTTACTACTTTAATATATATATTTTTATTTATATAAATGAATTGCTGTCGGACTTTATTCGATGAGCTTGAATTTTATATCTGGAGCGTTTACCGTTTATATATATATATATATATATATATATATATATATATATATATATATACACATACATACACATCTACATTTCGTCCTGCCTGGAGTATACTTTGTGGCGGTTGATCGTTTTTATAGCTTTCTTTACATTTCATCCCGCCTGGAGTTTACTTTGTAGCAGTTGATTGATTTCACAGCTTTATTTACATTTCTGATCCCCCATGGAGGTGCTTCGTGGTTGGTGATCATGTTTTTTTTATATATATATATATATAACTACTTACTGCTTTCGTACAAATTGCGGCATCATGTGAGCTTAGGAATCATGTGATCACAGATTCAGTGTACTGAATCTAGATTCGGTTCCCGAGATGGGCGTTTTCAGTTGTAAGCAGCTTGTAAATTTATTCACGGTGTTTGGATTTCCTCATATGGTTTTCATGCCCACGATGAGTTTGGCACTACTTTGTACATTATTTTCTCGAAGATGCTTCGCATTTCGAAAATAAAAGCATTTAAGCCGAACACATAATAAAATGGAAGTATCAAAGGCCTCAATTACTATTGAGTACAAGGATTTGAAAAATCTCTTTCATAAAACATCACTTCTATATCTTGTTTAAAACTAAATTTTTACACAAATTCAAACCCTTTGTGTGAGACCCCAGATTTTATGAATAAATATTTAATATTCTCGAAATATTTTTATTATTATTTTTTTTATATTATGGTATGGATTTGATATAATGTTATAGTTGTGGGTAGTATTTATAAATTTTGTAAAGTATGCAAGTTGTATTATATTCAATTGGTCGGGGAATATTATTTTTGTCGGGGAATATTCGTACGACGGCACAATTATTGGTGGACCCCACAACATAATTATTATCGGATTGAAAAAAACGACAAAAATATTTTATGAAAATAACGGCGGAAGTTTTACCGTTAACTGTTGAAACACCCGGTGTTAAAAGTACAGTAATACGCACGGTTGCATAGTAGCACACGGTATTGATTATTGATGCTTATGTGAGAAGTCACTCAGTATTGTTCAATCGGGTATTTGGGATACTTTTTGTGTCGGAGTACTATTCACGAGTTACTATTCATGAGTTACTATTCACGAGTTACTATTCACGGGTTACTATTCACGGGTTACTATTCACTCTAGTATTGTTCACTCGGATATTTGAGACACTTTTCGTGTCGGAGTACTATTCACGAGTTACTATTCACGAGTTACTATTCGTGAGTTATAATATTAATGATAAATGTTGTTCGGAGTTGAATTTGGAGACGCAGACGTGATATTTGAGTCCGAAACGTCGAAATTAGTAAAAATAGTCTATAAACACAAAATTTTCCGAAATTCATTAATTGGTCAAAAAGTCAATAGTTGACTTTTTTGGAAAAAGTCAAACTTCGAAATTTTAAATTTTATATTTTTGATAAAAATAGTTTCATTATGTTGGAATTGTTTGTGTTAGTAAAAATCGACATTTATTTCGATAATAATTGATATCTGGAGGTTATATTGACCAATCGGGTATTTAACCGGATAAATGAGCAATTGATTGCTATTATTTCACATGATTATAACTATTTGTTTACATGTTATACTATTGACTCACATTCTTGTTACTATTATGGGAGTTGGTGCAAGATTGATAATACTTGCATGACTAAGTTAAAAATAGAGGTATAGAGGGAGGTACTATATTGTAATTAATTTTTCACATGTTTAGAACTATTGAGTCACATGATTTTACTATTGATTCACATGATTTAATATTAGGAGAGTTGGTGCAAGTTTGATAATACTTGGATGGTTGAATTAAAAATGAAAGAAAAGTTGGAGGTATTGTACTATAATATTTCGAGCCCCAAAACGTGCAATTATCGAAACTATGTTTTCCTATAAATAGAAGCTCATTCTTCCTTCATTTTTCACCAATTCACTAAAGCTTTAGAGCCATTATTATAGAGAGAAATTATAGAGAGAAGCTATAGAGAGAAAATCTATAGAAGAAGAGAAGTCTGCTCCCTCACTACTTCTATATCCAGTTTCTTTCAGAGGTAGAGAATATTATTTCTTTCTTTCATCTTCATGAAGAGAACTTCTGTTATTCCATTCTTTGTTATTATGTTGGAATAACCTGTTTATGCGAAGTACCGCATACTTGGTGAAATTCTTCTATTATTCCATTCCTTATTATTCTGCTGGAACATCCTGCCTGTGTGTTCTACGCTGGACCTGATTCCATTATTTATTATTCTGTTGGAACATCCTGTCTGTGCGTTCTACGCCGGACCTGGTTCCGTCTTTACTATTCTGTTGGAATATCCTGTCTGTTCGTTCTACGCCGGACCTGGTTCTGTCTTTACTATTCTGTTGGAATATCCTGTCTGTGCGTTCTACGCCGGACCTGGTTCCGTCTTTACTATTCTGTTGGAATATCCTGTCGGTGTGATTTTCACTTGACCTGGTTCCGTTATTATTATTCTATTGGAACATCCTGTCTGTGCGTTCTACGCCGGACCTGGTTCCGTCTTTACTATTCTGTTGGAATATCCTGTCTGTGCGTTCTATGCCGGACCTGGTTCCGTCTTTACTATTCTGTGTGGAATATCCTGTCTGTGCGTTCTACGCCGTACCTGGTTCTGTCTTTACTATTCTGTTGGAATATCCTGTCTGTGCGGTTTACGCCGGGCTTGGTTCCGTTATTTATTATTCTGTTGGAATAACCTGCCTATGCGGTATATCGCATGCCTGGTGATTTCTTTTGTTATTCCATTCCTTATTATACTCAGTTGGTTAAAGTTTTGACTTCTATACTCCATGAAATTAGTGGAATATCCTTTATATTTGCGCTTCATCCAGTATCTTTTCATGGAAATATTCTTCTGAGCATTCTTGAATTTTACTCCACAAAGCAGTATCATGTTGACAATTCGGACGTTATCAGTTCCTGGATAAATTAATTCTTGAACTTATTTTATTGAATTCGTATATCATTGTCATTATCCTCATGATTATATTTTGTTGAAAGTCATATGTGGCCTGTAGTGCATAGATGGACTTGGTATGATTATGACCAGGGATTATTCGGTGTAATCATGACCGTAATGTTACAAATGATGTGGTAAAAATCCTCATTTACCGTAGTGCATTGATGGACAGTTTTTGGTATGATTATGACTATGGATTCTCTTTGGTCGTAGTGCAAAGATGAATTGTTTTATGGTATGATCAGGACCGTTGATGAAAACATGATTATCTTTAGCCGTAGTGCATGAATAATTCGTGGTCGTGATACTAAAGAATATCCTTGGCCGTAGTGCAGGGGTGATTCGATGATGTGGATTATTTATTAAGTTGAGTCTCAGCGATAAAAGTCATGAAAAACCTTTTAAATTATAAAAGATAGTAGATTTTATTTTCTACTTGACTCTTTTAATGGATTGCTTGATTTGCTGCAGTTAAACTTGATGTCTATTGTATTTTATCAGTTTAACATTGTTGAAGACTAATGATAATTTATTCTGCATTATCTTAGTCATAATATTTCTTACTGGGCTAGTTGAGCTCACCCTTTTTTTTCACTATTCTCTTCAGGAAATGAGAACGTAGCTGGGACTAGTCGGGGAACCGAGTGATGGTCCTAGATGATAGCATTAGTAGTCCTCACTATTCTATGTAATAGTGTGATAATAATTGTAATGAGGACTCCTTTTGAGTATGGATACTCTCTAGAAGACAATATTTGTATTCAAACTCACAGTTTATGTTCTGTCGTATTGTACACGACAGTTGTATTAGTAAGATGTATTTTGATTTATGTACCATGTAAGTGGCGACCCAAGATGGGTGACACATACCTAATTTTGGGGGCGTCACAGTTGGTATCAGAGCTTAGGGATATGATCCCTAGCTAAGATGTGAGAATAGAACTAGGAGGGGAGAGACGGGGAACTCCTTCGCTAGTATGACCTACCTAAGTTTATTTGGTATTTAATTGGTCGGTCAAAATATAGGAATAATATGTTACATGTCAATTAACCTTTGTTTTGTGACAGTTTTTGGGAATGGCAGCTGAAAATATTTATAATGGAGTGAATGAGACCGTGGAGACACCTATAATCACCAATCAGGTTAATGTGATTAGAGATATCCATGTGGTGATTGAGGAATTAAAAGTTGCACTCAAGCTAGTCGCAAAGGTAGCAACTGAGAGTGAGGAAGAAGAGGAACCTGAGGTTGATTTATTAGAAGAACTTATTGATCAAAATGTAGAATTGCAAAATCGTATTCATGAGTTAGAAGAGCAGGCTGAAGGACGACAGACGATCGTAGAACAAAGGGATGCAATAATTTAAAATTGTATTACCCGATGTGCGATGGTTGAACAGAAGCACTCTTTGGCAGAGTATACGATATTAAAGTTGGAATCTGAGAATTCAAATGTGAAGGAGCAGCTGAAAGAAGAAATAACTGAACGAGTGAGAATGAAAGATGCATGGGTAAAAGCCGCACGACGTGTTGATATTGTGGAAAGAGAAGTCCGATCCAAGAAAGCTAAAATAGATGATATGTAATTTTTCGACAGTAATTGGGAAAATCCAGCATCGAGTTTTGAATTACCCTAACGAGGAATTGAACGAAGTTATCATGGGTTAGTTAATTATAAATTCTTGCGAAGTCTATACCTTATTAGATACCGGTTCTACCCATTCTTTTATCTCTCTTGCTTGCGCTCAACGTTTAAATTTGACTTCGGAGAAATTAGACTTTGACTTATTGGGTGAAACTTCGATAGTAGAAACCTTCGTTACCTCCACTATTTATAAATCTTGTTCAAATCAACACTTTCACGTTACCTGTCGATCTTATCTCTTTGAAAATACTTGCCTTTGATGTGATTTTTGGAAACGATTGGTTAACTACTCATCATGCTTTTCGTAAGGTTGTTAACTTTCATACTCCTAACCAACCTGTTATGCAAATTCAAAGTAACCAAACCACTAAAGTCAATCATTGTCATATCAAGCCATAAGTAAAGAGGCCCAATTCTTTCATTGTTGACTTCCTTGTGTGGGATGCACCAAAGCCAGACTTTCCGTATGAGACGTTGTGAATGACGATGTCAAGTTGATAGGTATCAACGTGACGTGTTATCCAAGTCTTGGATGAGAGTCACAGTTTTGAATGATAATTCTATTGTTAATAAATTTCCTGACGTATTTTTGAAGACTTCTTAGCCTACCCTAGAGCGTGAAATCGAATTTTGTATTGACCCCAGTACAAAACCCATTTCTTAAACCCTCAAATATTTCTTCAACTAAAGCGAACGTAACATGTGCCAAAGACGTTGGCTCGAGCTGTTGAAGATTACGATCGTACCATGCGATATCATCGTGGAAATGCGAACGTGGTAGCTGACGCGTTTAGTAGAAGATTGTATGCGTTTACGAGTGCGATGTTGTTAACACAAAGACCCATTTCGTACGACTTACAAATGATAAAGATAGAGTTAAAGACTCTAGGAACCCACGTGAAGATAACGAATATACGAGTAGAATCGACTTTAATCGATAAAGTTAAAGCCGCTCAAGCTACAAACCCGGAGCTGATGAATGTGAAGAAGAAGGTTCAAGAGGGCGTTATTCTAGAAGCAAGAATCGACGAAGAGAGGAAACCTCAACCCTCGATTTAATTGACCCATTTTAAATCCTCGATCAAGTAAGAACTGTGGCTTATATACTCGTTTTACCGCCAAGTATGTCGCGTGTTTATAACGTTTTTAACGTGTCGATGTTATGTAAAAATGTGGACGACTCGAACCACATTATTAATTTAGAACCGGACGAGATAGTAGAAGATTTAACGTATGAGGAGATACATGTTAACATCTTGGATAAGAAGAATCGTATTCAACACTCAAAGGTTATACCTCAAGAGTTAGAATCTGACGAGGTATCCTCACCTCTTCAGCATTCCAGGTACGGACGTAAATTTTGAGGGCGAAATTCCATAAGGAGGGGAGATTGTGAGACCCCAGATTTTATGAATAAATATTTAATATTCTCGAAATATTTTTATTATTATTTTTTTTATATTATGGTATGGATTTGATATAATGTTATAGTTGTGGGTAGTATTTATAAATTTTGTAAAGTATGCAAGCTGTATTATATTCGATTGGTCGGGGAATATTATTTTTGTCGGGGAATATTCGTACGACGGCACAATTATTGGTGGACCCCACAACATAATTATTATCGGATTGAAAAAAACGACAAAAATATTTTATGGAAATAACGGCGGAAGTTTTACCGTTAACTGTTGAAACACCCGGTGTTAAAAGTACAGTAATACGCGCGGTTGCATAGTAGCACACGGTATTGATTATTGATGCTTATGTGAGAAGTCACTCAGTATTGTTCAATCGGGTATTTGGGATACTTTTTGTGTCGGAGTACTATTCACGAGTTACTATTCATGAGTTACTATTCACGAGTTACTATTCACGGGTTACTATTCACGGGTTACTATTCACTCTAGTATTGTTCACTCGGATATTTGAGACACTTTTCGTGTCGGAGTACTATTCACGAGTTACTATTCACGAGTTACTATTCGTGAGTTATAATATTAATGATGAATGTTGTTCGGAGTTGAATTTGGAGACGCAGACGTGATATTTGAGTCCGAAACGTCGAAATTAGTAAAAATAGTCTATAAACACAAAATTTTCCGAAATTCATTAATTGGTCAAAAAGTCAACAGTTGACTTTTTTGGAAAAAGTCAAACTTCGAAATTTTAAATTTTATATTTTTGATAAAAATAATTTCATTATGTTGGAATTGTTTGTGTTAGTAAAAATCGACATTTATTTCGATAATAATTGATATCTGGAGGTTATATTGACCAATCGGGTATTTAACCGGATAAATGAGCAATTGATTGCTATTATTTCACATGATTATAACTATTTGTTCACATGTTATACTATTGACTCACATTCTTGTTACTATTATGGGAGTTGGTGCAAGATTGATAATACTTGCATGACTAAGTTAAAAATAGAGGTATAGAGGGATGTACTATATTGTAATTAATTTTTCACATGTTTAGAACTATTGAGTCACATGATTTTACTATTGATTCACATGATTTACTATTAGGAGAGTTGGTGCAAGTTTGATAATACTTGGATGGTTGAATTAAAAATGAAAGAAAAGTTGGAGGTATTGTACTATAATATTTCGAGCCCCAAAACGTGCAATTATCGAAACTATGTTTTCCTATAAATAGAAGCTCATTCTTCCTTCATTTTTCACCAATTCACTAAAGCTTTAGAGCCATTATTATAGAGAGAAATTATAGAGAGAAGCTATAGAGAGAAAATCTATAGAAGAAGAGAAGTCTGCTCCCCCACTACTTCTATATCCAGTTTCTTTCAGAGGTAGGGAATATTATTTCTTTCTTTCATCTTCATGAAGAGAACTTCTGTTATTCCATTCTTTGTTATTATGTTGGAATAACCTGTTTATGCGAAGTACCGCATACTTGGTGAAATTCTTCTATTATTCCATTCCTTATTATTCTGCTGGAACATCCTGTCTGTGCGTTCTACGCCGGACCTGGTTCCGTTATTTATTATTCTATTGGAACATCCTGTCTGTGCGTTCTACGCCGGACCTGGTTCCGTCTTTACTATTCTGTTGGAATATCCTGTCTGTGCGTTCTACGCCGGACCTGGTTCCGTCTTTACTATTCTGTTGGAATATCCTGTCGGTGTGATTTTCACTTGACCTGGTTCCATTATTATTATTCTGTTGGAACATCCTGTCTGTGCGTTCTACGCCAGACCTGGTTCCGTCTTTACTATTCTGTTGGAATATCCTGTCTGCGCGTTCTACGCCGGACCTGGTTCCGTCTTTACTATTCTGTTGGAATATCCTGTCTGTGCGTTCTACGCCGGACCTGGTTCCGTCTTTACTATTCTGTTGGAATATCCTGTCTGTGCGGTTTACGCCGAACCTGGTTCCGTTATTTATTATTCTGTTGGAATAACCTGCCTATGCGGTATATCGCATGTCTGGTGATTTCTTTTGTTATTCCATTCCTTATTATACTCAGTTGGTTAAAGTTTTGACTTCTATACTCTATGAAATTAGTGGAATATCCTTTATATTTGCGCTTCATCCAGTATCTTTTCATGGAAATATTCTTCTGAGCATTCTTGAATTTTACTCCACAAAGCAGTATCATGTTGACAATTTGGACGTTATCAGTTCCTGGATAAATTAATTCTTGAACTTGTTTTATTGAATTCGTATATCATTGTCATTATCCTCATGATTATATTTTGTTGAAAGTCATATGTGGCCTGTAGTGCATAGATGGACTTGGTATGATTATGACCAGGGATTATTCGGTGTAATCATGACCGTAATGTTACAAATGATGTGGTAAAAATCCTCATTTACCGTAGTGCATTGATGGACAGTTTTTGGTATGATTATGGCTATGGATTCTCTTTGGTCGTAGTGCAAAGATGAATTGTTTTATGGCATGATCAGGACCGTTGATGAAAACATGATTATCTTTAGCCGTAGTGCATGGATAATTCGTGGTCGTGATACTAAAGAATATCCTTGGCCATAGTGCAGGGGTGATTCGATGATGTGGATTATTTATTAAGCTGAGTCTCAGCGATAAAAGTCATGAAAAACCTTTTAAATTATAAAAGATAGTAGATTTTATTTTCTACTTGACTCTTTTAATGGATTGCTTGATCCACTGCAGTTAAAATTGATGTCTATTGTATTTTATCAGTTTAACATTGTTGAAGACTAATGATAATTTATTCTGCATTATCTTAGTCATAATATTTCTTACTGGGCTAGTTGAGCTCACCCTTTTTTTTCGCTGTTCTCTTCAGGAAATGAGAACGTAGCTGGGACTAGTCGGGGAACCGAGTGATGGTCCTAGATGATAGCATTAGTAGTCCTCACTATTCTATGTAATAGTGTGATAATAATTGTAATGATGACTCCTTTTGAGTATGGATACTCTCTAGAAGACAATATTTGTATTCAAACTCACAGTTTATGTTCTGTCGTATTGTACACGACAGTTGTATTAGTAAGATGTATTTGGATTTATGTACCATGTAAGTGGCGACCCAAGATGGGTGACGCATACCTAATTTTGGGGGCGTCACACTTTGTATATAGGTGCAAATGAGGCATATCACTACTTTCAAATAACTGCATATTGACCCCCACACACACACATTCATATAATAGTTTCTTAAAAAGTGGTGGGCACCGTGGTAACACGGATGTCGGGCGGTGCCTAACACCTTACCTCCACATAAGCAAGTCCCCGTACCCTAATGAATATCAGTTTCACAGACCTGTTTAGCAGTGTCACATCACTGGGTCAATGTGTAAACCTTTTCTCGGTTGTGTTGGTACAACAAGTTAAAAAACCAACTGGCGACTCTTACAGTCAAATCGTCGACATATAAATGTCAGACCTTTTCCCAACTTATTTTTCAAATAAATCTCACCTAACATGAGAACACAAAAAAATAAGAACAGAAAAGGACAAATAAACATCCCGACATCGACAGGTGGCGACTCTGCTGGGGACAAACGCCAGTAAGAGGACTCAAGCCGCTATTATAAGCTTTTCAAAACTGTTATATGCTTTTGTGTAGATGTTGCATTTACATTTATGATAAATGTGTACGAATACATATATTTACTGCACTTAATGCTTGACACTATATCTGATTGTGGTATTAGTGCTTCACACATGTCATCATTTTCATAAATGGTAAGACACGTTGTATGTGAATGTATGTTGTGTGTTTCCTCCACCAGGAGGCTATCCTATCGGTGTTTGATTACTGGACTCGTAGGAAGACTAATTCCAACGAGGCTCAGGAAAGGCACCACCCAAATTTGCTCCAGTTGAAAGACCGGATTAACTTCTCGTTGAGTAAATTGCGATGATTTGGGAACCTTCATGCCTAAAAGCCGCGAGGGAAACCTAATATAGGTCAGTCTCTGATAAACCAAACGCGGATGAAAGTCTCTTCATGCTTTCTCATTTTAAGGCAATACTTGTAATTTCATTCCATATCCATGTAATGAGAAATATGAAGAAAAATGTGTATACTTAAATTAACATGCTATCCTGTATTACAAACAGCTAACATCCGTTTTGTAGGATAATATTCCTAAAACAGATACATCACATAGCATGTAAACATTTACACATTCCCTAAGACTAAACTATACAAGTCTTTTGCAGGGAAGCAATCAGACCTATTACCCATTTAAAATCCAAAAAGGCCACGAGCCTACAGTCAATTATGTCTTCATCTAACAAGACTGACCTTAATCCAGTTTCTCGCAAAGAATTTGATGAATTAAGTAAACAAATCACAGATTTGGCTATTCTGCTTAAAGAACTACACCAATCTACTCAGGGTACAAGGATACCCGTACATGTTGAATCCTCTACATAAGGAGGAACCCAAGGTTCTGATAAAGCCATTACAGCACTTGAGCTCCCGTTGGATACGACCAACAAACTTCATGATACCACCCATCTCAAAAGAGATATAGGCACCAGTGACATCATGAAAAAGGTCCTTCAAATGGAAGAAACCCTTCGTTCTATCAAAGGTATTAGAGCACACGAGAGTGTCTCATATGCTAACCTTTGTATATTCCCTGGTGTTCATTATCCAGAGAAGTTCAAAACTCCTGATTTCGAAAAATAGGACGTATTAGGAGATCCTTACACACAATTGAAGGTGTTCATTTGAGAACTTGGATCTTATGTAGAGGACGAGAAGCTCATAATGCAGCTATTCTAAAAGAGTCTGACTGGAGAAGCCCGTTCGTGGTATACCAGATTAGACAACTCAAAGATCCATAGCTAGGAAGAATTAGCTCATGCCTTCCTTACACAATACATCTTCCAGTCTCAGATGGCTCCTGGCCAGTACCAGATTACCAAGGTTAAGAAACAGTCTAATGAGTCTTTTAGAGAATATGCTTAAAGGAGGAGGCGCCTTACTGCCCAAGTTATTCCTTCTATGACTGAGTCAGAAATAGTCATGACCTTCATCGACATACAAGAAGCTCCTTTCTATGAGAGAGTTTTAGCTGGAATTGGTAAACCATTTTCTAAAATGATCAAACATGGAAAGATAGCTGAGATGGGGTTGAAGTCAGGAAAGATTCAAGACCTAGCCACTCTTAAAGCAGTTGCTGAACACATCCAGTCCGAAAATTATGGGAACAACCCCCGGAGGGTCCATAAAAAGAAAGAGAAGGATGTTTTCTTGATACTACAAGGTCAAAAAGGTAATCAAAATATGCATATCCAAAGGAAAAATTACACTCCTTTTTAAGCTCAATCTTCAAACCCTCCATTGCGTAAAGGTGGAGAAGCCAAACGCCCTCGAGTGTTCACACCCCTAGAGGACTTACTCGAGAACATTCTCAATCTTCTGACCACTCAAAAGAAAATTACGCATTTTCTTCCACCAGTCAACCCTGATGAGAAGGGCTTCAATGCTGCTCGTACATGTGCTTATCATGTCGGGGCACCTGGATAGATTGTTGGGCCTTGAAACACAAGATCCAAGATTTGATAGACAACAGTGAGATCGTGGTCACCAAGCCAGATCAACCTCACGTACAAGACAACCCTCTTCCAGAACACAAAGAGGAAGAGGTGAACATGATTAATTGGAGCACTGGACAAAATTCCAATTTTAACGTTGAATCATCCCAGACCATTAAAGACTAGGTTGACAAATGGGATTATGCAAAGTTCCAGTTTGTGATGGAACGAAAGATGAAAGCTCTGTGTAAGCAGATTGAGCAATTGGCAAAATCGGTGACCTATCAGCATCAAGTCACACGCCAACTAGTCAGCCAGGAACATGTTATTCTCCTCCCCTTGGTTATGAATACTTCCTCGTCACCTTCAGAAAATGAAAAATTTGAGGACAAAGTGACGAAGAGAGCAACTGCCAAAGCCCGTCAGGATTTTGCCAATAGAAGGAAATTTATATACCTGGGCTAACCTATAAAGGAGATACTTCAGATGTTGATCAATGAAGGAAGGATCACTTCCCTTCTACCTCCAATTAATCCCCGTTCAGGATGGTTTAATTCTGATGAAGTATGTTAGTGTCACTCCCATTCTCGCGTTCACAGCACAGAAGAATATTGGGCACTCCGCCACCTTATTCAGAATCTAATTGATAGCGGTGTCCTGCAACTTGCAGACGATGATACTGTGCTATTTGAGAGTAAAAATACTTGTCCTACTAAATGGAAGGGACTGGTAGAAGTTATATCTGCTGAAGATGATGGGAATTTCAAACCATCCACAATACAAGCAATTTAACTCAAAGTAGTTGATAATCCTTTGAAAGTGGCTACTCCAGAGCCAATCAACTTACCATTCAGACCACAATATCCTGTTATCATCTTACAAAAAGTCCCATGGAATTATGGAGAAGCTGGAGGATCCACCTCTCATACAACTGCTACAGTGTCGAAGGAAAATCTACTGTCTTCCCCAACGGGGGTTGAAGCCTGCCATCAAATCATAGGGGAAAATTCCCATGGAGAAGATTGAAAAATTCTGCCGCTATGGGTCTTAACAAAGCCAAGGTGGTTTTAAGCTTAAGAGAATGTCCACATCAAACTTCAATACTGGACTTGGTTTTAACTTCTGAGGATCACAGAAAGATCTTACTAAAGGTTTTGGAAAAAGCCTACTTGCCGAAATCAGTGGATATGGAAAAATTTCAACATCTGGTTGATCACATTTTTAATAACAATGTGATATCTTTCACTGATGATGACATACCGCCCGAAGGGACCGATCATTGCAAGCCGTTACATATTACGATTTTGTCCTTCATATACATTCTAGCTGGAGTTTTGATAGATGGAGGTTCGTCTCTGAATATCTATCCTTACGCTACATTGGTGAAGATGAACGTCAATCTCAAACGGATCCGAAGCTGCCATACGGTTATTAAAGCTTTTGATGGATTCCTTCGGAATCAATCTGAGAGATAGAGCTGCCAATTGAGATTGGTCCCCATACATTTTGTGTATCTTTTCACGTTTTTAAAATAGATACAGGATACAACCTGCTTCTGGGGAGACTGTGGATTCACATGGTCGGGCCAGTCCCCTCCACTCTTCATCAATAACTTAAATACATTATCAACAATAGCCTAGTCGCAGTCAATGCTGAACCAGAATGTCCTCCACATGTTGATATACCACTCATCAATGTCAATTCGAATGTTGAGCCGGTCAGTTTTCATGCCTTGGAAGTGAGCAACACTCAATACCATTCCATTGGGATGTCATTTCACGTACCCAAGATTTCTGTCGAAGTAATGGCGACTACCTAAGAAATAATGTCATTGGGACATCAGTCGGGACAAGGGCTAGGTAGAAGTCATCAGGGTATTAAGCACCCGATTCAAGTGTCCAGTCAAACTGGGATAGCCGGACTAGGCTATTCTACCAGTTCCAGTCATAGGAATCTGCATAAGTATAAGCAAATTCCTCCAGCTTCAGCCACTCGGCGATTATCTCCACCTGCAAATCTAGAGTCCGTACAACCACCGGTAAAGGTGCCAGCCAACGTAATGGCTATGTTATTTCCCAAACCGATACCGGTAAAGGAAGGAATTCTTTGTTCCATATCCCAAGGTGGAAGAAGATGAACAAAGAATTAAACAAGACATCGTCCGAATGATGTCAGGCAGACGCATCATTGTCCATAATGAACATACAAACAAATACACCCCAGACGATGATTGCCTAGACATAATGGTCATCATTCAAGAGAAGGAGGACGATGATAGCCCCTCCATCACTGCAGTCCACCCAGACTTTGCCCTTGACTATTGGAGCAACACTCCTTGCATTGGTTGATAAGGGTAAAATGGGCAGAAACTCCTTCTGCACTGTAGATATCATAACTGCTTACTTTTTTGTACAACATTAGCAGTTGTTTTGTTAGTACATGCTAACATTTTGTATGACTAAACAGTTTCATATATATTATGTGAAAACATATTTTATTTCAGGACTCTGAACTTAGATGTTCCTGTACTTCCTGATAAGATGCCTCTTCTATAAAAGGATTGTAACTTTGATGAAAGTTGGACTCAGACTTGATGGAAATACAGGAGGACATTGAGGTGCCTCAGGAGATCAAAGAATGGGTCGAAGACTGTGACGCCCCCAGATCCTGGTACTTAAAACCTGAACTCGGTGCTTTACGATACCATTTCTATGAGCGGAATAATACTAATAATAATAATAATAATAGTATAAAAATCCAACTTAATTTAAATATATTAGAGTCTAATCCTAAGTACGCAACCTTTACTATAATTCTTTACATGATATATAATACATATCATTATCTTAATACAGTTTAACTATTACAAAAGATACCATTAAACATATTCTGTTTGCTTTCCTTTTCACTTGTTCTTGGCTGAACCTTCGGGTTGATCATGCATAGCTGAAAACTTTTAAATTTAAAGCAAGAATGAGCATTTGGGTGCCCAACAAGTAATAACAATTATAAATATAATTAGCTGAAAGAATTAAATATTTTCTTTGTACATCACTTCTACAATGAATTTATAGTTGTGAAGTAAACTTAACCGATAATAATAAAATAACAATTATATCTCAAATTTTTGAAACTACGTATTGACTATATAGGGGGTTTAGTTGACATACTATGAACATTGTTTTAAATTTTCGATAAGGTTTAGCAGAACTTCATCTGCAAACCGTCAAAACTTACGGGCGCGAGGGTGTATATCCCATGGGCCCTGTATTGATCAATACTACATTGCAAGAACGATATGATCGATCACTCTGTCCGCCTTGGGCGCATAAAAGTTTTCCCTTGATCGGGATGTTCATACTTAGTCTGGAATCCGAACCAAAATAATTTGATTGGATGCAAAAAGGTTTTAACTTATTCAACGATATTTCTGAATCTGTGACTAGTTGGGTCAAATAGCTTAGACGACTTATATATATATATATATATCAACATGTGTTTAACTATAATGATTATCCAAGTGAGGACACTTGTATAACCTTATTTCAAAATTAACGAATAGAATTTATATATGAGTTATATAATATAATATCATATTGATAACAATGATCGGATATAATATATACGACAATAGGGTTAGTAATCTAATACAATAATATTATAAATCTGAAACCTTCTTACTCATGACAATTGCATAAAGAAAATACAAATGTAGGATACTTGCATGGTCTGCTGCTTACAATACGCAACTTAGATTTATCTTTTATATAACAACATATCAGTAATAAGATCATTTTACTGATTAGAATAACATATTGTAACACATAATACTGCTTATTGTAGTCAGCACATAACCTAATCACATTGTCACACATATTCAACAGTTATTGAATCACAAACAAACATTAATACAGTCAAAATAGCTAAGTCCGGATCAATTTCTGAAACATGTCGGTGTACCGACAGTTTTATCGGGTAATTATCGAGTCTAAGACACTATCCTGTTGTTCAATATCTGTTAGTATCAGTCATATTATTTTTAAATGACTTATAATAAATTTTAAACATTTATTATAATTTATCATGAATTTTCAAACACCGGAATTATTATTAAATGATTTAAATATTAAATACTTCTATTATCATTAATATTCAATTAATATTAAACTATTAATGAAACCACTGCCAAAAATATTAAAGTTATTTATAATAACTCAAAATATTTTTAAAGTACTAATATTACCCTTGAATGATTTTTAAAATATTTAAAATTATTTTTAAATAATTACCATTAATATTAAAATATTAATGAACTATTAATCCAAATATTAAAAGTCATTAATTATAACTTAAAATATTTTTAATTCATTTATATCATTTTTAAATGATTTTTAAATTAATAAAACCATTTTAAAACTATTTATTTAATATAATTAATAAATAAATTTAATATCATTAATAATTATTAGTATTAAATTATTAATAAAATTATCCTTTAAATATTAAAAGTTATATTTTATAACTTAAAATACCTTTAAACAATTTATTATCATTTAAAATAATTTTTATAATATTAAAATCATTTTTAATATAATTTGTTTAATATAATTATGAAATAACTTTAACATCATTAATAGTAAATAATTAATGAGATTTTCCTTTAAATATTGAAAGTTATAATTTTTAACTTAAAATATTTTTAAAAACTTTATTTTCATTTAAAAATAAATGTTCAAATATTAAAATAATTTTTAAACTAATTTATTTAATATAAGTATTAAATAAATCTAATATATTAATATTTTTTATGATTAAATATCCAAAGTTATATTTTATACCTTAAAATATTTTTATAACCTTTATCTAACTTTTAAATCATTAATTCTATTTTTTATCATTTATTTAATACTTAACTTAAATATCATTAATATTAATTTATTAATGAAATTCATTACAAAATATTAAAAGTTATCAAAAATAACTTAAATTATTTTCTTATACCATAATATAATTTTAAGTGATTTTTCATGTATTAAAATCATTTTTAAAGAATTTATTTAATAATATAATTAAATAAATTAAATACTTTTATTATTCCAAAAATATTAAATATTTATGAAATATATTCAAAATAATAAAAAACTAATTTTTGAATTTTAAAATAATTTTGAGGAATTTATTTTGTATTTTTCATAATTAAAAAGTATTTAATACTAATTATTTAATAAAAATATAATTTTTATATAGAGACAGTTGCTAAAGACCACCTATAGTGACAGAACCGTCGCTATAGGTGTTCTTCGTGTTCATCTTGAAGCCCAAAAATGCATAGTCAGTGATAGAGTGAGCTTGTTTGACCAATATTAATTCTCAGGGTATTGTGTTTCTGGGAAATATAAAGGTCAGATTTTGTAGACATGATGTACTACTACAAGCTCAACCAATAAAAGCGATTAAACAACATAAAATCAAAGAGATCTAAGAAGGAAAAGTCATTGTTAGAGCTGATCTGTGTTTTCTGGGTAACCTAGAAACCCAGACAGTGCCATGGTGTCACTTTGAGGCCCGATTATCATACGGTTCTGAGATTAATTAATGCGATCTAAAAGTTCTATCCAGTAGAATAGATGTTAGGGTACAAATATCAAGCACTGAATCATATTAACAACATCACATGCTCAAGATCAAAGCTGGTCAGCCCATGCCAGAAAATGTGTTCTTCACGAATCTGGGTTTTTCCCAGAAACTCATAAGGCTGGTGGTCAACCCTACTTTGATCGGTAATATCTTTTATTCTATGCACGATTTATGTGTTATATATGCATGATCATGTAACCTACATATCAGTCTACGAATGGAATACAACAACATACCCAAAACATCAAAGATCAACGAGATCAGAAGCTTTGAAAACCTTGTCAGAGACACCTGGGAAATCTGGGCTGCCCAAATTTTCAGTTTTCGTGGTCGGTCAACTGACTTTGACCACAATTATCTTACAACTTGTGCATGATCTGGTCCTACTAAAAATTCCAGAACACAGATCTCACAGCATACAACAAGATCAAACATTGAAACAACAAAAAACTTAACAACCAAAGATCTATGGGGTCTGACATTTGACTGTCAGACCCAAAAACAATATTTTCCAGATTTTGAAAATTTTCAAATTCGTGCACTTTGATGTTATGGATCTTGCATGTGCCAACCCAGATCACTTATAGACACTACATAGAACATATTACAATGCATAAACACAACTTTTAACGGAAGATCAAGGTCAAATTTTTGATTAGGGTTTTATACCTTTATGCATCAATTCTCGATTCTGAGCTTCTAGATCTGTTATGGTGATAGTAGTGCTTGGATTGGGGACTGAAACACTTATGAAATTCGTGGGTTTGGGTGAGAGAGAAATCTAGGTTGAGTGTTGGTGAATAATGCAATAAAATGAGCACTTTTCTCTCACATGATCTTTATATACTTGCTAGATGCAATGAACTTGCTAAGATATATGGCTGATATAAGTCACATGGCAAGTCAATGGTTGGTCACCAACTACATTATAGCTAGATTTATAAGTTTTGTCCAATAATGCAACAAGGGGTAAAATTGTCATTAGCCCTATGAATTTAATGGCATTTTAGTCATTGGTCTAACCCTTAGGGTTTGACCCTTAGGGTTTGACCCTTAGATTTAGCACAAAATTAAAGCATTTCTAATTTAGGGTTTGTAAAATAAAATAAAAATTTAGTTTCTAAAAATTGTAATTAGGGTTTCTTTATATAGTTTAGGATTTTAAATTACTTAAAATTTGAAATTAGGTTTAATAGCTCACTAATTAGCATTAAGGCTTAAAATTAGCAATTAGGGTTACCCATTTAGCAATTAGGGTTACAATTATATAAATTAGGGTTTATAATATAAATATTAAGATTTTCTAGAAATTTAATATTTCTAAATATTAATTAGGGTTTACCTAATCAATATAAAATTCTGTAATACTTCACCTTAATTGTAATCACACAGTTACATAGCAGTTTCGAACTCAAATTGAGTTTTAAATTAGGGTTTCTAATTAAGTTTTCTAACTTTTAGAAATTAGGGTTTTTAAGTTTAGAAATTAGGTTTTTCCTAATTATTATATAAATGTATAATAACTGTCATTAGACACATTAACATAGTATTATAACTACAAAATGACTTAACAAATTCTTTAAAGTCGTAATTGACTTTCAAATTAGGGTTTCTAATCAATTAGAGTCCATAAATATTAATTATGGTTCAAAATAATTTGGGTTTTCCCTAATTAAAAATTTTATTCTATCATACATGCCATTATTCATATAACACAGTGACTTAACAGATTTTAAAGTCTCATTTAACTGCAAAACTAGGGTTTATCAGTAAAACTAGGGTTTGGTCATAATACACCATAATTGACTAACCATTAATAATACGTACATATAATACATATTTATAATATTGAAAAATCAAAATATAATTTATATTATATTATTATTTTTATTCTTTGATCAAAATCAAAAATAAGGGTATGGATTCCATATCTGATTTTCATACATATACATCCCATTATTAATTAAGTTAAATAATTAGCTTAATTAATTATGAAATAAATTCATATAATAAAAAAGTTATTATAATAATTCTATAACCATATCATATATTATTTAAATAATATATAACTATATTTTCATAGAAAATATTTAATAAAAACATTTTTACTATAAATTAATTATTATAAAAATATACTTTATAATAATCAATAATTATAAAAATAAAATTATTTGTAAATATTCATGTAATAAATATATTTTTATTTACCACATAAATACATATACACATTATCTTGTACAAATCCTCATTAAATAAAAAAAAATTATACGCAATTTTTTTAAATTTAATTATATAGAAAATATCGGGTTATTACATTCACCCTCCCTTATAAAGATTTCGTCCCCGGAATCACCGTTTTAAAACCTATACATACCAGGGTACATAGCATACACAATCATTACGAGTAGATCTCGATCATAATTGATCGAACCGATCTTTAACTATTCAACACAATGCTTATCTATCTGGCTACATGGAAATTTGATTTCGAAGAGAATTCAAATTCCTCCTTCAAAATAACCTATAAAATAACTTACTATATATATATATATATATATATATATATATATATAAGAAAATAATATATAAAAAATAAAATAGGTTTGAATAATACTTGGAGTTGCATCCCCGGCTGCTACCGTATCTTGTACATTCATGCTGAAGACTCATGCGGTTGGTTCTGTTGGCTTGTTTGTTGAAGTCGGTCCCGTTATCGCCAAGGTCCTGCTGCCTTTTCCCCGAACTTACGCTTCATGCTTCCATTCTCCTTTTCAAACAGTGCTTCACCTTATGCTCCGTTGATCCTCTAAATCCTGGTAGTACGACCGCCTTGAAGTCTTTAACGTTCGTCGATCGATTATCTGGTTGATCTTCCAGCGACTGGTATTTCGTTCTGCATAGCTTGATCGTCCATATTCACAAAATTCTATATCGGATCTGGTTGTCTTCCAGCTTTGTTGACAGGTTCTTCTGTCCTTTGATTTCATTTTCGTCTTAGCGGCATTATCATACATTATTCTTTATTAACTTACATTCTAAACCTTATCGTATACGCATAATTTTCTATTCAAATAGGCATGTACTCAAAATATTAGACTTAGACCACTTTGGTTTACCGTATTAACCTGTATTCAGATAAATATACTATCTTTATACCAACTTATTTTATTAATCCATAATAGATTTATATTCATAACACTTGACATACCTTAGCACATATTGCTTTAAACATTCGCTATCCCTTTGTGACTCAAAAGTCGGGAATAGCTGCCATAACTTATATAAAAGTCAAAAATATTATCTTATACAGACATACCTATCATATACACAACATAGAATCATACATAGTAATACTAATACTACTTATTTCTTACGCCTTCACTAATAATCAATTGCTTAGTAATCTATATAGTCCCATTATCCTCAATAATCCTTGTACACCTAACTATACTTAGTTCATCCAACTTACAACACATTATGAGTTTAAGAACTCACCACAAACATATGAGTTTAAAAATTCGACATTGACCACATATTCTTTAACTATAAGCTGCCTATCTGCTACATTATCGTTTCTGGGTCCAGTACTATATTTTCCAAAATAACCACCTCATTGAGGTAGCTTTCAATGTGAGCCTCTATTTCAGCTATTACCTTTGACATTGGCTCGGTTATGAAAATTAAATCTTTCTTTACAATATGAGGATATCCCAATTCTTTTTCCACCTAATATCTACACAAAACTATCTTGATTATCACGTAGTATATACACACAGTAAATAATAGTTTTATATAAGTTATCTTTTATTTTGTTTGACGATGAATTTATTCAATTTATCTCCTTATAAACTCTATACGAGTTATTTGTATTTTCAACGTTTCCCTCTGTTCTAAGGTTATAGCCTAAGGTCTTTCTCAACTAAGGTTTCAAACCCTAAGCTCTGATACCATGATGTGACGTCCCCAGATTCGGGTACTTGAAACCCGAACTCGGTGCTTCACGATACCATTTCTATGAGCAGAATAATACTAATAATAATAACAATAATATAAAAATCAAACTTAATTTACATATATTAAAGTCTAATCCCAAGTACGCAACCTTTACTATAATTCTTTACATGATATATAATGCATATCATTATCTTAATACAGTTTAACTATTACAAAAGATACCATTAAACATATTCTATTTGCTTTCCTTTTCACTTGTTATTGGCCGAACCTTCGGGTTGATCATGTATAGCTGAAAACATTTAAATTTAAAGCAAGAATGAGCATTTGGGTGCCCAGCAAGTAATAACAATTAAAAATATAATTAGTTGAAAGAATTAAATATTTTCTTTGTACATCACTTCTAAAACGAATTTATAGTTGTGAAGTAAACTGAACCGATAATAATAACATAACAATTCTATCTCAAATTTTTGAAACTACGTATTGACTATATAGAGGGTTTAGTTGACATAATATGAACATTATTTTAAATTTTTGATAAGGTTTAGCAGAACTTCATTTGCAAACCGTCATAACTTACGGGCGCGAGGGTGTATATCCCATGGGCCCTGTATTGATCAATACTACATTGCAAGAACGATATGATCGTTCACTCTGTCCGCCTTGGGCGCATAAAAGTTTTGCCTTGATCAGGATGTTCATACTTAGTCTGGAATCCGAACCAAAATAATTTGATTGGATGCAAAAAGATTTTAACTTATTCAACGATATTTCTGAATCTGTGACTAGTTGGGTCAAATAGCTTAGAAGGCTTATATATATATATATATATATATATATATATATATATATGCATGTTTTAACTATAATGAATATCCAAGTGAGGACACTTATATAACCATATTTCGAAATTAACGAACAAAATATATATATGAGTTATATAATATAATATCATGTTGATAACAATGATCGGATATAATATATATGACAATAGGGTTAATAATCTAATATAATAATAATATAAATCTGAAACCTTCTTACTCATGTCAATTGCATAAAGGAAATGCAAAGGTAGGATACTTGCTTGGTCTGCTGCTTACAATACGCAACTTAGATTTATCTTTTATTTAACAGCCTATCAGTAATAAGATCATTTTACTGATTAGAATAACATATCGTAACACATAATACTGCTTATTGCAGTCAGCACATAACCTAATCACATTGTCACACATATTCATCAGTCGTTGAATCACGAACAAACATTAATACAGTCAAAATATCTAAGTCCGGATCAATTATTGAAACATGTCGATGAACCGACAGTTTTATCGGGTAATTATCGAGTCTAAGACACTACCCTGTTGTTCAATATCTGTTAGTATCAGTCATATTATTTTTAAATGACTTATAATAAATTTTAAACATTTATTATAATTTATCATGAATTTTCAAACACCAGAATTATTATTAAATGATTTAAATATTAAATACTTCTATTATCATTAATATTCAATTAATATTAAACTATTAATGAAACCACTGCCAAAAATATTAAAGTTATTTATAATAACTCAAAATATTTTTAAAGTACTAATATTACCCTTGAATGATTTTTAAAATATTTAAAATTATTTTTAAATAATTACCATTAATATTAAAATATTAATGAACTATTAATCCAAATATTAAAAGTCATTAATTATAACTTAAAATATTTTTAATTCATTTATATCATTTTTAAATGATTTTTAAATTAATAAAACTATTTTAAAACTATTTATTTAATATAATTAATAAATAAATTTAATATCATTAATAATTATTAATATTAAATTATTAATAAAATTATCCTTTAAATATTAAAAGTTATATTTTATAACGTAAAATACCTTTAAACAATTTATTATCATTTAAAATAATTTTTATAATATTAAAATCATTTTTAATATAATTTGTTTAATATAATTATGAAATAACTTTAACATCATTAATAGTAAATAATTAATGAGATTTTCCTTTAAATATTGAAAGTTATAATTTTTAACTTAAAATATTTTTAAAAACTTTATTTTCATTTAAAAATAAATGTTCAAATATTAAAATAATTTTTAAACTAATTTATTTAATATAAGTATTAAATAAATCGAATATATTAATATTTTTCATGATTAAATATCCAAAGTTATATTTTATACCTTAAAATATTTTTATAACCTTTATCTAACTTTTAAATCATTAATTCTATTTTTTATCATTTATTTAATACTTAACTTAAATATCATTAATATTAATTTATTAATGAAATTCATTACAAAATATTAAAAGTTATCAAAAATAACTTAAATTATTTTCTTATACCATAATATAATTTTAAGTGATTTTTCATGTATTAAAATCATTTTTAAAGAATTTATTTAATAATATAATTAAATAAATTAAATACTTTTATTATTCCAAAAATATTAAATATTTATGAAATATATTCAAAATAATAAAAAACTAATTTTTGAATTTTAAAATAATTTTAAGGAATTTATTTTGTATTTTTCATAATTAAAAAGTATTTAATACTAATTATTTAATAAAAATATAATTTTTATATAGAGACAGTTGCTAAAGACCACCTATAGTGACAGAACCGTCGCTATAGGTGTTCTTCGTGTTCATCTTGAAGCCCAAAAATGCATAGTCAGTGATCGAGTGAGCTTGTTTGACCAATATTAATTCTCAGGGTATTGTGTTTCTGGGAAATATAAAGGTCAGATCTTGTAGACATGGTGTACTACTACAAGCTCAACCAATAAAAACGATTAAACAACATAAAATCAAAGAGATCTAAGCAGGCAAAGTCATTGTCAAAGATGATCTGGGTTTTTTGGGTAACCCAGAAACACCAACAGTGCCATGGTGTCACTTTGAGGCCCGATTATCATACGGTTTTGAGATTAATTAATGCGATCTAAAAGTTCTATCCAGTAGAACAGATGTTAGGGTACAAATATCAAGCACTGAATCATATTAACAACATCAAATGCGCAAGATCAAAGCTGGTCAACCCATGCTAGAAAATGTGTTCTTCACGAATTTGGGTTTTTCCCAGAAACTCATAAGGCTGGTGGTCAACCCTACTTTGATCGGTAATATCTTTTATTCTATGCACGATTTATGTGTTATAGATACATGATCATGTAACCTACATATCAGTCTACGAATGGAATACAACAACATGGCCAAAACATCAATGATCAGCGAGATCAAAAGTTGTGAAAACCTTGTCAGAGACACCTGGGAAATCTGGGCTGTCCAGATTTCCAGTTTTCATGGTCGGTCAACTGACTTTGACCATGATTATCTTACAACTTGTGCATGATCAGGTCCTACTAAAAGTTCCAGAACACATATCTCACAACATATAACAAGATCAAACATTGAAACAACAAAAAAACTTAACAACCAAAGATCAAGGTCGAATTTTTGATTAGGGTTTTATACCTTTATGCGTCAATTCTTGATTCTAGATTGTTATGGTGATAGTGGGGCTTGGATTGGGGACTGAAACACTTATGAAATTCGTGGGTTTGGGTGAGAGAGAAGTCTAGGTTGAGTGTTGGTGAATAATGCAATAAAATGAGCACTTTTCTCTCACATGATTCTTATATACTTGCTAGATGCAATGAACTTGCTGAGATATATGGCTGATATAAGTCACATGGCAAGTCAATGGTTGGTCACCAACTACATTATAGCTAGATTTATAAGTTTTGTCCAATAATGCAACAAGGGGTAAAATTGTCATTAGCCCTATGAATTTAATGGCATTTTAGTCATTGGTCTAACCCTTAGGGTTTGACCCTTAGGGTTTGACCCTTAGATTTAGCACAAAATTAAAGCATTTCTAATTTAGGGTTTGTAAAATAAAATAAAATTTTAGTTTCTAAAAATTGTAATTAGGGTTTCTTTATATAGTTTAGGATTTTAAATTACTTAAAATTTGAAATTAGGTTTAATAGCTCACTAATTAGCATTAAGGCTTAAAATTAGCAATTAGGGTTACCCATTTAGCAATTAGGGTTATAATTATATAAATTAGGGTTTATAATATAAATATTAAGATTTTCTAGAAATTTAATATTTCTAAATATTAATTAGGGTTTACCTAATCAATATAAAATTCTGTAATACTTCACCTTAATTGTAATCACACAGTTACATAGCAGTTTCGAACTCAAATTGAGTTTTAAATTAGGGTTTCTAATTAAGGTCTCTAACTTTTAGAAATTAGGGTTTTTAAGTTTAGAAATTAGGTTTTTCCTAATTATTATAAAAATGTATAATAACTGTCATTAGACACATTAACATAGTATTATAACTACAAAATGACTTAACAAATTCTTTAAAGTCGTAATTGACTTTCAAATTAGGGTTTCTAATCAATTAGAGTCCATAAATATTAATTAGGGTTCAAAATAATTAGGGTTTTCCCTAATTAAAAATTTTATTCTATCATACATGTCATTATTCATATAACACAGTGACTTAACAGATTTTAAAGTCTTATTTAACTACAGAACTAGGGTTTATTAGTAAACTAGGGTTTGGTCATAATACACCATAATTGAGCAATCATTAATAATACGTACATACAGTACATATTTATAATACTAAAAAATCAAAATATAATTAATATTATATTATTATTCTTATTCTTTGATCAAAATCCAAAATTAGAGTTTGGATTCCATATTTGATTTTCATACATATACATCCCATTATTAATTAAGTTAAATAAATAGCTTAATTAATTCTGAAATAAATTCATATAATAAAAAAGTTATTATAATAATTCTATAACCATATCATATATTATTTAAATAATATATAACTATATTTTGATAGAAAATATTTAATAAAAACATTTTTATTATAAATTAATTATTATAAGAATATACTTTATAATAATCAATAATTATAAAAACAAAATTATTTATAAATATTCATGTAATAAATATATTTTTATTTACCACATAAATACATATATACATTATCTTGTATAAATCCTCATCTTTAAATAAATAAAAATTTATACGCAATTTTTTTTATTTAATTATATAAAAAATATCGAGTTATTACAAAGACAAACCTAAACCCAACCTTGATTAAACCATCTCCTTCAATCTCGAAACCTTAGAAAGCCCTAAGTTAATCTAGATTGGTTCAGACCTTACCCCAAACCCGAAGAATGACATGGTTACAGTACTAACCCAATTCCAGGATGTGTTTGCATGGTCTCATGAAGACATGGTGGGTTTGTTCACTGACATTATCCTTCATCGCCTTCCCATTAAAGAGGGATTCAAGCCAGTCAAGCAGAAGCTCAGGCGATTGAAACCTGAGTGGAGTTTAAAGGTGAAAGAAGAAATTGTGAAATAATTTCAAGCCTGTATCATCATGTTGTCCACATATCCTGAATGGATATCCAACATCGTCCCCGTGCCTAAGCCTGGAGGAAAGGTGCGAGTTTGCGTGGATTATCGGGATCTGAATAAAGCTTGCCTTAAGGATAGCTTTCCCGTTCCATTTATCCATATTCTCATTGACAATACTGCTCAATATGGCATGTACTCCTTTGCTGATTGCTTTACGGGCTACCATCAGATCATGGTTGCGTGGAAGATCATGAGAAAACTACATTCATCACGCCTTGGGGAACTTTTTGCTACAGACGGTTGTCGTTCGGCCTCATCAATGCCGGAGCCACCTATCAGCGAGCTATGATGGCTCTTTTGCACGACTTAATGCATAAAAAATAGAGATCTACGAGGATGAGATCATTGTCAAGTCCTGAAGGGAGGAAGACCACTTAGACCATCTCAGAAAGCTCTTTAACAGGTTGCGTAAGTACAACTGGAAGTTGAATCCAGCTAAGTGCGCCTTTGACATTAAATCAGGTAAGTTGCTAGGATTCATAGTCAGCCACAAAGGGATTGAGCTGGATCCCACCAAAATCCAAGCCATCACGAAAATGCCCATTCCTCAGACGGAGAAGGAAATACGGGGATTTTTGGGAAGAATCAACTTCATTAGCAGGTCCATATCTCAACTCACAGCAACTTGTGAGCCTATTTTCAAGTTGTTAAGGAAGAAATCCTCCATGAAATGGAATGATGAGTGCCAGAAGCCCTTCCTTACAATCAAGGAATGATGTTTCTCTTATTCATGTACCTGTCCATAAGTGACAATGCCATCACTACTACAAAACAGTAAATAGACAACGCTTAAACCACAACGTTTTTTATAAAAACGTTGTGGTATTTTTTTTCATAACATTTTTAAAAAAAACGTTGTAGATATATATGCAAAAACGTTATCTATCTAAAAGGGCATTTTTAGGTTTTAATTAGATAACGTTTTTTTAAAAATATTGTGTATGAAGAAAAACACGGAGCAAAAATGCGCTTAAGTTACAATTTAAAATTAGAAGACGTACTCTTTTTTCCTTCCCTCTCCCGTTTTCCCTCTCTATCTCCAAGTTTCCTTCTTAGATCTGCTCTTTGGTTGTGTTCTCATTGTCCATGCTTGTGGAAGGGGGAGGCGAGGTCTCGGGGGAGGAGGAGTCGGAGCGGGTCGCCTAGTTTGGGTTTATTTAGGCGGAGGACGAAAAAATGGAATGGAACCAACAAACCCTTCAATTTCTTTCACAATGCTTCCTTAATACTCTATCTCCTCTCCCTGAACCTCGCCGCCGTGTAGATTCCAGCCTCTTTGACACAGCCGATACCCAAACTATGGTCTTATTGTGCTCTGCCTCCTGGCTGAGCCAGCCGTTGACGAGGTGATCCTTCAAGCCGCAACTGTTAACTTCAAAAACCTAAAGTGAATCCCGGTGGGTCACAGTATTCAGTTTATACGTTTGGCTATTGAGTTTGTAATTTTGACAGTATTCAAATTCTAGTATGTATTATTTTTATTCCCCAAGATCACAAATAGGGTGCTAGGTTTTTTATTTTGTAGAAATGATGGTATTATGGGACACAGTTGTGCAAGAGAAATTCGGTGGGCTTAGAGATGGTTACTAGTAAGTGAATTTATTTTGCTAATGAATTTTTGGCTTAACTAGTTAAAATACTCAGTTTGTTAACTAGTATAAATACTCATTTGTTAATTCCAACACTCAGTTTGTTGTTTTGGGCTTGAATGATTATTAGCTAGATTTTGAAACTATTCTTGTTTCCGTTGGTGTTTCTAGCATTATTTTTAGCATTACTGCATCCGCTTTTAGCTACTTATGTATTTGCACTGGGTGATGCTCGATTTCTATTCTTGTTTCAGTTTGTTGTTTTGGGCTTGAATGATTATTAGCTAGATTTTAAACTATTCTTGTTTTCGTTGGTGTTTCTAGCATTACTGCATCCGCATTATGTATTTACACTGGGTGTTGCTTGATTTTTGGGATACGCCCATTGGATAATCTCGGTTAGTTCCTATCTAGAGCACACATGGCTTTTGTGAGCATTTGATATGAAACGATACTGTATAATGTTGGTTCTCTAGTATCAAATATGTATTAATACTAATCATATAATAGTATAATTTTATTGAAATTATTGCTCAAGTTAATTATAGTTTAACAAACTTATTGAACTAAAATTGAGATATGTACACAAATGCAACATAAACCTTATTTGAAAATCTTTTATATGTCCGTGTTTCGACTAATGAAAAAATAAACAGTATTATCATGTCCTATCTCAACAACATTTTAGTCAAAGAAAATGGTGTTTACTGTTCTGGGTGGGTGTAAAGATTTACAGTAGACATTAAAAGAAAATGGTTTTTACTGTTCTGGGTGGGTGTAAAGATTTACTGTTCTGGGTGAATTCCTAAAGTATCTATTTTCGAGATAGGCATTAAAAGACAAAGGAAAGGTGTGCCTAAGATGATACTTTGATTCATATTACGGATAAGGACAAAAGAGGTAGGTAAGCAAATACCTTGATTACAGATTAAGGCTTCTGGAATTTTGTATTTAATATTCATAGTATTACCACTAGCACTAGTTAAGGACTGAGTGGTTTTCTGGAAATACTTGGTAGGAATTAATCCTTCCTGAATACAATTCATATCCGCGCCGCTATCAACTAGGGCAATGGCATCTTTAATGATAAAATCCAGTTTGATGACAAGAGTAATTCTAATATACCGTTTTTGAAAAACCACTTGATTCATAAGCATTAAATATTGTTCAGAAGACTCTGGTTTATCAGAAGATCCAGTTTTTGAGGATTCTACATGATTATCATGTTTATTGTTTAACTGTTGTTTGATACTATTTAAATCATGGAAGATGATAGTATTAGTATTTTGTAACTATTTTATTTCAGATTTTAAAATATTAATTTCGGTTTTAAGGTCCTGAATAGTAGTAGGCTTTTCAGCGGTGGAAACATCTTTTATGCGTTTCATGACTTCACACATACTATACTGATCAATTGGAATATTTTCTTCAGTTTTTTTATTTTTATAACAGATCTCTAAAAAATTTAATTTAATTTCGGGATCTTTTATTTTTTCAGCCAAGTCAAGGAGAGATTTCTGGGTGTCAGTTAAGACATTGATGCTGGGACCTCCAACATCTAAACCATTCATTTCAACGATGGCTTTCCAATAATCAACTTCAGTACTTGTGTTACAGTTATTAATTGTACAGGTTTGACATTTCCCGTTATCAGAATCATTATCAGATTCAGAATAGAGCTCAGCTAAACCGTCTTCGGAGTCAGACTCAGTACTGCTGGTAACTAAACAATTAATAATTTGCTGTTGGATATCCTCATCAAGGGACATCTCATTGAGCTTTTGTTTTAATTTGGATTTGCATTTATTAGCAAAATGTCCTATTTTTCCGCATTTATAGCATTCAATTTTAGATTTATCTTTTTTCTTATTACTCTTCCTCTTATTTGTAGATTTTTCAGGGGTTTTGTTATTAGAAGAAGATTTTTTAGAAGAGCGTTTCTGATAAGGTCTAGAGGTTTTAGATCTGTGCTGTTTTCTAGTCTTATGAGGATACTATAATTTTGTATCATAAGAGAATTGATCGCAAAATTCTCCTATCTCATATTTTTTAGTGAGATTCTGTTTTTTCATTAATTGTTGAAGTTTCATGTCATTACATAAGGATAAACCTTCTTCAATAATTACTGAAATGAGATGACCGTAGGAATACTGATCATAAGGGATACTCATTCGGTCATGCTTATCCCTAAGCTTTTTTCGAACTTTTTCAGCAAAGAAAGTAGGAAGGCCATCAACAAACTTGGCTTTCCAATGTTCACTGTTAGCGTCTGATCTCTGCATTACTTTCATTAGAAAGACATCTTTGTACCATCTAAAATGGGTTAAAGATGGGCATCGAAGGTTCTGGAGGAGTTCACGACTTCTGTCAGTGTTCATCTGTCCGGGTCCAACAAAATGATGAAGGATAGCTTGAACAAGAGTGTAACAAGCGTCCTCTCTTCTAGTGAGAAGGCTGGTAATAGGGTCAAGTTCTTCTTTGTAGGATTTAAGAACTTCAGTTCTCTGGATAGCAGTTAATACATTATGCCACCATCCCTTAAGGATGCCAGTAATTCCATTAACTAAGAAACGACAGATCTGGTGGTCTGTGTTATCATTCTGTTTACATACGGTTGCATGCATCAAGATATGATGGATGGTTTCGAAGATTTGATATTCTGTCTTACCATCAATATTCCATTCATAAATGGTTTTCCCATGGTAAGATTTTTGAGTATGAAGAAAGTCTTCTTCATAAAGAATATCCTGGGGGGTAGGTCTAGGATAGTAATACCTACTAGGTCCGGTTAGGGCCATACGATTAACAGGTTTCTGACTGTAAGAAGTTTTATTGATATTCTGCATATCCTGAAAGTTATTCTGGATTTCTAACAAATGACTAGGAGAGATATCAGGGTTATCTGTATCACTGTCAGTATTGTTACTGGTGGAAGAGGAGTGTCCAGAAATAACATTAATTTGAGAAGAAGAAGTAGGTGCAGTTGTGAGTTTTAAATCTTTCATTTTGTTTAAAAGATTGTCAATAAACTCATTGTCAGATTTAGAAGATTTCATTCTAAAATTACTGACTTCTAATGGCGGTTTATGGTTACAGGTTGAAGTTCAGGCTTATGGGGAACAACTTGACAGTTTTCATTAATATTATAAATTTGTTCCTCAATTCTGGTTAACTGTTTTCCTACAGTTTGAAGAAATAAATTAGTATAATTATTCTGTTTGGACAAGGGTAAAATATCTTTTATTTTAACCTTTTCCTGTTGATGGGGTATTTCAGATATATCAACATACGGATTGATGATTAAAGGTTTTAAATTATCATTTCCCAGACTAAGTTCAAGGGACTTAGGAGGAGGATGAATGGATTGAATGATATTTCCATTAGTAGTGATCCAGTCCTTTTGGATTCCAGTTAAAACATTCAGTTGACTTTCAGGGTAAAATTCTGATTTTAACAAGAAATCATAATACCATTTAACAAATGATAAGATACACTGATTCTTATTTAGATAAGCATAATAACTGTCTTTAATTTCTGCTAATTTTGTACTTTCATGATTTTTAAAATACCAATTTCTAAAATTCTGGTATTTATCCTGCATAAACTCCTGGTTTAAACAATGACTAATTTTACTATTGGGAGAAAAATCCATTAACATTCAAAATTCATATCACTAGCAGTTGGACTGTAAGGTCTTCTATTTTGAGGAGTATTTGTTTCATAAATACCATGGGGTATTTGGTTTTCAGAAACATGAATCCCTCTAATCAAGTCTTCATTTTTAACAGACTCATTCTTAGATTCTTGATAGACAGATTCTAAAGGATCAGACACAGATTGTCTGGAGGATTCAGGAAAATCAATATTATAAGAAACATTATTAATAGACCGACTACGAGTAAAAAGTCCCTGGAATTTTAAATAAACATTTCCATTACTGGTTTGGATGACATCCTCTATGGACTGTCTAATTATAGGCCTGGTAAGAACAGCATTAGTAATTTGCCATTGTTTTGGGAAAGTAATTTCTTCCCAAGGAATCATTCTGGGGATAGCCACTTGACTACTAAAAAGATTAGTGTCAATTAGGACAGTATGTCCTTGATTGCTTTGCTTACGGATATAAGGGTTTAAAGTAGTTAAAACTTTAAGATGAATACGGAATAATATGGCAAAAGGAGGAGATCCTGGCAGGTACTCATAGCCATGAGATATAATTCTCATTTCTAAAACTTTTGACAAATTATTATCAGTTAAGGCTACACTTAGATTTGGGTAAATATTGAAATATACTGGTCCATGAGCAAGACTAGTTTCAATAGCTCCCATAAGAGAGGCTTTCCAGTTGAGACACCTACCATCACGGAGGGTGCATTGAATACTGGTGTTTTGGCCAAGTAAAGTCAATGGTTTAAAAGCTACTTGGACAAGTCCTATGTGAACATATTTATATTTTTGCAGAAAAGGGTATAAGTCTTCAACATGCAATAAATATAAAATTTCATCATTATTCTGTAAAGGAACATCATGCTCAAAAGTTTTGATAATTCTTTTGCTGATAAAATCAAAGGTTCCAATTTTGTAAATAGTTTCTGGTTTTATTTTAGGAATAGTCCATTTATCTAAGGCTTCCTTTACATCCTGATAGGCAATTAGTTCAGTTGCTTCTATGGTAGAAGCTGAAGCATTAGCTACTGTTGTCACAGATGAAGGGGAAAAATCAGTCATTTTTCAAAGTGACCATATATGCATAATTTATAAGTAATATATTCATTAATATAACAATAAATTAACATGGCTCTGATACCAAAGGAGGCAGGATCGAGATAGATACTTAAGGAATTCACACTACTCTTAACAACAGACATATTGTTTTTGAATTCATAACAGAACCTTATACTAAAGAATTAAATCAAGTTAAACACATGATTTATTCAAAAGAAAAACAGATAAATTTCATCCAAAAAAAAATAAAGTTTCTTTCTACAGAACAAAGAATTTTACAGCATTCTTTACAGGAAAAAATAAAATTAATCTACAAAACTCTTCAAATAGAAATCTGTAGTGATGTCCCGAATGCTTTTTGGAATAGGAAGAAACATATTATTTCTCTCCCCTACATTCCTAATTTCAATGAGAAAAATATTCCTACCAAATCTAGACCCAGCCAAATGAAAAAGGAATATTTACTCCTTTGCAAAACTGAAATTGAGTCTCTTCAACAGAAAAAGCTAATCAAGCCCAGTACTTCCCCTTGGAGTTGTACAGCCTTTTATGTCAATAAAAATTCCAAAATTGAACGAGGAACTCCCCGCCTTGTTATTAATTATAAACCACTAAATGAAGCCCTTCAATGGATTAGATATCCAATTCCGAATAAGAAGGACCTTCTTGACAGACTTCATGATGCCACTATTTTTTCTAAATTTGATATGAAATCTGGATTTTGGCAAATACAAATCAGAGAACAGAATACTTATAAAACTGCTTTTACCGTACCTTTTGGACATTATGAATGGAATGTTCTTCCATTTGGTGTTAAAAACGGACCTTCTGAATTTCAACATATCATGAATGATATTTTTAATCCTTTTACTGAATTTATTATCTGTTATATTGATGATGTCTTAATTTTCTCTTCATCAATTGAACAACATATTAAGTATTTAAACATTTTCAAAAATGTTATCATAAAAAATGGTTTGGTAGTTTCTGCTCCTAAGATGAAACTTTTCCAAACAAAAATCAGATTTCTCGGACATAATATTTTCAATGGAACTATTATTCCAATTGATAGATGTATTGAATTTGCATCTAAATTTTCGGATGAAATTAAAGATATTAATCAACTGCAAAGATTTTTGGGAAGCCTATATTATATTAGAGACTATTACCCTAATCTCTCCTAGGATGCTGCTATACTGTACACCCGTTTAAGAAAAAACCCTTTGCCTTGGACTATTGAACATACTGATGCAGTCCAAAAGATCAAGACTAGAGTTAAACAGCTACCTTGCCTCTCTTTACCCAATCCTGAATGGAAGAAGATTGTTCAAACTGATGCTTCTAATACAAGATATGGTGGCATTTTAAAACAATTTAATCCTAACAGTAAAAAGGAGGAACTTATCCGTTTTACTTCAGGAGTCTGGAAAGGACCCTCTTTAAATTATCCTACTATAAAGAAAGAATGTCTTTCCATTGTTAAATGTGTTTTAAAATTTCAAGATGATCTTTTAAACCAGCACTTTTTAATTCGAGTTGATTGCTCAGCCGCAAAACAGATATTTAAAAAGGATGTCCAAAATCTAGCTTCTAAACAAATATTTGCCACTTGGCAGAGTATTTTATCAGTATTCGACTTTGATATTGAATATATCAAAGGAAAACAGAATTCTTTACCAGATTTTCTAACCAAAGAATACTTGCAGGAATGACCAGTAGAAGCCGTGGCCGCGGTAAGCGAGGCCGTGGAAGAGCAAATCTGTACTATACAGAATTTCCTACTTTAAATTCTCAGACCAGCAACTCTTCGGCTTCTTCTAGCCAACCTACCGTAAAGGATGTTCTCCTAATACCAGAACAGTATATCCCAAACATAAATGTGGATGAAACAGTATTATTCATTGAATAGAATGATGAAAAATGGATGAAAGATCCATGGGAGATAAAGAGACGTTATTTAACGACTCAACAGTCTCCTCCCCGTTTTAATCAGTACCGATATGTTTATGAACGAATTATCATCGAAACAACATCTATGGACATTAAGCATATGCTTCATGATCCTAACAAATCCAGCAGCCCGATTCAATACAGTAAAACAACGGTCAAGAGCATCATGGCTCTTGCCAATTGGGGTATTAATCCTCATACTACCCGTACTATTGAATCCAGTCATAAAATAGAAACCCGTTACAGTTATTGGGATTATATTGATTCCTTTACCCAAGTTTTCTATTACCAGAATCCAATCCACAACCATACTTGGTTTATCCGAGTCTGTCCCGATGTACTTAAAAACGAAATTCCCAACTGGTTTTTCATTTGGTGGGATAAGATTGGTGTTACCATTGAAACCTTACCAGAATCTGTTCAAACAACATTCAAGGAATGGCAAGTTGCCTATTCCCACATACCAGCAAATCGAGATTTATCCATGTCTAAGTTATTTGCCCATTTTATAATTCGTTTCAGTATCCCTTGGATTTGGAAATGGGATTTCCGTTGTGATTACCAGAATAAGATTCCCCGCCTCAAAAGAATATTCTTTACCAAATGGTGGGATAAAGGTCTTAATCCGACATTACCAGAACTCCTTAAAACAATTAAGAATCACACTCAGGCTTGCCTTGATGTTATCCCGCAAAGCCTTCCCTCACCAGTACCTGTTAATCCTTTTGTAAAAATCCAGTCAGATTTAAAACAGAAGTTTCCTAATCTCACTGAAACAGAATTAATTGTCAAAACTATGGATTACATGAAGACTCAGTTCTTACAATCCCTAGTTCCAGATGATGTTTCTATGAAAACAACCAGTGATGAAGAATCTGAACAGGATGATAATCAATTCAATGTCCTAGCTGGAGAAAGTCAAGAACCCGAGCCCACCATGGGAGACTTTTGGGATTCTCTCACCTCAATGATTTCTGAAAAACTAGAACAGGACAAGAAAGGAAAAGGAAAAGCAGTATGATGGTAATCCTCCACTACACAAGATGAACCAATAATCAGAAAACGACAAGAACAGTAATTCCACTTTCTAAAAAGAAAGCCAGCTGCTCTCTCCATTATCAGTAAACGACGCCACCTGTCCTCAATAATACTCCACCCAACCGACATCGTCTCATGCGTCCCACTACCTACGGTTGAGACTTAAAGAAGGACAGATAAGGATCACTGATCGACTCCACTGACAAGAACACTCACGATCCCTTCTTATCCTTTCACTTGTATAAATAGGGATACCTCACCCTTTGTTGAGGCAGAACTTCTTCTTAGAATTTTCTTTTACTCCTTCTCTCTCTCTGTAAAATATTTGATATATATAAGTTTGAAGTTTAAAGATTCGCAGAGCTCTACTGTAAGTTTTAATTATTGCTTCTATTAATTATTAAGTTTCGTTACTTGAACTTTTAGATTATCATATAGATAATAGTAATCATTATAAAACAGCATATCAAACTACTACAAACAATTATAATCGTTCTTATTTTTTAGAACAATTTAATAAATCTGAACAGTTAATTGTTTTGACCAGAAAAGCCATCCAGGAAGAAACCTGCAGGCTTATAGTTTTGGGTAGACCCCCAAATCAACAGTAACTTTATGAGACCATATATGTAGTAATTTATCTGTTAATATATATTTAATATACCTTTAAATTATCCATGCTATTTTATTAAATGAAACTAGTTTGAAGATTGATACTTGAATAAGTGGGACGTCACCCAAGTCGCGTTTAGGACTTTGCCTTTAGCCGTGTTATGGCGTTGTGGCCTTTATCCTCTGTAAATCGTTGACAGACGTGCTTATGAACAAATTATCATCGAAACAACATCTATGGACATTAAGCATACGCTTCATGATCCTAACAAATCCACCAGCCTGATTCAATACAGTAAAACAACGGTTAAGAGCATCATGCCTCTTGCCAACATCATCTGGAACTAGGGATTGTAAGAACTGAGTCTTCATGTAATCCATAGTTTTGACAATTAATTCTGTTTCAGTGAGATTAGGAAACTTCTGTTTTAAATCTGACTGGATTTTAACAAAAGGATTAACATGTACTGGTGAGGGAAGGCTTTCCGGGATAACATCAAGGCAAGCCTGAGTGTGATTCTTAATTGTTTTAAGGAGTTCTGGTAATGTCGGATTAAGACCTTTATCCCACCATTTGGTAAAGAATATTCTTTTGAGGTGGGGAATCTTATTCTGGTAATCACAACGAAAATTCCATTTCCAAATCCAAGGGATACTGAAACGAATTATAAAATGATCAAATAACTTAGACATGGATAAATCTCGATTTACTGGTATGTGGGAATAGGCAACTTGCCATTCCTTGAATGCTGTTTGAACAGCAATATGTCTGTTGTTAAGAGTAGTGTGAATTCCTAAAGTATCTATTTTCGAGATAGGCATTAAAAGACAAAGGAAAGGTGTGCCTAAGATGATACTTTGATTCATATTACGGATAAGGACAAAAGAGGTAGGTAAGCAAAGACCTTGATTACAGATTAAGGCTTCTGGAATTTTGTATTTAATATTCATAGTATTACCACTAGCACTAGTTAAGGATTTTGAGGATTCTACATGATTATCATGTTTATTGTTTAACTGTTGCTTGATACTATTTAAATCATGGAAGATGATAGTATTAGTATTTTGTAACTATTTTATTTCAGATTTTAAAATATTAATTTCGGTTTTAAGGTCCTGAATAGTAGTAGGCTTTTCAGCGGTGGAAACATCTTTTATGCGTTTCATGACTTCACACATACTATACTGATCAATTGGAATATTTTCTTCAGTTTTTTGATTTTTATAACAGATCTCTAAAAATTATAATTTAATTTCGGGATCTTTTATTTTTTCAGCCAAGTCAAGGAGAGATTTCTGGGTGTCAGTTAAGACATTGATGCTGGGACCTCCAACATCTAAACCATTCATTTCAACGATGGCTTTCCAATAATCAGCTTCAGTGCTTGTGTTACAGTTATTAATTGTACAGGTTTGACATTTCCCGTTATGAGAATCATTATCAGATTTAGAATAGACCTCAGCTAAACCGTCTTCGGAATCAGACTCAGAACTGCTGGTAACTAAACAATTAATAATTTGCTGTTGGATATCCTCATCAAGGGACATCTCATTGAGCTTTTGTTTTAATTTGGATTTGCATTTATTAGCAAAATGTCCTGTTTTTCCGCATTTATAGCATAAAAAGTTACTTTTCTTATTGTCCTGCTAATGCCATGGGTTTATCATTTCTGATGATGTGGTTAAAAAATAGGTGGGGGACTGGGGATGATGTTGCACAGTAGAAGTAGAAACTCCCACCATTAAATGAATACACACAGATACTTGAACATCTTTATCAAAAAAGAAATTAAAAGGTAGTTGATCTTAATTATATTTTGTAATATTGGCCTTCACAAGCTTTCCAGATGTAGCCTCCTCTTGGTGTTATAGTATTTTTTGCTTCTACTGTTACTGTCCTGCTCTTTAATTTGGGTTTCATTAATTTTACACCTATTGAAAGGGTTGTGGACACAGTTGATGTCATTTTACTGTATGTCTAATGTTCCTGGTGTGTTTTTTTGTTTCTTTTTGAAGAACTACAACATTTGAGGAACAGTCTACCCGATCAAGTTGTTGTTCAGCATGTTGATGAGAGGTTGTCGGCCCTTGGGAAATGCATAGCATGCAATGACCATGTTGAACTGACCCATACTGATCTTGATAGGGTAAGCTCATATATTTCTTTATGGACAATATGTTTCCTTATTGTATGTAATTCTTTACTTTTGATTTGGATGATATCATACGTAAGCAACCGTGTAGCAAGTATTCTATTGGAGTGTTCTACAATACAAGGTAAACTGACTTTGGACATTTGATTTGGTACATGTTCAGCAAGATATGCTGAACCCACATCCCATACCCTTAGTTAAGTGCCAAATGTCCAGACGTGTAGTTCTTAATGCTGCCCCTCTCAATAGATTCATTGCATGTTGTCCCTTGGTTCTTTCATCCTCATTGTATGTTTATCAACCTCACCTTGAAATTTAAAGAAAAAAGATGCGGTATTTATTACAATCACGCTCTTGGCGGTGCCACAGGTTCTCTCTCTATATCTCCTTGAACAAATGCATTAAACTTTAGTTGCCTACTTTCTAGATTTTATCGCTTAATTTCCGTTTCATTTTGATTCATTTCTTCTGTCAGATTGAGTATCACTCTATATATTAGTTGGATTCAAATTATTTATGTGAGATTGAATAATGTGATCTCCATTTTGAAATTTCTCTTGTTTCGCCAGTTTTCTTAACATTGTTAAGTCACTACAGTTGCTGACGTGTTGTTGTGGAAGAACTGGATTGGAGGGCTTGTTATGCTTCTAGCTGCCACCATTTTTTGGCTTCTATTTGAAAGAATAGGATATAGTTTTTTCCAGTTTGTCTCCAATGTTCTATTATTTCTTGTTGCAATCCTCTTTTTCTGGGCTAAATCTGCATCAACCCTCAATAGGTAATTTTATTCAATTACAATGCGCTAAAACTTTTAATTATGAAAAAAAATTATCCACAAAGTCTATGTTTTGATGTGTTTATTACAAGCCTTAACATGCTGGTAAAACTCAAAGAGGGACTCTACAGGAATGAGAAAGCTGGTTATGGTTTTTTATGCAATTGGTTTTCTTTGAATTTAATAACTGTTGTGATGTGCTTTTATATCCACTTTCTTGATGCTTGGTGCATGTTTAATGATTGTGTTGGGCCATAATACTTTTCATACTGGACCGGGCCGAATGGGCTTATCCTTTGGATTATGTCACCTTTGCCATATTGGGTCAAACAACTTGGGCCTTGTTACTTGATTATAATATTGGGCTTAGTCATTGGATTGGTCCATTATGTGAGGTGTTACTTATCCTATCTTTGATCGGTAATCATCACAAAAGGTAGCAGTTGACTGTTATGTCTGCCACCTTTCTGCATGGCATTAATGAGGATGGGACTCCGATTGCCGGCGGGAGGTAACAGTGGCAGCAGGTAGGAAAATAAGCTACACACTTTCGGCTGAGATGACCGGGGGTGAGAGGAGGTGTTAGGAGATAGTGGGTGGCACAGTAAACCGGGTCTTGGGAACGTATGGGGCAAGGATCACAAAAGGAAAAGAGGTAACAAAACACAACACATTATTATTATTCGACAGACACTCAGACACTAGTCAATATTTTCCTCCATTGTTAACCTTGTGATCGCCTATACTGACTCTCATGCCGGAGCTATACCCCGACGGTCAGGCCGTCGAGCTTTTGGTGTTGACTTGTTGAACTGTGTAGGATCAGAGCGTCTTACGTGATTGGGACGTGGGAGAAGATCTTGGCGTTAACATTGGCGCTAGAAGGAGGGCCAGAGTTTTAGTGTCCTGAGTATTTTTCAATCACAAACCGTGTTCGTTCTATGTCGGTGTTCATGGGGAAGAGTAGGACACCTACACCTGATGGGCAACCGATGGCTGCCAGTGAATCAATACCGCGAGTATCTGTCAAGGACCATTTGGGACCTACACTAAGTGTTCATGCCAGCACGACGTCCAAACAATCGCATGGAGATTCTCGTCCGAGAGATGTGAGCAAAGCCAAGAGACAGCTAGTTTTTACAGCAGAGAAAGGGTCCGGTCATGGCCGAAAACGAGTAGAAGGCACCTCGCCTAGAACTCGATACCGGGACGACCAAGATGAAAAGGCTGCTCGCTTGGCTAAGATGGCAGACGAAGTTGATAGGGCCATGGAGGCACTGGTGAAGCAACGGCAGGATATAGCCGAGCAGATGTCTCGAATGGCAGAGTTGAGGGACGAAGCGTCCAGCTATGTCCAATCTGAAGAACGTGGGCATCGGAGTGGGAAAGAACCTGTTCATTCAGGGCGTGAGTCTCGGGGTCAACCTCGAGAAAGGAGAAGGTCCAGAAGCCCTACTCCTCAAAGATCAAAGAGGGCACACCACCCTGTCGGTTCTAAGGAGCAGGGTCGAAGCGAACGAAGAGGTCGATCCAGGGATCATACTCCGGAGAATACTAAGAAGGCGCTCATCGTTGCGCATTCCCACCACGGTAGTCGGGTTCCGAGACGAAGCAGATCTAGGGGTCGTACACCCGAAAGTCCACTGAGGGCATTCTGCTATGTAGATCATCATCGTCATAAAAGCCCCTCGAAAGTTGAGGGTTCTATTGTAAGAAACCGGTCCACTCATAAGAGGGAGGAGTCACCGGAAAAAGAAGCATCGTCCCAACCCGAGGGTGTGGAGTATCTGGTAAAAGAGGTGAAGGAGCTTCGGAGGCAGCTTACCGAGATACAGAAAGTAAAAGATACTTCGGGAAAAAAGGCATCCCCTTTTTCTGCGGAGATTCTGAAAGAAAAGGCTGACCCCACCAAGAAGTTGCCTCACATTGAAAGTTATGACGGATCGGGGGACCCCTATGACCATAGTCAGGCGTTCGACCGACTGATGGATTATTACGACTTTAGCGATGCTGCTAAGTGTCATACTTTTGTCACAACACTCTGAAAGAATGTCAGGCAATGGATGGGGTCTTTGCCTTCAGATTCGATTTCATCTTGGGCGAATATGTGCAATAAGTTCCACGCCCGCTTCGGGAGCAACAGAAGAAGAGGGAAACCAACTGGCTCGCTGGCTCAGGTTCGGCAGTACTCGAATGAGTCTTTGGGTCAATATGTAAAGTGATTCCGTGAAGCAGTCGGCCAAGTGACAGACCTGAACGATCTACAAGCCGTGGGGCTGTTTTAGAATGGGTTAGATCTGGTCAAATCAGAAAAGTTGGTGAAAAAACTAATGTTTCACCACCCGAAGAGTCTCACCGAAGCCTTCGACAAAGCAGAAGGTTATATTGTGGTAGAGGAGGCCATGAATAGCCCCAAGCGTCCCTCTTCGGATCGGCTTAAAGAGACAGATCGGGACAGAACAGAGGGAGACCAGAGTAAGAATGATGGAAACAAAGGTCGTCATGATGGCCGATCAAAGAAATACAATAATAATTGGAGACAGGGTGGAGAACGCTCGTCCACTCCCGCTCAGAGGGTAAACAGGACATATACTGCACTCAACACCGACAGGGCTGTTATCTTGGAGCAGATCAAGAATCAACCTATTTTTGAGCCATCTCGAGATAACTTTAAGCCCGGGAAAGGGAATTCTCGTAAGTATTGTGACTATCATCAAGACTCGGGTCACGATACGAACGACTGTGCTAGTTTGAAAGATTTTATTGAGAGAAAGGTTCAAGACGGGGCTTTAGTTCATTATGTAGCTGCCAGGACGAATCAACAACAAAATAGAGGACCTGTCCAGGCAGCCCAACAAGTTCAGCAAGTGTTCCCCGCCCCTGGACCGCCAGCAAGGCAAGTGATAGATGTCATCACTGGGGGTACTTCGGGCAAGCTTGTTGGAAAGAAGCGCCGAAGCTATCTGGATTCGGTCATGTCAGTGGCGGGTACCCTCCCGAAGACTGACAGACCCTTCCCGGGTATGGTAATTTCCTTTACAGATGAGGATTACCCTTCGAAAACCATCGAATCGCATGAGGGATCATTGGTCGTGATGGCACAAGTGGGTTCGGTGGACATGAAGCGCATGATGATCGACAACGGGTCTTCTGTGGATATCTTATATGCTCATGCTTATCAGAGGATGCATCTTGATGGGCAGAAGATGGAGATCGGTCAGGAGGCCCCTTTATATGGTTTCAGCAACGATCCGGTCAAAGTGGCTGGAACCATTGAACTGCCGGTTATCTTCGGAACGACCCCCCAATAGGTAGAAATTATTTGCAAATTTTACGTTGTGAATGTAGATTCCGCTTATAATGCTATTTTGGGGAGACCCACTTTAACTACTTTCCAAGCTGTAACCTCAATCCCTCATTTCAAAATCAAATTTCCTACGGCTCATGGGGTTGAGGAAGTGAAAGGGGATTTAGATCTGGCCAGAAGATGTTATAGAAATGCCGTGATCACTTCGGGAGTAGGGGTGTCGAAACAAAAACAGACTATGGCGATAGAGATCGAACCCTTCACAGAAAGTAGCTCAGAACCATTGGTCATGCCAGCCGAAGAAATAGAAGAAGTAGAGCTCGTCCCGGGCAAAGCGGACAAGACGGTGAAGATAGGTTCGGGCCTGCCGGAACCTCTCAGGACGAACCTCATTGAACTCCTGCAGTGTTATGTTGACATCTTAGCCTGGGAGCCTCAAGACATGCCGGGAGTGAGTAGGGATATCGCAGAGCATCAGTTAGAAGTGAATCCGTCAAAGAAGCCAGTTTGGCAAAAGAGGAGGATCTTTGCGCCTGAGCGCCAGAGAATCATCGATGAAGAAATTACGAAGCTGCTAGCTGCTGACTTCATCTTCGAGATCGACTATCCGCAGTGGATGGCAAATGTGGTGCTGGTCCAGAAGCAGAATGGGAAATGGCGGGTTTGCATCGACTATACGGATCTGAATAAAGCCTGTCCAAAGGATTTCTACCCGTTACCCCACATTGACCAGCTCATCGATGCAACTTCGGGGTATGCCTTGTTGAGCTTCATGGATGCATTCTCTGGCTATCATAAAATCTCCATGTGTAAAGAGGACATACCGAAGACGGCGTTCATTACGCATCGTTCGGTATATGCCTACAAGAAAATGATCTTCGGCCTCATCAATGCCGGGGCCACTTACCAGAGGATGATGAACTACGTTTTCAGGCATCAGTTGGGCAAGAATATGGAAGTATATATGGATGACATGATTGTTAAGAGCATGTTGGTGCACAAACATCTGGATGACCTAGAGGAATGCTTTCAGACAGTCCGTCATCACAAACTGAGACTGAATCCTTCCAAGTGCACCTTCGGATTAGGAGCTGGCAAATTTCTGGGTTATCTGGTCAGTCAGAGGGGAATTGAAGCCAATCCAGAAAAGATTCAAGCGATCCTGAACATGAAGACTCCTCAGTCATTTAAAGATGTTCAGCGTCTGACTGGAAGGATTGCAGCATTACGGAGGTTTATGTCCAAGTCAGCAGAAAGGTGTTTGCCATTTTTTGACACGTTGAAAGGGCCGAAGAATGCCAAGACGTTCCAATGGACTTTGGAATGCGAAGACACCTTTCAGAGCATCAAGTCCTACTTATCTTCGGCGCCTTTGTTGGTGAAGCCCGCTCCTGCTGAGCCTTTGTATTTGTACTTAGCAGCTAGTTCGTTAGCAGTAGGAGCAGTTTTGGTGCGAGAAGTTGGGGGTAAGCAGCACCCGGTTTATTATGTAAGCCATGTCCTTCGGGATGCTGAAACAAGGTACCCGAACATTGAGAAGTTTGCTTTTGCTTTAATAACTGCTAGTCAGAAGCTTAGGCAGTACTTCCAGGGTAGGTTGGTAATAGTCTACACAGATCAGCCTTTGAAGAAAATTATGGGCAAACCTAAGGTATCGGGGAGATTAGTTGTATGGACGATGGAGTTGTCTCAGTTCTTCGTTGAATATCATCCCCAAACTGCCATCAAGGGGCAGGCCTTGGCTGATTTTGTGGTCGAGTGTTCGTTTTATGAAGCTGATGAAGCTGTAGCAGAAGCTGGAGGATCTAACAGCATAGTTGCGGTTCTTCAGCAGGAGCAGAGTTCGCGGACACTGTATGCAGATGGGTCTTCTACCGCGGACGTCAGCGGAGCAGGGATTATTCTGACCAGCCCGGAGGGGTTTAAGGTGCAACATGCCATCAGATTTCAGTTTAAAGTGACGAACAATGAAGCCGAATATGAGGCAGTGTTGGCGGGATTGCGACTAGCTAAGAGTCTCGAAGTACAAAGAATAGTTATCTTCAACGACTCTTAATTAGTCGTTGAACAAGTTTCTGGGGAATACGAAGCCAGAGGTCATAGAATGATCAAGTATTTAGCGGAATTGAAAGAACGACTTTAGTATTTCCAGTTCTACGAATTTCAGGGGGTCGAACGTAACGACAATTCCATTGCCGATGCACTCTCCAAATTAGCCACTACGGATGTTAACGTTTTTGATGGGTCAGTTTACTTGGAAATTTTACAACATCCTAGTGTTCATTATGAATCAGTAATGTGCGTTGACCGAACCAACTGCTGGTTGACTCCATATCTGGAGTATCTGGCAGATGGCGTTTTACCTTCGGATCAGATGCTGGCCAAGAAAATCAAGTACAAGAGTGCTAATTTCGTTCTGATAGATGGGGATCTGTTTCGACGGGCCTTCTCGTCTTCACTGTTAAAGTGTTTGACTCCGTCCGAAGCTAAATATGCTCTTCGAGAAGTTCACGAGGGCATCTGTGGCGACCATATGGCTGCTAAGTCATTAGCCTACAAAGTACTTTGTCAGGGATACTACTGGCCTACCATCTTCAAGGAAGCGACTGAATACGTCAAGAAGTGCGAGAAGTGTCAGCTCAACAGTCCGATCCCACATCAGCCACCAGAAGAGTTATGCTTAATCTTATCTCCCATACCCTTTGCTGTCTGGGGTGTTGATATACTAGGTCCGCTACCGAAAGCAAAAGGTCAGGTCAGCTTTGTTATAGTTGCTATCGACTACATGGCCAAGTGGGTAGAAGCAAAACCGCTTAGGTTAATAACGGAATAGGAATGCTTAAAGTTCATCAAGGAGTCAGTAGTATTTCGGTTCGGAGTTCCTAAGGTGGTGATTTCAGACAATGGACGTCAGTTCGTGGGATCAAAATTCGAAGCATTTTTGAAAGAACTGGGGGTCCAGCATAGAAAGACTTCGGTAGCTCATCCTCAGTCTAATGGACAAGTCGAAGTGACCAACAGAACGCTGCTGAATGGAATCAAGCGCAGATTGGACGAAGCTAAAGGAAGATGGCCAGAAGAGCTGCTCAGCGTGTTATGGGCCTATCGGACCACTCTGAGAACCACAACGGGGGATTCACCTTTCAGACTGGCCTATGGTACTGATGCCTTAGTCCCAGTTGAAATTGGATCTCCAAGTCTTCGAGTTGGCCAGTTCAGAGAAATATACAATGACGAAGGGCTGAAAGCCAATCTTGACTTACTTGAAGAAGTCAGAGAAAAAGCCTTGGTCAAACTTGCAGCCTATCAGCGAAGAGTAGCTAAGCATTATAACAAAGGGGTAAAGCTTCGCAGGTTCGAAGTAGGGGATTTCGTTCTCAGAGAAGTCGAAGCATCTACACCCCAGAATTTGGGAAAGCTGATGCCGAATTGGGAAGGGCCGTATGAAGTCATAGAAGTACCGAAGCCGGGGACTTAACGGTTGAGGGCCTTGGATGGATCAGAGATCAAGAATACTTAGCATGCATGCAGGCTTCGAAAGTATTTTCAGTAGCTACAATGTCAGCACACCGGAAGTCTGTAAATGTTTTTAAGTCATCATCAATAAAAATTCCCTTTTTCTCGAACAAGTCTTGTCTTCTTTGCTGTTAATGTCATCGGAGTAAGGAGGTTCGGGTGGACTCGCTGACCATTCGATGGTAGCCTCATCGGCAGGTGGTCCCTATGAGTTCGTCAGGCCCTGCGTGGTAGGAGAACGTCATTGGTGTAAGGAGGTTCGGGTGGACTCGCTGACCATTCGATGGTAGCCTCATCGGCAGGTGGTCCTTATGAGCTTGTCAGGCCCTTCGTGGTAGGCAAGTGTCATCCTTAAGACGTTGTCAGGCCCTGCGTGGTAGGAAATTGTCGATCCTTAGACCTTGTCAGGCCCTTCGTGGTAGGCAAGTGTCATCCTTAAGACGTTGTCAGGCCCTACATGGTAGGCAATTGTCGATCCTTAGACCTTGTCAGGCCCTTCGTGGTAGGCAAGTGTCATCCTTAAGACGTTGTCAGGCCCTGCGTGGTAGGCAATTGTCGATCCTTAGACCTTGTCAGGCCCTTCGTGGTAGGCAAGTGTCATCCTTAAGACATTGTCAGGCCCTGCGTGGTAGGCAATTGTCGACCTTTAGACCTTGTCAGGCCCTTCGTGGTAGGCAAGTGTCATTATTCAGACTTCGTCAGGCCCTTCACGGCACCTACCTCATACTTTGGTAACGAATAAGTATTCCTTTACTTTATTACCTAAATTTTTCTAAGTGTTGAGTTCGGAAGGCCACATTCTTTAACTTCATCTTGTCTGTTATACGACTTGCCTAGTTGTTAATTAACGGTTTAAGTTAAGTCCACGAAGGAGCTTGTATATTTTTTAAGATTGAATCGATATTGAAGTGTTGATAAACAGTAAATACACTGAAGTCATAAGGAATAATGTTGATATTTCATTTACAAAATACTTTACAAAACGACAGAAAGCTTTACAAGAGTCCTACAGCTAAGGAAAAAGAGAATCATCCTCAGGAATCAGCTTCGTCTTCCGAAGAGTCGAGAATGGTTGGATCAACCTTAGCAGGAACAAGTCTTGCCTTGTCTTTGCTTCGGCATTCGTCGTACCCATCCGAGAACATTTGGACGATCTCCTCGTTCAACTCAGCTGATTTCCGATATTCTTGTTGAACTTCTCTCCGAAGATTTTCGGTCAAAGGAGGACCCAAATCTCTCAAAGCACGGAGTTCACGAAGCTCCTCTTCGAGCTTTGCCCGTTCCTTCAGATGTCTCAAATCCCTAGCTTCAAGTTCATGTACTTGCACCGCCAGGCTCTTGTTGGTCTTCACCATCGTTTCGTTCTTCCCAACAAGGACCTCGTTTCGACGAACTAGGTCTATGTTCGTAGTAACAGTTATTTGGTGGGTGGCCTCGGCTGTCTCTAGTTTCTCTTTTAAGTTATTTACATCCTTCTGGAGGCATTCGTTATTGAAGAGAGTGGTACCATGAGCCCTTCTCTCTCTCTCTAGAGCCGACGCCAGAATAGCCTTTTCTCGCCTGGCTGCATCTTCTTCGGCTTCGGATCCTCTATATCGAGGAAGAAGTCTCCCAAAGACAGCATTTGCCTACAGACATTTAAAGAAAGTCGGTGAATTAGTAGAAGAAACAGATGATTCCTAAATATTTCAATTGAATAAACTAACATTAGCCTGATAACTCATGCCTTCCTCGATTAAATCCCTAATCGAGCTGTTTCCGAACTGATGATCATCGGTCTCCCGAACAAAGGAGTCGAACAGCTGAAAGGGAAAGTTCTCATTAAACTCCGGCCATACAGTGGGAGAAGATGCGGCTTCTCGCCTGAAGGCGGAGGGGGAAGATCTTGTCGGAGAAGGCATTGATGGTTCGGGGGGCGGTGGTGGTCGATCTTCGGAAGGTTGTTTCCTTTTATGAGACAGAAGTGGAGACTCGGTTGGGTTTTCGAGCTCGTCTTCAGAAACGTGGATCTCCATAGGAATAATGATAGGAGGATCGATTGCAGCAGGAGGAACTCGAAGCTCATCGGCGGACAAAGGAGTCACTTTGGTCTTCCTCTTTTTAATACGAAGAGCTTGCATTCACTCATTAGCAAGAATGTTAATCAGACTCGCTGCAGAAGCGGGTTGAGATCCTTGAAGATTTTTATCCAGACTTTCCGAACATCCCTTTTCTTTTTTCGAGGTTGGCTAGGTTCCTCTTCAACAACGAAGTGTGCCGATTGATCCTCGATGACTTGATCTTCGGAGGCCAAAGGTTCCACTGGGAGGACTTCGGCGGAAGGTGATGAAGGCTTACCAGAGAGGTACCTATCTAGATCCTTTCGATCGTTCGAAGTCGGTTTAATTAGAGACAATTTATAGTCATACAACCATGCTTGCTTGCTCAGGAGGCCGAAACTCCACTCCTTCATAGGTATCTTCTCTATGATGCGCGTCATTTCTCTTATACGCTCCTCGGATATATCTCCGAAGTCTGCAGAGACGCGATCAGAAGTAGTCCAGTCCGGGATAGAGGAGATTTTGGGCCCGTTGACGAAGAACCAGTTATTATGCCATCCTCGATTGCTCGAAGGAGTGTCCATTAGAGACCGCTTCTCGATTCTGGCATTGGGCTTGGGGGCTATTTTACTTAGTACCTTGAAGCCTTTCTCCCGAGACTTCCCTACCGAGAAGAGGGTAAAGAAAGAATCGACAGCGGGGGGAACTCCTATCTCGTAGCAGAAGGCTATGTAAGCCAGTATATGGATATATGAGTTCGGCACCAATTGGGCGAACCCCACTCCAACAAACCCTAAGAGGGTGATCAGGAAGGCATGAAGGGGAAACCTCACCCCCTTCTCCAGGAAAGTTACCAGGACGGCGGTCCAACCGTCGGGGCGCTGGTACATTCTCTCGTGAGAGGCTGCTATCCTCACCCTGTGGGTATCTAGTATTTGATAGCGAGCCCAAATGTTGCGGAGCTCGACCTCAGTAACAGTGGAGGGGGTGTTAGCGTGAGAAAAATCTTCCTCATTCTTAAAAAATTCGGAGGGGTTGGGAAGTGATTCTAGGGGCGGAGCTTCCTTACTCGGAGCACCAATTTGGGGGTTTGAGCTCAGAGCCTCTTTGTCAGGGTTTAAATGGGGGGTCACGGCGGAGATGGGGGTTACACGAAGTGGAGAACTCGTATCAGGGTTTTGAGATGTCATTGTTGAGAATTTTTAGAGAAAACGAAGAAATCAGAGAGAAGGAGAAAATACTGTATATCAGATTCAAATTAAGCTGGTAAAGTCGTCAGAATTGGGGAAAATTGGCTTTTATAGTGGTCTTTTCAAATTTTTCACGAAAACTGAGGGCGACGCATTAATTGGAGATAATGATGCGGGAGTGGAAGGGGTAACGTCTGATTTTGGTTTTAATGGGTTATCCAAGGTGGGCTGGCGCTCGTTGGATCTCTATTTTTCGCCCTTAAGGCTATTTGACACGTGCCATTTGGGCTTATGGATCCACTTGAATTAGCGACTGATTACTTATCAGTTGGGCCTCGGTGAGATTCCTTTCTCCCCCTTTGGTTTATTACAAACCTCTGTCACTATGGACTTACACTATTTACAGTCTTCCACCATACATCCTGTTTAATAAAAGACTAGGGGGCAATGTTGGGCATAATACTTTTCATACTGGACCGGGCTGAATGGGCTTATCCTTTGGATTATGTCACCTTTGCCATATTGGGTCAAACAACTTGGGCCTTGTTACTTGATTATAATATTGGGCTTAGTCATTGGATTGGTCCATTATGTGAGGTGTTACTTATCCTATCTTTGACCGGTAATAATCACAAAAGGTAGCAGTTGACTGTTATGTCTGCCACCTTTCTGCATGGCATTAATGAGGATGGGACTCCGATTGCCGGCGGGAGGTAACAGTGGTAGCAGGTAGGAAAATAAGCTACACACTTTCGGCTGAGATGACCGGGGGTGAGAGGAGGTGTCAGGAGATAGTGGGTGGCACAGTAAACCGGGTCTTGGGAACGTATGGGGCAAGGATCACAAAAGAAAAAGAGGTAACAAAACACAACACATTATTATTATTCGACAGACACTCAGACAGTAGTCAATATTTTCCTCCATTGTTAACCTTGTGATCGCCTGTACTGACTCTCACGCCGGAGCTATCCCCCGACGGTCAGGCCGTTAAGCTTTTGGTGTTGACTTGTTGAACTGTGCAGGATCAGAGCGTCTTATGTGATTGGGACGTGGGAGAAGATCTTGGCGTTAACAGATTGGTTTTTATTGTTTTTATTTTCCCTATGCTTTTCTTTGATGCTCTTTGTAATTACAAAGTTAAATTTTGTGATTTTAGACCTCTGCCTCCTCTTCCTGATCTGGAGGTTTCTGAGGAAGTCAGTTTGAAGGCTGCTGAAGAGATGTGTGTTTAGATTAATCGGGTGTTGTTGGTTGCATGCGGTATTGCTATTCATGGAGACTTGAAAGTTCTTATTTCGGTGTGAATGTGTGATATCTCTTGCAAACCCTCTTAGTGTTAGAAATTTTATAAAACTATCTACTCTGTGTCTTGTGCCAATTGCTTGAAACTTAGCTTACAAGATACTGATTGGTTCTCCAGGTTGTATCTAGCTTGTGGATGATTTCTTACATTGGAAGTTTCTTTAACTTCCTTACTCTAGTCTACATTGGTGAGCTTTTATTGTGCTTGTTTCTCTGTAATTTCCCAGAATTCTTTCTTGTGAGTTATTAAATTAATTTGGTTATCTGCCTTGATATTGCTTCAGGGATTCTTCTTAGTCTACCAGTACCATTGCTATATGAGAAGCACCAGGATCAAATTGATGATAAAGCTGATTCTTCTTAGTTTGGTTTATTTTGTGGATTGAAAAGTGAATTTGAGATGTATATATGGATAGTTTGGTATATATTTTGTGGATATAGTAATTTGAAACTTTAAACGAATGGTATTATTGGGATGTATTTTGAATGGTTGATACATTTTGGCTTTAAATTTAAATGATAATTTAGACCTTTTAGTTATATATCATGACATTAGCATATTGCAGGTGCATTAGTAATATAAGTGAATCACAACTTTTTTTTTCTTTTTTTTATCTACAACATTTTAAAAATGTTGTATATTTGTATAAATAAATGACACCTTCTAAATAGATGACACATTATTAACGTTGTGTAAATGTGTCTAAACGTTGTCTGATATATTAAACTACAACATTTTTAGCAAGAAAACGTTGTGGAATCATACTTTCTACAACGTTTTCAAGCATCTACTAATTTATGAAAAACAAATCTACAACATTTTTTTTCTTAAAAACGTTGTGTATTGTGCTTAACTACAACATTTTTAAAACGTTGTGTAAGGGTGTCAAATAGATGACACCCTTAACCACGATGTTTTTCTGACTGAAAGCACAACGTTTTTTCTGCGTTGTCTATTTACTGTTTTGTAGTAGTGCATGGGCTGCATGTTGGGTCAAAAAGACGATAGAGGCCAAGAACGAGCTATCTATTACCTCAGTAAAAGATTCAGCAGCAGTGAACACAAGTACACTCTGATTGAGAAGACTTGTTATGCTTTAGCAAGGGCTTCCATGACGTTACATCATTACCTCCATGGTCACACAACCCATCTCATATCCCGTGTGGATCCTCTCAAGTACGTGTTCAATAAACCCATGCTGAACTACCGATTGTCCAGATGACAGTTTATCCTACAACAATTTGACATTGTTTACGTGACGCAGAAGTCCATTAAAGGTCAAGGAATTGCGGATCAACTGGCCGCCACACCTTCAGGGGATTTCAAACCCTTGGAAACATACTTCCCCGATAAAGGGGTAGTGGCAATTCAGCAACACCATCAGTACGATGCACGCCAAATATAGAAAATGTATTTCGATGGAGCTGTTAAAATGGAAGGTTTTGGGGCTGGAGCAGTTCTAGTATCCGGTACGGGGGAGCAGTATCCCGTCGCCATCAAATTATAGTTTGTCAGCACCAACAACACAGCTGAGTATGAAGGCTGTATCATGGGGCTAAAACTTGCCCGTTCCATGGGCATCAATCGGTTAACTGTCTTTGGGGATTCAGAGTTGGTAATCAAATAATCCACAGGAATCTATCAAACCAAAGAGCTACATTTTTTGCCTTACCATCGACAAGATTTACAGATGGCTTCGGAGTTCGAAGAGATCTCCTTTCTACACATTCCTCGTAATAGGAATGACTTCGCAGACGCACTAACAACTTTAGCCTCCTTGATTCACATACCTGACAAGGAATACATGCCAAGCGTCACATTTGCCCTAGAAAAGGCACCGGCCTATGGGAATTAGATTGGAGAAGTATCGAATAAGCAACCTCCCATCCAGCATCCTTGGTATCAGCACATCAAGGAATATTTACAAGATGGATCTATACCCGCTGAGGCGAGCCCGACTGAGAAAAGGCGGATTCATCGAATGGCTATGAAATTCTACCTGAGCGGAGACGCACTCTACAAAAGAGATGCAGGATTCGGTCTCCTTAGATGCCTGGACCAGGACCAAGCTTAGAGACTCATGGATGAGGTCCATGGTGGAATATGTGGTCCACACATGAGCGGCCCTCTACTTATAAAGAAGATCCTTATAACAAGACATTACTGGCTTTCTCTTAAGGCTGACTGTAGTGACCACGTCAGGAGATGTTATCAGTGCCAAATTCATGGGAACGCTATCCACGCCCCTCCACGGGAGCTCCACAATATGAGTTCGCCTTGGCCCTTCTCAATGTGGAGAATGGACATGATCGGACCCATCGAGCCCAAAGCCAGTAATGGGCATTGGTTTATCTTCACCATGATCGACTACTTCACCAAGTGGGTAGAAGCAGCCTCCTTACCCAAGGTTACCAAAGAAGTCATCATTGCTTTCATAAAAAACATTGTCATTTGTCGATATGGACAACCATAGGTAATTATGCCAGACAATGCTAAGAACCTCAACAACAAGATGATGGAGGAGTTATGCAGCAAATTCCACATCAAACATCTTAACTCCATCATCTACCGTCCAAAGATGAATGGTGCTGTTGAAGCGGCTAACAAAAACATCAAGAAGATTATGCAAAAGATGTCTGCCAATCACAAAGGATGGTCTGACATGTTGCCTCTTACTCTGTTAGCCTACAAAACATCAATATGCACTTCAACTGGGGCAAACCCCTACGCATTAACTTATGGGATGGAAGCAGTGCTCCCCATAGAAGTGGAAATGGAATCACTCAGAGTGTTGATAGACGCTCAGCTGGATGAAGACCAATGGGTACAAGACAGGTATCACCAATTGTCTCTAATAAACGAAAGGCGAACTGCAGCAATCTTACATAGTCAGTTATATCAACAAAGGATCGCCCAATCCTACAACAGAAAAGTCCGGCTACGGCAGTTTAAACAACATAACTTGGTTTTGAAGATCATCGATAACCAAGATCAGTCTAAGGGAAAATTCGCCCCTAACTGGGAAGGCCCGTTTATTGTCAAGGAGGTATTGACAGGAGGTGCTCTTAGATTGCAGGAAATGGACGACGATGAATTTTTGCAACTTATCAACTCGGACACCGTGAAACGGTACTATGTCTGAAGTTTCCATCAAGCAAACATCCTGGTGTTGGATCATCAGATCACTAGTCATTCCGGTTCTTTAACCCTTCACTACATACAACTCTTTTCCACACTGCGCCCCTCAGGGAAACACACTTTTAAAGCCAGCAGCCTGGTTTTCGGATCGCCAGATCCTTTTCTCTCCACTTAGTCTGTTAACCCTTGATCAACTTCAGTTATCCCATTAGGGATTGAACCTTTCACACTTGCAGTTTGTCCCCAAACATAGGATCAAACTTTTCACACTTGCAGTTTATCCTGAACTTAGGATTAAACTTTCTTCCCCTCGCAGTTTGTCCTCCGCATAGGATCAAACTTTTTGTCGGCTAAAAGTTACCCTGAGGAGTGAACTACGTCGACCTAATCTCCTTGATACACGGGAGTACGTAGGCACCCATTTTATATGGTCCGGTCCCAATAAAAAAAAACAACAAAAACACTTCTACACCCTTCGCAATAAAATAAAAAACAACAAAAACACTTCTACACCCTTCGCAATAAAATAAAACACAACAAAAACATTCCTACACCCTTTTCTGCCACGAACAGCGTTGAACCACTTACACCAGGTTCGAACTACGCAGACCTGATCTCGTCTTCAACAGGAGTACATAGGCAGCCATTTATGGTTCGGTCTCCCCGCTACCAAAACACAAACACTTGTCAACGGTACTAGGATCATCCTTCAATCCATTGCAGTTCATCAGCTTCAGACCTCAGGGATTGAATTACCTGACCTCCCCATGTAAACAGGAGACTCGGCGACCATCTAAGTTGTGGTTGATTCCTCAAAGAGCAATACCAATCCATAAGAGATGGAATTGACTAGGCTCCTCCTAAATAGGAGTACTGGCGACCATCTGTGGTGCGGTCAATCTCAGAGAGGAAAGCCACACTCCTCTCCACATTTTTGTATAGAAACTAGTCCCAATACACCAAAGATAGTAGGGATACACATAGATCAATGATCCATTCTGAATTGTCCAGAGACAACTTAATGTCCATCCATCAAGAAGGAATTCAGAATATATCAAGACCACAAGCCCTGAAGAAGCAGGCAAAATATCTAGCAAGTAACAAGGCATAACTAAAAGGGAAGTGATCAAAAATATATTTCCCTGGTATATATAATGATGTTTGATATATAAAATATGAACTGAACATGATAAAATGGCTAAGATAGTCTGTGCAGGAAAATACAAGCCCATCTACAAATCAGTGTATATGCGAGCTATCAAGCCCAACATGGCATTCCTCTCAGAAGAAGGAGGTAACGTTGTGGTCTCCTGTACGAGGGTATCCGCACGAGCTAACAGATCTACAACCATCTGCATGGTGACACTGTGCTCAGCAATATATGCACTCATCTCTGCGATCATCCCAGTAGTAAGGGACCTCACTATGGTACTATCTGTGACGGCTACATCCCGGGTAGATATGGCGCTATCCCTATCAACTATCACGACATCTCTGACGGATCTGGCCTCATCCCGCTCAATAATAGTAGCATCTCTACGAGCTAATGCCTCGTTTCTCTCTAATAGAGTTGCGTCTCTCCCATCAAGAGCTGTCAACATCAAGGATCTAGCCTGATCTCTCTCAAATGTCATCGTATGAAGACTCTGCTCAAAGTATTTTGCTGAATGTTGGATCACAACAGTGCTAGTACTGGGAGAATCTAAAGGAGATGCTAGCAACCCAATAAATGGATCCTCCTCTGTATGGGAATCAATGTCCTCCATGGGCTCTCCATCATCTGAATCACTACTCGGCACTGTGGATACTGCCGCAGCCGATGAAGTCTCTATCTCCATCCACGCAGAATACTCTGGCAAATAACCAGGATGGCTAACAGAAAAAGTAGCTATCTCACGCTGATCCCAACAAGCATACCCCCGGGATCGGTCCTCTGCTGATAGATGGCGAGAAGCTAAATGCTGACCTAGCGCCCCATTAAAAGGATGGAAATCTTGGAACTGGTCAAACTATTACATCATGACCAGCGGGTGGTGGATAGTCATGCCCCTCAAACCAACTAGAGGGAGATAATCCATGCCCGGAGCATGAGTAATGAAGCTATAGGGTGAACTGAGCCCAGTACACGACAAGATAGCAAACGAATCTCTGATCCCAGCTTGGAAAATAGACCAAGAGGTAGGATCTGTACACTCCATAGGCTAGAAGGAATACGACATAGCTATCTCATAGGTGAAGTAGTACCCGTGTCGATAAAAAGTGCCAATCGGTCTCAGGTGTGACATAAACCACACGTATTGCATGATCGAACTACATGTGAATACCCCTGCAGGGTAAGTGCTGCAGAATGTGGATGACCTCAGCGTCTCAACCACGATCATCAGAATGGTGGTACGACCCTCACTGAGAGCTCCCACTGCCATGATAACACCGATATCCAGCTCATCCATATATTATGGCATGTATACATATGCTACTACGTACATCAAGAATGCATCCACTCTAGCCAAATGCCACTGGTCCTCTGGTATGGTGAAATCCCCAGAATATCAAGAATAGCTGTCCAATGAGCCAAACCTATCTATCAGGAAACGCTGGGATAATACATGGCCGGAAGTAATCTCATCCTCTACTACTCTACGCCGTAACCCGATGAGGGTCATGAACTGTCGGCGCATATCTCCTATAGCCATGTGAGCACAAGGTCTGTCTAAGGGAAAAGCTGTCAACCTCTCATACTCCTCTAGTGTAGGAGTCAGCTCCTGGGTACTAAACTGAAAAACCTATCTCTCCGGTATTCAACGCTCCAGCATACCCTCCACAAAGTCTGTGGGAACTTAAAACATATGGAGGGTCATAGAATGCTGTAATAACTGATCTACGGTCACCATATCTGAGGGTGACATACTATCATTCCAGGATCTCAGATGGGATGCCACCAATACTGGTGGGGTGTGATCGATGCAGCTGACCATCGAAGAAGACATCTGTGTGGGCCGTATCATAAGACCATACATGGGTCAATGCTGAATATCGCTAGACATACATACATATGCATAACATGATACATGCATAATAGATAATAAATGGCAATATGATGCAGGGAATAGAAGACTTACATACATTCCTAAATACATCATCATCTATATACATCATCTCTGTACAGCTAAAAATATAGTGAAATGGGGCACAGACGCCCTACTACTAATAGAGGCCTATCAAAAGATATATCGAGAATGGGGCACAGACACCTAATATGTAATAGAGGCCTATGAAAAGAGATAACGAGAATATACATCAGCAGAAGACAATGGCATCAATATCTACATCATCAATCCTGTCCACCTGAGTAACTCCTCCTGAGTCAATGGATCTCTATCAACAGGGATATCAGGCCTATACAAAGGAGGATCTGCACCAACAAAGCCAAATGGGTCATTTGAGGAAGGATCAAATGAATCTGCCTCTGTCGGATCTCTGCCCAAATCCGGATAAAGAAATGTGCCCGGTCCAGTCGCTGGGTTAAGCTGTCAATCTGCGTCATATGAGTCGAATCTCCGACACAGGTTAGCCAATCCATCATCATCACGGATCTTAGAACCATATCCCCCACGAACTGAGTGGCGTGGGTCTGGGCTTCAATGGTACAAGGGGACCACCAATTTTGGAATACATCCTGAGTGCATGGACCATTTGACAGTGCAAAACCGTCAACACCTAACAATGGGATATCAATGACGGGTGACTGCGACACATGGCAATAATACCTAGCAGGAGGCAAGATCGGTATACGAATCTCTCCTGTAGTGCTCCTAATAGCACGCTCTCTTAAATAGAGCTCCCATCCTCCATCAATAAAGAGAGGAACCCTATGGGTGGAAATCATGCACTCGACACCAGTCAGGTACCCATCCTCAAATCCAGTGGCCAAGTGCTCCCCAGAATAGGGAATCCATGTGATGACATCAGCTGTCAACAACTCCAACTGTAGGCGGCAATGAGTAAAACCCTCAGCTACAAGGACCTCCGCCAGTATGGAATGATGCCATCGCCGTCCTCGTGGATAGGTATCCAACCCTAATACACTCACAGGACGTAAGCATGGGAGCCTCTCATAGGCCCAAAATTGCCAACACAAAGGAAAACATCTGCTGTTAGTAAACACCCTTAACCTATACATGGGAAATTACAAGAGAAATACTCACCAGCAAAAATGGGTAGAATCCTAACTAAGCCTCGGTCAAACCCTACGAACGCATGCGCATCCCCCCTGAGGAAATAGGCAAAGGTGTAGGAACTCCAATCATACTCTCCTATACGATCCACATGTCACGTGGCGCTGATAAAATCGAACGACACCGTAGAAGAGTTATCTGCTATGAAGCAGCCCCTAATGATTATCAAGAATAATCGTCGAAGAATGCGATCCCTGACTCCGACATCGGTTGGTATGGGCTCACTAAATAGCCCACTCATAGCATCTATGCTCAAAGGACCTGTACGAACAGTTCTGCCCTTGAGCGCCTCCGCCAGAACTCCTAGCAAGGATTTGACGGTAGTCAGGGTAATATTCGCCGTACAAGGCACTAGTGCCCCTCCAAACTCTATACCTATGATAAACCGCCAATCTATCGGCATCATCATCACTTCACAGTTCAGTAAATAGAGAGACTGAGTCTAGTGAAATAAGTTCTCAGACAATGCCCTAAGGTAAACCTAGGGACATCAGCGGGGAAGAATAGAAAAGAACGCCCCAACGCCTTAGTCATGCACAATTACTCTATAGTCAGGATGCAAAGCTTGGTACATGGAGTGGATGCTGAACCAGTTCCCTCGAGGCTGTGTAAAGCCGGGAACCTACATGAAATGTAGATCAACGTTAAAACCTTTTACTCCTTTTCAATAGGAAAAAAAGAAGATTAAGAACAATCTTTATACCTCGTTGGCATGCAGATACATCAAGGGATGTCAACTCAGATCACCTAGAAGCTCTGGGTTTGCCACCTAAATACTCGGGAGGTCCCTACGGGGAACATGTGTAGCAGGAGTGGGGTCAGCAACCGGAGCATCCTCCTCCCTGTCCTCGATGTTCGGCACATCAACCTGAACTGGACGTATCACTGCCTCCACTAGACGATGTGGCTGTCTAATAGAACGGGGTCGAGGCACTTTAGAATCCCTCCTCCGTACAACAGATGTGGTCCTGCGGGAACTACCTGGCTGATCCGGATCCATAATATCTAGACAATAAATCTCTAAATCACCTCAGAAAGGGTGTGGTAATTCTAAAACCTAGAGCTTTCTTTTCAAAATGCATTTTATGACTACATGCGTGCATGCATTATTTTAACATACGTCTAAAGTAGAGTTAAAAATGCATGACTACTCAATACTTACATTTTGAAATTTTTTGTCATAGTTTCATCTATAAATAGGACTATCCACATGCACATAGGCATGACTAGGTGGTCATTCAGTAGCACACCTGACCACAGTCATATACATACTATATGCATTTAAATGTCAAAGTCATCAATCCATAAGGGTAGCCTAATTACCAAGATTACTTTGCATTTTTATCTTTTGCTCATTTGTCCTCGAATATGATAAGAAATACCGAAAAAAGGTGCTAATTTGACTGTTTCAAAAGTCAAATTTTTTAACATCATTATGTTCATCATGGTTTAATACTAACATTTGCTATGTTGAATATTTTTTATCAAGTCATTTGAGCATGCATATTCACTACTATGTGTTTAGATGCATTTCATGTGATAAGTCATTTTCTAACTGATAAAAACTGGAAAAGAAGACATGCATACGTTACCAGGACAGTGTAGAACACTTGTACGGTGACAAAATTTGCAGAAAGTCATCCAAACTAAGCAGATATGAAGAAGAGCTCTCATATTTCCTTCGCGACGCAACTTAAAAATAACTTATGAAAACAACCTGCAGGCATTTAATAGCCATGGCTGGTCGCAGGTCCACCTGCGGCTGCTGCAGATGTACTTGCAACACCCTTAAGTTGGTCCCACCCCTCTGGCTCGGTCCAGTTCGAGTTGTAAATGAGATCTCACAAGCTAAAAAGGTCAAATCAGGAATAAAAAAGCTACATGATTGAGCAGAATAGCTTACAATCCTGGTTTTCTCAGACTGAACTGTGGGTCTGCATATCACTCATTAGTCCAATGCCGTCAATTCAGGGTCTTCACCCTCATTCTTAATCACAATCACTGGCGGGGGTATTACACATGGTCATCTATCCAAATACAGATTCCCCTACGGGGGCATCACGTATTGTACAGTACACATCCCCAGCGAGGGCAGCACGCATTCTCAAGCAATTTCCCCGGTGAGGGCATCACACATTGTCATGTGTTGAAGTATATATCCCCGACAGGGGTATCACACATTTTTCATTGATGCACACATCAGCGAAGATCAAGTAGATCCCCGACAGGGGTTACAACACGTGGTCATCTGTTGGTTCACACGTCAGCGAAGGTCAGGTAGCCCTGACAACACATACTGTTGGCAGTAAATCCAATATAACATTGATATGTCCTGGTGATACAATCAAGGAAGGATCAACATCATCGGAGAGGATCGATGATGGAATATGTTATACACATCCTCAAACAGACAAAGCTTTATCCCCACAAATCTCTTGTACACGAGAGGGACATCTTCGGAATAAAGTTTGTATGAAGGATTAAGGACATTGGTGATAACCCCAACGTCAACATTCTAAAAGATTTGGATCACACGTCCAAGCTTGTCATTTTTACTAATCCTAGGCAGAAGCATCAAGGATCCGGTAATCATCCCAACATGTTGGAGAACAATCCAACAACACACTTGCATCATACATTTGCATCATGTTGATGTACATCGTATCATGTTTATTTTGTGGTATTTCAAGTGTCTAGAATTCTTTATCATATCTATCCCATTGCATTGCATGAATATGATAAATAGGGGCATCTGTAGACACTCAAAATTTTCTGCACACTTGTCACTGACATTGCAGGAGGGAATATTTGTCTTTCAGATATAACCTTGGAAGATAGCTCATATCCGGTACGGATACTACCGAAAGTTCAGTCTCAACCCCGGAACACATACCAGGAGTATCAGTTCCAACCTCGGAGATAACCCCGAGGCATGCAGTTTAAATACCAAAAATTCCACCGGAGAAGGCCGATTCATCTCGCAGATAACCCGAGATATTCAGTCTCAGTAACAATATCAGGAATAGCAGTGCTAACCTCAGAGATAACCCCGAGGATTGCATTTACAGTTCCGAAGTTAACCCTGAAAATACTTGTTTCAAATGCATGCAATCAGCTTCAACCTCGGCACTCACCCCGCGACACTCAGTACAAGACCCGGAGATAGCACCGGGAAGACAAGCACACCTTAGAGATGACACTGAGGACCTTCAACACTTGCAACAGTCCAACCTCAGAGACAACCCTGAGCAACGTCTGCTTTATTTGCCCAAACTGGAGATAACCCCGGTGAGGGGCAGAATCATTATCTTGCCACCTTAACGCCACATCGCACCATCTCAACATTTCATACATACATTTCTACACAGTAATGTCCCCCAAGTACCAAGGAAGTCCAATCCCGAGTGACTATTGTGTAGGGCAATGGATAGAATTTGAAGCTTGAAGACCGGATGACATGGTCCCATCTTCCTGACTTCGTACAACCTCTAATCCCATGCAATTACGTAACTCTCGACAACGGCGGTCCAAAATAGGTCTTATACACCTCAATCGGATGCCCGGATTGAAGTTCTGAAAGTTTAAGCGGTCATCACATTGCATGCATGCATGTACTTCGAGACGGCAGGACCCGTAGAGCCCGGGGCAACTCGAGCAGCTGCAGGTACATCTGTGGCCCCCTCTATAAATAGAGGGCTTGGGGTGGCCATTTTGTAAGAAAACTTGTCAAATTTGCTCTGTACACACCCTAAACTGAGTGCTTTCTCATTTTAAACACTTGTAAGCTCACATATAGCTACTTTTATACCAGCGGAAGCCGAGTGTTCATCCATTTAAAGCTATAGAAGTCTTCTTTGGCAGTCCACTGTAAGAATTCTTACATACTTTAAAGCCTTTCTCTTCATCTTAGCACACTACATTCTTCACATTGAGAGTCGTGTTCCGTGTGTATGCCCAAACTTGGGTCTGTGGTTTCATTTCAATTTGTATATATATATATATATATATATATATATATATATATATATATATGAACTGTGTGTCGAACTCTGTTTGATGAGCCTAGACTTACGTCTGGAATGTTTACTTGCTTTAATATATATATATATATATATATATATATATATATATATATATATATATATATATATACTGTTGATGAACTTTGTTCGATGAGCCTAGACATCGAATATCTTGGTGATTTTCTTGACCCACGTTTCCGCCTTGATCGGATCTGGCTTTCCCATAAATTATGGTGGTCCCAACTCTTTGAACTGCTTAGTTGTGACAAGCCGTGCGTTGCTATCAATTTCACCCGTATTTTGTACACGAGTCTCCCTCGTCTAATTTTGCATGAACTGCAAAAAGCTTTTAAACATCCCATCATTCATCATTTGTTCGGTAGTGTTATTTATAGGAGGAATATTGCATTCCTATTGCACGTTCCCTTGGGTGGTGATTAAAGGTGTCTCTATGGTCTCATTTACTCCATTGTTAACGTTCTCGGCTGCCATTCTCAAATACTGCCATAAAACAATGGTTAACTAAATAAATTAACATATCACATAATATCCCTATATTATGACCGACCAACAAATAAACTTCGGTAGGACATATTAGCGAAGGATTTACTCATCTCTCCCCTCCTAGTTCTATTCCCCAATCTCCGCCAGAGACCATATCCCTAAGCTCTGATACCAACTATGACGCCCCCAAAATAGGTATACATCACCTATTCTGAGTCGCCAAATACATGTTACAGAAACAAATACAACTTTATTAATACAATTGTCGTGTAAAATACGACAACATAACACTGTGAGTTTAAATACAAATATTGTCTAATAGACAGTATTCAAACTCAAAAGGAGTCCTCATTACAATTATTGATACACTATTTTACAAAATAGTGAGGACTACTAAAACAACTATCCTGAACCATCACTCCATACCCCGGCTAGTTCCTGCTATGTTCTCACCTCCTAAGAAGAAAAATAGAACAAAAAGCAAAAAAGGGTGAGCTCAACTAGCCCATTAAAGAATATTATGACTAAGATAATATACAACAAATTATCATTAGCCTTCAACAGGGAAAAATCTGATAAAATATAATAGACAACAAATTTTAGATCAACAACTGCAGCGGAAACATCAATCCATTAGAAGAGTCAAGTAGAGAATAAATTCTACTATCTTCTAAGATTTAAAAGTCCATCATCAATATTTATCCATGTAACATCAATCAATATACATCTTGAATCAAATATTCATCTTTGCACTACAGGCCAAAGATATTCATTTCTATCACCTGTTGGTCATGTTCATCTCAACACATGTTCATCTTTGCACTACGGGTCAAAGATATTCATCAGTTAATCATTCATCTTTGCACTACAGTCCAAAGATATTCATCAAGTATCATCATTAAGGACTGAGAATGATGAAAAATATTTTAGAGAATGAATCCAGTAAGATAAAAGAACAAATATTAGAGATTCGTACTTTAGATAATTCAAGTTTAAAAATACTCCATAATAAATCATAATGGAGTAAAATTCAAGAATGAAGATCAAAACATGGATACAATCAAATATAGTAACCATAATAGACATCTGGGACAAAGAAGAGAAAATTTTATTTTTCGGTGAATAGTGTCGTATTTGTGAACAGTGAATAGTAATCTCGACACAAAAAGGTAGAAATTCCACAATAAAATTCATATCAATATTTCGGCATAATGATATTGAAGAAAATAATATCATATAAGAAGAAAATAACATCCCTTACCTAAAAATAATAGTATTTCTGACTGGAATATCGGATGTGATGCTGAAGAAAACTTGCACTGAATAGCAACTCTCAAAGTATCTAAATACTCACAAAATATTCTCGATAATATATATATATATATATATATATATATATATATATATATAGAGTGAGAGAGAAAAGTTATTTCTGGTGTGATTTTTAATTCTAACTAAGTACCCAATTTATAGGAAACTGTTAGAACGCCGAAGCAGACTTAACCTGCTAGCTGATGGCTTTACCTATTACTATTCATGCCCACCACATTTGAAATACAATTTTAGTACATTTCTCACTAACCAAAAGTGGGGCCCACCAATTCTAGAAATTTTCAAAATGTTTTATCATTTAAACAATAATCATAAACTTCAATAATTCGTAATAAATGGCATTTTTATCAGAAAAATACGAATTTTATGTCCATTGCATAGGAAATTAAATTCTCTACAACTTTGCAGCTTTAATTTTTTCCAAATTCCAAACAAAAAATGTCCGAAATTCACATACGAACGATTTTTAATGCCTTCATTCCGACAAAATACTGATAAAACACCTCATCATTAATTCCTTCATTTATAATCACATAAAATAAATAATTCCCTATCCTTCATTTATATCCACATAAAATAAATATTTCTTATCATATAAATCAATAATTAATGATTCACAAATAATATTACAGAATCACAATTATGACAACCAGGTCGTTCCCAGGAAAGAAGGGGATTTCCGATAAGGATTTCTCCTTACTGGCGCGCAATTAGGTGACCAAACTTCTGCTTAGACAGAACTTCCTTAATCATTTCTAATACTGATATCTAATAATATTATTCAAATAACATAAACTATTGATCTGATAATGGAGATACTATGCAGTGACAATTATTGAAACAACAATAATATAAAATATTAACGTAGCAATTATTGAATCAATAAAATAACATATTGAACAGTAATTACTGTAACAATTATTGAGTAGTGCCTTCTTACGTAAGGATCAATAATTCATCAATACTGTGCAATACTGTGTGCTACTGTGCAACTACGTGTATTACTGTATTTTACCCACCGGGTATTCCAACAGTGTTAAAAGTAACTACTATGCCGTTATTTATAAAAACTCAAACTTGTCGTTTTCTTCATCCGACCGTTTTTTGTTATGTGGCCCACAAATGGCTGTGCCGTCATACGAATATTCCACGACCAAACGAATATTCCCCGACAATAATGAATATTTTATAACCACTTGCTTATTTTGTAAAATTTGCATATTTCACCCATAATCAAAGCATTATATCAAATTAACACCTTATTATTCACAATAATAATTAGAGAAAATTCGATTTTATTTATTAAAAAGCTGGGGTCTTACATGAACAACATTAAACATGAGCATATATATATGTTCAAAATTAATTTTGACAGTTCCATCAAAAAAACTGTTTGATATTTTTAATATTTAATAGATTGTTAACTATGGGCTGTTGTGGTAACTCATTTGGTAAAGTCCATTGACTAGGCAAGGTAATATCCTTCCAGAGATTTGTTCTCGGAATCTGGACATTAGCATCACTAGTTGAACTTTGAATTAAAACTGTTTGATCTTTGGGACTTTTGTTAAGAGCGTGAACATTCAAGTTTGATTTCATGGTCTTATAATAAATCTTGTAAATCAAAGCAATAGGCTGAGATCCCTCAATTATTTGAGTAATCTCCCATACAGTTTTAATAATTAATGATAAAGCTTTAAATAAGTTTTGATCACTAAGACTCAAGGTGAAATCGGGAAAATAATTAAAATGAATTGGACCATTATGCAAACTTGCTTCCATGGCACCAATAATACTAGGATAATAATTTAAAAATATAGCATCTCTAAGGCAGAGGTAGATTGATGAATTGATTCCCTTTATATTAAGTAGTTTAACTACAACTTGAATTAGACCTATATGAATAAAATTATAGCCCTTTTTTCTATGTTTTTTAATAACATCTGGGGATAAAAGACTACAATTTTCATACTCTTTGTTAATTGCATAAACTCTTTCAACTGTTTTGACATTATAGTCAGTTTTGAATTTATCTAAAAATGTTGACTGATAAATTTTTTGGGGAGATATCCTAGGGATATTCCAATTGTGTAACACTTGACTAATGTTTTCATAACGTTGTTCTTCTTGGTTGACTATGTCTGGGACGGGAGGTAAAGTCAACCGGTTACTAACTGAAGAGCTTGATCTGAATAATCTACTCATCTTAACTGTTTTCAAAAGAAAATTTGACTCAAGGTTCGTTCATGTATACCCTGTATACCCTAAGTAGACTCATACCTATGTTCTATAACCTGACATCGCTCACAACCTGGAGACATACAAAGGTTAGACATGAACTAGGTGGAGAAGATGCTGCTGACTATGCTGCCAAGGCAGGTGATGACGGCGACTTAGGCTGCTGGAGCAGGTAACTAGGCTGCCGGAGCAGTTGGTGACTGATGTGGTGCTGACCTATGTGGCTGCTATTATCACATCCACTTTGATTGATTACTATGATGATCAGGCAAAAGGATCCTGAGCATCCTGAAGGTTGACGGTGCCATAGGGGTCACAGTCAACTCGAAGTGTTCAAAGTTCTTTAGGCTTAATTCAGTAAAGCCTCAGAGCTTCTCTCTCTAGAGAATGCTCTTCCGAGGTCATCTCCCCCTTCTCTCTAGAGTTAGCTAAATTAAGCTTTTTACTAGTCTTTTTGTAATATCTAGTGGGGATAAGACCCTCTTGAATACAGTTCAAGTCTGCACCAGTATCAACTAAGGCAGGGAGCTGTATGGAGAAGGTTTTATCAATAACTAAATTAACGGAGATATACCATTTTTGAATAGTAATGTCCTTAATTCTTTTAAGTGAGAGACCTTTAATAAAAAGATCAGGATCTCCTTTAGTTCCTGATGACTCTGGTTCGTCATGACCTTCATCACTAGAAGAAGAATCATGAACTTGAAGATCTAATTTTTTATCATCAATTTCTTTTCTCAAGTTAGAAATATCTAATTTTAAGTTGGAAATCTCTTTCTTAAGTTTATTAACTTCTTGATTTAATTCAGGGAGGGTAATTTCTTTAACCGGGGACTTGAATCTTTCCAATGTTTTATTAAGACTAAAAATAGGTTTCTCTTTGGCTCTAAGAACCCTATATGTGACCTTTTTATCTTTAGTTAATAAATCTTTTAATTGCTTAGTGTACTGAATTTTTAACTCTGGATCTGTAATTTTGCTTATTAAATCAATTAACAAAGAACTCTTAAATAGAAAAAGAAAAGATTAAGAAGATGACCGGTGAATCGGTAAAGTAATCTCTTTCTTTTATTTATAAACAGTTGAGGAAGGGATTACATATATCCTATACTAAACTGTTAATGGAAGAAGGAAGTACGAAGAACTTCTTCTTCATCTAACTAGAAGATCGAAGCTGAAAGCTTCATCTTCGGCTAACTCTAGAGAGAAGGGGGAGAGGACCTCGGAAGAGCATTCTCTTGAGAGAGAAGCTCCGAGGCTTTACTGAATTAAGCCTAAAGAACTCTGAACACTTTGAGTTCTTTAAATAGAAAATAGAAAAGTAAATTACTATTTGATTCACGCAGGAATCACTATTACATTAACTAAAGTAAAAGTTATTTACTTAAGTAAAAGTGAAAGTAAGAAACATTTTACTTTACTTTTACATTTACATTTACTAAGGTAAAAGTAAAAACATTTAATTTAAGTAAAAGCAAAAGTTATTCTTTTACTTTTACTTTTACATTTACTAAAGTAAAAGGCTTTTACTTTACGGAAAGAAAAAGCTGAGATGATGGTTGGGGCCATCACCTGTTGGTGACTGAAGATGCCTCTGGTGTCTTCTTCGTTGACTGGTTCGTCTCCTGTGGATGTCGGAAGGTGCTGTTGATCATCTTCTCTGATGAGTCACCATTCCGACATCCACAGGAGACAAACCAGTCAACGAAGAAGACGCAAAGGCATCTTCAGTCACCGACAGGTGATGGCCCCAGCCATCATCTCAGATTTTGCTTTCCGTAAAGCAAAAGTCTTTTACTTTAGTAAATGTAAAAGTAAAAGTAAAAGAATAACTTTTTACTTAGGGCAAGAACGATACGAACTTAAGTGATTTGGCATGAGCTTAAGCGGAATGACAAAAGAAAGAATTTTTTTTTAAACAGTTAATAAAGAAGTCTCCTGTTTAGATCGAGTTCGCTGATAGATCAAAGAATTACATTTACTAAAGTAAAAGACTTTTGCTTTATGGAAAGCAAAAGCTGAGATGATGGCTAGGGCCATCACCTGTTGGTGACTGAAGATGCCTCTAGCGTCTTCTTCGTTGACTGGTTCGTCTCCTGTGGATGCCGGAAGGTGCTGTTGATCATCTTCTCCGATGAGTCACCATCCCCATACATTTTTTTTAATCGGTAAAGTAATCTCTTTCGTTTATTTATAAACTGTTGAGGAAGGGATTATATAAATCCTAAACTAAACTGTTAATGGAAGGTAACATTAATTTCTTCATTTTTAATGAATCTTTTCCATATATTAACTATTTTATCTCTTTCCTTTTCTGTAGGGTGATTGGCTCTAAATAGATGTCTTTTTTCTTTATTAAATTTTGAATTAAAATCTTTTACTAAATTATCCCAGACTAAAACAAAATCTTTTTTAATGACTCTTAACTGATTATGAATCGGGGCATTAAAATCAGACTGTGTGGGATACACAGAAGATGCCGGAGAAGAAGAACCTTCTTCTTCATTAGGATCATTCTGAGTATAACAGGTATGACTAACTTGTCCTTGATTAAGGATACCTTTAAGTTTGATATCCCTAACAGAAGGATTACTAAGTACTTCAGTGTCTCTTCTAGTGTGGATAACATAAGGGGCTGAAGAACTAGAAATATCCTCAATAATGACTGGCGTTCTTGTGCATTCAAAACTAATTTTGACAGTTCCATCAGAAAACTGTTTGATATTTTCAATATTTAATAGATTGTTAACTATGGGCTGTTGTGGTAACTCATTTGGTAAAGTCCATTGACTAGGTAAGGTAATATCCTTCCAGAGAATTAAAAGACTTTTACTAAAGTAAAAGTCTTTTAATTCTTTTGATTTTTTAGATGTCCCTTTAACTGATTTACTGGAAGATTCACCTGCAGGGGCAGTAGTAACAGGAGGAGTCAACAAAGGAGTAGCCAGAAATTCTTTTTTAACTTGGCCAACAATTCTATCGACACCGAATTTATCCCACCACTTAATGTAAAAATGGCAAGACACTTGAGAAATAGGAGAAGTAACTGTCTGAGTAGTCCTAATACCTATGGACGACGGAGACTAGAATATTGTGACTTCTTGAGGATCTAAAATGATGTATTATTCTTCAGCCCCTTCTGTTATCCACACTAGAAGAGACACTGAAGTACTTAGTAATCCTTCTGTTAGGGATATCAAACTTAAAGGTATCCTTAATCAAGGACAAGTTAGTCATCCCTGTTATACTCATAATGATCCTAATGAAGAAGAAGGTTCTTCTTCTCCGGCATCTTCTGTGTATCCCACACAGACTGATTTTAATGCCCCGATTCATAATCAGTTAAGAGTCATTAAAAAAGATTTTGTTTTAGATTGGGATAATTTAGTAAAAGATTTTAATTCAAAATTTAATAAGGAAAAGAGACATCTATTTAGAGCCAATCACCCTACAGAAAAGGAAAGAGATAAAATAGTTAATAGATGGAAAAGATTCATTAAAAATGAAGAAATTAACGTTACTTTTTACTATTGGTATGAACAATATCAAAGTAAATGTAATGTTATTAATAAAACCCAATGGACTAAAGAAGACAAATCCAAAGTTTCGTTTAGTCATCCACCTTTAGAAACAGTTCTACTTCCAGTTAAAAATATTTCAGTTATTGCTAGTCCCTTTAAAATTCCTGATGGAATTAAAGACGATAAAAAGATTATTGAGCAATTAAACTTTAGTAACCAATATCTAGCAACTGTAGGAAAACTTGATAGAACTGAAGAAAAATTTGAAGAAAATATTATTAAGAAACTTGATTCAAAAATTGAACACCCTTTAATAAAACTACCAGAAAATAGATATAAGTTAGGTTTACCTAATAAAGATGATGAATTAGTTCAGTCTATAGACAAGTTATTTAAGAAACTTAAAACTGAAGCTGATCCGAGTGGAACTATTGCTATTATCGATCAAGTAGATTCTAATGATGATGACAATAGTTCTTCTGATCACTCTAATCATTCATCTATTTCGAACCTTAATGAACAGCTAAATAAATTAACTGTTAATAACACAAGTATAACCAGAAATTGGTACTCTAGACCAACTCCTTCGGATTTACAATTCGAAGAGAGAAATCTAGATAAACAATTTTCTGTTTCATCTAATAAAATATATGAATGGAATATCGATGGATTTAGTGAACAAGAAATTCTTAATAAATTAAATCATATGTCAATGATAGCTAATAGCTATATCACCAAATTCAATAATTTGTCTCAACCAGACATAGTTGAACTTATAGCTAGTGGATTTACTGGTATTCTCATATCTTGGTGGGAGAAACATCTCACAGAAAATATAAGAATATCAATTATTCATGCTATCCAAAGAGATAATGACGACAATCCCATCTTTGATGAAGATGCTGGTATTGGTCCGCCTGATGGAGTTAATACTTTAATTTTCACAATAATTAAACATTTTGTTGGAACTCCTAGTAACATCACAGAGAGAATCCATGATCAACTTAGTAACCTTACTTGTCCCACTCTAAGTGATTTTAGATGGTAGAAAGATGTTTTTACTTCTCGAGTTATGATGAGAAATGACAGTAATAAACCATTTTGGAAGGAAAAATTTGTTAATGGTTTACCTTCTCTATTTGCACATAAAGTTAGAGAAGAATTAAGTAAAACTCTAGGTTATATCGATTATGATAATTTAACCTATGGTGATATAATAAGTAATATTCAAAAGATAAGATTAAAAATGTGTATTGACTTTAAATTAGCTAAGCAAGCTAGTAAAGATAAAAATAAAGCTAAGTACGAGTTAGGCACATTTTGTGAACAGTATGGTTTGCCGCCGATTGCTCCCTCTAGAAGAAAGCATAAGCATAAGCATATTGAGTCACACAAAAATCATAGACATCGTAAGAAGAGATATAATCAAGATAAGAAAATCAATAATCAATATTCTTATTATAAAAAACCCAAGTCAACATACAAAAAATCAATTACGGGCAGAAAGGGCACTATAAAAATGAGTGCAGAGTTAAGCAGAAATTAGCCCAGTTGAATATTTCAGCTGAAGATACTGAGCAGTTATTAGAATTAATGAGAATTAAAAATAACAGCAGTAATGAAGAAGCCTTAGATATCCCAGAATCATCTACTAATAACACTGATAATTATGAATCAGATAGTAACAATGAAGTCACCATATGTACTGAAGATTGTAATAATAATTGTTGTAAAAAATTAAATGTAATTACCAAAGAGGACGAAGAGAGTTCTTTGTTAATTGATTTAATAAGCAAAATTACAGAGCCAGAGTTAAAAATTCAATACACTAAGCAATTAAAAGATTTATTAACTAAAGACAAAAAGGTCACAGATAGGGTTCTTAGAGCCAAAGAGAAACCTATTTTTAGTCTTAATAAAACACTGGAAAGATTTAAGTCCCCGGTTAAAGAAATTACCCTCCCTGAATTAAATCAAGAAGTTAATAAACTTAAGAAAGAGATTTCCAGCTTAAAATTAGATATTTCTAACTTAAGAAAAGAAATTGATGATAAAAAATCAGATCTTCAAGTTCATGATTCTTCTTCTAGTGATGAAGGTCATGATGAACCAGAGTCATCAGGAACTAAAGGAGATCCTGATCTTTTCATTAAAGGTCTCTCACTTAAAAGAATTAAGGACATTACTATTCAAAAATGGTATATCTCTGTTAATTTAGTTATTGATAAAACCTTCTCCATACAGCTCCCTGCCTTAGTTGATACTGCTGCAGACTTGAATTGTATTCAAGAGGGTCTTATCCCCAATAGATATTACTTAAATACTAGTGAAAAGCTTAATTCAGCTAATGGTAGTCAGATGGAAATAAAATATAAATTACCTAATATGCATGTCTATCAAGATAGCATGTGTTTTAAAACTTCGTTTGTTTTAATTCGCAATCTTACAGACAAAATCATTTTAGGATTACCATTTGTATATTTATTGTATCCATGCACTACTAGTAATAAAGGTTTAAGTTGTGAACATTTAGGAAAGAAAATTACATTTAAATTCCTAATTAAACCAAAAGAAAGAGATTTAAAATTTATTCAAGAAAAATCAATTTCTAAATCTTTAAATCTATTAAATTGTAAAGTTACTCACTTAAGTTTTCTCAAAGAAGAAGTTAAGTATCAACAAGTTGAAGAACAACTTAAGAGTAAAAGAGTTCAAGAAAAGATTAGTGAGTTAAAAGATTATTTAGCAAAAAATTTATGTTCTGACTCTCCCAATGCTTTTTGGCATAGGAAGAAGCACACAGTTAGATTACCCTACGCAAAGAAATTTAAAGAACATTTAATTCCTACTAAAGCTATGCCTATTCAAATGAGTCATGAACAAATAGAGTTATGCCAAAATGAAATTAATGATCTTCTTAGTAAAGGATTAATTAGACATAGTAAGTCACCATGGTCTTGCCCAGCCTTCTATGTTAACAATGAAGCTAAACAAGAAAGATGTGTTCCTCGTCTAGTTATCAATTACAAACCATTAAACAAAGTCCTTGAGTGGATTATATACCCTTTGCCCAATAAGAAAGATCTCCTTATCAGGTTAAGTGTCTCCACCATTTTTAGTTAGTTTGACCTTAATTCAGGATTCTGGCAAGTTGTTATTCATCCCGATGATAGGTACAAAACTGCATTCATTACTCTGTTCGGACATTACGAATGGAATGTTCAGTCATTTGGACTAAAAAATGCACCTAGTGAATTTCAGAATATTCTTAATAATATTTTGAATCCTTTCAGTCATTTTATTATTGTATACATTGATGATATCCTTGTATTCTCCAAGACTATTGAAGAGCATATTAAACATTTGAATTTGTTCTTCAGAACAGTTAAAACCAATGGTCTTGTCCTTTTACCTTCCAAGTGTAGTATGTTTCTGACTAAGGTTAGGTTTCTCGGAATAATCCTTTATCATGGACTCATGCGGCCTATTGACCGAGCTATTCAATTTGCCGACCGTTTCCCAGATAAGATTACCAATAAAACTCAGCTATAGATATTCCTTGGCTCGCTTAATTATATTGGCAAGTTTTACAAGAATCTCAGAAAGATTTGTAAGCCCCTTTTTCAGTGCTTACAAAGTAATCCTTCTCTTTGGACTGAAGTTCACACTTCTGTCGTCCAACAAGTTAAAAAATATGTCAAGATTTTGCCTTACCTTGACATCTCTAATGATTTAGCATTCAAAATAGTTAAAACTGATGCCTCGGACATTGGATTCGGTGGCATACTCAAACAAAAGTTAACTCCCACTTCTGATGAACAAATTGTTCGTTTCTATTCAGGCGCATGGAATCCTACATAGTTAAAATACAGTACTATTAAAAAAGAGATTTTATAACTTATTTTATATATCAAAAAATTTCAGTGAGATTTACTGAATCAAAAGTTTGTAGTTAGAAAGGATTGAAAATCAGCAATGTTCATTCTTGAAAAAGACGTTGAAAACGTCGCCTCTAAGCATTCATTTGCTAGATGGCAAGCTATTTTAAGCATTCTTGATTTTGATATTAAATATATTAAAGGTAGTAACAACTCAGTTCCAGATTTTCTCACACGTGAGTTTATCAACACAGGTACTATTACAGCAACATGAGTGTGCGGGAGGATCATCTTCTCGTGGTCATGGCCGCTCTTCTGGCCCAGTCAATCAGTTAAAAGGAACAGTTGTTCCCCATCCAGTTACTTAAACCCACAATAAATTTCAGGTGCTTGGTACAGTCCCCAATCCCTATTCATCTGTTCTTTCTAGTCAACCCAAACCTTTTGATATTTTTGCTAGTCAATCGAGGGCAACCTCATCTAAACCCAATCACCCAGCTGCTGAATATCGTGCTAAGTATGATCAACATCTGTTTCATATCGAGTTATCAATGAAACCTAAAGATGACCCAGTTAAAATGGATGCTCAGTATTTTCCTACTAGATGGCATTTCCTCCCTTTAGCTCCTTATAAATCCCGTGTGTATTATAAGGACATCCTTCTTGAAACTGAGTCAGTCTTTATTAAACCTATCTATGCCAATGATGATAAATCTAAACTCCTTTATCATTCGTTGTATATTAAGCAAGTTCTCAATCTTTCATATTGGGGTAGTCATCCTTCCGATCTTCGGTCGCTTTCTAATCATACTAGTTCTTATGGATATTATGATTATATTGAGGCCTGATATAAGATTTTTCTTCACCAGAATGAAGATCATAGTCATTCGTGGTTTGTACAGTTCGACCACAAATTCAATAGTTAATTCCCTAAATGGTCCATCCTCTGGTGGACAAGGCATGGATTGTGCTTTGAGATCCTTCCTGAACCACTCTTAGCTCAGCTTGATCATTTCGCTAATCATAGTAATTATCATCCAAAATATGAGAAAATTCCAGTCTTCTTTATATTCTGTAGTAAATATAAAATCCCTTGGATTCTTAAGTGGCAATACGTCATTTTAGCTCCTCAAGAAGTCACAATATTCCAATCTCCGTCGTCCATAGGTATTAGGACTGCTCAGACAGTTACTTTTCCTATTTCTCATGGGTCTCGCCGTTTTTACATTAAGTGGTGGGATAAATTCGGTGTCGATAGAATTGTTGGCCAAGTTCAAAAAGAATTTCTGGCTACTCCTTTGTTGACTCCTCCTGTTACTATGGCCCCTGCCGGTGAATCTTCCAATAAATCAGTTAAAGGAACATCTAAAAAATCAAAGGAAAAATCAGTTGTTCCTCCATATCCTAGTGATATTACTAATGTATCATGTTATTCCAACTCTCAGTTAAGGCTTCTTGCAGATGCCATTCATATGAGATTGGACCAGTTACACGAAGAATCAGAAGTAGCTTCCCCTCAATCCAGAGAAAAAAATGCTAGTCATGACAATGAAGAAGAAGAAGAAGACTGTGACCCCTATGGCACCATCAACCTTCAGGATGCTCAGGACCCTTTTGCCTGATCATCATAGTAATCAATCAAAGTGGATGTGATAACAGCAGCCACATAGGTCAGCACCACATTAGTCACCACCTGCTCCGGCAGCCTAGTTACCTGCTCCTGCAGCCCAAGTCACCGTTATCACCTGCCTTGGCAGCATAGTCAGCAGCATCTTCTGCTTTTCCACCGAAAGCAGTAATCAGTCAGACAACTGGCCCCACGACCTCCCAAGTCAAAAGAGACATCTGATTTTCCACAGAAAGCAGATACCTTTACTTTTACTTTACTTTAGTAAATGTAATATGTTTCTTACTTGTACTTTTACCTCAGTTATTGTAATAGTAAACTTGTCATAGTTCATTTCCTTGTTCTATAAAAGGAAATCGAATTCATTTGGTTAGGCAGACTTGGAAAGACTCAGAGATCCTTCTCTGACTAATCTTTAGCCTCAACCGCTATTTAGCCTTCTTAACCCCTCTTCTTCTAATGTTCTTAGTTCAGTAATCTTGTAAGTTAATTTTATTTATGCACTTGTAAATAGTTCCATTAATCAATAAAATTAATATTTTTAGTAATTTAATTATGTATTTTGTATGCGCATCTATTCTTCTCTTCTCATCTTCCTTCCGCCCCCAAATTTGAGGAAGGGATTACATATATCCTAGACTAAACTGTTAATGGAAGAAGGAAGTACGAAGAACTTCTTCTGCATCTAACTAGAAGATCGAAGTTGAGAGCTTCGTCTTTGGCTAACTCTAGGGAGAAAGGGGAGAGGACCTCGGAAGAGCGTTCTCTAGAGAGAGAAGCTCTGAGGCTTTACTGAATTAAGCATAAAGAACTCTTCTTCCTCAAAGTTCTGAAGTCACCTTACTTACCTGTAGTCCACCTAGTTCGTGTCTAACCTTTGTAAGTCTCCAGGTTGTGAGCAGTGTCAGGTTATAGAACATAGGTATGAGTCTACTTAGGGTAAACAGGGTATGCATGAACGAACCTTGAGTCAGATTTTCTTTTGAAAACAATTAAGATGAGTAGATTATTCAGATCCAGCTCTTCAGTTAGTAACCGGTCGACTTTACCTCCCATCCCAGACATAGTCAACCATGAAGAACAAAGTTATGAAAACATTAGTCAAGTGTTACATAATTGGAATATCCCTAGGATATCTCCCAAAGAAATTTATCAGCCAACATTTTCAGAAAAATTCAAAACTGACTATAATGTCAAAACAGTTGAAAGAGTTTATGCAATTAACAAAGAGTATGAAAATTGTAGTCTTTTATCCCCAGATGTTATTAAAAAACATAGAAAAAAGGGCTATAATTTTATTCATATAGGTCTAATTCAAGTTGCAGTTAAACCACTTAATATAAAGGGAATCAATTCATCAATCTACCTCTGCCTTAGAGATTATAGATTTTTAAATTATTATCCTAGTATTATTGGTGCCATGGAAGCAAGTTTGCATAATGGTCCAATTCATTTTAATTGTTTTCCCGATTTCACCTTGAGTCTGGCATCACTTAGAGTGGGACAAGTAAGGTTACTAAGTTGATCATGGATTCTCTCTGTGATGTTACTAGGAGTTCCAACAAAATGTTTAATTATTGTGAAAATTAAAGTAATAACTCCATCAGGCGGACCAATACCAGCATCTTCATCAAAGATGGGATTGCTGTCATTATCTCTTTGGATAGTATGAATAATTGATATTCTGATATCTTCTGTGAGATGTTTCTCCCACCAAGATCTGAGAATACCCGTAAATCCACTAGCTATAAGTTCAACTACGTCTGGTTGAGACAAATTGTTGAATTTGGTGATATAGCTATTAGCTACCATTAACATATGATTTAATTTATTAAGAATTTCTTGTTCACTAAATCCATCGATATTCCATTCATATATTTTATTAGATGAAACAGAAAATTGTTTATCTAGATTTCTCTCTTCGAACTGTAAATCCGGATGAGTTGGTCTAGAGTACGAATTTTCGGTTATACTTGTGTTATTAAAAATTAATTTATTTAGTTGTTCATTAAGGTTCGAAATAGATGAATAATTAAAGTGATCAGAAGAACTGTTGTCATCATCATTAGAATCTACTTGATCGATAATAGTAATAGTTCCACTCGGACCGGCTTCAGTTTTAAGTTTCTTAAATAACTTGTCTATAGACTGAACTAATTCATCATCTTTATTAGGTAAACCTAACTTATATCTATTTTTTGGTAGTTTTATTAAAGGTTGTTCAATTTTTGAATCAGGCTTCTTAATATTATTTTCTTCAATTCTATCAAGCTGTTTTCCTATAGTTGCTAGATATTGGTTACTAAAGTTTAATTGCCTAAAAATCTTTTTATCGTCTTTAATTCCATCAGGGGTTTTAAAGGGACAAGCAATAACTGAAGTATTTTTAACTGGAAGTGGAACTATTTCTAAAGGTGGATGACTAGACGAAACTTTGGATTTGTCTTCTTTAGTATCAACAAGTTGAAGAACAACTTAAGAGTAACAGAGTTCAAGAAAAGATTAGTGAGTTAAAAGATTATTTAGCAAAAAATTTATGTTCTGACTCTCCCAATGCTTTTTGGCATAGGAAGAAGCACACAGTTAGATTACACTACGCAAAGGAATTTAAAGAATATTTAATTCCCACTAAAGCTAGGCCTATTCAAATGAGTCATGAATAAATGGAGTTATGAAAAAATGAAAATAATGATCTTCTTAGTAAAGGATTAATTAGACATAGTAAGTCACCATGTTCTTGCCCAGCCTTCTATGTTAACAATGAAGCTGAAAAAGAAAGAAGTGTTCCTCGTCTAGTTATCAATTACAAACCATTAAACAAAGTCCTTGAGTGGATTAGACACCCTTTGCCTAATAAGGAAGATCTCCTTAGCAGGTTAAGTGTCTCCACCATTTTTAGTAAGTTTGACCTTAAGTCAGGATTCTGGCAAGTTGTTATTCATCCTGATGATAGGTACAAAACTGCATTCACCACTCCGTTCAGACATTACGAATGGAATGTTCAGTAATTTGGACTAAAAAATTCACCTAGTGAATTTTAGAATATTCTTAATAATATTTTGAACCCTTTCAGTCATTTTATTATTGTATACATTGATGATATCCTTGTATTCTCCAAGACTATTGAAGAGCATATTAAACATTTGAATTCATTCTTCAGAACAGTTAAAACCAATGGTCTTGTCCTTTCACCTTCCAAGTGTAGTCTGTTTCTGACTAAGGTCAGGTTTCTCGGATTAATCCTCTATCATGGACTAATGCGGCCTATTGACCGAGCTATTCAATTTACCGACCGGTTCCCAGCTAAGATTATCGATAAAACTTAGCTATAGAGATTTCTTGGCTCGCTTAATTATATTGGCAAGTTTTACAAGAATCTCAGGAAGATTTGTAAGCCCCTTTTTCAGCGCTTACAAAGTAATCCCCCTCCTTGGACTGACGTTCACACTTTTATCGTCCAACAAGTTAAAAAATATGTCAAGGCTTTGCCTTACCTTGGCATCTCTAATGATTTAGCATTCAAAATAGTTGAAACTGATGCCTCAGACATTGGATTCGGTGGCATACTCAAACAAAAGTTAACCCCACTTCTGATGAACAAATTGTTCGTTTCTATTCAGGCGCATGGAATCCTACACAGTTAAAATACAGTACTATTAAAAAAGAGATTTTATCACTTGTTTTATGTATCAAAAAATTTCAGAGAGATTTACTGAATCAAAAGTTTCTAGTTAGAATAGATTGCAAATCAGCAAAGTTCATTCTTGAAAAAGACGTTGAAAACGTCGCCTCTAAGCATTCATTCGCTAGATGGCAAGCTATTTTAAGCATTTTTGATTTTGATATTAAATATATATATATATATATATATATATATATATATATATATATATATATATATATATATATATATATATGTCGACATCGAGATTTTTAGAAGTCCCTTTCCGTTACTTGTTCTTTGGTGTTCTCATTTTAGGTGAGATTTGTTTGAAAAAATAAGTGAAAAAATCCCGATATATATAATGTCGACGATGGATTGTTAAGAGTCGCCAGTTAGTTTTTTAAATGGTTGTACCAATACAACCGAGAAAAGGTTTGCACATTGACCCAGTGATGTGACACTGCTATACGGGTCGATGAAACCGAGATTCATTTAGGGTCCGGGGACTTAGTTATGCGGGGGGAAGGTGTTAGGCACTCCCCGACATCCGTGTTACCACGGTGACCGCCTCTTTTCAAGAAACTATTATCTGAATGTGTGTGTGTGTGTGTGAGTCAATGTGCTGTTATTTGAAAGTGGTACGAGGCCTCGTTCGCACCTATATACGCAGGGTTTGAATTTATGAAAAAATTTAATTTTAGCAAGATATGGCAATGATGTTTATAAAAGAGATTTTTTCGAACCCTGTCGCTCAATAGTAATTGAGGCCTTTTGCACTCCCATTTTATTAAATGTGCGGCTTGGTTGATTTTATTTGACGGCTGCGAAGCATCCGTACGAAAATAATGTACAAAATAATGCCGACTTCCTCGTGGGTATGGAAACCATCTGAGGAAATTCAGACACCGCAGAATAATTTACAAGCTGCTTACAGCTGAAAATGTCCATCACGGGAACCGAATCTAGATCCAATGGGATGAATCTGTGATCACATGATTCCTAGGCTCACATGATACCACAATTTGTATGAAAGCAGTAAGCAGGTATATATATATAAAAGCCGTAAATATATATATACAGACATGATCACCAACCACGAAGAACCTCCATGGGGGATCAAAAATGTAAAGAAAGCTGTTAAAAGCCATCAACCGCCACGGAGGAAACTCCAGGCGGCACAAAACGTAGATAAAGCTGTACAAACGGTCAACTACCAAGAAGTAAACTCCAAGTGGGACGAAATGTAAATATATATATATATATATATATATATATATAGCATGTAAACGCACCAGATATAAAATCAAGGCTCATCGAACAGAATTCGATAGCAGTTCATATATATAAGTATATATATATATATATATATATATATATATATATATATATATATATATATATATAGCGAGTTCGACCACAGTTTATATATATAAGTATATATATATAAGAAAAGAAAATAAACGCTCCAGACCGAAGTCTAGGCTCAATCGAACAAAGTCTGATACACAGTTCATATATATAAATATATATATATATATATATAGAAAAGCAAATAAACGCTCCAGACCGAAGTCTAGGCTCAACCGAGGCATAACTCGGTAATGTTAGTCAATATATATGTAAATATATATATATATATAGACTGAAATGAAACCACGGACCGAAGTCCGGGAAAAAGCAAGCAACATGACTCTCAACGTGTAGAAGGGTGTGTGCAAAAATGAAGAGAAAGACTCTAAAGTGTGTGAGAAGGCTTACAGTGGGCTGCCAAAGAAGACTTCCATATCTTTAGAGTGCGTAAACACATACTTTTGTAGGAACAAAAGAGGGCTGTATATTAGCTCACATGTGTTTAAAATGGGAAAATACACTGTATGGCAAGTGTAGAGGAATTCTGCAGGGTTTCCCCGTATTTTTCCTCTTCAAAATTAGCACCCTAAGCCCTCTATTTATAGACCAAAGCTACCGCAGTGTTCCTACGGCTCAGCCGCAGGTGTACCAGAGGCGGGTCGGGTCGGCCCGGTTTGGTCGGGTCGGGTCGTCTCGAAGTACGTGCACGCGGGCACTGTAATGTCCACTCAGTTTTTCTGAAGTGCAATCCGGGCATCCGTTTGAGGTATACAGGACCTATTTCGGACCGCCGTTGTCGAGAGTTTGTACGATGGCATGGGATTAGAGTTTGTACAATAGCAACTCGGGATTGGTTAGCCTTGTGGGCCATTGTTGCGTAGATGTGTTGAGATGACTTGGCATAGCATTGTGTTGGTCAGATGACGATATTGCCCTTTACCGGTGTTATTGCCGGGTTGGGTCGATAAAACAGACGTTGCTCAGCTTCGCTGGGATTGGACTGCTGCAATTGGTTGAAAGTCCTCATGGTCATCTTTGAGGTGTGTCTGTTTTCCCGATGTCATCGCCGGGCTGATACAGTGTCTCTCGTTGTGAGCGTCGAGATTGAAGCTGGTTGCACTTATAACAAGCATTTCCAGGGTTAATGTCGAAACTGCATTCCTTGGGGCTATCACCAAGGTTGGTGGCTATTCCCATGTTTGGGGCTGAGACTGGATACCTCGGGGTTATCTCCGAGATTAATCGGTCTTCTCCGGTGTGTGTTTCAGTATTGTATCTGCAGGCCTCGGGGTTACATCCGAGGTTGGATTGGTTACTCCCAGATTACGATCTGGGGTTGATGCTGAACTTTCGGTAGTATCCGGTATGGTTGTGGATTATCTTTCAGGATTCTTTCATAAAAGACGAATCTGTATTCCTGCAATGTTAGTGTCAGCAGTATAGAAAATTTTGAGTGTCTACAGATGCCCCTCTTTATCATACTCATGCATGGCGATGCATGGGTAGGATAAAGAATCCTAGACACTTGAAACGTAATAATACGAACATGGTACTATGGATAACAACATGATGTAGATGTATGATGCATGTGTACGGGGTTGTAGCCCAACACGCTGAGGATAATTGCTGGCTCCCTGTTACTTCAACCGGGGATTAGCAATGATGACCAGATTTGATGTATAATCTGAATCTGTCAGGATGTTGATGTTGGAGTTATCATCAAATTCCTGGATAAGGACTGGATCCTACAGAGGTACCTCTTATGTGTAAGAGATCTGTGGGGATAAAGCTTGATCTGTTTGAGGATGTCTATAACATATTCCATCATCCATCCTCCTTGATTACCATCTCCTGGTTTGTATCGTCAGGACATGTCAGGGTTCTGTTGGAGTTATTGCCAACAGCAAATGCTGTCAGGGATGCCTAACCTTCGTTAACGTGTATTTCACCGATATGTGAATCAACGGCTGAAAAATCATATGGGATATACTGTCAAGGTTGCTTGACTTCAGCTATCGTGTAGATCAATGGAGCATTGCGTTGTGACCCCCCCCCCCCCCGCCAGGGAATATGGGTAATCGGGTAGTAAGAACCCCTAATGGCTCCAGAGCTCTGATAGGTTTAACCCTCTATCGACTGGAATGATGTCAAGGCTGCTTGACCTTCGTTGATGTGTGTGTCAACGGCTTGAATATACGTGGTAATCCCCTACCGTGAATTCACGTTGCAAACCCCTCCGGAGATCTACTGGGGACGTATGCATTGATCGAACAACTGTGTATGCTCTAATGGGTTTACTTACCATCGGCTGAGATAATGTCAAGGCTATTTGACCTTCGTTGATTTGTGTGTCAACGAATGAACACACATTGTAACCCCCACCGGGGATTTACGTTGTAACCCCTGTCGGGGACTCACGTTGTAACCCCCGTCGGGGACCTAGGTTGACAAGGACGATGATCCTGAGAAAGCGGCATTGGACCTACGTACGGTATTGCCGAGTTTAACTGAGATCATTTGAGATCATTGGTATAGTGTACCCTGTGTGTGGGCGAATACCAATGCGTGATGTACCGATTCAAAGTCTCATCAGAGAAGACCAGGATTGTATGCAGCTTTGCTCAATTGCGTGGCGTTTTTATTCTCGATTTGACCTTTTTAATTCGCAAGACCTCCTTTGCAACTCGAACTGGACCGAGCCGGAGGGATGGGACCCACATTGGGGTGCCACAGGTGTACCTACTATAGCCGTAGATAGGCCTGTGGCTAGGCGTGGATCATATATCCATCAGCCAGCAGCATTCACAAGTCACTTTTAACTTGTTACACTTAGAGAAAACCGCGAGCCATCTTCAGATCTGTTGAGTTCGGGCTGCTTTCTGCAAATTCTGTCACCGTACAAGTGTTTCACACTATCCTGGTAACGTATGCATGTATTTTCTCTAGTTTCTGTCCGTTAGATTGTGAGTTATCGCATGAAATGCATCTAAACACATAGTAGTGGTTATGTATTCACAAATGACTTGATAAAAAATATTCAACATAGTAAATGCTAGTATTAAACCATGCTGAACATAATGATGCAAAAAAATTTGACTTTTGAGACAGTCAAATTGGCACCTTTTTCTGCTATTTTTTTGTCCTATTTGAGGTCCAGTAAGCAAAAGGTAGAAAGGCAAAGTACTCCTAGCATTGAGGTTGGCCTTATGCATGGTGCTTTTGATTTTTAATGCATATATTATGTATATGACTTTGGGGCAGATGTGCTACTGAATGACCACCTAAACATGCCTGATTGCATGTGGATAGTCCTATTTTCAAAGGGGACTATGGCAAAATTTTCCAAAAGGTAGGCATTGGGCAGTCATGCATTTTAACTCTATTGTTTGTTAAAGTAAATGCATGCATGCATATAATCATAAATGCATTAGAGAAAGCTCCAGGTAAGAAAATACCACACCCTTTCTGAGGTGATTTGGAGACTTGTTGTCTAGATATTATGGATCCGGATCAGCCGAGCAGTTCCTATAGGACCGCTTCTGGCATACGGCGGAGGGCTTCTGAAGTACCGCGTCCCCATTCTGTCAGACAGCCTCGTCGGTTGGTGGAGGCTGTGATCCGGCCTGTCTAGGCAGATGTTTTGGATGTTAAGGACGAGGAGGTGGATATTGAGGACCCCGCTCCTACTGCACATGTCCCTCGTAGGGAGCTTCCGAGCATTCAGGTGGTGAACCCAGAGTTGCTGGGTGATTTGGGCAGACATCCATCGATGTACTTACATGCTAATGAGGTATGGCATTACACTCGTCATAGTACTTAGAGCAGAGTCCTCAGCTGATGACCTTTGAGAGAGATCAGGTTCGATCTATGATGTCGACTGCTCTGGATGTGAGGGAGGCCGCTCTGTTGGAGAGAGATAAGGCCTTAGCTCGCAGGGATGCCGCTATTGTTGAGCGGAATGAGGCCAGATTAGCCAGAGATGTAGTGATAGTTGAGCGGGATAGTGCCATATCTGCCCGGGATGTAGCCGTCACAGACAGTACTGCAGCGAGGTCCCTTACCACTGACATAATCACAGAGATGAGCGCATATATTGATGAGCATATGGTCATCATGCAGACGGCTTCTGATCTATTGGGTCGTGTGGATACTCTCATACAGGAGACCACAACTTTACCTCCTTCTTCTGAGAGGGATGCTATGTTGGGCTTGCTAGCTCGCGTGTATCCTGACTCATAGATTAGCTTGTACTTACCTGAACAAACTAGCTTAGCCATTTTGTCATGTATAATTTACATCATGTATATCAAACAACATTATATATGACAGGGAAATATATTTTTGGATCACTTCCCTTTTAGATACAGCTTGCTATTTGTTTGATATTTTGCCTGCTGCTTCAGGGCTTGTGATCTTGATGTATTCTGAATTCCTCCTGGGTGGATAGACATTGAGTTGTCTCTGGATAGTTCAGAATATATCATCGATCTGTGTATCCCTACCATCTTTTGGTGTCTTGGGACTGGTTTCTGTATGGAAATATGGAGAAAAGTGTGGCTTTCCTCTCTGAGATTGACCGCACCACAGATGGTCGCCAGTACTTCTATTCAGGAGAAGCCTAGTTAATTCCATCTTTTATAGATTGGCGTTACTCTTCAAGGTATGACCGCAGCTTAGATGGTCATCAAATCTCCTATTTGGGAGGAGAGATTGGGTAATTCCATCCCTTTGGTCTGAAGCCGAATAAAACGTAGTGGATTGATGTTTGATCCCAGTACCAACTGACAAGGGTTTGTGTTTTGGTAGGGGGTGAGACTGCACCATGAATGGCTGCCTACGTACTCCTATTAAAGAGGAGATCAGGTATGCGTAGTTCAAACCTGGTGTAAGAAGTTCAACGCTGTATGTGGCAGAAATGGTATAGGAATATTTTTGTTGTTTTTTGTGAGGAGAGAAGTGTAGAAATGTTTTTGTTGTTTTGTTTTATTGCGACTGGGCCATATGAAATGGTTGCCTACGTACTCCTATTGAAGAGGAGATCAGGTCGACGTAGTTCACCCCTCAGGGCGAGGAGAGAAAGCGTAATCCCATGTGCAGGTCAGAGTGCGGGGATGAGAAAGTTTAATCCTAAGTTGAGGATAAACTGCAGAGGAAAAGTTTGATCCCAAGTATGGGTAGCCAAACTGTAAACGTAAGAGGTTCGATCCATGGTGGGATGACCTAAGTTGTATAGGCGCAAAGGAAAGCCAGACTGCTGGCTTGAAAAGTATGTTTCCCTGAGGGGCAAAGTGCAGAAAAGTTGTATGTGGTAAAGGGTTAAAAAACTGGAATGACTGGTGATCTGATGGGTTGACACCAGGGTGTTTGCGAGTTACTTTAGACATAGTACCGTTTCACGGCGTCTGAGTTGATGAGTTGTGGAAATTCATCACCGTCCATTTCTTGCAATCTGAGAGCGCCTCCCGTCAATACTTCTTTGACAATAAATGGGCCTTCCCAGTTAGGAGCCAATTTTCCCTTAGGTTGATCTTGGTTGTCAAGGATTTTCTTTAAAACCAAGTCATATTATTTAAATTGTCGTAGCCGGACTTTTTTGTTGTAAGATCTGGCGATCCTTTGCTGATATAACTGACCATGGAAGATAGTCGCGGTTCGCCTTTCGTCTATTAGAGACAATTGGTGATACTTGTCTTGTACCCATTGATCTTCGTCCAGCTGAACGTCTATCAACACTCTGAGAGATTCCATCTTAACTTCTATGGGGAGCACTGCTTCCATCCCATAGGTTAGTGCGTACGGGGTTGCCCCAGTTGAAGTACGCATGGTTGTTCTGTAGGCTAACAGAGTCAGAGGCAATACATCAGGCCAATCTTTGTGGTTGGCGGACATCTTTTGCATAATCTTCTTGATGTTTTTGTTAGCCGCTTCAACAACATCGTTCATCTTTGGACGATAGATGACTGAGTTGAGATGTTTGATGTGGAATTTACTGCATAATTCCTCCATCATCTTGTTGTTTAAGTTTTTGGCATTGTCTGACACAATTACCTCTGGTTGTCCATACCGACAAACAACATTGTTTCTGATGAAAGCAATGATGACTTCTTTAGTGACCCGGGGGAAGGAGGCTGCCTCTACCCACTTGGTGAAGCAGTCGATCATGGTGAATATAAATCGATGTCCATTACTGGCTTTAGGTTCAATGGGCCCGATAACGTCCATTCCCCACATTGAGAAGGGCCAAGGTGAACTCATATTGTGGAGTTCCCGTGGAGGGGCGTGTATAGCATTTCCATAAATCTGGCACTGATAGCATCTTTTGACGTGGTCATGGCAATCAGCTTTGAGAGATAGCCAATAATGTCCCGTTTTGAGAATTTTCTTGACAAAGAGGGGGCCACTCATGTGGGGGCCACAGACTCCGCCATGGATTTCATCCATGAGCCTTTGGGCTTGATCTTTATCTAAACATCGGAGGAGGCCTAATCATGCATCTCTTTTGTAGAGTACATCTCCACTCAGGTAAAATTTCATTACAAGTCGATGGATCCGCCTTTTCTCGGTCGGGCTCGCCTCAGTGGGTGTAGATCCATCTCGCAGATATTCCTTGATATGCTGATACCAAGGATGTTGGATGGGAGGTAGCTCATCTAATACTTCTCCAACATAATTCCCGTAGGCTGGGGCCTTGTTCAGGGAAATTGTGACGCTTGGCAATTGCTCCTTGTCTGATATATGAACCAAGGAGGCCAAAGTTGCTAATGTGTCTTCAAAGTCATTCCTATTATGAGGAACATGTAGAAAGGAGATTTCTTCGAACTCCAAAGCCATCTTTAAAACCTGCCGATGGTAAGGCAGCAAATGTAGTTCCTTGGTTTGATAGATTCCGGTGGATTGTCAGATTACCAACTCTGAATCTCCAAGGAAAGTTAACCGTCTGATGCCCATTGAATGGGCAAGTTTTAGCCCAATGAGACAGCCTTCATACTCAGCCGTATTATTGGTGCTGTCAAACTTTAATTTGACGGCGACGGGATACTGCTCCCCCGTATCAGATACTAGAACTGCTCCAGCTCTAGAACCTTCCATATTAACAACTCCATCAAAATACATCTTCCATGATTGGATCGTATTGTACTGATGGTGTTGTTGTACTGTCATTACTCCTTCATCAGGGAAATATGTTCTAAGGGTTTGAAATCCTTTGAAGGTGCGGCGGCCAGTTGATCCGCTATTCCTTGACCTTTGATGGACTTTTGAGTCACATATACGATGTCAAATTGTTGTAGGATCAACTGCCATTTGGACAGCTGACAATTTAACATGGGTTTGTTGAACACGTACTTGAGAGGATCTACGCGGGATATAAGATCGGTTGCGTGACCATGGAGGTAATGTTGTAACCTCATGGAAGCCCATGCTAAAGCACAACACGTCTTTTCGATCAGAGTGTACTTGTGTTCACTGCTGCTGAACCTTTTACTGAGGTAATAGATAGCTCGTTCTTGGCCTCTATCGTCCTTCTGCCCTAGCATGCAGCCCATAGCATTGTCACTTACGGACAGGTACATAAACAGGGGAACATCATCCCTAGGTGGTACCAACACAGGAGCTTTGACTAGCTGTTTCTTGATTGTAAGGAAGGCATTCTGACACTCATCATTCAATTTCATAGAGGAGTTCTTCCTTAATAGTTTGAAGATTGGTTCACAAGTTGCTGTGAGTTAGGAGATGAACCTGCTAATGAAATTGATTCTTTCCAAAAATCCCTGGATTTCCTTTTCTGTCTGAGGAATGGGCATTTCCGTGATGGCTTGGATTTTGGCAGGATCCAGCTCAATCCCTTTGTGGCTGACTAGAAATCCTAGCAACTTGCCTGATTTAACGCCAAAGGCGCATTTGGCTGGATTCAACTACAAGTTGTACTTGCGCAACCTGTTGAATAGCTTTTTGAGATAGTCTATATGGTGATCCTCCTTCTGGGACTTGACAATGATGTCATCCACATAGATCTCAATCTCTTTGTGCATCATGTCGTGGAAGAGAGCCATCATAGCTCGTTGATAGGTAGCTCCGGCATTGATGAGGCCGAATGACAACCGTCTATAACAAAAAGTTCCCCAAGGAGTCATGAAGGCAGTCTTCTCATGATCTTCCTCGGTAACCATAATTTGATGATATCCTGCAAAGCAATCAGCAAAGGAGTACATGTCGTATTGCGTAGTATTGTCAATGAGAATGTGGATCAATGGCACGGGAAAGCTATCTTTTAGGCAAGCTTTATTCAAGTCTCGGTATTCCACGCAAACTCGTACCTACCCTCCAGGTTTAGGCATGGGCACGATATTGGATATCCACTCAGGATATGTAGACACCATGATGATGCCAGCCTGAAATTGTTTCAAAATTTCCTCTTTCACCTTTAAACTCCACTCAGGTTTCAATCGCCTGAGTTTCTGTTTGACTGGCTCAAATCCCTCTTTAATGGAAAGGCGATGAAGGACAATGTCAGTGGACAAACCCACCATGTCTTCATGAGACCATGCAAACACATCCTGGAATTGGGTTAATAGTGTAACCATATCATTATGTTGGTTTGGGGTAAGGTCTGAACCAATCTGGATTAACTTAGGGCTTTCTAAGGTTCCAAGATTAAAAGAAGTGGTTTGATCAAGGTTGGGTTTAGGTGTATCTTTGACCCATTCTTGAATTTCTGAAGGCACCTCAATGTCATCTTGTGTATCCATCAAGGCTGAATTTATTTCTACATCAAAGGTACAATCCCTGTGTAGGAGAGGCATCGTATCAGCAAGTACAGGCACATCTAAATTTAGAGTCCTGAAACAAATTATGCTTTCACTTAGTATATATGAAATGTGTTTGATCATACACAGTGTTAGCATATACTGGAAAAATAAACTGCTAATACTGTACAGAAAAGTAAGCAGTTATTATATCTACAAGGCAGAAAGAACTTCTGCCCGCTTTACCCTTGACGACCAATGCAAGGAATGCTGTTCCAATTGGCAAGAGCAAAGTTCGGGTGAACCACAGTGATGGAGGGACTGTCATCATCCTCCCTGTCCCGAATGATGGCCATTATGTCTAGGCAATCATCGTCTGGGGTGTATCGGTTGGTATGTTCATCATGGACGATGATACACATGCCCGACATTATTCGGACAACGTTCTCCTTGATTCTCCGCTCATCTTCTTCGATTGCGGGATCTGGAATAACGATTTTGTTTTCCTCCATCGGTTTTGGCTTAGGAAATAACATAGCCATGACATTGGCTGGCACCTTTACAGGAGGTTGTGCGGACTCAGCACTTGAAGGCGAAGATAAACGCCACATAGTTGAAGCTGAAGGAGCCTGTGGATGTTTATGAGGGTTCCTATGACTAGAGCTGGCTAAATAGTCTAGTCTAGCTGTTCCAGTGTGCTTGGTTAAGCAAATAGGGTACTTGATACCCTGGCAATCTTTACCCAACCCTTGTCCTGGTTTATGACCCAACGACATCATTTCTTGAGTGGCTGACATCACTTCGACAGAAATCTGGGGTTCGGGCAGTAGTGCTCCAATAGCATGGTATTGGGTATTGCTTATTTCCAAAGCATGAAAACTGACTGGTTCAACGTCCGCCTTAGCATTGATGACCGGTAGATCCCCGTGTTGAGGACACTCTGGTTCAGCGTTGACCGTGACCAGGCTATTGTTGACAATATATTTTAATTGTTGATGATGGGTCGAGGGAACTGCCCCAGCCATGTGGATCCATGGTCGTCCCAAGAGCAGGTTGTATTCCGACTCTATCTTTAGCACATGGAAGGATACGCAGAATGTATGAGGACCAATCTTAATTGGCAGCTCAATTACTCCAACCGAATTCCGGCGGGCTCCATTAAAAGCTTTGATGATAGTATGGCTACTCCGGATTCGATTAGGATTGATATTCATCTTCACCAAGGTAGCATATGGGCAGATTTTTAGGAATGAGCCTCCATCTATCAGGACTTCAGCCACCATATATCTGGAGGATAACACTGCGATGTGCAACGGTTTGCAATGACCGGTCCCTTCAGGCGGAATGTCATCATCAGTGAAGGATATCACATTATCGTTGAAAATGTGATCAACCAGATGTTGAAATTTTTCCTCATCCACAGATGTCGGGAGATAGGTTTCTTCTAAAACCTTTAACAAGATCTTCCGGTGATTCTCGAAAGTGAGGACCAAGTCCAAAATTGATATCTGTTGTGGAGCTTCTTTCAAGCTTAAACCCACCGTAGCTTTGTTACGACCCATAATGCGGAGGAATTTTTCAATCTTCTCCGTGTGTATTTTTCCCTTTGATTTGACGGTAGATTTCATCACCCATTGGGGAAGGTACAGTGGATTTTCTTTCGACACTGCAGCAGTGGTATGTGAGGTGGATCCTTCACCTTCTCCATAATTCCACGAAACTTTGTGCAAGCTAACAATAGGATATTGTGCTCTGCACGGCAAGTTGATTGGCTCGGGAGCGGCCACTTTCAAAGGATTGTTGCTTCCTTTGAGTTGAATTATTGGCATGACGAGTAATTGATCAGCTTCAGTAGATATGACGGCTACCACACTCTTCCATTTAGTGGGACCTACATTCTCACTGGCACGTAGCACAGTGTCGTCATCTGCCAAGCGTAGTATGCCACTGTCGATTAGGTTCTGAATAAGGTGGCGAAGTGCCCAGCATTCTTCTGTGCTGTGACCACGAGATTGGGAATGATATTGACATACTCCCTCAGAATTGTACCATCCCGAACGGGGGTTGATTGGAGGTAGAAGGGAACTGATTCTTCCTTCATTAATTAACATGTGAAGTATCTCCTCCATAGGTTGACCCAAATAGGTGAATTCCCTTTTGTTGGCGAAATCTCGATGGGCCTTGGCATTTGCTCTCTTCGTTACTTTGTCTTTTAGCATTTCATTTTTTGAAAGTGAAGAGGGAATATTCATGACAATGGACAGGAGACTGGCATGCTCCTGGCTGATTAGCTGACGAGTCATTTGATGCTGATAAGTCACCAGTTCCGCCAATTGCTCAATTTGTTTACAGAGAGCTTTCATTTTTCGTTCAATTATAAACTGGAACTTGGCATAATCCAATCTATTATCACCGTCTTTGATGGTTTGGGAAGAATCACAGCTAAAGTTGGAACTCTGTCCACTGCTTCAATTAATCATGTTGACCTTTTCTTCTTTGTGTTGAGGAAGATGGTTGTCTTGAACGTTAGGTTGATCTGGTTTAGTAACCACGATCTCACCGTTGTCTATCAGGTCTTGGATCTTGTGTTCAAGGCCCAACGATCCTGAGTATCATGTCCAGGTGCCCCGGCATGATAAGCACATTTCTGAGCAACATTAAAACCCCTTTCATTTGGGTTGGCTGGTGGAAGTAGATGTGTAATCTTCTTTTGTGTTGTCAGAAGATTAAGGATATTCTCGAGGGTATCACCTAAGGGTGTGAACACTCGAGGGCGTTTGGCTTCTCCACCTTTTGGTATTGGAGGGTTTACAGACTGTGCTGGAAAGGGAGTATAGTTTCTCCTCTGAACAGGCATATTTTGACTGCCTTTTTGACCCTGTAGTATCAGGGAAACATCTTCCTCTTTCATTTTATGGACCCTCCTGGGGTTGTTCCCATAATTTCCAGACTGGATGTGATCAGCAACAGCTTTAAGTACAGCTAGGTCTTGAATCTTTTCGAATTTCAATCCCATCTCAGCCATCTCCCCATGTTTGACCATTTCCGAAAACGGTTTGCCGATGCCGGCTAAAACTCTCTCATAGAAGGGAGCTTCTTGTATGTCTATGAACGTCATGACCATTTCTGATTCGGTCATGGAAGGATTCACTTGGGCAGCCATGCGTCTCCACCTTTGGGCATACTCTCTTAAAGACTCGTTAGACTGTTTTTTGATCTTGGTAATTTGGTACCGATCAGGAGCCATTTGAGTTTGAAAGTTGTATTGAGTGAGGAAGGCATGTGCTAGCTCTTCCCAGCTGTGGATTTTGGAGTTGTCTAATCTTGTGTACCATGAACGGGCTTCTCCAGTTAGACTCTTTTGGAATAATTGCATTCTGAGCTTTTCATCCTCTTCATAAGATCCAAGTTCTCCAATAAATACCTTTAAGTGTGTATAAGGATCTCCTAACCCATCATATTTTTCAAAGTCAGGAGTTTTAAACTTTTCTGGATAATGAACACCAGGAAAAATACATAGATCAGCATATGAAACACTCTCGTGTGTTCCAATTCCTTTGATAGTGCGAAGGTTCTCTTCCATTTGGAGGACTTTCTTTTTGATGTCACCAGTGTCTGGGTCTCCAGTGGGATGGGTAGCATCATGAGTTTTATCAGTAGGATTCAATTGCAGTTCAGGTATGGTAACGACCTGGGCTCCTTCTTGTGTGGAGGATTCAGCATGTACGGGTATTTTCTGACCCTATATAGACTGGTGTAATTCTTTGAGTAGAACAGCCAAATCTGCAATTTGTTTGCTTAATCCGTCGAATTCTTTGTGAGAAACTGGATTAAGTTCAGTTTGGTCGGATGATGACATAATTGACTGTAGGCCTGTTGCCTTTTTGGATTTTGAATGGGTAGTAGGCCCGATTGACTCCCTGCGAAAGACTTGCATAGTTTAGTCCTTAGGGAAGGTGAATATTAATATGCTATGTGATGAGTCCATTTTAGGAATTTTATCCTGCAAAAACGGATGTCAGCTGTTTGTAGCATTTATGTATATGTGTACACATTCCTTCATATTTCTCATTACATGGAGATAGATATGTCATGAAATTGTGTAATTTAAAATGAGAGCATGAAGAGACTTTCCTCCATTTTGGGTTTATCAGAGGTTGACCTATCTTAGGTTACTCTCGCGGCTTTTTGGCATGAAGGTTCCCAAATTATCGCAATCTACTTGACGGGAAGTTAATCCGATCTTTCAACTGGAGCGAATTTGGGTGGTGCCTTTCCTAAGCCTCGGAGAATCAGGCTTCTCACGAGTCCAGTAATCAAACACCGACGGGGTAGCCTCCTGGTGGAGGGACCACACAACATACATTCACATACATCGCGTCTCACCATATGAAATGATGGCATGTGCGAAGCACTAATATCATGAGCAGTTTATAGTGCGAGGTACTAACATCACAGGTAGTTTATAGTGCGAGGCACTAACATCACAGGCAGTTTATAGTGCGAGGCACTAAATAAATAAGACATGCATTCGTACACATTCATCCAATGTAAATGCAACGTCCACACACTAGCAGATAACAGTTTTGAAAAGATTGAAATAGCAGCTTAAGTCCTCTTACTGGAGTCCCCATCAGAGTCACCACCTGTCGACGTCGGGATTTTTAGAAGTCCCTTTCCGTTACTTGTTCTTTGGTGTTCTCATTTTAGGTGAGATTTATTTGAAAAAACAAGTGAAAAAGGTCCGACATGTATAATGTCGACGATGGACTGTTAAGAGTCGCCAGTTGGTTTTTTAAATGGTTGTACCAACACAACCGAGAAAAGGTTTGCACATTGACCCAGTGATGTGACACTGCTATACGGGTCGGTAAAACCGAGATTCATTTAGGGTCCGGGGACTTGGTTATGCGGGGGGAAGGTGTTAGGCACCCCCCGACATCCGTGTTACCACGGTGACTGTCTCTTTTCAAGAAACTATTATCTGAATGAGTGTGTGTGTGTGTGTGTGTGTGTGTGTGTGAGTCAATGTGCTGTTATTTGAAAGTGGTACGAGGCCTCGTTCGTACCTATATATGCAGGGTTTGAATTTATGTAAAAATTCAATTTTAGCAAGATATGGCAATGATGTTTTATAAAAGAGGTTTTTTCAAACCCTGTCGTTCAATAGTAATTGAGGTCTTTTGCACTCCCATTTTATTAAATGCGCGGCTTGGTTGATTTTATTTGACGGCTGCGAAGCATCCGTACGAAAATAATGTACAAAATAATGCCGACTTCCTCGTGGGTATGGAAACCATCTGAGGAAATTTAGACACCGCAGAATAATTTACAAGCTGCTTACAGCTGAAAATGTCCATCACGGGAACCGAATCTAGATCCAATGGGATGAATCTGTGATCACATGATTCCTAGGCTCACATGATACCGCAATTTGTATGAAAGAAGTAAGCAGGTATATATATATATATATATATATATATATATATATATATATATATATATAAGCCGTAAATATATATATATATACAAACATGATCACCAACCACAAAGAACCTCCATGGGGGATAAGAAATGTAAAGAAAGCTGTTAAAAGCCATCAACCGCCACGGAGGAAACTCTAGGCGGGACAAAACGTAGATAAAGCTGTAAAAACAGTCAACCACCACGAAGTAAACTCCAGGTGAGACAAAATGTAAACATATATATATATATATATATATATATATATATATATATATATATATATATATATATATATATATAAGAAAAGCAAATAAACGCTCCAGACAGAAGTCTAGGCTCAATCGAACAAAGTCCGATACACAGTTTATATATATAAAAATATATATATATAGAAAAGCAAATAAACGCTCCAGACCGAAGTCTAGGCTCAACCGAGGCATAACTCGGTAATGTTAGTCAATATATATGTATGTATATATATATATATATATATATATATATATATATTAATTATTTAATATTATAATTAAATAAATTAAATACCATTTATATTCCAAAAATATTTAATATTTATGAAATATAATTAAAATAATTAAAAACTAATTTTCAGACTTTAAAATAATTTTTAGAAATTTATTTTATATTTTTAATAATTAAAAACTATTTTTATCTATTTATTAATTAAAATAATTAATTTCTCGAAGTTATCTGTCGCTAAAGGTACCATAGGTGACACAAGCATCGCTAATGGTGTTCTTGGTCCTGCCCAGATCTTCATCGTCAGAGAGTAAGGTAGCTAGTTTGACCAGCGTTTGATCTTAGTTTGAAATGTTTTCTTGGAAGTCTAGTGCATTAATATTATAGTACTTATGTAATACTATAAAAATTAACAAGTTTCAGGCCAATCCTGCATCATAACAGCAAGATCAAAGCCCCATAAACTCTTATCAGGCGTGTTCTTTCGTTTCTGGGCTGCCAAGAAACTCAAGCAGTGCCAAGGGTGCTAGTTTAAAGCTTTAAATCTTTGATTTCCAATTCTTGTTCTAGTGAGGTAAACGTCCAAACCTGTAGTCCATATGTTAAGCTACACATATCATTCACTATTACAGTCTAACAAAAACAAAAACAACGGTTCATGAACAATCTGGGTTTTCCAAATTGTTCATCCGGCTGATGGTCAATGCTATTTTGACCAACCATAACTATGATCCTGCACATGATCTGCTTGTTCTAAGGACTTTAGTGTGTAGCCTATATACCAATCTACAATATCTAACCAACAACATTGTAAGACTCCAAATTTTATAAAATAAAAGTATTCAATTTTTCTTATAATTACTATTCAGTAAATGGTTAAATTGATAAAAGTTAAAGTTAAGGGTGATATATGAAAAAAAAATTCAAAATACGCAAGTGGTTATAAAATACTCATTTCTATCGGGGAATATTCGTTTGGTCATGAAATATTCTTTCTGTCGGGGAATATTCGTACGACGGCGCAGCTATTTGTGGGCCCCATAAAAAAATAACTGTCGGATGAAGAAAATGACAAAATTAGATTTTTACAAATAACGGCGTAGTTGTTACCGTTAACACTGTTGAAATACCCGGTGGTAAAAATACAATAATACGCGTAGTTGCACAGTAGCACACGGTATTGCACAGTATAGTTGAATTATTGATTCGTACGTAAGAAGGCACTACTTAATAATTGTTACAGTAGTTACTGTTCAATATTTTATTTTATTGATTCAATAATTACTGCATTGATATTTTATATTATTGTTGTTTCAATAATTGTCACTGCACAGTATTTCTCATTATCAGATCAATAATTCATATTATTTGAATAATATTATTAGATAGCATTATTGGCAATGTCTAGAAAGTTCTGTCTAAGGAGAGGTTTGGTCACCTAATTGTGCGCCAGTAAGGAGAAATCCTTATTGGAAAGCCCCCTCTTTCCTGGGAACGGCCTGGTTGTCATAAATGTGATTCTGTAATATTAATTGTGAATAATTAATTATTGATTCATATGATAAGGAAATATTTATTTTATGTGAATATAAATGTTGGATATATTTTGTGGTTAAAAATGAAGGAGTTAATGTTGAGGTGTTTTATCAGTATTTTTGTCGGAATAGAGGTATTAAAAATCAATCAGGGTTTTTGAGATATATTGCGGGGGTTATAATTTTTAATCCGACCGTTGGATCGTTGTGATTTTTGGATATGTTATACATATATAAGTTGAGTATATGTCCATAAATTTTGAACCGTTAAAAATGAACGTACGATTTGTTATGAATTTTAAGAGATGACTGGTTCAGAAATTGTTGAAGTTTCAAATTTTATCATTTTGGTAGAAAATTCTAGAATTGGTGGTCCCCACTTTTGGTTGGTGAGAAATGTGCTGAGATTTTTATTCAAATGTGGTGAGTGAGAATAGTAGCAGGTAAAGTCATCAGGTTGCAGGTTAAGTCTGCTTTGGCGTGCTAACATTTTCCTATAAATTGAAGGCTAAGTTAGAATTGAAAATCAAACCAGAAACATGTTTTCTCTCTTTCTCTCTCTAGATTATTGAGTTTATTTTGTGAGTATTTAGATACTTAGTGAGTTGCTATTCATCAGTGCAAGTTTCCTTCAGCGTCATATCCGATATCCAGTTAGAAGTGCTGCTCTTTTGAGGTAAGGGATAGTAAGGGATTGTAAGGGATAGTAAGAGATATTAAGGGATGCTATATTCTTCATAATGGTGTTATTCTTTCAATATCATTATACTGAAATATTGGTGTGGATTTTATTGTGGAATTTTTACCTTTTTGAGTCAGGATTAATATTCACGTATACGGCACTATTCATGTATATGGCACTATTTACGTATATGCCATTATTTACGTATACGGTACTATGTACGAATATGGAGTACTATTCATGAGTTACTATTCACGAGTTACTATTTATGAGTTACTATTCACGAGTTACTATTAACGACAAAATTTAGTTTCCTTTTCTGACCAAATTATCTTTGATTTATGATTGTTGCTCTTGAAAATAAATACAGTTGTTGATCATATTGTTTTTATTATCATATATAACATTTTTATAACGTTGATGTTGAAATTCTCTTTCACTTGAGTGTAAAGATGGGTAGATTATTGGTATGATCAAGACTATGGGTTCTCTTTGGCCAGTAGTGCAAAGTTGAATTGTGACTGGTATGATCATGACCATTGAATTTATAATTGAATATCTTTAGGTTAAGTGCAAAGGTGAACTGATCAACATGGTTATATTTATTGTTTATATAAATTCTGAAATGATTATACATTTCTTTGAGATTTGAATATCTTTGGCATGTAGTGCAAACATGATTTGAATATCTTTGCCCGTAGTGCAAAGATGAATTTATTAATATGATTATGAACATGAACTGTGATTTGGTATAACCATGATCTTTGATGTTTCAGGTGATGAAAATTATCTTTGTCCTAGATGAGAAACGGAATTTAGAACAATAATTACGATTATGAGTTATACATGTGATTGTGGACAGAAATTGTTGATTGATATTACATGGATAAAACATTGTTAGTGGACTTTTAACATAGAGAAGATAATAGACTTTATAGTCTATTTGACTCTTCTAACGGATTGCTTGTTCCGCTGCAACTGTGGTTGAAAAGTTTTATCATCTACCATATGTTCTAAATCTCTGATTTATTACTGATGAAGACTATTGATAATTTAATTATCTTTAGTCATGATATTCTTTACTGGGCTAGTTGTGCTCACCCTTTTGCTTCACAATTTTTTTCAGGTAATAAGAGTGTAGCTGGGTCGAGCAAGGGTAACGGGGAAATAGAACGGTGGTCTCAAGCTGTGAAGGTTCTACCTAAGCAGTATAGAAACGTGTTGTATACATCATTTAGTAGTTATATTTGATGAATCAAATAGGGTGAGGCGAACCCAATGTTGGAATGGTGTTTTGCCACTACCATACAAGATGTCTAATGTCATATAACCTTGTGTCATCATAAGACAGGGATGTGCTCATCCACTTGCTGAGTATATTTACGACCACTACCTATATAATCTTGGTGTTTGTTTGAAGTATAATTCTCAATTAGAGACAGTGGAGTTAATGATATGTCACGAGAAGACTCACCGTTGGAAAGAATATGATAGTAATCTTCTTATTTTTCTTTGGGGTCTATTAGGTCAACCAAGGATAATTCTGTGGACATATGATATCTATCATAACCTGGAAGCATGGCCTCCCTTGTATGATGGTTTCCTTGAGCACTTCCCAAATATTCTAATTTCTAAAACAGTTTTTGACTATACCTTTATGTAAGGTACCATTGTAACGTGCTATCCAAGGTTGGGATGAGAGTCACAGTTGGTATATATTTGTATCAAAACTCACAGCATATGTGTTGTTGTATTTTACACGACAATTGTTGTAATAAAGTTGTAGTTATTTTCTGTACCATGTATTTGGCAACTCAGAATAGGTTGGATGGAATGGACCTATTTTGGGGTTGTCACATTTGGTATCAGAGCTTAGGGATATGGTCTCTGGCGGGATCGGGGAATATAACTAGGAGGGGAGAAATGAGTAAATCCTTCGCTAGTGTGTCCTACCTAAGCTTATTTGTTAGTCAGTTATAATATCGGGATATTATGTGATTTGTTAATTTGTTTAATTAACCATTGTTTTATGGCAGTATTTGAGAATGGCTGCTGAGAATGTTAACAATGGAGTGAATGAGACCGTGGGGATACCTCTAATCACCAACCAGGATAATGTGATGTCAGGCGAAGAAGAAATTAGAGAAATACATGTGGCGAGTGAAGAATTGATAGTTACACCCGAGATGGTCGCAGAGGTAACAGCTGAGAGTGAGGAAGAAGAGGAAGAAGAGGTACCTGAGGAGAATTTATTAGAGGTATTATATGATTAAAATGTAGAATTGAAAAATCGTATTCATGAGTTAGAAGAACAGGCTGAAGAACGACAGGCGGTCGTGGAGCAAAAGGATGCAACAATTCAAGCTTGTGTTACCCGATATGTGATGCTTGAACAGAAGCATTCTTTGGCAGAGTATAAGATGATAAAGATGGAATCTGAGCTGAAAGAAGAAAAAACTGAACGAGTAAGAATGAGTGATGCATGGGTAAAAGCCACACGACGCATTGATATTGTGGAAAAAGATGTCCGATCTAAGAAGGCTAAAATAGATGATATGTATTTCTCTTTTTGGACAGCAATTGGGAGAACCCAACATCGAGTTTTGAATTACCCTGTACATAGCGGTCAACCTGAATTTGATATGGATCGAAGATTGATGATTCAGATCATGAATCAGGAGTACGACAAAGCAGTTGAGGGTGGAATATGCCCTATAGAAAAGTACATTCCAACGGTAGTGATGACACCAAATGCTACCCCAGACAAGTCAAAGCCGAGTAATTCAAGGGATAACGGTTGTCATGACTTCCCAACAAGTGAGAAACCCAAATGAAGTTATCACGGGAGATGAAGAATGGAGAAATTATGATGACCGGGGAGATAGAATCTGGAATGAAAGCAAGGTATTCTCAACTTTTCGAAATACCATGTACGTAAATTTCGGGGACAAAATTTTATAAGGAGGGGAGATTGTAAGACCCCGAATTTTATGAAATAAAAGTATTCAATTTTTCTTATAATTACTATTCAGTAAATGGTTAAATTGATAAAAGTTAAAGTTAAGGGTGATATATGATTTTTTTTTTCAAAATACGAAAGTGGATATAAAATACTCATTTCTATCGGGGAATATTCGTTTGGTCATGGAATATTCTTTTTGTCGGGGAATATTCGTACAACGGCACATCTATTTGTGGGCCCTATAACAAAATAACCGTCGGATGAAGAAAATGACAAAATTGGGTTTTTACAAATAACGGCACAGTTGTTACCGTTAACACTGTTGGAATACCCGATGGTTAAAATACAGTAATACTTGTAGTTGTACAGTAGCACACGGTATTGCACAGTATAGTTGAATTATTGATTCGTACGTAAGAAGGAACTACTCAATAATTGTTACAGTAGTTACTGTTCAATATTTTATTTTATTAATTCAATAATTGTTGCATTGTTATTTTATATTATTATTGTTTCAATAATTATCACTACACAGTATTTCCTATTATCAGATCAATAATTCATATTATTTGAATAATATTATTAGATAATATTATTGGTAATATCCAGAAAGTTCTGTCTAAGGAGAGGTTTGGTCACCTAATTGCGCGCCAATAAGGAGAAATCCTTATTGGAAAGCCCTCTCTTTCCTGGGAACGACTTGGTTGTCATAAATGTGATTCTGTAATATTAATTATGAATAATTAATTATTGATTCATATGATAAGGAAATATTTATTTTATGTGAATACAAATGTTGGATATATTTTGTGGTTAAAAATGAAGTAGTTAATATTGAGGTGTTTTATCAGTATTTTTGTCGGAATGGAGGTATTAAAAATTAATCAGGATTTTTGAGATATATTACGGGGGTTATAATTATTAATCCGACCGTTGGATCGTTGTGATTTTTGGATATGTTATACATATATAAGTTGAGTATATGTCCATAAATTTTGAACCGTTAAAAATGAACGTACGATTTGTTATGAATTTTAAGAGATGATTGGTTCAGAAATTGTTGAAGTTTCAAAATTTATCATTTTGGTGGAAAATTATAGAATTGGTGGGCCCCACTTTTGGTTGGTGAGAAATGTGCTGAGATTTTTATTCAAATGTGGTGGGTGGAAATAGTAGCAGGTAAAGCCATCAGGTTGCAGGTTAAGTCTGCTTCGGCGTGCTAACATTTTCCTATAAATAGAGGGCTAAGTTAGAATTAAAAATCACACCAGAAACAAGTTTTCTCTCTTTCTCTCTCTAGATTATTGAGTGTATTTTGTGAGTATTTAGATACTTGGTGAGTTGCTATTCATCAGTGCAAGTTTCCTTCAGCGTCATATCCGATATCCAGTCAGAAGTGCCGCTCTTTTGAGGTAAGGGATTGTAAGGGATATTAAGAGATGCTATATTCTTCATAATGGTGTTATTATTTCAATATCATTATATTGAAACATTGGTATGGATTTTATTGTGAAATTTTTACCTTTTTGAGTCGGGATTACTATTCACGTATACGACACTATTCACGTATACAGCACTATTCATGTATATGGCACTATTTACGTATATGATATTATTTACGTATATGGTACTATGTACGAATACGGAGTACTATTCACGAGTTACTATTCATAAATTACTATTCACGAGTTACTATTCACATGTTACTATTCACGAGTTACTATTCACGGTTACTATTCACGACAAAAATTGGTTTCTTTTTCTGACCAAATTATCGTTGATTTATGGTTGTTGCTCTTGAAAATAAATGCTGTTGTTGATCATATTATTTTTATTATCATATATAACATTTTTATAACCCTGATGTTGAAATTCTCTTTCACTTGAGTGTAAAGATGGGTAGATTATTGGTATGATCAAGACTATGGGTTCTCTTTGGCCAGTAGTGCAAAGTTGAATTGTGACTGGTATGATCATGACCATTGAATTTATAATTGAATATCTTTAGGTTAAGTGCAAAGGTGAACTGATCAACATGGTTATAATTATTGTTTATATAAATTCTAAAATGATTATACATTTCTTTGAGATTTGAATATCTTTGGCATGTAGTGCAAACATGGTCTGTTGATGAATATCTTTTGCCCGTAGTGCAAAGATGAATTTATTAATATGATTATGAACATGAACTGTGATTTGGTATAACCATGATCTTTGATGTTTCAGGTGATGAAAATTATCTTTGTCCTAGATGAGAAACGGAATTTAGAACAATAATTACGATTATGAGTTATACATGTGATTGTGGACAGAAATTGTTGATTGATATTACAGGGATAAAACATTGTTAGTGGACTTTTAACATAGAGAAGATAATAGACTTTATAGTCTATTTGACTCTTCTAACGGATTGCTTGTTCCGCTGCAACTGTGGTTGAAAAGTTTTATCATCTACCATATGTTCTAAATCTCTGATTTATTACTGATGAAGACTATTGATAATTTAATTATCTTTAGTCATGATATTCTTTACTAGGCTAGTTGTGCTCACCCTTTTGCTTCACAATTTTTTTCAGGTAATAAGAGTGTAGCTGGGTCGAGCAAGGGTAACGGGGAAATAGAACGGTGGTCTCAAGCTGTGAATGTTCTACCTAAGCAGTATAGAAACGTGTTGTATACATCATTTAGTAGTTATATTTGATGAATCAAATAGGGTGAGGCGAACCCAATGTTGGAAGGGTGTTTTGCCACTACCATACAAGATGTCTAATATGATTATGAACATAAACTGTGATTTGATGAATATCTTTGGCCCGTAGTGCAAAGATGAATTTATTAATATGATTATGAACATAAACTGTGATTTGGTATAACCATGATCTTTGATTTTTTAGGTGGTGAAAATTATCCTTGTCCTGGATGAGAAAAGGAATTTAGAACAACAATTACGATTATGAGTTATACATGTGATTGTGGATAGGAATTGTTGATTGATGTTACAGGGATAAAACATTGTTGGTGGACTTTTAACATGGAGAAGATAATATACTTTATCGTCTATTTGACTTTTCTAATGGATTGCTCGTTCCGCTGCAACTATGGTCGAAAAGTTTTATCATCTACAATATGTTCTAGATCTCAGATTTATTACTGATGAAGACTATTGATAATTTAATTATATTTAATCATGATATTCTTCAATGGGCAAGTTGTGCTCACCCTTTTGCTTCAAATTTTTTTTTCAGGTAATAAGAGTGTAGCTGGGTCGAGCAAGGGTAACGGGGAAATAGAATGGTGGTCTCTAGCTGTGGAGGTTCTACCTAAGCAGTGTAGAAAAGTGTTGTATACATCATTTAGTAGTTATATTTGATGAATCAAATAAGGTGATGCGAACCCAACGTTAGAAGGGTGTTTTGCCACTACCATACAAGATGTCTATTGTCATACAGCCTCGTGTCATCATAAGACAAAGATGTGCTCATCCACTTACTGAGTATATTTACGAGCACTACCTATATAATCTTGGTGTTTGTTTGAAGTATAATTCTCAATTAGAGACAGTGGAGTTAATGATATGTCAAGAGAAGACTCACCATTGGAAAGAATATGATAGTAATCTTCTTATTTTTCTTTGGGGTCTATTAGGTCAACCAAGGATAATCCTGTGGACATATGATATCTATCATAACCTGGAAGCATGGCCTCCCATGTACGATGGTTTCCTTGAGCACTTCCCAAGATTCTAATTTCTAAAACAGTTTTTGACTATACCTTTATGTAAGGTACCATTGTGACATGCTATCCAAGGTTGGGATGAGAATCACAGTTGGTATATATTTGTATCAAAACTCATAGTATATGTGTTGTTGTATATTGTGTGATAACCCGATATTTTCTATATAATTAAAATCAGAATTTTTGCGTATAATTTTTTTTTTTTATTATTAATTATTTATTTCAAAGGTAAGAATGTGTGCAAGGTATTAAGTATGTAATTATGTGATGGATATAAAATATATTTATTACATGAATGATTACGAATAATTTTATTTTAAAATTATTGATCTCTATAAATTATATTCTTATAATATGTAATTTTACAGTAAAAATGTTTTTATTAATTCTTTTCTCTGAAAATAAGTATATATATTATTTAATTAATATATGTAATGATTATTAGAATTTTAATAATACTTATTTTATTATATGAAATTATTTCAGAATAGTTAAGTTAATTATTTAACTTAATTAATAAAGTTATATGTGAAAGATAAATCAGATATGAAATCCAAACCCTAATTATGGGTTTTGATCAAGGAATGAAAATAATAATATTATATTATTATTTGTCAGTGTTATAGATATGTATGGTTATGTGTGTAATGTTAATGTGTAGAACAGTTTTATTATATTACGATCAAACCCTAATAATATTTTGATAAACTCTATTTCTGGTTCTAGAATAAGGAATGATGATAATATAATAATATTAATTATATTGTTGATCTTTCAGTGCTATAAATATGTATGTTATGCTTGTAAGGTTAATCTGGAAATCAATTCCCTTATGACCTGATAAAACCCTAATTTGAAACTCAGCTGTGAGTTCAAAACTGTGTTATATAATATATGTTAAGCATTATATAATTTTGTTATTAAACCCTATTTAATATTTAGAAACCATAATTTAAAATAAAAACCGTAGTTTCAAATTGTTAAACCCTAATTGATTTAAAACCCTAATACGAAAGTCATTCACGACTTTGAGAATTTGTTAAGCCGTTATGTAATCATGATAATGTGATTTATGATCGGTGTTATATGTATTAACCCTAATTAGGGAGAATCGTAATTATTCAAAATCCTTATTATTTTTCTATATTATAAACCCTAATTTCTAAATTAGTAACCCTAATTTATAATTGTAAACCCTAAGCGCTAATTTGGGCAATGTAATGTTAATTAGTATTTTTTTAAAAATCCTAATTAGCAAGGTGATAAGTAAATTAAAACATTTTATTTAGTTAAGAAACCCCAATTTTTTTAAAATCCTAGTTTATAAATTTTATAAACTAAAATTTTAGTTTACTTTTATAAACCCTAGTTGCCAAATCTCATTTGTGCTATGTGTTAAACCTTAGAGTCAAACCCTAAGGGCCAAACCCTAAGGGATTGTCAAGATTCAATTTTTCCATTTAAATCAATTAACAAATGACATTATTGCCCTTATTGCATTCTTTACTTGGTTGCTTGAGAATCTTACCATATTTTGAGTTGGTGACCAACTACACCAACTCCTTGTGACACATAAATGACAACACATCAGCCACCTAGCAACCATACATGAATCTACTTATTATATATAAAGATTAGAGAGAGAAAATGTTGTATTTTTGGCTCAATTATTCACCAAGCTCATCCTAGACACACTCTCTCTCTAAAAGCTTCAAAATTATGTAGTAGGCCAGTCCCAAAATTGAGCCCCACGATCATCAGCAACAAATCAGAAATCATAGATCAACATTTGGTTCTTAAAGGTATAAAAACCTAAGTCAAAATTTGATCTTGTATGCTATAATAAATTTGTGATTTTTATGTTTAAACATGTTGATTAAAGTGTTAAATGATGATCTGGGTTGTTGTTTACTAGATCCATAACATCTAATGCTCGAAATCAGAGTTTTTCAAAAATTTGGGAAAAGGGTTTTCTGTTGTCTGACATCAAATGTCAGGGGCTGTAGATCGTTGTGTGTTTATTGTTTTTGTTGTTTAAGTGTTTACATTTGTAGCCTTGTATGAGATCTTTAATCTGAAAGTGGATTCACTGTCATTCGATGTCTAGATCAAAAGATATTGATGGTCAAAGGTCGTTGACCGACCATGACCGGGAAGAAATCTGGGTAAACCCAGAAAATTTTTTAGCGTCTGACAGCATGTTGAACGGCTTTAATCTGACCGATTTAATGATTGTTTGATGTTATTATTGTATTAAAGTTGTATCCTGTTATCTGGACTATAGCTAAGTGCCTCTAGATGTCTTAATGCTTCAATAAATCGAACGTAGCATGTGGTCAAACCTAGTCCCTCGATCACGAATTCTATTTCTGGGAAATTTCCAGAAAATTGTTGGCCTTATTTCTGTCAGGGTTTGACCGAGGTAGATCTTGTAAATCTGTTAATTTTAAGCTTATATGTTGTTGTAGTGTTGTTCCTTGACACGAGTACTACAGATTTAAATCTTCAAATTGCATGAACCATGATCAGAACTACTATTAATTTGAGCATGAAAGTGCTCAGTCGGCACCTGGGTTTCTGGGAAAACCCAAAAACCGTCTGACAGCTACTTTGCTGGCATAGATCGATTTGTTATGTTGTTGTTTGCTTAAAATAAGATATGAAACTTGTAGAGTTACATAAACACTACATGTTCTAAGTTTTAGTTTGAACAGAAGCGATCTAGAAATGAATTTATAGCCGGTCAAACGTGATATGTTGGTAACCAAAGTTGTCAGTGTTCTTGAGCTCAAGAACACCAACAGCGACGGTTACTGTCGCCAAAAGCCTCTAGATGTCTTAATGCTTCAATAAATCGAACGTAGCATGTGGTCAAACCTAGTCCCTCGATCACGAATTCTATTTCTGGGAAATTTCCAGAAAATTGTTGGCCTTATTTCTGTCAGGGTTTGACCGAGGTAGATCTTGTAAATCTGTTAATTTTAAGCTTATATGTTGTTGTAGTGTTGTTCCTTGACACGAGTACTACAGATTTAAATCTTCAAATTGCATGAACCATGATCAGAACTACTATTAATTTGAGCATGAAAGTGCTCAGTCGGCACCTGGGTTTCTGGGAAAACCCAAAAACCGTCTGACAGCTACTTTGCTGGCATAGATCGATTTGTTATGTTGTTGTTTGCTTAAAATAAGATATGAAACTTGTAGAGTTACATAAACACTACATGTTCTAAGTTTTAGTTTGAACAGAAGCGATCTAGAAATGAATTTATAGCCGGTCAAACGTGATATGTTGGTAACCAAAGTTGTCAGTGTTCTTGAGCTCAAGAACACCAACAGCGACGGTTACTGTCGCCAAAAGCCTCTAGATGTCTTAATGCTTCAATAAATCGAACGTAGCATGTGGTCAAACCTAGTCCCTCGATCACGAATTCTATTTCTGGGAAATTTCCAGAAAATTGTTGGCCTTATTTCTGTCAGGGTTTGACCGAGGTAGATCTTGTAAATCTGTTAATTTTAAGCTTATATGTTGTTGTAGTGTTGTTCCTTGACACGAGTACTACAAATTTAAATCTTCAAATTGCATGAACCATGATCAGAACTACTATTAATTTGACCATGAAAGTGCTCAGTCGGCACCTGGGTTTCTGGGAAAACCCAGAAACCGTCTGACAGCTACTTTGCTGGCATAGATCGATTTGTTATGTTGTTGTTTGCTTAAAATAAGATATGAAACTTGTAGAGTTACATAAACACTACATGTTCTAAGTTTTAGTTTGAACAGAAGCGATCTAGAAATGAATTTATAGCCGGTCAAACGTGATATGTTGGTAACCAAAGTTGTCAGTGTTCTTGAGCTCAAGAACACCAACAGCGACGGTTACTGTCGCCAAAAGCCTTTAGCGACGGTTTTTAATTAATTTAATTTTTGAATTTCCGGAAATTGATTAAAAATAGAAAATAAATTATAAAAATTACAAAATTAGTTTTAAAAATTATTTTAAATTATGAAAAATAACTTTTAATTATTTGGGATATTTTTCATTAATATTTGTAATTATTTGAATATTAATAATATTTAATTTATTTAATTAGTGTATTAAATAAATTAGAAAAAAATGATTTTAATTATATAAAAATCATTTTAAATATGAATAAAGTGTTTAAAAATATTTTTGAGTTATTTTTGATAACTTTTAATATTTTGGGATAAATTTCATTAACTAATTAATATTAATGATATTTTAGTTATTTAATCAATGTATTAAATAATTTACGAAAAATAGAATTAATGATTTAAAAATCATATAAAAATGATTTATATGATTTTAAAATATTTTAAGTTAAAATATATAACTTTTGATATTTTGTCATAAAAATTTGTAATACTTTAATATTAATGATATTAGATTTACTTAATGATTATCTTAAATAATTTAGTTTAAAAATGATTTTATTATTATAAAAAATTATTTTAAATGAAAATAAAGTGTTTAATGATATTTTAAGTTATAAAAGGTAACTTTTAATATTTAATGAATAATTTCATTAATAATTCAATATTAATGATATTAATTTATGATTAATGATATTAAATTTATTTTATATTTATATTAAATAAATAGTTTAAAAATGGTTTTATTAATTTAAAAATCATTTAAAAGGGGATATAAATGAATTAAAAATATTTTAATTTATAATTAATGACTTTTAATATTTGGATAATGGTACATTAATATTTAAATATTAATGCTAGTTATTTAATAATGATTTTAAATGTTTTAAAAATTATTTAAGGGTAATATAAATACGTTATGAATATTTTGAGTTATTATACATAACTTTAATATTTTGGCAATGGTTTCATTAATAGTTTAGTATTGATTAAATATTAATGATAATAGAATTGATTAGTATTTAAATCATTTCATAATGAGTCTGATATTTCAAAAAGAGTGATAAATGGTAATAATTATTTAAAAATTATTATAAGTCATTTAAAAATAATATGACTGATACTGGTAGATATTGAGATATGGGATAGAGTCTTAGACTCGATAATTACCCGATAAAGTAATCGGTAGACCGACATATTTTAGAAATTGATCTGAACTTAGATATTTTGAATGTATGAAGGTTTGTTTATGATTCTATGACTGTGAAACATGCATGACAATGTGATTAGGTTATGTGCTGACTGTAATTAGCAGTACTATGTGTTATGATATGTGATTCTAATCGATAAAATGATCTTATTAATGATAGGTTTCGGTATAAAAGATAAAACTAAGTTGCGTATTGTAAGCAGCAGACCAGGCAAGTATCCTACCTTTGCATTTTCTTTATGCAATTGGACAAGTGTAAGAATGTTTCAGAATTATACTATTACTGTACAAATTGTTAAACCTATATTATATACGCCCATTGTTTATCAACATGTTAGTATATAGTAATTCAGATATATATTCTGGTCATTAATTTCTATAAATGATTATACAAGTGTCCCCACTTGGATAATCATTTTATTTAATCACATGTTGATACACCTTTGATATACATATATGTTGAATTATAGATTATTGTTGGATAAGATAAAACCTTTTGTTTGGAACCCTGACAAGTATGAACATCCCGAACATGGGAAAATTTTTATGCGCTACGGCGGACAAAGGATGAACGATGATATCGTTCTAGCAATGTAGTATTGATCAATACAGGGTCCATGGACTGTACACCCTCAGGCCCGTAAGTTATGTCGGTTTACAGATGAATTTCTGTTTAACCTTTTCGAAAATGAAAACAATGTTCATGGCATGTCACCATAACCCCAGTTATAGTTAATATGTAGTTTCAAAAATTTGAAATAGAGTTGTTATGTTATTATTATCGGTTCAGAATACTTCACAACTATTGACTTGTTGTAGAAGAATAGTACAAAAAAAACATTTAAATTCTTTCAGATTATATATATATAATACTTGCTGGGCACTCAAATGCTCATCCTTGCTTAATTTAAATATTTTCAGCCAAGTGTGATCAGCTAGAAGGGATCGGCCAAGATCAAGTAAAAAGGAAATGAAACAGAATTTGTTTATTTGTATCTTTTGTAATAGTTAGACTGTACTAAGTTATGATATGTATTATATATCATGCAAAGAATGTAGTAAAGGTTGCGTACTTGGGATTAGACTCTGATAAATGTAAGTTAAGTTTGAAATTTATATTATTGTTATTATTATTAGTAATATTTCCGCTCATAGAAATGGTATCGTAAAGCACTGAATTCGGGTTTCAGGTATCTGGATTTGGGGGCGTTACATATTGCACGACAATTGTTGTAATAAAGTTGTAGTTATTTTCTGTATCATGTATTTGGCGACTCAGAATAGGTTGGATGGAATGGACCTATTTTGGGGTTGTCACAAACATGGCCAAAACAACAAAGATCAGCAAGATCAGAGGCTTTGAAAATCTTGTCAGACCTTCTGGGAAAATTCTGGGTTACCCAAAAATAATTTTCGTGATCGGCAAACGAGGTTTTACTGCACATAACTTACGATCTAGACATGCTATGACCCTGTTTTCAATTCCAGATCACAGTCTACATGACATACTACACATATATAACTTCAAACACCATAAATTAGTAACACAAAAGAATCTAGAGTTCCTGACATTTGCTTGTCAGACGACTCATGAAGGTTCAAGAACAGTTTCTGAAAACTTGATTTTTGTACATCTACATGATATGGATCCATGATCCAACATCCTAGATCACTATGTGACACCATCTAACACATATTTAACCAACAAACAACAACATTAACTACAATCTTGAAGATCTAGAAATTTTAGGATTTTTATACCTTTCTAATGCTTGATCTCAAATCTGATCCTTGTGATCTGATCTTTGAATGCTAACACCTGATCTTAGTTTTGTATCTTACTCTCTCTCATCCCCCATTTTCGAATTTTAGAGAGAGAAGTGCTTGGAGAAAAATGAAAATGAAAGTAACCATTTTCTCTCTCCTAATCTATATAAATGACTTGATTCAACGTATTTAGTGGCAATTGATGGCTGGTAATTGACACATAGCTAGGGCTAGGGCTAGGGTTAGTCACCAACCCAAGATCTTGGCAAGATTTGCAAGCTTCTTATTAAAGAATTGCTAATAGGGCAAAATAGTCTTTTAGTTTACTAATTTAATGGCATAATGGGCATTTGCTACAACCCTTAGGGTTTGAACCCTTAGGGTTTGACCCTTAGGATTAAAACCTAAGGTTCTAAAAATTTTATTTTTTAGGATTTCCAAATTAGGTTTCTAAAATAGAAAATTAATATTTTTAAATTATAATTAGGATTCTATAATTATATTAAGATGTACTAATCATTATTAAAGCATGCTAATTAGGATTAACATTTCTTAATTAAAATTGCTAATTTAGCAATTAAGTTTTAAAATTATGAATTACGGTTTTCTAATAATCAATTAGGGTTATCCCTAATTAAACATATAATCAATAACATAAAAACCTTTATACTTATCTTCAAGCTCCCAAATTAGAGTTTTCAACTTCTGAATTAAGGTTTCGAATTCCTGGAACTGAAATTGGGGTTTTTAGAACCGATTTTTAGGGTTTCTTATAAATCGTAAGAATTTTCAAACTAAACGTTGACGTTCTTAATATAATATTAGGGTTTGCCACTGATATAGGTAATCTGGTCAACCCTTGACCCTTAACCACATACTGTACACATATAATACCATATACACAGAACATATTCACGTATACCCTTAATCCTGAATAATTCACCACAGAAATTTGAAATTCACAAAATTTCTTCTCGAAAATCTCAAATCCATGATTTTTATATGATTTTTAAATCATTAATTATATTTTTTCGTAATTTATTTAATAAATTTATTAAATAAATTAATTATCATTAATATTAATTAATTAATGAATTTCATCATAAAATATTAAAAGTCATTAAAAATAACTTAAAATATTTTCTTATACCATAATATAAATTTTCATGATTTTTCAAGTATTAAAATTATTTTTAAATAATTTATTTAATATTATAATTAAATAAATTAAATACCATTTATATTCCAAAAAATATTAAATATTTAAGAAATATACTCAAAATAATTAAAAACTAATTTTCAGACTTTAAAATAATTTTTAAAAATTTATTTTGTATTTTTAATAATTAAAAACCATTTTTATCTATTTATTAATTAAAATAATTAATTTTCCGAAATTATCTGTCGCTAAAAGTACCATAGGTGACACAAGCGTCGCTAATGATGTTCTTGGTCCTACCCATATCTTCATCGTCAGAGAGTAAGGTAGCTAGTTTGACCAGCGTTTGATCTTAGTTCGAAATGTTTTCTTGGAAGTCTAGTGCATTAATATTTAAGTACTTATGTAATACTATAAAAATTAACAAGTTTCAGGCCAATTCTGCATCCTAACAGCAAGATCAAATCCCCAGAAACTCTTGTCAGGCGTGTTCTTGAGTTTCTGGGCTGCCCATAAACTCAAGCAGTGCCAAGGGTGCTAGTTTGAATCTTTAAATCTTTGATTTCCAAGTCTTGTTCTAGTGAGGTAAAGGTCCAAACCTGTAGTCCATATGTTAAGCTACACATATCATTTATTATTACAGTCTAACAACATCACATGAGAGAAACATAAGCAGGTCAAAGTCTGACAAAAACAACGGTTCATGAACAATCTGGGTTTTTCCAGATTGTTCATCTGGCTGATGGTCAATGCTATTTTGACAACCCATAACTATGATCCTGCACAAGATTTCCTTGTTCTAAGGACTTTAGTGTGTAGCCTATATACCAGTATACAATATCTAATCAACAACATGGCCAAAACAACAAAGATCAGCAAGATCAGAGGCTTTGAAAATCTTGTCAGACCTTCTGGGAAAATTCTGGGTTACCCAGAAACAGTTTCTGTGATCGGTCAACGAGGTTTGACTGCACATAACTTACGATCTAGACATGCTATGACCCTATTTCCAATTCCAGATCACAGTCTACATGACATACTACACATATATAACTTCAAACACCATAAGTCAGTAACACAAAAGAATCTAGAGTCCCTGACATTTGCTTGTCAGACGGCTCATGAAGGTTCAAGAACAGTTTCTAAAAACTTAATTTTTGTACATCTACATGATATGGATCCATGATCCAACAGCCCAGATCACTATGTGACACCATCTAACACATATTTAACCAACAAACAACAACATTAACTACAATCTTGAAGATCTAGAAATGTTAGGGTTTTTATACCTTTCTAATGCTTGATCTCAAATCTGATCCTTGTGATTTGATCTTTGAATGCTAACACCTGATCTTAGCTTTGTATCTTACTCTCTCTCACTCCCCATTTTTGGATTTTAGAGAGAGAAGTGCTTGGAGAGAAATGAAAATGAAAGTAACCATTTTGTCTCTCTTAATCTATATAAATGACTTGATTCAATGTATTTAGTGGCAATTGATGGCTGATAACTGACACATAGCTAGGGCTAGGGCTAGGGTTAGTCACCAATCCAAGATCTTGGCAAGATTTGCAAGCTTCTTATTAAAGAATTGCTAAAAGGGCAAAACCCTTAGGGTTTGACCCCTTAAGATTTGACCCCTTAGGGTTTAACCCTTAGGTTTAAAACCTAAGGTTCTAAAAATTTTATTTTCTAGGATAATCAATTAGGGTTTTCAAATAATCAAGTAGGGTTATCCCTAATTAAACATATAATCAATAACATAAAAACCTTTATACTTATCTTCAAGCTCCCAAATTAGGGTTTTCAACTTTCGAATTAGCGTTTCGGATTCCCGAAACTGAAATTGGGGTTTCCAGAACCGATTTATAGGGTTTCTTATAAATCGTAAGAATTTTTGAACTGAGCGTTGACGTTCTTAATATAATATTAGGGTTTTCTACTGATTTAGGTAATCTAGTCAACCCTTGACCCTTAACCATATACTGTACATATATAATACCATATACATAGAACATATTCACGTAAACCCTTAATCCTGAATAATTCACCACAGAAATTTGAAATTCACCACAGAAATTTGAAATTCACAAAATTCCTTCTTGGAAATCTCAAATCCATTCACTTATTTTCTGTCTAGGTTTATTGTTTAACCTTAATTCAATATTTTAATATTTAAGTAATCATCTAAATTCTCGGGTCGTCATAAATGTATTTAAAGGATCAAGTGGAAAGAAAAGATGAAAAATTTAACCTTTTAACTTAGTGGACACTACAAAAAAAAGGTCATTGCCGAAGGACTATGTCGTCGCCAATGACCCTATTGCTGTCGGCAATGAGGTCATTGGCGACGACATAGTCCGTCGCCCTTCCAGTCGCCCCAGAGGTCGTCGCCCCTGCCTCCCGTCGTTCGCCGTCGAGAAGGTTGTCATTGCCGACGGGGACATTGTCGACGGCATGCCGTCGGCAATGTGTCATTGCCGACGGCACTCTCGACGGAAATGCTGTCGTCAATAAGCATTATTGAATTTTAAATTTACTGTCATTACCGACGGCACGCCGTCGCCAATGAGTATATATCCCCGTCGCCAATGATCCTGCAGGTCATTACCGACGGCCCCCCGTCACCAATAACCCCATCACCAATGACCTGCTTAAAAAAAATTTATAATTGCAAAATTCCTCTATTCATTTACATATACATAATTATACCTGTTATAAATTAAAGAAAAACAAATAATGACAATGCACGCATATCAATAACAATCATATCTTTTACCATCGACAATCAATATAATTAGATACAAAACTCTAGTTTGTACAACTCAAAAGTTATATAAATACATATATGAAAGTCAAAATATAAACATAAACTAACTATAGCCCAAGATCAGGAATGTCAGTGTCACCATCACCGCCATCTATTGTATGATCGCCGGTCCCATCGCCTGTCCCACCTCCGGTCCCACCCTCCATAGTCTCATCACCATCAGCTCAGTGATCATCACCATCTCTGCCAAGGGCATCGCCTGTGCCGCAGCCTCCACCCCATGAGTCTCCTCAACAAGACCCTACAAAAGTAAAATATTAAATACGAAGTCGAAAACTAAGCATATTTAAATTATTTTAGTTTGTATTCTACAAGTGTGGAAAACGGGCTGATAATTCCTCATCCGTATATCGGAATCGAGCCTCATCAGTTGCAATGCATGCCTAATACCTATGCGGTGCTATGTGTGTGTTTGCGTGCCGTTTGGACGACCGAGGCAGGTTTTGGTCTCTTTTTTGGCTTTTAGCCTAAGTGTTAGCAATTTTGGCAAATAAGCAGATAACTCAACATCCGTATATCATAATCGAGTCCAGTAAGTTACAATGCGTGCCTAATACCTATGCGGTGCTATGTGTGTGTTTGTGTGTCGTTCGGACGACCGAGACGGGTTTTGGTGTCTTTTTCGGCTTTTTGCCTAATTGTTGGTTCACCGGATAAACAGGCTGATAACTCAGCATTCGTATATCAGAATCGAATCCCATAAGTTACAACACGTGCCTAATGCCTATGCAGTGCTATGTGTGTGTTTACGTGTCGTTCGGATGACCAAGACAGGTTTTGGTCTCTTTTTCGGCTTTTTGCCTTACTGTTAGTTCATCAGGTAAACGGGCTGATAACTCGGCATCCGTATTTCAGAATCGAGTCCTATAAGTTGCAACACGTGCCTAATGCATATGCGGTGCTATGTGTGTGTTTGCATGTCGTTCGGATGACCGAGACGGGTTTTGGTCTCTTTTTTGGCTTTTTGCCTAACAGTTGGTTCATCGGGCAAACAGGCTGATAACTTAGCATCTGTATATCAGAATCGAGTCCCATAAGTTGCAACATGTGCCTAATGCCTTTGCGGTGCTATGTGTGTGTTTGCGTGTCATTCGGACGACCGAGACGGGTTTTGGTCTCTTTTTCGGCTTTTTGCCTAACAGTTGGTTCATCGGGCAAACAGGCTGATAACTCGGCATCCGTATATCGAAATCGATTCCCGTAAGTTGAAACATGTGCCTAATGCCTATGCCATGATATGTGTATGTTTGCATGTCGTTCGGACGACCGAGACGGGTTTTAGTCTCTTTTTCGGTTTTTTGCCTAACTGTTGGTTCATCGGGATAACGGGCTGATAACTCAGCATTTGTATATCGGAATCTAGTTCCATAAGTTGTAACACGTACCTAATGCCTATGCGGTGCCATGTGTGTGTTTGCGTGTCGTTCGGACGACCGAGACGGGTTTTGGTCTCTTTTTCGGCTTTTTGCCTAACTGTTAGTTCATCGGGCAAACGGGCTGATAACTCGGCATCCGTATATCAGAATCGAGTCTCGTAAGTTGCAACACGTGCCTAATGCCTATGCACTGCTATGTGTGTGTTTGCGTGTCATTCGGACGACCGAGACGGATTTTCGTCTCTTTTTCGGCTTTTTGCCTAACTATTGGTTAATCGGGCAAACAGGCTGATAACTCGGCATCCGTATATCGGAATCGAATCCTGTAAGTTCCAACACGTGCCTAATGCCTATGTGGTGCTATGTGTGTGTTTGCGTGTCGTTCGAACGATCGAGACGGGTTTTGGTCTCTTTTTTGGCTTTTTGCCTAATTGTTGGTTCATCGGGCAAACGGGCTGATAACTCAACATCCGTATATCGGAATCGAGTCCTGTAAGTTGCAATACGTACCTAATGCCTATGCGGTGCTATGTGTGTGTTTGTGTGTCGTTCGGACGACCGAGACGAGTTTTGGTCCCTTTTTCGGCTTTTTGCCTAATTATTGGTTCATCGGGCAAATTGGCTGATAACTCGGCATTCGTATATCAAAATCAAGTCCCGTAAGTTGCAACACGTGACAAATGCCTATGCGGTGCTATGTGTCTGTTTACGTGTCATTCGGACGACCGAGACGGGTTTTGGTCTCTTTTTTGGCTTTTTACCTAACTTTTGGTTTATCGGGCAAACGGGCTGATAACTCGGCATCCGTATATAGAAATCGAGTCCCGTAAGTTGCAACACGTGCCTAATACCTATGCGGTGCTTTGTGTGTGTTTGCATGTCGTTCGGACGATCGAGACGGGTTTTAGTCTCTTTTTTGGCTTTTGCCCTAACTGTTGGTTCATCGGGCAAACGGGCTGATAACTCGGCATCCGTATATCGGAATCGAGTCCCATAAGTTGCAACATATGCCTAATGCCTATGCGGTGCTATATGTGTGTTTGCGTGTCGTTCGGACGACCGAGACGGGTTTTGGTCTCTTTTTCGATTTTTTTGCCTAACTGTTGGTTCATCGGGCAAACGGGCTGATAACTCGGCATCTGTATATCAGAATTGAGTCCCGTAAGTTGCAACACATGCCTAATGCCTATCCGATACTATGTGTATGTTTGCATGTCGTTCGGACGACCGAGACAGATTTTGGTCACTATTTTGGCTTTTTGCCTAACTGTTGGTTCATCGGGCAAACGGGCTTATAACTCGGCATCCGTATATCGGAATCGAGTTCCGTAAGTTGTAAAACGTGACTAATGCCTATATGGTACTATGTGTGTGTTTGCGTGTTGTTCAGACTACGGAGACGGGTTTTGGTCTCTTTTTCTGCTTTTTTCTTAACTGTTGGTTCATCAGGCAAACGGGCAACTCTGCATCCATATATCGGAATCGAGTCCCGTAAGTTGCAACACGTGCCTAATGCCTAGGCGGTGCTATGTGTGTGTTTGTGTGTTGTTCGGACGACCGAGACGGGTTTTGGTCTCTTTTTCGATTTTTTGCCTAACTGTTGGTTCATCAGGCAAATGGGCTGATAACTCGGCATCCGTACATCGAAATCGAGTCGTGTAAGTTACAACATGTGCCTAATGCCTATGCGGTGCTACGTGTGTGTTTGCGTATCGTTCGGACGACCGAGACGGGTTTTGGTCTCTTTTTCGGCTTTTTGACTAACTGTTGGTTCATCAGGCAAACGGGCTGATAACTCGGCATCCGTATATTGGAATCGAGTCCCGTAAGTTGCAATGCATGCCTAATGCCTATGCGGTACTATGTGTGTGTTTGTGTGTTGTTCGGATGACCGAGACGGGTTTTGGTCTCTTTTTCGACTTTTTACCTAACTGTTGGTTCATCGGGCAAACGGGCTTGTACGCAAATTTATATAAGTAATATAATTACAAATTTCATAAATTAACTAAAGAAATACATATATAATTGTTTTTACCTGTCGAATATATGGTGGGAAGATGTTGGCCAAGACAACCGCACATACACGGATGGCCTCCTCCCGTACTACACCCATGAGGTCATCAACGGCAGCTGTAGGATCTATGGAGCCGTGGACAACCTCTTGAGCCAGCTGGTAGATCCGCTTGCGTGATGGTGCGCTTGACTGCACAACGCTGCTCACCATGCACCCCTCTATAATCTGCTAGAAGAAATCGTCTGATAATGACGGGCCGGTGCCCGATCCACTCGTACCACTACCTCCCGTGGGTGGGCGCCGCCGAGATCTCACAGCAGGGACTAGGGTGTAGGCTATGACATGGGGAATGCCCATAACTCTACCCTTCTTCGGTCCCCCTGTAGCCTGCAGCCAATCCTCCATCTCCTCATCCACACGCATAGAATCATCGACTGCAGTGTCACCTCTCTGGCTGATCCGGGCCACAGCAAGGTCCTCGAATCGTCGCTGAAAAAAACACATTAATAGATGATACGCAAAATATAAAACAAAAAAATACAAAAGAATGTCCGAATTTTAAATACATACTAAATAAGAGAATTAAATAACTTACAGCAATGTGTTCTGCCTCAGGTGATATATAACCACCTTCACCTTTCTTCTGGTGGGCGTGCCACCAAAAATCCAAGCGGGAGGGTGCATGCTTTAGACTCACCTCGAGTTTCTCCCGATAGAGATCGTACGACTGAGACCCCGTGCAATGTAGGAGACGACTCTGCTGTCGAACAGCTGTACGTTGTGCCGACATCTTCTTGAAGGCCTCGCTGTCCCAAATGCCGCGCATCTGGTCCCACACCGTAGTGGAGATGAAATCTGGTCGGACGTCCTTAAGTGTCTGTCCATCAGCCATCTTCGTCTGAGCCTTCTTCTTCCAGTCGTGGACCCACTTGTGCCAATTCATCTCCAAGTATTTATGTAGAATAGTCATGCCATGGGCCTCCTGCCCGTCCTCAAAGCGGTAATATCTCTGTACATTACACATTAAGAAACTTAGTAGATAATATAAATCAAACTAACATATGAATGCATATAAAACTAACCTATATATGAATGAATGAATGACATCTTACCCTGAACTCAATGATAATCAGCTGGCATGTGCAGTCATCCACATCCGCCCACCTCATCCACAGGCTTGAGAATCGATTACGGACGATCCCAAGCAACGTGTTCCTCGGCGTCGCGTTAAGGATACTATAATTGAAATTAATACATTTGCAAATTAGAAAGAATATATAAGAATTAAATACTTATGTCAATACTATATAGGACTATGAAATTACCTATTAGTCCCATCACGACAAATAATCGATGCTTGAGGGGGATTCCCTAGCAAGCCACGTGCTAGTCCCTGCAGAGGCCTATGATGATCACCTATGTAGTGAAATACATCATTATTTATATAAACGAATATAATGTTAATACTATATAAAATAAAAAATAATAAGATGTATCCCAACAAAACATGTAATTATACCTGACGACCCGGCCTGCTCATCACCCCCACTACCTCCGCGGCCCCCACGACCTGCACGCCCACCACGATCGCTGTGTGGTGTACGCGCCATATGTATATATACTGTTAAATCATCAAAAAAAATATTATTAGACATTCGTAGGCACAATATTTTTGAACAGTAACAAAGAGGATAAAATATAGATACAACTAAAAGAATATAACATAAATAGTCATTTTAAAAGGATACAACATAAATAGTAACAAGTCGACAAACTATTGCATTTGAATACAACTAAAAGGACACAAAGAGTACATACTCCTAATCATTTATATCGTCAAAGCCATCAATATCAGAATCGTCATCCTCGAGTAATAAATCTTCAATATCATTGTCATCACCATCTTCATCATCCTCAACGATTTCTTCAATTATATCTACCTCCTCAAGAACATCGTCTTCACTTTCAACAGCGACGACATCATCCTCTTCTTCACTAGACTCACTAATAATTTTCACATCAGCAGGTGTGACACTAGTAGACTCGACTTGTAAAGGTTCATCGTCTAGACAAGGAGCTGTGCCTTGAAAACCACGGGCTTTGGTGGTTATTACAACATACCATGGGCTTGCAGGAGTTTTAACACTCCGCACGTAGTATACTTGTGTTGCTTGACTTGCTAAAATAAAAGGCTCATTTGAGTTTAGTTTTAACTTAAACATTAACAGTCACCAGTCCTGAATTTTTATCTACTCTAACTCCATTCTCAACATCAAACCAATGATAATTGAAGCAAACTAACTCTTTATGACCCCAATATTTGAGAACGATAACTTCTAGCAATCGTCCATACCAGTCATGCCAAAGATTATCGTAGCAGCTACCTTTAACCACAACACCAGAATCAGAAGAAGCGACTTTCCCAATATCGCAACACTTAAATCCGTAACCGTTGACAATACAGCATGTATAAGTATCTACAGATCTTTCAGGGCCGTCGGCTATAAGCTTTAGCCGAAAGTCAGCTAACTCATCTGTGAGGACCTAATGTGCATGAACACAACATATTATAAAGTTAATTACGCCATAAGATTATGTTTATGATAGTAGATTCATTGAATTACAAATCGGTTAAACTTACATGATCTTTAAACCATTGCACAAATTCTCTATTCCTCAAATTTTGCAAATCTTCGTCCGATATAATCGGATTCGCTTCACGTATCTCAGCCTTATATTGACTGCAATACAGTTATACATACTTAATATGTACGGAAGGAACTTATAGGTGCAGTAACACAAGACAACATTAATTTGAAAAGTTATGGCTACTTACTTAATGTATAGTGCTACTTCATTTATGTTGACAAGTGCATACAATGTGGCAGCTGCATACTCACTATCGGTCAAGAATCGCTTTTTTTTCCCGCCAAATGGTTGTACAGGATGACTAAAGGCCGTTAATTCCCTATTTTCCTCGTGCGGGACAGCCTCATTCCGACGTAAGCGATTGTGCCTCGTCTGAACATTCGGCTCAAAGTATAACGAGCAGAAATTAACAAGTTCCTCCATAACATAACTCTCAGTAATTGACCCCTCTACACGAGCTCTATTCTTCACCTTTTGTTTTAGACGTCGCATATACCTATGTGTTATATATGCATGTATAAATTAGTAAACAAGAATGCATATTTTAGCTTATTAAAAACATTAATGTCATTACCTCTCGAATGGATACATTCATCTATACTGCACGGGACCGCCAAACTTAGCTTCGTACGACAAATGAATAGGCAAATGCTCCATTGAATCAAAAAATGATGGAGGGAAGATCATTTCTAACTTGCACATTATTTCCACTATCTGCATTTCCATTTTATCTATATCTTTGAGTTGTAGCTCCGTTAAGCATAGATCTCTGAAGAAATTAGAAAGCTCCGTCAGTGCTTCAACCACACGTTTCGGTAACAAGTCGATAAATGCCACTGGGATCAACTTCTGCATGAATACATGACAATCATGACTATTGAGACCCTGGAACTTCAACTCTTCAACTTTACAACACCTTGCTATAATCGAAGAATATCCATCTGGGAACTTCAATCCACTGATCCAATTACAAATCAATAGCAAATGTTCCCTGGTCAAAGTATAATCAGCTTTAGGCGTTACCGTCTTGCTACCCTCCTGATACAGCCACAGATGTTCCCTAATGTTCATTTCTACCAAATCAAGCCTCGACTTGTTGTTGTCCTTTGTTCTACCACTTACATCTAGGGCTGTATAAAAAACATTATCAAATACGTTCTTCTCAGTATGCATCGGATCTAAACAATGACGGATGCATAGTGTAGCCCAATAAGGAAGGTCAAAGAACATGGATCTGTGTGTCCAGTTGTGAACCTTGCCGTAACCATAAGCTCGCTCTAATTTGTGATTCTTCCTTGGAGGTGGAAACTTCAAGTGAGTAATCCAACTCAACACTGATGTCCCAGAAAGACGTCCAGGTATTTGACGTTTCTCTGTTTTTCGATTGAATTGTCTACTCATCCGTCGATAACGATATTCAATCGGTAAAAATTGTCTGGATGTTGCAAAGAAACTCATTTTCCCCCCATGTTTGAGCCGCACAGCTTTAACTGACCCCATGCACACGGGACATGACAAGCCCCCGTGAGTTGACCATCCACTGATCATTCCTAACGCCGGGAAGTCATTTATTGTCCACAGTAAAGCTGCCCTCATGTCAAAGTTTTGCTTAAGAGATACATCATAAGTTTGAATCCCTTTTTCCCACAACATCTTCAACTCATCAACTAACAGCCTGAGGTATACATTAATGTCTTTACTCGAACTCTTATCACCCAGAATCAGTAAAGGCATGAACATGTAGGGATCTTTCATGCACATCGAAGGCGGGAGGTTATACACCACAATAATCAACGGCCAAGTTGAGTAAAGCTTGGTGTAAGGCCCATTAAAAGGATTAAACCCATCCGTAGCAAGTCCAAGCCTAACATTGCGAACCTATTCAGCAAACGAGTGGTGATTTTTATCAAAATTTTTCCACTCAAGCCCATCTACCGGGTGCGTCAGTTGACCATCAACTATGTCCCGTGTAGAGTGCCATCTCATATACTCGGCGGTATGTGTTGACATGAACAACCGCTAAAGCCTCGGTGCAATGGGAAAGTAACGTAAGATCTTTCTCGGCACGTCTTTTCCCTTTTTCTTGCGCTGTTCACAGTATCTACTTGTACCGCAAATATCACATGACCTCTTATCTTTATTGACATCATCGTAATACAACATACAGTCATTCTCACAAGCATCAATCTTCTCATACCCTAGATTGAGCCTTTTGACCATTTTCTTCACATCGTAGTACGACTCCAGTAACTTATTGCCTGCAGGTAAGCACTCCTTCACAATGTTTAGCAGTTCATTAAAACCTATCTCGCTACAGTCATGCTCATTCTTGAAGTGTAAAAACTTAGTCACGGCAGATAAGACGGTGTGCTTTTCGTGCCCGTCATACAGTGGTGTCGCTGCTTCATGCAATAACTCATAGAAACCCTTAGCCCCGCCATTCGGCTCTTGCTCGACGTTACTGTCATCCCTGTCTGTATTCCACTAGAAGTATGAACCAGCAGCTTTGACTATCATGTTAGTACAGTCAAAGGTTTCGTCACCTCTAGATTCCGGTTCTGATTCATATTCATCCAACTAGGTTTCCCCGTGATAGATCCATGTCGTATAACCCTGCTTGAACCCATATGTAAATAAGTCGCACATGACATCACTCCTTTCCTTCCACACTTCATTCACACACCTCTTACAAGGACATCTGATTTCATCACCGCTGACTTGGTCAGACGCGAAACTGAGAAAATGTTCAACCCCACTACGGTACTCAAAGCTAAGCCCACTCTTATCAGTGGCTACCCTACTTTCCATCCAACTTCGATCAACAGACATCTTGGACAACTGTCTATATGAAAATATCCATATGTCAAGTCACGTGGAATAACTGTTATTTTTACACTTATTCATTTGTTCTTAGCAACATACTCACAAACACTTGACAACCATAAACAAATGTGTTATATTTTTTCCTCCTCAATGCCAATACTATTTTGTGTTTTCAATGCTAATTTTGTTTTGGTGTTTTGAATGCCAACTAATTTTTTGAAAATAAATTCAAAAAAGTTATCCAAATTCCAACCGACCCTTTAATTTCCCCTAAATCTCCCCCATATATATACACGAATATGATCATAGTGATTACATTTTGAATATGATCATATAAACACGAATATGACCCTTTAATTTCCCCTAAAAAACTAAATGAACACATCTAAACTCAACTATTTTCACAAGTTTTTTCAAATACTACATATTAATAACATATAAGTATTTACCAATTACTTGACAGCTTCAATCCCAGAGCTGGAATGATCTTGTGAGTGTAAAAGGCAGATGACTATTAATTAATAAAGTATTTTCCAATTACTTCAGGTTCTTAAATCAAATAACGGCATTGTTATTATCTTGCAGTCTATTTGAAGGTTGCTTGGATGTCTCTAATCTTAAGAAGTGTGTCCTATAAATAATCATCACATACCTAAAGTAAAAATTTGTGTTTTGAAATTCAACGTAGTGAATTTATCTAATTAGGCACCTTTAGCAATCATCAATCAAGAGTATTTGTAATAGAAAGGTGTGAGGAAATTCAAAAGGCACAAATAGATAATTACTTGCATGTACCAAACCATAAAGAATATCATTCAATTGTCACTATAGAACCAAATTCACGTGGAGCCACCAAAAAAAATAGTTTAGATACAAGTTACTTATATTTATTTCAATGTTGAGTGAACTCCACACAAAGAAAATAGTGGAATTTTGCAGTTTCAAAATTTATGCATGAAGAAAATAATACTATGTCATGAAGAAATAAAACTATGTTATAGAATATATAATAATCTATATTTCAAAATCAAGAACAGGAGCTCAATATTAGAGTACACTCATGTCCTTAATAATGAAACCAATTAATAAGATGAGCTACTAATTAAAAGATATATTGTAATATAATAAAATACAATAATTGATAGGCATTTCATCAAACAATCTTGACTCAATTTACAATAGCACAATCTATACAACTAGCACCTCCGAAAATTATTGAACCATTAGCCCAATAATTGAAAAATAGTTCTCCAAATAGCAAAATTCAGCTCTTACTATTGAGAATCTAATAAGAAGACATGAAAAAAATCATAAATACCCACTAGCATAGTACAGATCCTAAAAAAATACTCATCGCCAACAACTTGCACGTGAAAATAAAAACAGAATCTCAGCTGAGGGAAATAAATGTTCTCAGTTCCACTAAAATTTAGGGTACATCTTGAACATCCATATATAAGGAAGATTGACAGTCAGATTACTCACTGCAGATCATATCTCATAAGAAATATAACAGATGGTCAAAAGAGTTTGAGATCTTTCTTTACAACCTCACAAGGAACATAGCACTTGACACACCAAAAAACTGATGGGAAAAAAAAATTAAACCACACCAAAACTCAGAGAAACATCAAAATTAGAAGTCCAAAATTTGCAAAAAATTCATCACTATAAAGTCTCCAATACACTGCAATTGGGTATCTCATGTCATGAAAACTTGCAAACTATAAATTTGTATTACACAGCAACTGATATGTGGGGAAAAATAGAGTGAAAGTGTAGAAATATAGATTATTAGGTTACATTTGGGGGAAAATTGGACTTGGGAAAACATACCTTGCTTCTCGAGAGACAAAGAGTGACGGTGACGGCAACTAGAGGATGGTGGCGACGGCAAGAACCAGCCAGAGGGCGACAGCAAGAAGGAAGAGGGCGACGGTAGGAAGGAATCACGAGGGAGGGAAGGAAAAAACGAAAGAGCAGAATGAAAAAAATTAAACTGACCAAATTAAATACAAACCTAATCTCGACGACAAAGCCGTCGTCAAAACCAACGTCGCTACTAATGTTAATCTCGACGGCACTACCGTTGCCTATGCAATAAGTCTGTTGACCTATATTTTTTGCGCGCCTGGGAATAGGAAAATTGAGCGTAGAAATGGAATCAGTACACATTGGCGACGGGATATATTCTCGACGGCCATGTCGTCGGCATTACTGTCATTCATGACGGCGTTTCTGCCGTCGGTAGTACGCCCGTCGGTAATGCCCTATTTTTTTTGTAGTGGGAGATCCAACACTTATAGATTTCCTGTTCTTTCATTAATGGCTAGAGATGTCTTAGCGATTCTCATTTCTATCGTGGCTTCTGAATCGACATTTAGCATAGGAGGATGCATCATTGATTCCTTTAGGAGCTCTTTAACTCCTAGGATGATGCAAGGAATTATTTGTGCTCAAGATTGGCTTCGTCGAAGCAACGAACCAATTGATATCGAAGAAAAGTTGGAATCCCTTGATGAAATCGAAAAAGGTACATCACAGTAACACTATAACACTTTGTATTATTTATATATTTTTTTGTAATGTAGTTTAAATTCTTCTTAATAAATTATGATTTGCTCACATTTGTCTTTTTAAAATTACAAAATTTTCAGCAAGTGATTTAGATGCATCAATCTTGGATATGTAATATGGTTGATTTGTTGGAGACTAGAGACTTGATAGTTGAGAGAATTATGCCTTGTGCGTTGTTTGTTTTTAATCTTGGATATGTAATATGGTTAATTGAACATTATACCTACTGGTTACTGCTTGTTTCAGCTTTGATTATGTGATATTTAATTTGTAACAGTTGTTCTCCAAAGGGGTTGAAGTTATTTCTTCCCTATTGACTCAAACTCTAGTGCTTGCTAATATATTTGAATATGTTAATTCATTCAACTGCTTTGACGTTTTTAGTTTATTTGATTTACATTACTGTTTGGATACCTCATGGCTCAGGATATAAACTATTAATTTATTCATGCTTTGGCATTTTTAGTTTATTTGATTTAGTATTCTTCCCCATGTGATATAAAATATGGATTTATTTTGTAAAGTTTGGGCTCTGTATAAGTATAACTGTAATTGTTTGGTTCATTCTGACATTTGCATACCAGGAGGCAGGAACTTTAGACATTTGTATAACTATAATATGGTTGATTTGTTTGTTTCATCTATGAATGTGGATGTAATAACCCAATATTTTTAATATAATTAAATAATAAATTTTGCATTTAAATTTATGTTTATATATAAAGGTTGGATTATGCGCAAAGCAAAGTATATGTATTTATGTGATAAATAAAACTTATTTATTATATGAAAATTATAAATGACTTCTTTTAAGTATTATTGATCATTATAGGTTATATTCTTATTATAAATTAATTTTGTAATAAAAATATTTATTATTTATTTTCCATGAAAATATGATTATTATATATATGATATGATTATAAAGATTAATATGATATGTATTTTAATATGTTAGTTAAGTTAATTATTTCAACTTAATTAATAAGGGTTTATATGAAGGTTATGTCGGATATGGATTCAAAACCCTAATTCTGGATTTTAAATAAGGAATGAAAAGATTAATATAATATTATTTATATTTCAGTAATATAAACATGTCTGATATGTGTGTAACGTTAATGTGTGAACAGTTATAGTAAAACAGTGCAAAACCCTAGCATTACTGATAAACTATAATACATGAGTCAATTGCGACTGTAAGATTTGTTAAGTTGTTATGTTATATAATTAATGGCAATGAGTATAGATTTAATGTTAATTAGGTAAACCCTAATTAATACTTAGAAACCCTAATTATTAAATTAAAACCCTAATTGCTAAGTTGTAAACTCTAATTATTAATTTAACGAGGTTAATGATAATTAGTATAGTATGAAACCTAATTTACAAGTTCTAGGTGATTAGTGAACCTAATTTAATTAGGAAATCCTAATTCACATTTTTAGAAACTAAGATTTCCATTTTAGCCATAATTATAAAATCCTAGAACTTGGACTTATGGAACCTTAGGGTTAAACCCTAAGGGTCAAACCCTAAAGGTTAGAATAAATTGCCAACTTTGCCACTAAAAGTAAAAGCCAAATGACCAAACTACTCTTTTGATTATTTTAATAAGTTAGACTGTAAATCTAGCCCTAGTAAGGAGTTGGTGACCAACTCAACCTCGCCATGTGCCTATAAACCATACAAATCAGCCATTTTCACATCCAAGTGCATTGTGTAACACTCCCTTCCCGAAAAGGAAAGAGAGGTCACGTGCAAAGCACAACAAACCTCAAAATAAGTAAACAGAGCACTAAATAATAACCTCGAAATATTAATAGTGGTGATCCATTAATGAAGTACTAAATACAATTCTCCAAACAGATTCAAAATAATCAAAACTATAAATTTAATCAACCTAGATGGTCAATGCAACACTTTCATCACACTAGCCCTTAATCACCCCTGCAAACCTGCTGGAAGAAAAACACAGCATGAGCCAATTGTCCAGTACGGATACAGATATACAACTGATATACGAAAACAACTGAGACAAAATACTGAACAAAGCCTCAAGTGCAAATACGAACGAAAATATAATATCCAAAGATCTGAATGGAATATATCTGACTCAACATAATGAATATATCTGAATCAACGTAATTGACGAAACCAATAAATGAATAAAAAAATAACGAACTGAAGTAACTAACTCAATAGCTTGAACTGAACAAAAACCAACAAAACTAATCCAATAAAATAATAGGCTAAAACAAATGGCTGGAGTTATTTTATACCGAATGAGCTTAGAAATACGCATTGCCACACAAGCAAGTCAAACTAATGCCACACAGGAAAATCAAATGATGCCATATAGGCAACCAAAATAATGCCACACAGGCACATCAAAACAATGCCACACAGGCAAGTCAAAATAATGCCACACAGGCAAATCACACATTGGACCGCGAATCTAAATGTATGCAAATCGGATAAGTGTGTTTGGCACAACATCACAAATCCGCAAAACAGAAAACTAGGGTTAACCTATACGCCTCCCACAACAAAATACCAAATGGCCCACTTCCTCCGGAGCCCAAAACAGAGACGCCGTGGACTAATCACATCGCCACAGAAAGTGTCATGTCTCTCGTGCCAAGACGACATGCCTGTGGTACCCCCACAGGTGGTTATAGCTCAGGTATACCCTACAGTATATTCTAACAAAATACTATGTCACAACACATGCGACATAATACCAACAAAAGGGTTCTATATGTACATGTTAAACCAAATCAAATTATAGTCACAAGGTCTCAAAAAGAAGGTAACAACATGTATCGCTCTATAATTATCAAAATAAATACTAAACATGATATCCTAATTCAAAGAGTACAAATACGAGTCCAATGTGTCAACTCCAAAATGAAACAAATATATGAATTTCACAAGAAACAATTATGTGAAATAATAACAGAATTTGAAACGAGGAACAAAACGAATAATTCAAATTTAACAAAAGTATCGCTGAACGAGTACGAAATCCGTACCTGATACTTCCAACCCCTTTATAGCACATTACATAAAATCTTACCCTCACGTGCCAACGATATCAAATACGAAACATTATTCACCACCAAAACATATTTACCTCAAATTAAATATAATCCAACTCAATAAATTCCAAAATACTCGTTAAATTTCCTTCGCCCGAACTAATTACACAAATTAACAAAAAAAAATATAAATTACTAACTGTAAGTTAGATTACTAATTACAAATTGTAAATTACAAATTTACTTTTCCCAACACTATTATTATTATTATTATTATTATTATTATTATTATTATTATTATTATTATTATTATTATTATTATTATTATTATTATTATTATTATTATTATTATTATTATTATTATTATTATTATTATTATTATTATTATCTTGTAATTACTAATTTTAAATTTTAATAAAATCCACGTATTCCCCTTATAGGCATTTAAATGCAACATGCTTATTCTTCAATGAAATAGTAAGAAACTTTTTATTTTTGCCTTTGAAAAAATCAAGTTAATATTTTTTTTCCTGTTATGTATATTAACCCCTTAAACATGTTAACTTCCCGTCTCATCATCATCATGCATAAATGGGGAGGTTCACCCAAAATTAAAAACTATATAAATTCATGGCATGATTACAAATCAAACAAATTCATATCAGTCTTATGTGTTCACGCAATAACACCAACACTTAATTAATAAAAACAAATAAGCACACATGACTAACTTACTACTGATCTCATTTTGTCTTTCCCGTGCTTCCACCGCCGCTCAGTTTCTGTTCTCTCTTTTCGTTTTTCTTCCCGATTCATATAATGAAAGTGAAATTAGGTTTAGTTATTTATTCACTAAAAAAAATAGATTTTATTAATTAATATATTTATTAACTCTCCAAATTTTAATAGGATTTTAAAATTACATAATTATAAACTAGGCCCACTTAGTTAAAAACCTAAACTAATGTAAATAAATACAATTTGATTCCAACATAAGGAAAGCTCAAATTTTATCAACTTAATTTGTATCACTTATTAATACTCATTAGCCCACATAAATTAAATACGAGTTGACCCAAATAAAAATAAAGTCCAATTAAATCAAAATAAACTTCTTTTATTTTAATTTATCCTATTTTGAATAAAATAAACTATTTTATTTTAATCAAAATCTTTATTCAAAATAAACTCATTTATTTTAATTAATTATGGAATCTAATTCTAAGTAAAAAAAACTTTTATTAAAGGAAACACGGATTCTCTCACCTATTCATAAATAAACTCATTTATTTTGAATAATATGAAATTTTATTCCATATATAAATAAACTCCTTTATTTGAGGAAATACGGATTCTATTTCCTATTCACAAATAAACTCATTTATTTTGAATAATATGAAATCTTATTTCATATCTAAATAAACTCATTTATTTAAAGAAACATAGAATCCAATTTTAACTCTAATTAGTTATCATGGAATCTAATTTCAACTTTAATTAGTTACCATGAAATCTAATTTTAAAATTAAAATAAACTATTTATTTTAAGATTAAAATAAACTCTGTATTTTAATTATAAAATAATTAAAATACATATTATATATATAAATAATATATATATTACGGTAATATATATATATATATATATATATATATATATATATATATATATATATATAGTAATCATAATACATATAAGTAATCATATTACAGTTACATGATCTATATATATATAATACTATTCATATAAACGAAATAACATGATACCGTTTTTTTATAAACCAGCCTCGCGAATCGGTGAAACCAAAATTTTATACTAACAATAATGCCCAATTAAATTATTTTAAACACATATCAATATATATATAAAATTAAAATAATTAATAATTCGCATAAAGATTTGGCTTTAATATCACTATAAGGTTTGTAATATTCATGAACGCAATCAAATTGCACAAAATAAGCGGAAATGTGGAAAAATTATAGTTTTAAAATTTTATAAACCATATACCCGGATCATCATTTATTTACAATTATTAATTAAACCAAAAGATAAAGAACAATAATCATACCCTTGAAGATTCGAGCTTCCTCAGGTATAAGTTCACCTCCAAATCTTTTTCGCGTTCATCTTGAATCCACCGGGTTTGGTTCCCTCGTTTGATCAACGTTAGCCACCCAAGTGTTTGGCCTCTAGAGGTGATCCACCAAGGAAGAAGAAAAATTCAAGAAGATGAGTATTTGGCAAAACCCTAATTTTTTTATCTCTTATAGAAAAAGGGTGTACTCTCCCAACTATTGGAATTACGTGAATACGTGTGTTGTTAAAGTGTCAACCTTTTTTATCCATAATAAGACTCGTCTTATTTATAGATGTGGGCAACCCTCCTAAACAATTAAGGAATTGAGTTTTATTTTAATTAATTAAACTCATTTAATTAATTAGGCTCTCAATCTTATTATAAATAATTAATTAAACTCTTTTAATTAATTAGCCTCCTAATCTTATTAGGATATTTTAGAGTACTTTTATTAATTACTTCCTAAAATCTTTTAGAAATTAAAAAAATAATAATAGTAATAATAAGACTCATCTTATTAATTTATATTTAATATTTTCAAAATATTAAATAATAAATATTAAGCTATTTAATTTATTCTATCACCATGTATTAAATTAAATATACTTAACTTATTATTACGATTATGCCATTAACTTCTTAAATAATTATTCTTCCGTTTATAGTGTGACCCTTTAGGTTCTCCATATTAAACCGATTGTGAATAAATCAATTAGAATAGTTATAATCTTATTTAAATAAATAGATTAAACTATTAATTTATTTAAATAAATAATATTTATTCTACAATAGGGATAAGCCTCTCTAGCGATCAACGACTTTCCAGATAATATAGATTTTAACATTAATCATAAAAGAACCTTTGAGTAAATAGTTACTGTATAATTCAATCCTTCCACCATACAATGTCCTAATTAAATATAAGACATAAAATTACTGTCAAGTCTTATTTTATTTAATTATATGTATTTCGATCCTTAAATGCACAACTCAAAATAATGCAAATTAGAAACTCCTTTCTAATTTCATTCTGCCGTGCCCAATGACTACTGGGTTGTCATATATTGAATCACATATGACATTTTTCCTTTTTTACTAGAAGCGATAGATTCTTTATTGATCATATATTATCTCTATGTACGACTTATACCTAAGCATACCCTTTGATATTCCTTAAGGGTCTTAAGGAATAAGTCAAAGTATAATTCATCATACACAAGATACTATAATGATCTCAAGTCCAAAGATCACTTGTACTACTATCACTACAGGAATTCCTATTGACAGACAAATAAAACTCCATTAGGTATTCCTTAGTGAGCCACGTTCAGTGTACTTATTCTCTAATAAGCACCTGCATACTTGATTTAGTGTCTCCACACAAATGATCATGAGATCGATCATCCTCATCCAATGAGCAAGTAACGTATGTACCAATCTATCCGGATTCACTGATCCCCAATTTAGTAATTTAACGATTGGGAACTATTTTAGTTTTAAGTTTTTTAAAAATTTAGATCTCATTAGAATGATCATCATCATTATTCTAAAAGCATTGCTTAAAACTATGGGTTTATCACATATTATAAAGCAACAACATGTAGATAATTAAAAGCCTTTAATAGATTAATACTTTTTATTAATAAATAAATAAGATTGTTACAAAGTATATGCTTTATCATCAAAAATATTTGGCTTGTGTGTAAGACCCCAACTTTTTATAAATGAAATTAAATTTCTTCTATTTATAATTTTCAAATAGTAAGGGTTGATTTGATTAATGTGGTAAGTTATTGGTAAAATGTGCAAATATCTTAAATAAGCAAGTGGTTATAAAATATTCTTGTTGTCGGAGAATATTCATTTGGTCGTGGAATATTCTTACTGTCGGAGAATATTCGTACGACGGCGCAGTCTTGTGTGGGCCCCATAACGGAAAGCGATTGGATGAAAAAACGACAAGTATGAGTTTTTTTTATAAATAATGGCGTAGTTGTTACCGTTAATACTGTTAGAATACCCGGTTGTTAAAACACAGTAATACGCGATGTTGCACAGTAGCACAAGGTATTACACCAATTATTGATTCTTACGTAAGAAGAAACTACTCAATAATTGTTATAGTAATTACTATTTAATATTTTATTTTATTGATTCAATAATTGCTACGTTGATATTTTATATTATTGTTGTTTCAATAATTGTAACTACACAGTATTTTCCATTATCTGATTAATAATTCATATTATTTTAATAATATTATTAGATAACATTATTGACAATGTCTAGAAAGTTCTGTCTAATGAGAGGTTTGGTCACCTAATTGCGCGCTAGTAAGGAGAAATCCTTATTGAAAAGCCCCCTCTTTCTTGGGAACAACCTGGTTATCAGTATTGTGATTCTGTAATATTATTTATGAATAATTAATTATTAATTTATATAATAAGAAAAATATTTATTTATGTGGATATAAATGGAGGAAATTTTAGAAAAATGACAATTGTTGAAAATTGATATTTTATCTTTTTTGATAAAATAATTCATTTAAATATATTATTATATTTCAATAATATAATAATGGTGATATTTTTACGATGAATGTGTGATATATGAATAAATGAGGAGGAAGGATATTTTTGTTACAATAAATTCTAAAATCATGTTAAACATGTTGGTGGGGCCCAATTTTTGACTGAAATTCGATTATAGCCTGTAAAATCGTCCGTATGTAGATTTCGATCAATTTGTACTTGGAATTTAAAAAAACTTAAACTTACAAAGTTATGGAGAATTGAATTTCATATGGAATATACATTAGATTCAAATTTTTCTAATAAAAGGGCTATTTAATATGAATTATTGAAGTTCCGGAATAATTGATTTTTAGAGTTATAAATAATTTTAATAAGAAAAACATTTTTTTTATTTTGGTGAGGTGGGCCTAACTTGGTGGCTGATGTTTTGATCAAAAGAGGTGTGCGTAGGAATTTTAAAAAAATATATTAATATTTTATTAAATTTTATATTTTGGTGTTCTAAGCATTTTCCTATAAATAGGGTGCTTAGGTTAGAATTAAAAATCACACCAGAAACTGAAGTTTTCTCTCTCTAAATTATCGAGTGTATTTTTGTGAGTATTTTGATACTTTGAGTGTTGATATACGGTGCAAGTTCCTTTCAGCGTTATATCTGATATTTCAGCTAGAAGTACTATTCTTTTGAGGTAAGGGATGTTTTTTTTTTTAATGATATTATTTCTTTCAATATCATTATGCCGGAATATTGGTAAGATTTTTCTTGTGAAATTCTTGCCTTTTTGTGTCGAGGTTACTATTTACGTATACGGCACTATTCACAGAAAAATTAAAAATTTCTTTTCTTTGTCCAAGTTGTTTATTATGATTACTAGCTTTGATTGTATCTATGTTTTGATCTTCATTCTTGAATTTTGCTCCATAATGGTTTATTATGGAGTATTTTTCAACGTTAATGAACTAAAATACAAATCCTTAATCCTTATCCTTTTATATCACTGAATTCGTTTTCTTTAAAATATTTTCATCATTCTCAGTCCTAAATGGTGATATAATTGAATATCTTTGGCCTGTAGTGCAAAGATGAACATGTGTTGAGATGAACATGACCAACTGGGAATACGATTGAATATTTTAGTCGTATTGCAATTATGAGTATTTCATTCAAGATATATATTGATTGATGTCACAGGGATAAAATATTGATGATGGACTTTAAAATCATAGAATATAGTAGATTTCATTCTCTACATAACTCTTCTAATGAATTGTTATTTTCGCTGCGAATATTGATCTAAAACTTGTTGTCTATTATATTCTATCAGATTTTTCCCTGTTGAGTACTAACGATAATTTGTTCTATATTATCTTAGTCGTAATGTTCTTTACTGGGCTAGTTGAGCTCACTATTTTTCTTTTTGTTTCATTTTTCTTCTCAGGAGGTGAGAACATAGCAGGATCTAGTCGGGGTATGGAGTGATGGTTCTAGAAAGATATTTTAGTAGTCCTCACTATTTTTGTAAAATAATGTATCAATAATTGTAATGAGGACTTATTTGAGTTTGAATAATGTCTAGAAGATAATATTTGTATTTAAACTCAGAGTTTATGTGTTGTCATATTTTGCACGATAATTGTATTAATAAAGTTGTAGTTATTTCTGTATCATGTATTTGGCGACTTAGAATGGGTGATATATACCTATTTTGGGGGCATCACAGTTGGTATCAAAGCTTAGGGATATGGTCTCTGGCGGAGATTGGGGAATATAATTAAGAGGGGAGAGACGAGTAAATCCTTTGCTAGTGTGTCCTGCCTAAGTTTATTTATTTGTTGGTCAGAATATATGGATATTAAGTGATATGTTAATTTCTTTAATTAACCCTTGTTTTATGGCAGTATTTGAGAATGGCAACTGAGAATATTAACGATGAAGTAAATGAGATTACAGAGACACCATTAATCACCAACGAGGAGAACATGCAACAGGCCTGTAATGTTCCTCCTGTAAACAACACCACATATCAGACGATGAATGATAGGATGTTTAGAAGCTTTTTGCAGTTCATGCAAAATCAGACGAGGGAGACTCGTGTACAAAATACAGGTGAAAATGATAACAACGCACGGTTTGTCACGGCCAAGAAGTTCAAAGAGTTGAGACCACCAGAATTCTAGGGAAAGTCGGACCCGATTAAGGCGGAAACGTGGGTCAAGCAAATTACTAAGATATTCGATGTCTTGGGATGCACGGAGGAACAGAGGGTTCCATTCGCCACCTTTATGTTCCATGGTGAGGCGGCTTACTGGTGGGAATCTGTTAAGCGTACCCAGCTAGGCGTACTCAATATGTCTTGGGAAGCATTTCAGAAACTGTTCAATAACAAGTACTTTCCTGAAAGTATCCATCATATGAAGGACGTAGAGTTTATCAGACTGGAACAGAATAACATGACGGTGTCCCAGTATGAGGCTAAGTTCGCGGAGTTATCCAGGTTTGCACCTCATTTGGTGGAAAATGAGGAACATATGACGAGGATGTTTCTGAGAGGTTTAAAACCCGACACACGTCACTATCTCATTTCTCATAAATTTTCTCTATATTCAGATGTTGTCAACAGGGCTTAGTTATTAGAGCAAGATAATGAGTATGCTCAACCGAGGGACCACAACTAGGGACATACCGGTGACAGCAGTAATCGGAGCAATGATAACTAACAGGGAGGAAAAAATACAGACAAAAGCGGTAACCACTCTGGTGGTAATCGTGGCTATGATAATAGGACATGCGAGTCAAGTGGAAATTTTAAAAGGAGGAGATTCAACAATGACAATGTAAAGATGTTAGCACCAGTATCAACTGTTTCTAAGGGAGGAGAGCGACCACCGATCGTATGCTATAAATGTGGAAAAGAAGGACACATAAGCCCAAACTGTCCACAACAGTTCAAGGTATGTTATAATTATGGAAAGGAAGGACATATCGCTCGAGATTATACTGTAGCAAAACCAAGTCTAGTGGGGATGGTGACTCAAAAGGTTGTCCCAAACAAGGCAAAGTCAGCGGTTCCTAGAAGAGCGTTTGTCGTGACTGGCCAAAATGCGAGGAACCCGAACGAGGTGATCACGGGTAAGCTAATCATAAACTCTTGCGAAGTTTATACCTTACTAGATACCGGTTCTACCCATTCTTTTATCTCTCCTACTTGTGCTCAACGTTTGAACTGGACTCCAGAGAAATTGGACTTTGACTTATCTGTTGAGACTCTGTTAGGAGAAACTTTTATTACATTCACTGTTTATAAATCTTGCTTAATTTAAGTTAGCACCATCACATTACCTGTTAATCTTATCTCTTTAAAGATACTTGCTTTTGATGTGATTTTAAGGTTTGATTGGTTAACTTCTCATCATACCAAAATTGATTGTTTACGTAAGGTTGTTAGTTTTCATATTCCTAACCAACCTGTTATACGAATTTAAGCAACCAAACCACTAAAGTCAATCACTGTCATATCAAACTATAAAGCCATTCGTTTATTAAAAAATGGATGTCAAGCTTTCTTATCCCATGTCATGGACTTGAACAAAAACACGTCAGATTTGAAAAATATTTCTGTTATTAGTGAATTTTCTGACGTATTTCCTGAAGAACTTCCTGGTCTACCCCCAGAATGTGAAGTTGAATTCTTTATTGACCTTAAACCTGGTACAAAGCCCATTTCTAAAACTCCATATCGAATGGCTCCTATTGAACTTCAGGAGTTAAAGGTTCAACTACAGGAGTTGTTGGATATCGATTTCATTCGTCCTAGCACATCTCCTTGGGGTGCTCCTGTTTTATTCGTAATGAAGAAAGACGAGAGTATGCGACTTTGTATTGACTACCGGAATTAAACTATATCACCATCAAGAATAGGTATCTGCTACCTCATATTGATGACCTATTTGACCAGTTGCAAGGAACACAATTCTTTTCAAAGATTGATCTTCGTTCTGGATATCATAAGCTGAAGATTAAACTGAGGATATTCCGAATACTGCCTTTAGAACTCGGTACGGGCATTATGCATTCCTAGTCATGTCTCTTGGATTAACTAATGCTCCTGCGGCTTTCATGGATATGATGAACCGTGTATTCAAGGAATATTTGGATCAGTTCGTTGTTGTCTTTATTGATGACATCCTTATTTATTCCAAAAGCCGTGAAGATTATGAGCACAATTTAAAGCTGGTACTTCAAAGGCTTCATGAAAACAAGCTATATGCCAAGCTGAAGAAATGTGAGTTCAGGCTTGAGGAAGTGGCATTCCTTGGGCACACGGTGTCAAAACATGGAGTATCTGTTGAACTGGCGAAGATTAAAGCAATACAAAGTTGGGAGCAACCGAAGTCGGTGACCGAAGTACGTAGCTTTCTGGGTTTAGCTAGTTATTATCGGAGATTTGTGGAAGAATTTTCTCAAATCCCTACTCCGTTAACTCAGCTGACTCGAAAAGATATAAAATTCGTATGGAGCGAGGAATGCGAGAAGACTTTCCAAGAGCTCAAGAGGAGACGCATTTCGGCACCTATTCTGACAATACCATCTGGTTCGGATGGATTTGTCATCTACAGCGATGCTTCAGGCAAAGGGTTAGGATGTGTTCTCATGCAACATGAGAAAGTCATAGCCTATGCCTGGCGACAACTCAAAGAATATGAGAGGAATTACCCTACTCATGATCTAGAGTTGGCAGCAGTCGTTTATTAAGCGTATACTTTTATCAGTTTTTGGGTTTACGCTTACTGTTAGTAGCCTAGTCTAAGACTGAATCTAAGAAAGAAAAGAAAGAAGTTCAGAGAAAATTTGAGAGAGAATCTGTGTAGGAGAAGCAATAAGAGAAAGTCTAAGTTCTTTAAACTATTTGTTGTGATTAACAAGAATTAACCAAGCATCAAAAGGGAACGTGAAGTGCAGATAGCTGTAAGCTGTTAAACTGTTATTGGTAAACAACGATCAAGGCAAGTCTTTCGGTTCCTATTTTCTACGTGGACTTGATGAACTGTTTTAAATTGTATGATATGTTATGCATGTTGAATCATGAAATGTTAAAGTCAATATATGACTGCATTGTTTTGGCTAAGTAATGATGATTGAGTAAGGAGCATAATCTTTATATTTGCTATGTGAATTAAAAGCATGTATGCCATGTTACTTTAATGAGATGTATATCGAGCATGTTATTATGTGTTATGTGATGCATGAAAACTGTTAGACTTTCCTGGGCTGTCGAGCTCACTCTTGCAAATAACCACTTTTGTAGGTCAAGATTTTAAGGTAAAGATATGTGTTAAGTGAGTTATAGAGATCTATATTCATGAATATTACTTATATTTTATGAGAAATGTATTTCATATTTTGAACGTAACATGTTGTTGAAATGTAAGTTGAGCTATCCAATGTATATGGATATTTAGTTATGATGTAAGCCTTTGTATAGTCATTTTGTTGTAACGATTCATGATATAAGATTGAATCAAAGAGATGTAATGTAATGGATGCGATTCAGGGCAAGAAAGAAGGAAATGTATAAAAGTTTTAAATATTTCGCAATTTTATTAAGTTTAACATCGAATAATGATGTATTATTTAGAGGTTGAATGTATGGTTAACGACCGAAGTCGGGATTTAAATTGTATAGATTTTGGGGTTGTTACAGTTGGTATCAAAGATGTAGGTTATATACCTTAGGTAGGAGTACCGTAGGCTATAACCTTAGAGAAGAGAGGTGAAGATAATGAACGAATAAGCTCAAATAGAGTTTGAACAATAAGGGATTAAAACTTGCGTGAAAGGATTCAAAGAAGAATCTCGCAGAGTTATAAGGAATATAAATGTGGGGTTACCCAACTCCAATAATAAGGATGTAAGGTGATAATAAATAGACAATGTCTATAAGAAGAGAATGATAAATAAGTTATGAATAGAGAGCTATGTTTAAGTGTGGTACAATTGTACTCTTTAATAGTTGATATATGGTATTTGGGCTAAACGATTCCTTCATGGAGCGGAGGTATATACGAACTAGCAACTCAGAACCTAGTTTGTTGGTTGTTTATGGGAAACCACTCAACGTACCATATTGAAACTGTTAGAGACTCAATGTGTACCAAGTGTAAAAATGGACACGTATAATGAGAGTTTAGAACTTGAATGAAATTTTGAGTGATGTAAATGAAGTTAGAAATTCTTAAAAAAATAATTGTTTTATAAACAAGAAGATTTAAAGAAGAATCTTGAAGAGATATAACGATAAGAAATGGCAGTTTCCTAACTCCAATAGCAAAGATAATGAATAATGTCGTAAATGATGAAAAAGAGAAAGAATGAGGATCGTAAAATAAAACGATCACGAGTTAACAAAAGAATTTTAAGAGAGGTGATTATAGAATAAGGTCACGACGTGATCTGTTTAAGTTATAAAAGAATGATGGTCTGTAATGTTTGAATGATTATAGCTTAATGATATGAAGATGGTATACTATGAAATAGTACTAGATAACTCATGAGGAGTTATAGATAATGTGATACGAGGAATTAGTATTGAGCAAGTTAAGGGTAAGTTGTTAAGAGAAAGATAGAGTTAGGTGGGTGTTTAATTGAGGACTCATGTGATGGCTGAGTTGTACAAATCCTTGTATGGGTGAGGGTTTTGTGCTTACACTCAGTTTATCATATTGATAATCATTGGAATGTTTGTGTCGCGCTATTTGTTATATGCCTGATGAGAAGGTGATTTTTTTCTCATGTGTATAACAGATATGTACAGTTTAGTTAAAGAATATCATAAGGTTAAGTGCGAGTTCTTAAAACTCATACTTATGGTAGGTTCGTGACTCATAATTATATGGTATGTTTTTGAACCCCTCAGCGAATGGATGCCTATTGTCTGACTAGGATAAGTTCTTAAACTCATATGATTGTGGTAAGTTCCTGAACTCATAACGTGTGGTAAGTTTGACGAACTGGGTATAGATAAGTGTAAATAGAGTATTGAGGATAATAGGAATAGATAGAATTATTAAGTAATGGATCAGTATAGAAGGTGGAGACATAGGTTTTTCCAAATCTTCTAGCCTTGCTAGATTTTCGAAATTTATTGACTTCGTGTCTATGGTTGTACTTTTGATTTTTGAAAAATGTTGGATCACACTAGCGAACCAAAGAATTTTTAAAACAGTACTATTATTCGCGTATCTATGCTGTTTGTTTCAGCTAGAAAAAAAATGAATTTTAAATTTTCAAAATATATTTTAATTATATATATCAGGTGATATGATAAACGATGGAGTCATCAATGCAATGGAACCTGGTGTTGGATGTGATCATATGATCGTCAGCCCACTATGGTGAGATGTAGTATGACAACGTCATAATCATGACGCCATAAAAAAAATTTGAGATTTCTTTAAGATATGAGAATACATATGTATGTATGTATATGTATATTTTGGTTAATGTCCGAATTGTTGTAGAGGTCTATGCTATTTGATTCAGCTAGACAAATATTGAAAGATGTACATGAAATTCAAACATTCATTGAAAAGTTATGCTAAACCAAATTGTTTTGGTGCGGATTCAGATGTTAAAAAACTGAGTTGAACAACCCTATAAGGGGACATGTTTTCGGGGACAATGGTTCCGAGCGTAACGCATATAGTCGTTACAAAACACTACGTTGCGGCCCAACGTAGTGGTACAATAGGCTGGCCACCTACTGTACGAGTGGATGGTGTTTTCAGTCTTTGTGATTGATAAACATTCTGCCAAAGAGGGTTTAAAGTGTGATGAACTAGAGGGGGTGAAGCACTATTAAACCTAGAGAATAGAGTTCACGGTCTTGTGACCCCTCAGCATGATTTGGAATCTTTTAAATTCCTAAGTTATTCATACTACTTCCCAATTATTGAACAATTGTGGAAGATTCTTGTTATTATGCATAATGGAAGTGAAAAAGGAATGTATTCCTTAGAAAGAAGTGAGTCGTAGAATACGACACTGAATGATGAATTTGTTGAATAAGTGAGAAAAGAGATTTTGAAGTGAGAAGGATATGAATTATCAAAGAATAATGTGAAACTTTTAATAGAAAAGTTAATAATTATAGAATGATCTTTGTGGAAAGAAAGTGGTTATAGAAACCAATGAATGAATGAAGTAGTGACATAAAATCTACTCTGATAGATTGAATGAATAAAGATTAATAAATAAAATTTCGAGGACGAAATTCTTAGAAGAAAGGGTGAATGTAATATCCCGAGTGTTGATGATAATGATCCTTAGAAAAGGAATTGAATGGGTTAAAAGATATATAATACTCAAAAAATAATTGAGTTCAAATGAAAGTTATGAAATGAAACCTAGAATTTGTTAGGTAATGAATGTAGTAGGAAATATAAAATCTATATTTAGATAAAATGATGAAAGATTTCTCTGAGTTATTTATTTAATTTGTGTCTTCGATTCTGGGGACAGAATCTTTATAAGTAGGAAAGATTGTAACGAATGAGTGACTTGAATTGTGATTCTGAGGACAGAATCCTTGTAAGGAGGGAATGATGTAACAATCCAGATTTTTATTATAATATTTAAATATTTATTAAATTATATAAATATTTAATGGATGTGCTTATTGTTAAATAAGTATTTGTTTAATTGATTTGATGTGATTTGATTATTTATTTGTTTAATAAATAATTAATGAGTTAAGGAAAGTAATTATTTTGAAATAATAATCTAATTTAATTTAATAATTAAGTTAGAGAATTTATAATGATTAAATAAATTATTATATTATGCAATGAATTGTTATTAGAATTAATTAAATTAAGTATAAAAATTTAATTAATTAGAAGTGTGACAAATAACTATATTATAAGTGGCTATTAAAATAAATTAAAGTAGTTTTAATTTATTTTTCCATACAAGGCTTGAATATAGTAAGTCTTTATTTTTAAAGAGTTTTGCCAAACGGAGCCTTATGACTTTTGGATTTTTAAATTTGATTTATTAATAATATAAATTAAATAAATAAAATATAAATAATATATTTATAACCTATACGTTATAACTTTATAACTGATATAATAAGTAGGCTTATTATTGCCAAATCAATTTTATTAGGCGTATACTTTTATCAGTTTTTGGATTTACGCTTATTGTTAGTAGCCTAGTCTAAGACTGAATCTAAGAAAGAAAAGAAAGAAGTTCAGAGAGAATTTGAGAGAGAATCTGAGTAGGAGAAGCAATAAGAGAAAGTCTAAGTTCTTCAAACTATTTGTTGTGATTAACAAGGATTAACCAAGCATCAAAAGGGCATGTGAAGTTTAGATAGTTGTAAGTTGTTAAACTGTTATTGGTAAACAACGATCAAGGAAAGTCTTTCGGTTCCTATTTTCTACGTGGACTTGATGAACTGTTTTAAATCGCATGATATGTTATGCATGTTGAATCATGAAATGTTAAAGTCAATATATGACTGCATTGTTTTGGCTAAGTAATGATGATTGAGTAAGGAACTCAATCTTTATATTTGCTATGTGAATTAAAAGCATGTATGCCATGTTACTTTAATGAGATGTATATCGAGCATGTTATTATGTGTTATGTGATGCATGCAAACTGTTAGACTTTGCTGGGCTGTCGAGCTCACTCTTGCAAATAACCACTTTTGTAGGCCAAGATTTTAAGGTAAAGATATGTGCTAAGTGAGTTATAGAGATCTATATTCATGAAGATTACTTATGTTTTATGAGAAATGTATTTCATATTTTGAACGTAACATGTTGTTGAAATGTAAGTTGAGCTATCCAATGTATATGGATATTTAGTTATGATGTAAGCCTTTGTATAGTCATTTTGTTGTAACGATTCATGATATAAGATTGAATCAAAGAGATGTAATGTAATGGTTGTGATTCAGGGAAAGAAAGAAGGAAATGTATAAAAGTTTTAAACATTCCGCAATTTTATTAAGTTTAACATCGAATAATGATGTACTATTTAGAGGTTGAATGTATGGTTAATGACCGAAGTTGGGATTTAAATTATATAGATTTTGGGGTCGTTACAAAATCAACATGCGACAACGACGTTGGCTCGAGCTGTTGAAAGATTATGATCATACCATTCAATACCATCCTGGAAAAGTGAACGTGGTAGCTAACGTATTGAGTAGAAGATCATATGCAGGAACGAGTGCGATATTGTCAACACAAAGGCCTATTTTGTGTGATTTAAAAAAGATGAAGATAGAGTTCAAGGCTCCGGGGACCCATATGATGATGTCAAGTATACGCATAGAACCAACTTTAATCGATAAAGTTAAAGTTGCTCAAGCCACAGACCCATAGCTGATGCGTATGAAGAAGAAAGTGCAAGAATGTGTTATTCCAGAAGAAAGAATCGATGAAGAAGGAATACTTCGAGTCAACTCTAGACTTTGCGCTTTTAACGATTCTGATTTGAATAACAAGATCATGATGGAAGCACATAATACACCGTTTTGCAATCCATCCTGGAAGTACCAAAATATATCGTGATCTTTGACATACATTTTGGTGGAACAATATGAAGAAAGAGATCGCGAAGTTTATCTCGAGGTGTTTAACTTGTCAACGTGTAAAGGTGGAGCATCAAGTGCCAAAGGGTCCATTGCAACCACTTGAGATTCCGAAATGGAAGTGGGAACACATTACCATGAATTTCGTTACAGGTCTTCCCAAGGTTTCACAAGGCATAGATGCGATTTGGGTTATTGTTGATAGATTAACCAAGTCTGCTCATTTCTTGACTATACGAAAAACTTATTCCCTTAAACGTCTTGATCGTATGTACGTGAATGAGATTGTGAGGTTTCATGGAATGCCAGTATCCATAGTTTCGGATAGTGACCCAAAATTCACTTCACGATTTTGGGTTAGCTTGCAGAAAGCTATGGGCATGGATTTAAGATTCAGTTTGGCATACCATCCTCAAACGGACGGACAATCAGAAAGGACTATTCAAACTCTTGAAGATCTATTAAGACTCTGTGTCCTAGAGCAATAGTCATCAGGTAAGTATAGGTGTGGCTCCATTTGAAGCCTTGTATGGACGAAAGTGTCGCTCTCTAGTATGTTGGGATGAGGTGGGTGAAGCAACATTATTGGAACCAGAGTTGGTACGTATGACTACAGAAAATATGCGGATCTTCGTCGAAAGGACGTAGAATTTGATATTGGGGATCATGTATTGTTACGTGTTGCTCCGTGAAAGGGAGTTACAAGATTTGGGAAGAGAGAAACGCTCAATCCACAATTTATTGGTCCATTTCAGATTCTTGACTAAGTAGGAAATGTGGCCTATAGACTCGCGTTACCTCCAAGCATGTCTCGTGTTCATAATATTTTTCACATATCTGTGCTTCATAAATATGTGAAAGACCCAAACACAATTATTGAGTTAGAACCAGACGAGATAGCTAAAGACTTAACATACAAGGAGGTACCTGTCAAGATCTTGGATAGGAAGGAGCATGTCCTACGCACAAAGGTCATACCACAAGTCAAAGTTTTATGTAGGAACAATGCTATTGAGGAAATGACCTGGGAGTTGAAAACGAAAATGAAAGCGAGGTACCCTCACTTTTTCGAAACACCAGGTATGTACGTCAATTTCGAGGAGGAAATTTCATAAGGAGGGGAGGTTGTAAGACCCCAACTTTTTATAAATGAAATTAAATTTCCTCTATATATTATTTTGAAATAGTAAGGGTTGATTCAATTAATGTGGTAAGTTATGGGTAAAATATGTAAATATCTTAAATAAGCAAGTGGTTATAAAATATTCTTGTTGTCGGGGAATATTCGTTTGGTCGTGAAATATTCTTACTGTCGGAGAATATTCGTATGACGGCGTAGCCTTGTGTGGGCCCCATAACGGAAAGCGATTGGATGAAAAAAATGACAAGTATGAGTTTTTTTATAAATAACGGTGTAGTTATTACCGTTAATACTGTTGGAATACCCGGTGGTTAAAATACAGTAATACGCAGTGTTGCACAGTAGCACACGGTATTACACCAATTATTGATTCTTACGTAAGAAGACACTACTAAATAATTGTTACAATAATTACTGTTCAATATTTTATTTTATTGATTCAATAATTACTACGTTGATATTTTATATTATTGTTGTTTCAATAATTGTCACTGCACATTATTTTCTATTACCATATCAATAATTCATATTATTTTAATAATATTATTATATAACATTATTGGCAATATCTAGAAAGTTCTGTCTAAGGAGAGGTTTGGTCAACTAATATCTAGAAAGTTCTGTCTAAGGAGAGGTGTGCGTATGAATTTAAAAAAAATATATTAATATTTTATTAAATTTTTTACTTTGGTGTTCTAAGCATTTTCCTATAAATAGTGTGCTTAGGTTAGAATTGAAAATCACACCAGAAACTAAAGTTTTCTCTCTCTATATTATCGAGCGTATTTTTTAGAGTATTTTGATACTTTGAGTGTTGCTATACGGTGCAAGTTTCTTTCAGCGTTATATCTGATATTCCAACCAGAAGTACTACTCTTTTGATGTAAGGGATTCTATTTTTTTTTATAAATGATATTATTTCTTTCAATATCATTATGCTAGAATATTGGTAAGATTTTTCTTGTGAAATTCTTGTCTTTTTGTGTCAATATTACTATTCACGTATACGGCACTATTCACAGAAAAATTAAAATTTTCTTTTCCTTGTCCAAGTTATTTATTATGATTACTAGCTTTGATTGTGTCTATGTTTTGATCTTCATTCTTGAATTTTGCTCCATAATGGTTTATTATGGAGTATTTTTGAACGTTGATGAACTAAAATACGAATCCTTAATCTTTGTCATTTTATATCACTAGATTCATTTTCTATAAAATATTTTCATCATTCTCAGTCCTAAAATGGTGATATAATTGAATATCTTTGGCCTGTAGTGCAAAGATGAACATGTGTTAAGATGAACATGACCAACTGGGAATACGATTGAATATTTTAGTCGTATTGCAATTATGAGTATTTCATTCAAGATATATATTGATTGATGTCACAGGGATAAAATATTGATGATAGACTCTAAAATTATAAAAGATAGTAGATTTCATTCTCTACTTAACTCTTCTAATGAATTGTTATTTTCGCTGCAAATATTGATCTAAAACTTGTTGTCTATTATATTCTATCAGATTTTTCCCTGTTGAGAACTAACGATAATTTGTTCTATATTATCTTAGTCATAATGTTCTTTACTGGGCTAATTGAGCTCACCCTTTTCTTTTTTGTTCTATTTTTCTTCTCAGGAGGCGAGAATGTAGCGAGTACTAGTCGGGGTATGGAATGATGGTTCTAGAAATTTATTTTGGTGGTCCTCACTATTTTTATAAAATAATGTATCAATAATTGTAATGAGGACTTATTTGAGTTTGAATACTATCTAGAAGACAATATTTATATTTGAACTCACAGTTTATGTGTTGTCGTATTTTGCACGACAATTGTTTTAATAAAGTTGTAGTTGTTTCTGTACCATATATTTGGCGACTCAGTATGGGTGACGTATACCTATTTTAGGGGCGTCATATTGTGTGCATACTACTTTCAAGTCTTACATCATGAGTATGTACCCCAACAATATGGTTTGAATTACTTTCAAAGAAATGCTATGATTTCAACATATAATATCAATATTAATCTAGCTGAAACAAGTGTCATATATCCTCAATAACAGATTAGTTCAAATAATACAACGCTTCATTCTTTAACAAATTTTAGTCTAGTCGAAACAAATGACATTGACGCGGTACTTCAACAATTTTGGCATAATTGAATTTTAAAGATAGCTTGAACACTTGTACAAATATAAACAATTTGTATAAGTTTTAGGATTTATTTAACGTAAGATTATTGAACAAATTTAGAATTTCAAACATCATAAGAACAAAGACAAATGAATGTAAGAACTTGCATATCATAAAGTTATACGAGATATAAAAACTTGCCCAAGGTGCGAATATCAATAGTTATCATAGATGTAGAATAATTGTCAATAATTAATCCACTAGCATGCTTCAAACATAATAACTCTAGTTTGAGTTTGGAAACTTGCCTCGTTCGTTGATTACGGTTACACAATTTAATTTAATCTCTTATAAAATGACCTATCATTAATAAGATTGATATTTCAATTAGAATAATATATCATGATTCATAATACTACTACTCTTATAATAAATTATCTAACATTTAGTTACCTAAGTAAATATTAGATAATTCCTTAAATCATTTAGTAATATTATCGCCCTTTGATAATATTTCTATCACTTAATAATCATATTAAACTCTTGTCTAATATTAATAATTATTTAATAATATTTTATTCACTTCTTAATATTATTAATCACTTAATAATATTTTAATTAATTTCTAATATTATTAATTATTTAATAATATCTTAATCCTTTACTGATATTGTTAATCATTTAATAATATTTTTGTCACTTATTAATATTATTAATCTTTTAATAATATTTTAATCATTCCTTAATATTATTAATCATTTAATAATAATTTAATAATTTAATACTATTTTAATCATTCATTAATATTATTAATCATTTAATAATATTTTTATCATTACTAATATTATTAATCACTTAATAATATTTTAATCATCTATTAATATTATTAATCATTTAATAGTATTTTAATCACTTATTAATATTATTAATCATTTAATAGTATTTTAATCACTTTTTAATATTATTAATCATTTAATAATATTTTAGTCATTTATTAATATTATTAATTATTTCATAATATTTTAATCATTTATTAATATTATTAATCGTTCAATAATATTATTAATTATTTAATAATATTTTAATCACTTATTAATATTATTAATTATGTAGTAATATTTTATTTATTTACAAAACTTATAAACAATTTAATTATTTTATCTCTTACTATTTAATTTATTTAACACACATATCATGCCATACATATAAAATTTTATTAAAAATGACCATAATACCCTTATAAAGTCTTAATACATCATATTATGATCACTAATCAATAAAATCACATTTACAATTTTTATAACTTAATATAAATTAATTTTCTCAATTATTCTTAACTCATTCATAGGCATGAAAAATACTAAATCTATTTACTATTTTTATATCTTTTGGGAAAACCTAATATATAATATTCTAGTCACAAAAATAATTTTCTTGCAATTTTTCAAATTCATTTCTTATTTTTAAATAGGCTAAAACAGTCCAAAATGACAACATTTATCATAAGTTATCCTTTTGTCCAAAAATTTAGAAATTTTTACGATAGTCTTTTAACATCAAATACTGACTCCCATAAAAATTTCACAATTTTATGGGTAGTATATTAGGAGTTATTAAAGTTTAGTTTTAAAATCGCATTTTCTTACAGAGGCCATAACTCCACTTTTAGACATCCAAAAATTCTCTTTTTGGAGAAGATCTAGTTAACTTGATATATTAATATCAAACAAAAGACCAAAATTTTTAGAGCACAAAAAGTGGTCGAAACAACCTTCACAAAAACTGGACAGTATGCTCATAAGGTTTTCTAGATTTTTTTACATGCAGGGCTGCTTCGCTAAATATCATGCTACAGTTTTCTCGTTTAACATTTTTGAGTGATTTAACTTGGGTTCATCAGACAGATCATGGATCTAATTAACTCATGTCATTGACGGATCTCAAAAATAGTTTACAGATTTAAAATGGTAGTGGTCCAAAGTGAACTAAAAATTAGGGTTTTTGGCCAGAAAAACTGCTTTTTCATCATCTTTGATATTCAAGCTTAACAACTCCTAAAATGGTAAGATCTAAGCATGAAACCTCATAAAACATGTAGATCTAGTGTCATAAGGTTTATGATCATGAACTCATAATTTATTTCAAAACAATCATAAGAAACTCATTAAACTACCTATGGTTTGAGTTTAGAGGGTTTTATACCTAGTTCTTGTTGCTATTCTTCTTCTCCCACTATAGGCTATAAATCTTGGTGGCATCATCAAGCTTCTCATCCTCTTCCTCCCTTAGACTCACGGCATCCACCCCTCTCTTGCTCTATATATTTTTCTCTTTAGCTTTAAGGAAATAAGAAATGGAAACTAACCTTTTTTACCAACTAGGAGGGAAGCTATTTATAGGCATATAAATGTATAGATATATCACATATATGTATACATCATATCCTTACAAATCTCCAAATATCTTCCAATATCTCACTAAATCTAAGGCTATGGATTTTTATTTTATTAAGCTAAAGGCTAGGGAGACATAAGCTATAGATTTGGTGATCCACTTTTGATTTTGTGGAGTAAAAAAAGTAAATAAACCATATGCTCATTCTCCTTTTCTTTCATCCGTCCATCTCCCCCTTATTTATTCTATTTTCAATTTTTATTTAAAGTTTTATTTGTATATTAAATCTTCTAGAATTCCCATTTCATTTGGGCTAGGGTTTTGGGCAAAATCTTTAATTGTTTGGGCTCCCATTTAATTTATTTGGGCCACTAGAATTCACATATGCTCAACACTTTATTTTACATTACCATAGTTATTTAATTTGGGTTACTAGTCCACTACTTTGGAATTTAAATAATTACTCACATTAGTTTAATTACATAACCCAGTTAGACTTGCTTTAATTAGGTTAAAATAATAATTGGGTTGAGGTATTAAAATAAATTCCTTAGGCTAGTCCACTTGTATGAAATTAAATACTTGGACTCTTAATGAAATATAACACTTAGGTTATTTAATTCTTATTCCTTTAATATTTATAATTATGTCGCACCCCTTTCTTCTCAAGCTTAGTTAGTTAGTAACATAAGCTTAACTAAATAAATTCTTATTTCTTGACTTTCCTTTTTGTTCCACCAATTCATTAACTCAATTAGACCTAATTAACTTGATAAATTATTACACATATTTATCCACTTTATATTAGTTATACTAATCAATCACTTAATGAACCCTTAATCTTTTCATTTGCCCTTTAAGGTCAACATTCAAGCTATGTTAATTTTACAACATAACGTTATCTTGCTTTTCCTCAATTTACTTAATTAATTATTCATCTTGGTCTCCTTTTCATTTATTAGTCAACTTAAATTAAATAAATTAACTAACTTACTTAATTCATATCATATAACAAATATTCACTCATTTGCTTAAGATGATTCCTAAATTTTTTTTATTCATATACATACATACATATATATATATATATATATATATATATATATATATATATATATATATATATATATATATATACACACACACACACTCTTTATTGTAGCACATAAAATTCTCGGTCCATACAATGAGTTTTATCAACCTTCTAATATTTTTTTGGGGTTATGTCTTAGAATCGGCTACATATCTACTAAACATGGAACCCTCAAAATCTGTCCTTACGACTCCATATAAGTTATAGATAGGGAGGAAACCCAGTCTTAAGCTTGTTAAGATTTGGGGTTGTCCAATTTACATAAAAAAGTTTCAAAATGATAAGTTTAAGACAAGATCTGACAAGTGCAAATTTGTGAGATATCCTAATGAGAAAGTTAAGGGTATTATTTCTATAATCCTATTGAGAAAATGGTGTTTTTAACAAGCTACTTTATTGAAAAATAAGTTTATCCTTGAAGGGGCTAATGGGAGAAAAATAGATTTTAAAGAAGTTCAATAACCACAAAGAACTATAAATCAAATGGAGGAACCTGTAGATAGACCTATTATGTGACACCCCCAAATCTGGGTTACCTGACCCCCGAGTTTGGTGTTCACGATCCACAATATAATACCATTTAACTACCCATTCATATATAAATAGGATTACATAAGTCATTAACATATATTGTTAATACATAAGTCCTAGGTCCACTAACCTTAACATTACAGAAATACCCCTTAGATATATAAAAAGGGTTTACAATACAATACAACATAATAATATTGTTCATTATAACTACTCCAACATCTTGCCTTTGCCTTTGATCTTCTTTGACCCGCTGGCCTCTTCGTTCCTAGCTGAAATTTTTATTTATAGCAAGGGTGAGCAACAAGTTTGCCCCGCAAGTTAAGACATACAATAAAGGTATATGAATCAACAAGAACAGAGTATCTATTTTGATAGAATAAAACTAAAGTTCGGGAAACTTTGAAATAGCTGAACAAATTGTTAATCAATAACAATTCTTCTTGTATTCTAGGCAACGCAATAATTTGATAATGAAAGAGTACAACGCTTTCAAAGTTTCTACGATATTCTATTGAATACTCAAGAATCAATTCTACGCAATAACAAAGTGGAATAATTTTCAGATTTATGCTGAGTGATCCCACCAGATCTTAGAACTTATTTTCTCGGGTATCTATCAAAGATTTACTTTGATACATACGCAGGCGTATCAGATAATCATAAAGATTAAATCATACCCCTCTGCAAGTAATTAGAGCCGGCCAACTCCTTGTACCCTATATTATGCATAATACTTAACAGCGCGCAATGGTCGAATATACGGCCTACAATGTTCCCTTTTTATTTAAAAGGGTTATTCTTCTCAGTCTCAGAATCAAGATTTTGATTTAACAACGAAATACTGTAATTTCAAATTCTATCTACTTATCGATCTAGCCGAAACAATTGGCATCGATCTATCAATAACAATTGATTTCTCTTCTCGTATTCATCAAGTTCTAACAAATGTTTGTCTAGCCAGAATAATTAGCTAAGACATTTCTCAATATCATTTGACAATAAACAGGAATTATCTGTATTGTCAATATTAGTTTCTGCAGATATAAATATCCAACAACAGTAATTCTACGAATATATATTTTTTCGAATCAGTAATTCAATTTGAATTTTAATCATGCACTAACTGCGAATAATCAACAATAAATTCTCTGGACATGGTATAATTATCAATAATTAACCATTAAAATATTTGAATGAATATAACTCAAGGTTGAGTTAGAAAACTTGCCTTTCGCTTTGATTACAGCTACACAATATAATTAACTGCGTTCGTAAGACCTATAATCAACCATGTCGGTCTCACAATTAGCATAATCATTTATAACACGTAACACTGTATTCTATAGTCAAACTTCTCCTAGGCACATTACCACATAGCCACATTAGTGTTTATAACATATATAAACACTTATCCAGTCTAACTATTTCGGTCTGGTTGGATTTCGGTCCATTCTCGGTGTTTTGGTTACCCTATCCGACAATTAACACATTGATTATCAATTAAACTTGGTCTCTAAGCTTCAATATTATTTTAGATAAGTCAAATATCGTTTATAATATTTCTCAGAAGCTTTTAGTAATTTATAAACAATTATTATAATTTATAATAATTTTTCAAACACTTAAATCATTTTTAAATGATTTAATTATCAAATAATCTTATCATTATTAATATTTAATAATATCAAAATATTAATAACATACTTGTCAAAATATTAAAGTTATTATGAATAACTTAAAATATTTTTAAATCATCAATATTCTACTTAAATGATTTTTAAAGTAATTAAAATCATTTTTAAATCATCACCATTAATATTTAAATATTAATGAAATTATTATCCAAATATTAAAAGTCATTAATTATAACTTAAAATATTTTTAAAATATTTTTCTCACTTCTAAATGATTTTTAAATCAATAAAATCATTTTTAATTCATTTATTTAATATCATAAATAAACAATCTAATATCATTAATATTAATTTATTAATGAGAATTCTCCAAAAATATTGAAAATTATATTTTATAATTTAAAATATTTTCTAACACTTTATTCTTATTTAAAATAATTTTTAAATCATTAAAATCATTTTAAACTTATTTATTTAATTTAGTAATTAAATAAATCTAATATCATTAATATTAAATTATTAATGAAAATGCTCCAAAAATATTAGAAGTCACATTTTATAACTCAAAATATTTTTAAATACATTATTCATATTTAAAATGATTTTTCATAATATAAAATCATTTTTCTCTAATTTATTTAATACACTAATTAAATAAATTAAATACTTTTATTATTTAAATAAGTATAAATATTAAAGAAAAATATTCCAATTGGTCAAAAATTATTTTTTATAATTTAAAATAATTTTTAAAATCATTTTTGGTAATTTTTAGAATTTATTTCTATTTTTAAATATTTTTCGGAATATTCAGAAAATTAAAATAATTAAAACCGTCGCTGTAGGCCTTTAGCGACATAAAGCGTCGCTGTTGGTGTTCTTGAACTCAAGAACACTGACAGCTTCGCTATCAACCTGCCTTGTTTGACCGGCCATGATTCTCGGTGTAATACGTTTCTGGGCTAGCTTAAACTGTGATTGTGTAGCCAAAGTGTAATACTACATCATACAACCAACAACTTGATCATGCAACAACAAATTTGCAAGATCCGAAGCCCCAAAGTAGCTGTCAGAAGCTTCTAGGCTTTCTGGGTTTCCCAGAAACCCAGACAGCTTCGACTGTCTACTTTGTGGTTAAATTCTTTTCCAGCTCCGATGGTCGAATCAGTTATGTTATGGTCCAAAGTTATAGTACTAGTGTCAAGGTACATGAGTATAACAACAAGTCAGTTTATCAACAGCAGACCCACAAGATACGAGTCAGTCAAACTCTGACAAAAAACTTTGTTCATACGTTTTCTGGAAAATCCAGAATTGCAAAAATAGTGCGAATGGTCTACTTTGACCACCTGACATGATCTATCTGTTGATTTTTTAGGCGTTATAAAGACCCAGATCTATAGTATATTATACAGGCTATAACATGGTCACAACAACATCAACAAAATATATCATAACTGACAGATCTGTTGCTTGGAAAATATTGTCAGGCGCTGATTTCAAGTTTCCGGGTTACCCAGATTTTGACTAGTCATGCCCGGTCAACGGGTTTTGACCGTCAATATCTTACAATCTGGACATTGAATGGCTGTTATACCACTTCCAGATCCAAGACCTCATGTCAGACTATAGATCCAAAACATAAAACACGAAAAATCAAAAACAGAAAAGGATCTACGGCTACTGACATTTACTTGTCAGGCGACATTTGTGTTCTTGGACAGATTTTGTAAAACTCCTTGTTAAAGCATTTTGATGCTATGGATCTATGTTACATCAACATAGATCATCATATAACATCCTCTAGCACTGATTTAAACACTTAAACATAAAATTTTTCTTAGCAATAAAGATCAAAAATAAAAGTAGGTTTTATACCTTTCTTGAACAATCTTTGATTCTTGCTCTCCAAATCTGATCTAGGTGATCAAGTGGGTGTTTATGGAACTGATTTGCCTAAGAAATTTAGTATGCTAAGAGAGAGAGAGAGTTGGTGAGAGCAAAATAGCAAAATGGCTAATATTTATGGACTTTCTCTCTCCAACATCTCTTATATATTGCTTGTTGTTGCTTTGGATCTGTGATTTTCAGCTGGTGGCTGAGATTTTGTGTCACCAAAGTCAAATTGGTGGTTAACCAACTAAAGGTATTACAATGTTTACAAGTTAGCTTATTAAAATATAAAAAAGGGGCATTTTGGTCATTTGAAAAATAAATTTAATGACAAACATGGAATTTGTACAAACCTTTAGGGTTTAGGTTTTGGGCTAGGGTTTAGGGTTTGGACCCTTTAGGGTTTAGGGTTTAAACCCTTTTGATTTGTAATTAATTTCCAAAATTTTCGAATTTCGGTTCTCAAAATAGAAAATTAATTTTTCAAAATTATAATTAGGATTCAATAAATATATTAATATTTCCTAATCATAAAATTCAATCTTGCTAATTAGGATTAATATTCCTAATTAAAATTGCTTAAATTAGCAATAAGGGTCAAAATGATCATTAGGGTTTACAACTCACGAATTAGGGTTTTAATTAAAAAAATAATTTTTCTAAATTACAATTAGGGTTTGTAAAATATGAATTAAGATAACAAAAATATAATTAGGGTTTTCTAATCATATTTAAGTTTAATACACACAATAGGCTTGCCAATTAGGATTAGGGTTTCCTAATTTAGAGTTTAGGATTCCCGAATATAAAATTAGGGTTTCCCAGCATGCAATTAGGGTTTTTAACCATACCATTGGTTTTCTAAATCTGAGATTAGAGTTTCTAATCCCTTATTAGGGTTTATTAATTTCAAACCTTATCCAATCAATCATTGATCAAAATCTCTATACAGTACAAACACATACTCATTAATATAATTATTTTAATTATATTTTCTACCGAACTCCTATCCAGAAATTAGGGTTAGGGTTTCTAAAGCTTGTTAAGCACAACTCTACTCTAAATTTATTAGTCAATACCCAAATTGACTTTCTCGAGACTCGTATCACAGATACTTTTCACAAAATTGATAATTAATATTAATATTAATAAAATAAAAATTTATTCACAAATTTTTGATTATTCGAAATCTCGGGTTATCACATATTATACCACAACCGAATCGTAAATCTGAAAGAGTACCGAAGATACCTGATAGGTATGGATTCATCATAGATGATGATGATAAGGTACACATTATGGATGATGGTGATCCAATAACATACAATGAGGCTATGAGTAGTAGAGACACAAAGAAATGGCAGATGACTGTAAAATCCAAAATGGACTCTATGTATGAAAACCAAGTGTGGACTTTGGTTAACCCTTCGGAAGGCATTAAACTTATAGGGTGCAAATGAGTCTTTATTAAGAGAAAGTCTAGAGTAGATGGCAAGGTGGAGACCTATAACGACAGACTGGTGGAAAAAGGTTTTAAACAAAGGTAAGGAGTTGACTATAATGAAACCTTCAAACTGGTAGCAATGCTCAAGTCCATTCGAATTTTGCTTGCGATAACAACTTATTATAATTACGAGATTAGACAAATGCACGTAAAGACGACCTTCCTCAATGTGAGACTTGGGGAGAATGTTTATATGATATAACTATAGAGATTTGTTTCATTAGATGGAGCAAACCAAGTACGTAAGCTACAACAATCCATTTACGGGTTGAAGCAAGCTTCTCAAAGATGAAACATTCGTTTTGATGAAACATTCATTTTGACGAGACAATTAAAGAGTTTGATTTTATCAAGAACGAGGATGAACCATGTGTACACAAGAATGTCAGTGGGAGCGCTATGACATTCCTAGTACTATATGAAAGTAATATGCACGTAAGCTAATCATATTTGATATGATGTTTCATATACTTTGTAGTCTTATTCATTTATTAATAAAATAATTAATTATTTAAAGGCATTTTCATTATCCACAGTATGCTGCTATATTAAGTGTGATAAACCCATAGTTTTGAGAAATGATTTTAGAATCATGATGATGATAATGCTAATGAGATCTAAATTCTAGATAATTTAAAATTAAATTGTTCCCAATCGTTGGATTCCTAAATTAGGGATTAGTGAATCTGGATAGATTGGTACATACTATACTTGCTCTGAGGAAGAGGATGGTTGATTTCATAATCATTTATATGGAGAAACTAAATCAAGAATGTAGGTACTTATTAGAGAATAAGTTTACTGAACGTAGCTTACTAAAGGAATACTTAAGGGAGTTTTACTCATCTGTCAATAGGAATTCCTTAAGTGGTAGTAGTACAAGTGATTCTTGGACTTGAGATCATTATAATATCTTGTGTATGATGAGTTATGCTTTGACATATTCCTTAAGACCCTTAGGGTATATAAAAGGGTATGCTTGGGTATAATAAGTTGTACATGGAGATACTAAATGATCAATAAAGAATCTACCACTTCTGGTAAAAGGAGATAATGTCGTATGATGAGTAGATTTTATATCTATGAATTATATGTTTTTTTCTTAATTATTTTGTGAGTTCTTAAATAATTCTTAATTAAGTTAATGCGTTTTCTTTTCTTTTTGTTTGTCGCAAGAATAGAAAATATATTGTGGAGAGATAAAATGATCTGCTAAAGTGCTAATTAGCTATGCTATGATGTTAATAAGGGTACACAAGTAATTTAGGACTAAGTGCAAAGAGAAAACAAGGAAAGAGAGTTGAAAGGGGTGAGAAATTGAAGCAAAACTTACTGCACGAACATAATTGAGGATTTGATAACCGTAATGTTAAATAAATAAACCATATACCCAAATATTAAACCCTAATTGTAAATTAGTAAACCCTAATTCCTATTTTGCAAGACTCTAATGACCAATAACTTAATAAAAATTTTAAGTATATATATGTGAAATTAGCAATTTACCCTCAAAGTTGATTGGGAAGTTACAAAAGTACCCTCAGTACATAGGAAATTACTAAAATACTATTTCCCTTCCAAAATTTAATGATAAGATCAAATCTATGACTCACCACTTGAGAGATTTGCAACATGTGTAATTTAGACCCCCACCATCATTCTTTTGACACCTCATATTAGATCAAAGCCTTAGTTGTCAACAAATTAGTGAAATCAAGCAATTTGCCCCTACTTGAATTCTCTACTTATAAGCTAAGTGTTGGTTTCTCAAACCAACAAATTTATACTAAGAACACATCAAATAATTATCCACAAACAGCTCATAACCGGCTAGCATTCAGATCACAAAGGCAGATTTTAAGCATTTTCTCAACAAGTTAATAACCCTAACCCTAACCCTAGATCTTTGAAGCTATGTCAAAATTTATGATTTAGTGTTTATATATGTTATATAAAATGTTATTTAGTGATTTGGGTTGCTTAAACATGAATCCATAGCTTTTAAATACATAAAAATGAATATTTGAGAAAGCAGTCAAGAACCCTAAAATTTTGTCTGACAGTCGAATGTCAGGGCTCTTAGATCCGAATCTGTTAGTTGGTGAAACTGTTACATGTATTGTTGATATACTATGACATGAGGTTAGTGTCGAGGTCGGGATTTTTATTAGTCCCTTTTCTGTTCTTGTCTTTTGGTGTTCTCATATTAGGTGAGATTTGTTTGAAAAAATAAGTTGTGAAAAGGTCCGACATGTATATGTCGACGATTGGACTGTAAGAGTCGCCGATTTGTATTTTTAAATGGTTTCACCAACTCAACCGAAAATGGTTTGCACATTGACCTAGTGATGTAACACTGCTTAACAGGTTTGTGAAATCGAGATTCGTTAGGGTCCGGGGGCTTGATTATGCTGAGGGAAGGTGTTAGGCACCCCCCAACATTCGTGGTAACACGGTGACCGCAACTTTTCAATTTAAACTTTTATCTGAATGTGTGTGTGTGTGTGTGTACGTGTCAATGTGCAATTATCTAGAAGTAGTGTTATGCCTCGTTTGCACTAATATACAAAGGGTTTGAATTTTGTATAAAAGTTCAATTTTAACAAGATATAGCAATGATGTTTTGTAAAAGAGATTTTCTTAAACTCTTGTGCTCAATAGTAATTGAGGCCTTTGATACTTCCATTTTATTATGTATTCGGCATGATTACTTTTATTTTTGAGATGTGAAGCATCCTTGAGAAAATAAAATATAAAGCAGTCCCGAACTCCTTGTGGGCATGATAGCCTTCTTAGGAAATTCAAACACCGTGAATAATGTACAAACTGATTACAACTAAAAATGTCCACCAAGGGAACCGAATCTAGATTCAGGAGACTGAATCTTTGATCACATGATTCCTAAGCTCACATGATGATGCAGTATGTATGAAAGCTGTAAACAATTATATATATATATATATATATATATATATATATATATATATATATATATATATATATATATATATGTATAAAAGCGATAAACGCACCGGATATGAATCCAGGCTCAATCAAACAGAGTTTGATGACAAGAAATATATATAAGTATTTATATATATATGAAAGCAATAAACGCTCCAAATATTATATTTGGGCTCAATCAAACAGAGTTTGATGACATAATATATATATATAAGCAATAAAAGCCACAGATCGACGATCCGGGCATACGCACACAATACGACTCTCAATGTGAATAAATGTGTGTGCACAAAAGTGGAGAAAGGCTTTAAGAAATGTGATGTGATGCCCCCAAAACAAATATACATCACCCATCTTGAGTCGCCAGATACATGGTACAGAACTCAACTACAAACTTAATTATACAACTATCGTACAAAATACGACAAAACATAGCTGAGAGTTTAAACACGAATATTGCCTTCTAGACAATATTCACACTCAATGGAGTCCTCATTACAATTATTATCACACTATTTTATAAAAATAGTGAGGACTACTATAGGCACCATCTCGGACCGTCACTGTATTTCCCGACTCGTCCCAGTTATATTCTCATTTCCTGAAGAGAACAATGAAAGGAAAGGGTGAGCTCAACTAGCCCAGTAAGAAATATTATGACTAAGATAATGTAGAATAAATTATCCTTAGCCTTCAACAGTATAACAACTGATAGAATACAATAGACAACGAATTTTAGATCAACAACTGCAGCGGAATAAGCAATCCATTAGAAGAGTCAAGTAGAACATAATGTCTACTGTCTCTTCTATATTAAAAGTCCATCGTTAATATTTCATTCCTATAATACTCAACAACAGTTCTTTGTTATACCCAAGACAAAAAGAACTATCATCACCTGTCTTCACCTAAACCACCAAAGATTATAGTTAAATCCACAATTCATATTTATAATCATGTAAATCAACAGTTTCTCCTTGCCACAAAGGCTTAATAGAACGTTTACTCAATATCCTTACCCTAGAGGCTAAAGATATTCAAATGTAATAACAATGATCATACCAATCAGTTGTCTATCTTTGCACTACAGGCCAAAGATATTCAACTATAAAACCAGTGATCATGATCATACCAATCAATTAAATGTCAGTGCACTACGGCCAAAGACATTCAACTGTTAACTAATGGTCATGATCCTGCCAATCACATTATCGAATTATCCATGCACTATGGGCCAAGGATATTCGTTATTATCACCAGTGGTCATGATTATGTCATACACTTGTCCATCTTTGCACTACGGGCCAAAGCTTTCAATCAACAGTTAGTCTTTGCACGTAAGCCAAAGATATAAAATTGTAAAATCAATAATCAACAGTCCATCTTTGCACGTAAGCCAAAGATATACAACCGTAAAACTAATAATCAACAGTCCATCTATGCACGTAAGCCAAAGATGTCTTTCATCACAATATAAGCACGAGGATGATGACAATGATATAAGCATTAATCAAACAAAATCAAATCAAACGAAATCAAGGATAAATATTAAAGACTTTAGATTTATCCAGAGTTTAAAAATATCCAAATTGTCAACATGATACTGCTTTGTAGAGTAAAATTCAAGAATAATATTCATGTGCTAAAAATAATTTGGACAGAAAAGAAATATATTTTTTGGGTAAATAGTACCCCGTGAACCTCATGAATAGTACCCCGGCATGAAAAGTACCCCAAATACCCGAGTGAATAATACTAGAGTGAATAGTAATCGGGTGAATAGTAACCCATGAATAGTAACTTGTGAATAGTACTCCGACACGAAAAGTGTCCCGAATATCTGAGTGAATAATACTAGAGTGAATAGTAACCAGATAAATAGTAACCCGTGAATAATACTCCGACACAAAAAGTGCTCCAAATACCCGAGTGAATAATACTAGAGTGAATATTAGCCTCGACACAAAAAGATAGAAATTCCACAATAAAATTCATACCAATATTCTGGCATAATGATATTAAAAGAAATAATATCATTTACGAATAAAATAACATCCCTTACGAATATTGAATAAAAATAATATTCCTTACGAATATTAAACGAAAACAATGAATATTGAATGATAATAATATTCATACGAATATGAAAAATAATTTCTCTTCAGAATATGAATAACATAATAACCCCTACATCAGAAGAAGACTGGATGCTGGAGTAGTGAAGTAGCAGACTACTCTTCCTCTTTCTCTCTATAGATTCTCTCTCCATAGCTTCTCTCTCTATAATTGCTCTTGTGAGACTTAGTGAATTGGTGAGAATGAAGGAAGAATGAGCTTCTATTTATAGAAAAATATAGTTTTGATAATTCTATGTTTTGGGGCTCGAAATATTACGGTATAATACCTTCTTCTTTTCCTTCATTTTTAATTTAGTCCTGTAAGTATTATCAAACTTGCACCACCTCCCCTAATAGTATATCATATGAATCAATAGTACAATCATGTGAATCAATAGTTCTATACATGTGAAAATACGAATTACAGTATAGTACCTCCATCTATACCTCCATTTTAAACTTAGTCATGAAAGTATTATCAATCTTGCACCACCTCCCCTAATAGTACATGAATGTGAATCAATAGTACACACATGTAAACAAATAGTTATAATCATGTGAATTAATAACAATTAATTGTTCATTTATCCGATTAATTACCCGATTGGTCAATATAACCTCCAGACATCAATTATTATCAAACTAGATGTCGATTTCCACTAACACTAATAATCCCAACACAATGTAACTATCAATTTCATCTTTAATCAATACGAACTTATTCATCATTAATATTATAACTCACAATATTTAACAACCAGGTCGTTCCCAGGAAAGAGGGGGCTTTCCGATAAGGACTTCTCCTTATTAGCGCGCAATTAGATAAACTCTCCTTGACAGAACTTCTAGACATTGTCAATATTGTAAATAATAATATGAATAACTTTGTCGTCTCAATTATTGATTTAATAATATAACATATTATACAGATGATACTGTGACAATAATTGAATCAATAATATGAGAGATATGATGCAGCAATTACTATAGTAATAATTGAGTGACTTCTTACGTAAGCATCAATAATCAATACCGTGTGCTACTATACAACCACGCGTATTACTGTACTTTTACTTCCAGGTAGTTCAACAGTTTGAACGGTAACACTTTCACCGTTATTTTTATAAAAAGATAATTTTGTAGTTTTCTTACTAAGACAATACTTCCGTTGTGGGGTCCACCATTGATTGTACCATCGTACTAATATTCCCCGACAAATCGAATATTTTATAACAACTTGCATATTTTGCAAAATTTTCACATATCACTCTTAACTTTAACCTTTTATCAATTTAACCATTTACTAAATAGAATAATTATAAGAAAATTGAATACTTTCATTTCATAAAATTTGGGGTCTCACATGTGAGATGTCTTATAGTGGACTGCCAAGAAGACATCAAATAACTTTAAATAAATGATTACTCAGTTTCCACCGGTGATGTATAGCAAAGCAAGAGCTCACAAGTGTTTGAAATGAGAAAACACTCAGTTTATAGTGTGTATAAAGCAAAATAGACAGGGTTTTCTCACCTTTTTCTCTTCTAAAATGGCCACCCCAAGTCCTTTATTTATAGAGGGAGGAGTCGTAGGTGTACATGCGGTAGCCGCAGATGTATCTGCGGCTACTCGGGGTGCCCCGGGCTCCATGGGCTCTGCCGTCTAGAAGTACGTGCACACATGCAACGTGTTATCCGCTCGAACCTTCATAACTTTCAATCCGGGCATCCGATTGAGGCGTATAATACCTTTTCGGAATACTACTGTCGAGAGCTGCATAGTGACATGGGATAAGAGGTTGTACAAAGTCAGGAAGATGGGTCCATGCCCAGGTCTTCAGGTCTTTAAATTCTATCCGGCGTGCTGTCTTGTGTAGTAGTCACTCGGAATTTATGTTATGGTTCTTGTAGGACATTTCTGTGTAGAATGTGTGTTAAAATGTTGTTGAGATGATACGAATGTGGGATCGAGGTGGAAAAATGATGATTTTGCCCCTCACCGGGGTTATCTCCGGTTCTGGGCTGATTTAGTAGTCGTTGCTCAGGGTTATCTCTGAGATTGGGCTGCTGTAAGTGCTGAATATCCGTAGGGTTGTCTCTGAGGTGTGCCTGACGTCCTGAAATTATCTTCGGGGTTGGAACTGAGTGCCTTAGGGTTATCTCCGAGGTTGAAACTGACTTTTGGGGATTAAAATGAGCTTTTTCGGGGTTATCTCCGGAACTGCTACTGCCTTCCTTGGGGTTGTCCTGAGGTTGGAATGGAATCTTCTAGGGTTATCTCTGGGACTGAAATTGAGTATCTCGAGGTTGTCTCTGAGATGGAAAAGACTTTTGGGATTGCATTCCTCGGGGTTGTCTCCGATGTTGGTACTGAAATTCCCGGGGTTATCTCCGGGACTGGAACTGATTATCTCAGGGTTGTCTCCGAGATGGAAAAGACTAAGTATCCCGGGGTTATCTCTGGGATTGAGTTTTTTTGACCTCTAGGGTTATCTCTGGAAGACGACTTTGCCCTCCTTCAAGGTTAGTAACAGGAATGCAAAATTTTTGAGTGTCTACAGATGCCCCTCTTTATCATATTCATGTAGTGTAATGGCATTGATAGGATAAAGAATACTAGACACTTGAAATGTGACAAGATAATCATGAGGTAATGTACTGCAGCATGATGCAAATGTATGATGAATGTGGTTTGTTGGACCGTTTTCCAACGAGATGTGATCATTGTTTGCTCCCATGACTTCTGATGGGGACATGAGTTACCACTGGTGACTCTAATGAATTGCTTGGATGTGTGGTCCAAAGTTCTCAGGAACTTCCAGGATGTTGACGTTGGGGTTATCACCAAAGTCCTTAATCCTTCGTACAGACTTCCCATTTAGGATGTACCTCTTATGTACGAGAGACTCATGGGGATTTATGTTGAGGAAGATTTGTATAATAAATTCCATCATCGGTCCTCCCAGATGCCTCGCTGGGCTTAATTGCCAACGGCTGAAATAACATCAAGGTTGCTTGACCTTCGTTGAAGTGTGCTTCAATGGCTGATGTCATCGCATGACTTTCGACGCTTCGTTGTATTTACTTGCCAACAGCTGAAGAACGTCAAGGTTGCTTGACCTTCATTGAAATGCTGTTCAATGGCTGATGTCATCGAATGACTTCCGACGCTTCATTGGATTTACTTGCCAACGACTGAAGAAAATCAAGGTTGCTTGACCTTCGTTGAAATATTCTTCAACGGCTGATGTCATTGGATGACTTCTGACGCTTCTTTGGATTTACTTTCCAATGGCTGAAGAACGTCAAGGTTGCTTGACCTTCGTTGAAATGTGCTTCAACGGCTGATGTCATCGGATGACTTCCGACGCTTCGTTGGATTTACTTGCCAATGGCTAAAGAACGTCAGGGTTGCTTGACCTTCAGTGAAATGTGCTTCAACGGCGGAGATAGTATGAAATATCCACTGGGGATAGATTTTCTGGAGTTATGACCCCGAACTGACGGCATCGGACCTTTGTGAGGTATTGTCGAGTGTTGTTTGCAACAATTTTAATCATTGGTGTTGTGAACCCTATGTTTGGGTGAATACCAATACATGATATGTAGACCCATAGTTTGGCCTTTGAAAATTAAGATTGTAGGCTTTTCCGCTCAATCGCGTAGTATCTTTTTTCCTGTTTTAACTTTTTTAACTTGTGAGACCTCCTTTGCAACTCAAATTGGACCGAGCCGGAGGGGTGGGACCCACATAGGATAGCCGCATGTACACCTATGATAGCCACAGATACATCTGCGGCCATCTGTGGGTGTACTTGTAGGATGCTTTCCTTTCACAAGTCATTTTCACGTTGCGCCACACAGAGAATCCAAGAGTTCTTCTTTAGATTTACTGAGTTCGGGCGGCTTTCTGCAAAATCTCTCACCGTACAAGTGTTCTACATTTTCCTAGTAACGTATGCATGTATCATATGAAATGCGTCTAAACACATATTAGTGAATGTACATACTCATATGACTTAATAAAAAATATTCGACATAGTAAATGTTAGTATTTAACCATACTGAACATGATGATGTAAAAAAATTTGACTTTTGAAACAATCAAATTGGCACCTTTTTCTACTATTTCTTATCCTATTCGAGGACTAACGAGCAAAGGTAGTAAAGCAAAGTAATCCGGGTAATTAGTCTACCATCATGGATTAAGACTTTGTCATTTGTATGCATATAGGATGTTTATGATTGTGGGTAGGTGTGCTACTGAATGGCCACCTAGTCATGCCTATATGCATGTGGATAGTCCTATTTACAAAGGAGACTGGTGAAATTTTTCCATGAGCCTAGGTGTGACGCCCCCAAAACAGGAATACATCACCCATCTTGGGTCTCTAAATACATGGTACAAAATTAGAATACAACTTAATTATACGACTGTTGTGTAAAATATGACAAAACATAAGCTGAGAGTTTTAATACGAATATTGTCTTCAAGACAGTATTCAAACTCAAATGGAGTCCTCATTACATTTATTATCACACTATTTCATTGAATAGTGAGGACAACAAATGCAAACATCTGGACCGCCACACCGTTCCCCGACTAGTCCCAACTATATTCTCATTTCCTGAAAAGAACAATAAAAGCAAAGGGTGAGCTCAACTAGCCCAGTAAGAAATATTATGACTAAGATAATGCAGAATAATTTATCGTTAGCCTTCAAGATTGTTAAACATATAATATATAATAAACATCAAGCTTAACTGTAGCGGAATAAGCAATCCATTAGAAGAGTCAAGTAGAGCATGATATCTACTATCTTCTATGATTTAAAAAGTTTATCATTAATTTTATCGCTGAGACTTAGCTTAATAAATAATCCACATCATCGAATCATTCCTGCACTATGGGCCAAGGATATTCATTAGTATCACGACCACGAATTATCCATGCACTATGGGCCAAGGATATTCGTGTTTTCACCAATGGCCATGATCATGCCAACAACTGTCCATCAATGCACTACGGGCCAATGAGGACTTTTACCACATCATTTGTAACATTACGGTCACGATTATACCGAATAATCCCTTGTCATAATCATACCAATCAACAGTCCATCTATGCATATAAGCCAAAGATGACTTTCATCACAATATAAGCATGAGCATAATGATAATGATAAAAGAATTCAATTAAAAGAAAGCAAAGGATAAGGTTTTAAAGATTTATAATTGAATTTATCCAGAATTCAATAATGTCTAAATTTTCAACATGATAATGCTTTGTGGAGTAAAATTCAAGAATAATATTGTATCAAAAATGATTTAGACCTAAAAGAAATTAATTTTTTATCATGAATAGTACCCCGGCTAAATAGTACCCGAGTAAATAGTACCCTATGAATAGTACTTTGTGACTAGTACTCCGGCATGAAAAAGTTAAAACTTATCAAGAATGCTCAGAATAATATTTCCATGAAAAGATACTGGATGAAACGCAAATTTTAAGGATATTGTACTAATTTCATAGAGTATAGAAGTCAAAACTTTAACAAAATTAGTGTAGAATTCAGAATCTGAAACAAAATAATATTACTTACATACTACAGAGTATGGAATAAGATATTATTTCTTACGAATACTGAACAAAAATAATATCCCTTACCTTAAAAAGAAGAGTATTCCAACTGGTATAACGGGGATATTCTTGAAGAAAACTTTCACTGTTTTCTATACTCAAAGCTTCCTAAAACTCGAAAGAAATACGCTCAATATTATAGAAGAAGAATTCTCTGATTCTGGTGTGATTTTCAATTCTAACTAAGCATCCTATTTATAGGAGAATGTAAATGATACTATTTTATCACGGGCGCGCAGACAGACAATTTCATGGATGAAATTTGAGAATTCACGGATGTATTAAGTCACGGATTGATTTTCAATTCTACACACACACACACACATCACTTTCACCATATCACTCTCAACATACACACACACACACACACACACACACATCACTTTCACCATATCATTCTCACCATAAACACACACACACACACATCACCTGCACCGTATCACTATCACCATACACACATTTTCCTCCACCACTAATTTTTTTAACTTACACACACTCTTACACACACGGTACACACACACACACATGTCAAATATATATATATATATATATATATATATATATATATATATATATATATATATATATATAACTTCCTTCCAATTATTTTGAAAAATGAGCAAATGGGGGGTCCATAAAATAAGCAAAATTTACAACAAATCCTTCATAAAAATCCCCTCAATATTTTTAACAACATTTATTCATCATTATTATAACTAGCAATATTAACAACTAAATCGTTCCTTGGAAAGAGGAGGCTTTCTGATAAGGATTTCTCCCTATTGGCGCGCAATTAGGTGACCAAACCCCTTTCCTCGACAAAACTTTCTAAACATTGTTAATTATGCAAATAATAATATGAATAACTTATCATCTCAATTATTGATTTAATAATATAAAATTATTGATAATAATTGAATCAGATAATGTGAGATACTATGCAGCAATTACTGTAGCAATAATTGAATATAACTGAGTAACTTCTCACGTAAGCATCAATAATCAATACCGTGTACTACTATGTAACCACATGTATTACTGTACTTTTATCACCAGGTATTTCAACAGCTAACGGTAAAACTTTCGCCGTTACTTTTATAAATAGATATTTCTGTCATTTTCTAACTCCGACAATAATTCCGTTGTGGGGTCCACCAATGATTGTGGGGTCCACCAATGATTGTGTCGTCGTACGAATATTCTCTCTTAAAATGAATATTCCCCAACCAATTGAATATTTTATAGCAACTTGCATACTTTAAAAAATTTATAAATAATACCCACAACTATAACATTATATCAAATTCACTCCATAATATTCAAAAATATATTTCGAGAGAAATTTAATATTTATTTATGAAAGTTGGGGTCTTACAACCTCCTCTTCTTATGAAATCTCGTCCTCGAAATTAGGGTACGTACCTGGTATGTCGAAGAGGTGAGGATACCTTGATTTTATTTCAGATTCTAACTCCTATGTCATTTCCTCAACATCGTGGTTTCTCTACAAAACTTTGACTTGAGGTATAACCTTGGAGCGTAAACTATGTTCCTTCTTATCCAAGATTTTAATAGGTACCTCTTCATACGTTAAATCCTCCGCTATTTTATCTGGTTCTAAATTAATAATGTGGTTCGGGTCTTCCATATATTTACGTAACATGGATATGTGAAAAATATTATGAACACGAGACATACTTGGCGGTAAGGCGAGTCTATAAGCCATAGTTCGTACTCGATCAAAGATTTCAAATGGGTCAATGAATCGAGGATTGAGCTTTCCTCTCTTTTCAAATCTTGTAACTCCTTTCCATGGAGTAACACGTAACAACACATGCTATCCAACATTGAATTCCACGTCTCTTCGATGAAGATCGGCATAACTCTTTTGTTGATCTTGTAAGGTTTTTATATGTTGCCGGATCATTTGAATCTTTTTCGTAGTCATACGTACCAATTCTGGTCCCAACAATGTTACTTCACCCACCTCATCCTAGCATACTAGAGAACGACACTTGCGTCCATACAACGCTTCAAATGGAGCCATGTCGATACTTGCTTGATAACTGTTGTTGTAGGAGAATTCCACTAATGGCAAGAACTTGTCCCAACTTCCTTTGAAGTCAAGGACATAGAGTCTTAATAGATCCTCCAGAGTTTGAATAGTCATCTCCAACTGCCCGTCTGTCTAAGGATGATATGCTAAACTGAATCGAAAATCCGTGCCCATAGCTTTCTGCAAACTGACCCAAAACCGTGAATTGAATCTTGGGTCTCGATCAGAAACAATCGATACTGGCATACCATGTAGTCTTACAAACTCATTTATGTATATACGAGCAAGACGTTCAAGTGTATAACTTTATCGTATAAGTAAGAAATGAGCAGACTTGGTCAATCTATCAACAATTACCCAAATTACATCTATTCATTGAGAAACCTTGGGAAGACCAGTAAAGAAATCCATGGTAATGTGCTCCCACTTCCATTCTAGAATTTCAAGTGGTTACAATGGACCTTTTGACACTTGATGCTCTGCCTTGACTCATTCACAAGTTAAACACCTTGAGATAAACTCCGCTATCTCTCTCTTCATATTGCTCCACCAAAATGTATGTCGAAGATCAAAATACATTTTGGTACTCCCATGATGGATTGCAAATGGTGTGTTGTGCGCCTCCATCATGATTTTATACTTTAAATCAGGGTCATTAGGAACACAAAGTCTAGACTTGACTCGTAGTATTCTTTCTTCATCGATTCTTGCTTCCGGAATAGCACCTTCTTGCACTTTCTTTCTCATACGCATCAGCTCCTAGTCCGTAGCTTCAGTATCTTTAACATTATCGATTAAAGTTGGTTTTACTCGTATATTTGGCATCATCACGTGAGTCCCTGGAGTCTTCATCTCTATCTCCATCCTTTGTAAGTCATACCAAATGGGTCTCTGCGTTAACAATATCGCACTCGTACCCGCACATGATCTTCTACTTAATGTGTCAGCTACCACGTTCGCTTTTCCAGGATGGTATTGAATCGTATAATCGCAATCTTTCAATAGCTCGAGCCAACGTCGTTGCCGCATATTGAGTTCCTTTTGGGTGAAGAAATATTTTAGGCTTTTATGATCCGTATAGATCTCCACTTTCTGCCCATACAGGTAATGCCTCCAAATCTTTAATGCAAAAACGACTGCTACCAACTCTAGATCATTAGTAGGATAATTCCTCTCATATTCTTTGAGTTGTCGTGAGGCATAGGCTATGACTTTTCCATGTTGCATGAGAACACATCCTAACCCTTTGCCCGATGCATCGTTGTAGATGAAAAATACCTCCGAACCAGATGGTATTGTTAGAACATGTGCTTAAATGGGTCTCCTATTGAGTGCTTCAAAACTCTTCTCACATTCGTAGCTCCAACTAAATTTTGTATATTTTCGAGTCAGCTGAGTTAATGTAGTAGCGATTCGAGAAAATTCTTCCACGAATCTTCGATAATAACTAGCTAAGCCCAAAAAGGGGTTAAATACACTTTTCCACATTCTACTCAACCTCGGCTTACAAATGAATCATTGAACTGAAATTTTTTTCATTTGACTCACTGAACTACAATTTTTTTTACAAACCGTTACAAATTTCGTTAAATTGTTTGACTTTGGATGAAAAAATTACACGAGTTGCCACGTAAGAGAGAGAAATCCTACATGTAAGATATTTTTCTTTGTGACATGCCTAGAAGGAAACTTGTATAAATTTAATGCTAAATTAATCTAAAATCAAATAAATATAATAAAATAATGCATTCAAAATAAAAGTACAATAAAAATAATTTTTTAAATTTTATTTTAATCATTAATATTTGTATAATTTTAAATAAATTATATAAATTACATGTAATTATATAATTTTCTTTTAATTTAAATAACTCATTAAATTCATTAATTTAATTAACCTCTTTTTTAGATAAAACTAAAATTAGTAATATAACATATAAAATGTCTGACATGTTATTGTATTAAGATATATTACATATAGTATTAAAATAAGAAAAATTTGGGTAAATTTTAAATTTGAGTAATGTCTTTAACATTATTCATAAGTATTTTATAATAAGCACAAATTAAAAATTCAAATTTATAAAAATAAATTAAAACTTCAAAAATATAACTAAAATTTTGAAAATTAATTATTATTTTTATTTTTGAAAACTAATATAATTATTATTTATATTATGAAGTCATTAAATAAATATTAAATTTAAATATATTAACAAATAATTAAATTAATTAAAAATATATTAACAAATAAGTAAAGTAATTAAAAATATATTGACAAATAAGTAAAGTAATTAAATAAAATATATTAATTAAAGTAATTAATAATAAAATATATTAATGTGTAATATTTACAAATATATTTATATAAAATTAATGAATTCTTTTTTTCTTATTATTCAAAACATAGGATCATGTTAATTACAATAGCCCAGAATCTATTTCTTCAAAACAGATGATTAAAACAGAGGATCATGGGTGATTATGATCTTCTACCATACTAACTGACGAAAAGTCCTCCCAGTATTTCCGTATATTCCACTACTACTCTTTTTCATGGGTTGCGACTTGAGCCGATGCACCTGAAACTACCACCTTGACTCCTTCTTTATGAAGTTAAGTTCATGTACAATCAGAATCGAAGAATACTTATCCCAAGGAAAGGATATCAACACTAAAAAAGAAACCCATAAAAAATCAGATTTTTTTCACACCAAAAGTTACTTTCCATTTCCGTGAACAATTAATACATCATAGCAAAATTCAAATTAATCGAGCTAATCAAATAAAAATAAAATTGGAAGCAAATCAAGAACAGAGATTAGAGATCCGAGCGGATCAACTTCCAAAATCAGATCCGAGCAGATCAACTTCTAAAACCCCACCCCAACAAATCTGAAACTCCTGAAGCCAATCCCATACACTCCCACTTCAGATCATAGCTCCAAACTTTGTAAACATAGATCGATAGATAGGTTTTTGAGAGGCCGCCAAAAAAGCACAATAGATCCAAGTAATAAAGTGGAAGAAAGAAAAGGTAGTGATGGTTTGTAGGGAGGAGGAGGGACGGGGAATAGAAGATGGTGGTGGTGGTGGTGGTAGACTAGTAGGGGAGAAGTCTGGTTCACGAAGAAGAATAAGAATAGGAATTAGAAGAATTAGGAAAATAATAATAATAATAATAATAATAATAATAATAATAATAATAATAATAATAATAATAATAATAATAATATATTTTTATTCAACTTAACTTCTCTCTCGTGCCACGTATTGCCACATCATTTTTCTGTTAAATGCTTAACATACATAGACAGCAAAATCACTTTTTGTAAATAATATATAGTTCAATGAGTTGACAATAAAAAAATTCAGTTTGATGATGCATTTGTAAACCGACCCCTAGTAGAATGAGAAAAAGTGTATTTAACCCACCCAAAAAGCTACGTACTTCTGTCACTGACTTGGGTTGCTCCCAGCTTTGAATCGCTTCAATCTTCGCTGGGTCAACAGATATTCTGTGATTTGATATCACGTGCCCAAGGAATGCCAATTCCTCAAGCAAGAACTCGCATTTTTTTAACTTGGCATATGACTTGTTCTCACAAAGCTTTTGGAGTATCAGCCTCAAGTGTTGCTCATGATCTTCACGGTTTTTGAAATAAAATGAGGATGTCATCAATAAAGACGACCACAAAGTGACCTAAATATTCCATGAATACTCAATTCATCATATCCATGAAGGCAACAGGAGCATTAGTCAATCCAAAAGACATGACTCAGAATTCTTAATGCCCGTACCAAATTCTGAAAGTAGTCTTGGAAATGTTATCAGTTTTAATCTTTAACTAATGATATCCGGAATGAATATCGATATTTAAAAAGAATTTAGCGCCTTGCGACTGGTTAAATAGGCCATCAATACGAGGCAATGGGTACCTATTTTTGATGGTGACATGATTCAACTCCTGATAGTCAATGCAACGTCGTATGCTCCCATCTTTCTTCTTTACGAATAGAACATGAGCACCCAAGGAGACGTACTAGGACGAATGAAACCGATGTCTAACAATTCCTGCAGTTGGGTTTTTAACTCCTGAAGTTTAATAGGAGCCATTTGATATGGGGCTTTGGAAATGGGTTTTATACCGGGTTCAGGGTCGATACAAAATTCAATTTCACGCTCTGGGGTAGGCCAAAAAGTTCTTCAGGGAATACGTCAAGAAATTTATTAACAATAGAAATATAATTCAAATCTGATGTATTTTTATTTAAATTCATAACATGAGCTAAGAAAGCTTGACATCCGTTATTCAATAAACGAATAGCTTTATGGCTTAATATGACAGTGATTGACTTTAGTGGTTTGGTTGCTTGAATTCTCATAATAGGTTGGTTAGGAATATGAAAGCTAACAACCTTACGAAAATAAACAATTTTTGCATGATAAGTTGTTAACCAATCAATTCCTAAAATCACATCGAATGCAAGTATTTTTAAGGAAATAAGATCGACAGGTAATGTGAGGATACCGATTTGAACCAAACAAGACTTTTAAACAGTGGATGTAACGAAGGTTTCTCCAAACGAAGTTTTAACAGATAAGTCATAGTCTAATATCTACGGAGTTAAATTTAAACGTTGAGCGCAAGTAGGAGAAATAAAAGAATGGGTAGAACCGGTATCAAATAAGGCATAGACTTCACTAGAGTTTATGATTAGCTTACATGTGATCACCTCGTTCGAGTTCCTTGCTTTTTGGGAGGTTAAGACAAACGCTCTCCCTTGAAATACTTATTTTGACTTCTCTGGGACAGCCTTTGGTGCCTCTATCCCAGCTGGACTTTACTTCAGTGCACGACAAAATCGAGCTAGGTGACCTTCTCTTCCATAATTGTAACACATTTTGAACTGCTACATGCAATTTGGACTATTGTGTCCCTCCCCTCTGCATTTGAAGCATATGATACGTAGTCGTTCTCCTTCCTTAACAACGGGTGCTGGTGCTGACGTCTTTCCACCATTATTGAATCTCTTTTTCTTGAAATGTCCATTTTTATTATCTTGGTCATGATTACCACTGAAGTGGTTACCAGTTCTGGCATGTTAATTCCCTCCATATTTGTTGTCACCGCTTCGATGACTGCTACCATTAGTATTATCGTTTTGCTAGCTGCTCTCTCGTGGTTGGGTTGACTCATTATTGCGCTCTAATAACTGAGCCCTATTCACAACATCTGAATACAATAAAAGTTTGTGAGAAATTAGGTATTGACGTATCTTGGTTTCAAACCTCTTAGAAACATCCGCATCATTCTCTCCTCATTATCAACCAAGTGGAACGTAAACCGGGACAACTCGGCAAACTTAGCTTCGTACTGCGATACGGTCATATTGTTTTGCTCCAGCTTGATGAACTCTACCTCCTTCATGTGACGAATACTTTCGGGAAAGTACTTGTCGTTGAACAGTTCTTGAAACTTCTCCCAAGACATCTTTAGTGCGATAGGTTGAGTACACTTTACAGATTCCCACCAATAATCTGTCTCTCCTCGCAACCTGAAGGTGGCAAATGGAACCTTTTGCTCCTCGGAGCATCCCAAGACATTAAATATCTAGGTGATCTTCTTTATCCACGTCTCTACCTTAAGTGGTTTTGGCTTTCCCAAAAACTCCAATGGTCCCAACTCCTTGAACTTCTTAGCAGTGTCCATCCGAGAGTTGCCAGTGTTTCCACCTGCATTTTGAATACGAGTCGTTCTTGCCTGATGTTGCATGAATTGCATAAAGCCTATGAACATACCATCGTTCATCATTTAGTCAGTGTTGTTGTTTTCTTGAGGATTATTGCCTTCCTGATGCACATTATCCTGGGCATTGATCGTTGGTGACTCAACGGTCTCATGTGCTCCATTGCTTATCTCGACATTCTCGGATGTCATTTTTAAATACTGCCACAAAATAAGGGTTAATTGACATACCACATATTATCCCTATATTATGACCGACCAATTAAATAACAAATAAACTTAGGTATGTCATACTAGCGAAGGATTTCCCCGTCTCTCCCCCTAGTTCTAGTCTCACATCTCAGCCAGGAATCATATCCCTAAGCTTTGATACCAACTGTGACGCCCCCAAAATAGGTATACATCACCCATCTTGGGTCGCCAATACATGGTACAAAATTTAAATACAACTTAATTATAAAACTGTCTTGTAAAATATGACAAAACATAAGCTGAGAGTTTTAATATGAATATTGTCTTCTAGACAGTATTCAAACTCAAATGGAGTTCTCATTACATTTATTATCATACTATTTCACTGAATAGTGAGGACTACTAATGCAAACATCTAGACCATCACTCCATTCCTCGACTAGTCCCAGCTATATTCTCATTTCATGAAAAGAACAGTAAAAGCAAAGGGTGAGCTCAACTAGCCTAGTAAGAAATATTATGACTAAGATAATGCAGAATAATTTATCGTTAGCCTTCAACAGTGTTAAACTGATAATATATAATAAACATCAAGTTTAACTGCAGCGCAACAAGCAATCCATTAGAAGAGTCAAGTAGAGCATGATATCTACTATCTTCTATAATTTAAAAACTTTATCATCAATTGTATCGCTGAGACTTAGCTTAATAAATAATCCACGTCATTGAATCATCCCAGCACTACGGGCCAAGGATATTCATTAGTATCACGACCACGAATTATCCATGCACTATGGACCAATGATATTTGTGTTTTCACCAATAGTCATGATCATGCCAACAACTGTCCATCAATGCACTACGGGCCAATGAGGACTTTTACCACATCATTTATAACATTACGGTTATGATTATACAGAATAATCCCTTGTTATAATCATACCAATCAACAGTCCATCTATGCACATAAGCCAAATATAACTTTCATCACAATATAAGCATGAGGATGATGACAATGATATAAGAATTCAATTAAAAGAAAGTAAAGGATAAAGTTTTAAAGATTTATAATTGAATTTATCCAGAATTCAATAATGTCCAAATTGTCAACATGATACTGCTTTGTGGAGTAAAATTCAAGAATAATATTGTATTAAAAATAATTTGGACCGAAACGAAATCAATTTTTTATCATAAATAGTACCCAGTTAAATAGTACTCGAGTGAATAGTACCTTGTGAATAGTACTCTGTGAATAGTACTTCGGTATGAAAAAGTTAAAACTTATCAAGAATGCTCAGAATAATATTTTCATGAAAAGATACTAGATGAAACACAAATTTTAAGGATATTCTACTAATTTCATGGAGTATAGAAGCCAAAACTTTAATAAAATTAGTGTAGAATTCGGAATCTGAAATGAAATAATATTACTTACATACTACAGAGAATGGAGGACAATATTATTTCCTACGAATACTAAACAAAAATAATATCTCTTCCCTTAAAAAGAAGAGTATTTTAACTGGTATAGCGGGGATATATTCTTGAAGAAAATTTTTACTGTTTTCTATACTCAAAGGTTCCTAAAACTCAAAAGATATACTCTCAGTATTATAGAAGAAGAATTCTCTAATTCTGGTGTGATTTTTAATTCTAACTAAGCATCATATTTATAAGAGAATAGAAATGATACTATTTTATCACGGGCACGCAGACTGACAATTTCACGGATGAAATTTGAGAATTCACGGATGTATTAAGTCAGAGATTGATTTTTAATTCTACACACACACACACACACATATTTTTCACCATATCACTCTCACCATACACACACATATCACTTTCACCATATCAATCTCACCATACACATATTTTCCTCCACCACCAATTTTTTAACTTACACACACTCTTACACACACGGTGCACACACACACACATGTCAATTATATATATATATATATATATATATATATATATATATATTTATATATACTTTATAACTTCCTTCTGATTATTTTGAAAAAAGAGTAAATGGGTGGTCTATAAAATAAGTAAAATTTACAACAAATCCTTCATAAAAATTCCCTCAATATTTTTAACAACATTTATTCATCATTATTATAACTAGAATTTTTAACAACTAGATCGTTCCCATGAAAGAGGGAGACTTTCTGATAAGGATTTCTCCTTATTGGCATACAATTAAGTGACCAAACCCCTTTTCTCGACAGAACATTCTAGACATTGTTAATTATGCAAATAATAATATGAATAATTTGTCATCTCAATTATTGATTTAATAGTATAAAAATATTGAAAATAATTGAATCAGAAAATATGAGATACTATGCAGCAATTACTGTAGCAATAATTGAATATAATTGAGTGTCTTCTCACGTAAGCATCAATAATCAATACCGTGTGCTACTATGCAACCACGCGTATTACTGTACTTTTATCATCGGGTATTTCAACAGTTAACGATAAAACTTTCGCCATTACTTTTATAAAAAGATATTTCTATCGTTTTCTAACTCCGACAATAATTCTATTGTGGGTCCACCAATGATTGTGCCATCGTACGAATATTCCCTGTTAAAACGAATATTTTCCGACCAATCGAATATTTTATAACAACTTGCATACTTTGCAAAATTTACAAATAATATCCACAACTATAACATTATATCAAATTCACTCCATAATATTCAAAAATATATTTCGAGAAAAATTTAATATTTATTTATGAAAATTGGGGTCTTACACTAGGCATTGAGTAGTCATGCATTTTTAAATCTACTATAGTCGTATGTTAAAGTAAGGCATGCATGCATATGGTCACAAAATGCATTTAAAAATCTCCAGGTTAGAATTTATCACACCCTTTCTGAGGTGATTTGGAGACTTGTGTCTAGATATTATGGATCCGGTTCAGCCGAGTAGTTCCCGTAGAACCACTTTAGGTGTACGGAGGAGGGTTTTTGATGTGTCTCGACCCCGTTCAGTTAGACAGCCTCGTCGGTTGGTAGAGGCGGTAATTCGTCCTATCCGGGTTGATGTACCGGATGTTGAGGACAAGGAGGAGGATGTACCCATTGAGGCTTCAGCTCTTGCTGCTCATGCTCCCCGCAGGGATCTTTCAGGCATTAATGTGACGATTCCAGAGCTTTTGGATGATTTGAGTCGCCACCCCTCGGTTTATTTGCATGCAAACTAGGTAAATGTTGGGTTTGATCTTCATTTTTCCTATTGATGAGGAGAAAGGATTATGATGTTGATATGCATTTGTGATGTAGGTGCCCGGCTTTACGCAGCCTCGAGGGATCTGGTTCAATATACACTCTCCATACCAGGCTCTACATCCAGATTACCGAGAGATTGTGCATGGTTGGGGCTTTGGGGCAATTCTTTTCCATCCTTGCCTGCCATTGTCCCTGGGGTTTCCTCATGGCATTGTCTGAGCGCTGGTTTCACCAGACTCAATCTCTCCATTTATTGGATTGTGAGGTGATGATGACGCCGATGGATTGGTAGTTTATCACTGGTATGGAGTTTGGAGGGGCGCAGTGCCTTGTACGGCGAACATTACCCCGACTGCCGTCCGATCCTGGGTAGGAGTCCCGACTGAGGTGCTCAAGGGTATTATAGTTTGTACAGGTCCTTTGAGCATAGAAGCTATGAGTGGATTTTTGAGTGAGCCCATACCCGCTGATGTGAGAGTCAGGGATCGCATTCTTCTGCGATTGTTCCTAGTTATCCTCTAGGGTTGTTTCATAGTGGATAACACTTTCACGGTGTCATTCACTTTGGTCAGTGCCACTTGGGAGGTGGACCGTATTAGAGAGTACGATTGGGACTCCTATACCTTTGCCTATTTCCTCAGAGGAATGCGCATGCGTTCGCCGGCCTTGACAGAGGCTTGGTTAGGATTTTACCCATTTCTGCTGGTATGTATTTCTCTTTTAATTTCCCATGTATAGGTTAAGAGTGTTGTCTAATAGCAGATATTTTCCTATGAGTGGATTCCATGCTTGCGTACTATTACTATGTTAGGTTTAGATACCTATCCCGGATGACAACGATGGCATCACTCCACGTTGGCGGAGGTTCTTGTAGCTGAGGGTTTCACCTATTTTTTCTTACAGTTGGAGTTATTGGCAGCTGATGACATCACTTGGGTTCCTTACTCTGGGGACCATTTGATAGTTGGCTTTGAGGATGGATACACGATTGGTGTCAAGTATGTGATATCCACTCGCCGAATTCCTCTCTTCACATATGGAGGATGGGAGCTCTATTTAGGAGAGTGTGCTATTAGGAGCATCACATGAGAGATTCGTGTACCTATCTTGCCTTGTGTCAGGCGTTATTGGCCTGTGTCGCAGTCACCTATTAGTGATATCCCATTGATGGGCATTGACAACTTTACTTTGTCAGAGGGTCCGTTTACTCAAGAGGCATTATACCGCTGGTGGTCCCTCGTATCATCGGAGCCCAGACCCGCGTAACTCAGTTTATGGGGGATATGTTTCCTGGATCCATGATGATGACGGATTGGATGGCCTACGTCCGAGATCTTACTCATTTGACGTATATTGACAGTTTGACCCGACAGTTGGACTGGGCACATTTTTTCATCCGGTATTTGGGCAGAGATCCTTCAGAGGTAGATATTTTTTATCTTTCCAACTCGGGGGCTGGCTCTTCAGATGACCCATATGGCTTTGTCGGTGCAGATCCTCCCTTCTATAGGCCTGACATCCCTCTTGACGGAGATTTAATGACTCAGGAGGAGTTACATCAGGTGGACTGGATTGATGATGTAGACATCAATACCATTGACTTCTTCTGATGTATATTCACGCTATATCTTTTGATAGGCCTCTGTTAGATACTGGGTGGTTGTGCCCCATTCTCGTTATATCTTTTGATAGGCCTCTGTTAGTTGTAGGGCATCTGTGCGCCATTTTCTTGCATTTTTCAGCTGTATATATATGATATATTTAGATGATGATGTACTTAGGAATGTATATGTACTATTTTCCATTCCCTACTTTATATTGCCATCTATTATTTGTCATGCATGTATTATGTCATGCATATGTATGTCCAGAGATATTCAGTATTGACCCCTGGATGGTCTTATGATGCGACCCACACAGATGTCTTCTTCGCCAGTCAGTCGTATTGATCACACCCCACCAGTGTTGTCTCCCGTATGAAATCCTGGTATGATAGTTTATCACCATCAGACATGGTGACTGTAGATCAGCTGCTGCCACATTTTATGACCCTCCTGATGTTCCAGGTTCCATTGGGCTTTATAGAAGTCATGCTGGAGCACTGGGTACCGGATAGGCAGGTCTTCCGATTTGAGACCCAGGAGTTAACTCCCACCTTAGAGGAGTATGAGCGGTTGACGACTTTGCCACTAGACATGCCTTGCACTTAGATGGTTGTCAGGGATATGAGTCGACAGTTCATGACCCTCACCGGGTTGAGCCGTAGAGTAGCACATGATGAGATTACATCCGATCATGTAGTGTCCCAACATTTTTTGATAGATATATTTAGCTCATTGGATAGCTATGCACAACACTCCAGGGATTTCACCACGTCGGATGATCAGTGGCGTGTTGCTAGTGTAGATGTATTCATGATGTGCGTAGTGGCCTATTTGTACATGCCACTGTACATGGATCATCTTGACATCGGTATTATTAGGGCAGTGAGAGCTCTTAGGGAGGGTCATACCATTGTCCCGATGATTGTGGTAGAGACATCGAGGTCGGCCACGTATTGCCATACCCATTCAGTAGGGCTATTTACAGGCAGCTCGGTCTTGTTGTGTGTGTGGTTTATGTCACACCTAAGACCGATTGCCACTTTTCGACGACATGGGTACTATTTTCAACTAGCGGAGTGTACATATGCTACATCCTGGTCAGTGTTTTTGGCAGGGATCGAGGATCTATTTGACATTTTGTCGTGTACAGGGCTCAGCTCTCCCTACAGTTTCATTACTCATGCACCTGGCATGGATTATCTCCCTCTGGCTGGTTTGAGGGGCATGACCACATATCATCCACTGGCTATGATGGCACAGTTTGACCAGTTTTAGGATGTCCATCCTTTTGAGGAGGCATTAGGTGAACATTTGGCTTCTCACTATTTGCCAGCAGAAGATAGATCCAGGGTGTATGCCTGTTAGGATCAGCGTGAGCGGGCTGAGTTTACTGTTAGCCATCCGGGCTGTTCTACAAAGTATTCTTCATGGATTGAGGCAGAGATTACATCGGGTGCGGTTGTATCCACAGTGCTGGGGATTGAGTTTGTCAGTGGGGAGCCGATTGAGGACATTAATTTTTCCACCGAGGAGGAGCTATTCACTGGGTTACCAGCAGCTCTTGTTGATTCTCCCAGTATAACTGCTATTGTGATCTAACATTTAGTAGAGTATTTAGAGCAGAGTTTGCATCTGATGACCTTTGAGAGAGATCAGGCGATGGCCTTAATGCTGACGGCTCTTGCTGGGAGAGATGCCACATTAGTATAGAGAGATGATGCCTTAGCTCATATAGACACCGCTATTGTTGAGCTGGATGAGGCCAGATCATCTAGAGATGCAGTGATTATTGAGCGGGATGGCGCTATATCTGCCCGATATATTATTGTTACAGGTAGTACTGTAGTGATGTCCCTTACTACTGGCATTATTGCAAAGATGAGTACGTATATTGATGAACATAGTGTCACAATGTAGTTGGCTGTGGATCTGTTGGCTCATGTAGAGACCCTTGGCCAGGAGATCATAGCGTTACCTCATTCTTCTGAGATGGATGCCATGTTGGACTTGATAGCCCACATATACACTGATTTATAGATGGGCTTATATTTTCTTGCACAGACTAGGTTAGCCATTTTTGTCATGTATATTACATATTGTATATATCAAACATCATTATATATGATAGAAAAATATATTTTGATTCACTTCCCTTTTAGTTGTGCCTTGTTACTTATTTGATATTTGCATGTTTCTCCAGGGCTTGTGATCTGAATGTATTCTAAGCTCCTCATTGATGGATGGACATTGAGATGTCTTAGGATTTTTTAGAATGGATCGTTGATCTATATGTATTCCCTACCATCTTTGGTGTCTTGAGATTGATGTATGGAGAGGAGTATGACTTTCCTCTCTGAGGTTGACCACACCACAGATGGTCACTCTTTTGTATGGGGGAGCCCAGGTAGTTCCATCTGTTATAGATTGGCATTTCTCTTTAAGGACTCAACCGCAACTTAGATGGTCGCCGATTCTCCCATTGATGTAGGGAGGTCAGGTAGTTCCATCCCTTTGGTCTAAAGATGATGAAGTGTGGTGGATTGAAGGATGATCCCAGTACCGTTGATAAGTTTTTGTGTTTTGGTAAGGGGTAAGACCGAACCATGAATGGCTGCTTACGTACTCTTATTGACGAGGAGATCAGGTCTGCGTAGTTCGAACATGGTGTAGATGTAAGACCCCAACTTTTTATAAATTAAATTGAATTTTCTCTATTTATTATTTTGAAATAGTAAGGGGTTGATTTGATTAATGTGGTTAGTTATGGATAAAATGCGCAAATATTTTAAATAAGCAAGTGGTTATAAAATATTCATTGTTGTCGGGGAATATTCATTTGATCGTGGAATATTCTTGCTGTCAGGGAATATTCGTATGATGGCGCAGCCATTTGTGGGTCCTATAACGAAAAATTGTCGAATGAAAAAAACGACAAGTTTGAATTTTTTATAAATAACGGCGTATTTGTTACCCTGTTGGAATACCCAGTGATTAAAATACACTAATACGTAGTGTTGCACAGTAGAACATGGTATTGCACAATAATTCTAATTATTGATTCTTACGTAAGAATGCACTACTCAATAATTGTTACAATAATTACTCTTCAATATTTTATTTTATTGATTCAATAATTGCTACGTTGATATTTTATATTATTGTTGTTTCAATAATTGTCACTGCACAGTATTTTCCATTATCATATCAATAATTCATATTATTTGAATAATATTATTATATAGCATTATTGGAATTATCTAAGATAGTTCTGTCTAGGAAAGGGGTTTGGTCACCTAATTGCGCGCCAATAAGGAGAAATCCTTATTGAAAAGCCCCCTCTTTCCTAGGAACGACCTGGTTGTCATTATTGTGATTTTGTAATATTATTTATGAATAATTAATTATTGATTTATATGATAAGAAAATATTTATTTTATGTGGATATAAATGAAGGAATTAATACTGAGGTGTTTTATCAGTATTTTGTCGGAATGGAGGTAATAAAAATAATCCGTATGTGGATTTCAGTCATATTTTGTTTGGAATTTAGAAAAACGTTCTTCTACAAAGTTGTAGAGAATTAAATTTCGTATAAAATAGACATAAGATTTAAATTTTTCTGATAAAAGGGCTATTTATTATGAATTATTGAAGTTCTGGAATATTTAATTTTTGGAGTTATAAACATTTTTTTAATGTTGGTGGGCCCCACTGGTGTGCTAAAATCTAATTTTCAAGGGTGGGCGTTAATTTTTTTTTATAAAATATTATTTTCTTAAATATTTTGCTTTGGTGTTTTAAGTATTTTTCTATAAATATGGTGCTTAGGTTAGAATTAAAAATCACACCAGAATCTGAAGTTTCTCTCTCTATAATATCGAGCATATATTTGTGAGTATTTAGATATTTTGAGTGTTGCTATACGGTACAAGATTCCTTCAGCATTATATCCAATATTCCAATCAGAGGTATTATTCTTTTGAGGTAAGAGCTGTTATTTTTTTCGTAAATGATGTTATTTTTTTTAATATCATTATACCGAAATATTGGTATGAATTTCATTATGAAATTCTTACCTTTTCATGTTGAGGTTACTATTCAAGTATACGACACTATTCACGGATACTGTACTATTCACGAGTACTATTCACGAAGTATGATTTTTCTTATGAAATTTTTACCTTTTCGTGTCGAGATTACTATTCACGTATACGATACTATTCACGTATATGACACTACTCACGAATACGACACTATTCACAAAAAAAAAATTTCTTTTCTTTATCCAAGTTGTCTATTATGATTACTATCTTTGATTGTATCCATATTTTGATCTTCATTCTTGAATTTTGCTCTACAATCGATTATTATGGAGTATTTTTAAACTTGAATAAACTAAAGTACGAATCCCTAATCTTTGTCCGTTTATCTCTCTAGATTCATTTTTTTGAAAATATTTTTATCATCCTCAGTCCTAAACGGTAATATAACTGAATAACTTTGGCATGTAGTGCAAAGATGAATGATTACCTGATGTTTGGCCCGTAGTGCAAAGATGGACAGGTGTTGAGATGAACATGACCAACTGGTGATACGAATGAATATCTTTGGCTCGTAGTGCAAAGATAAATATTTGATTCAAGATGTATATTGATTGATGTTACATGTATAAAATATTAATGATGGACTTTTAAATCATAGAAGATAGTAGACTTCATTCTCTACTTAACTCTTCTAATGAATTGTTATTTCCGCTGCGAATATTGATCTAAAACTTGTTGTCCATTATATTTAATCTGATTTATTGAAGGCTAACGATAATTTATTTTTCATTATCTTAGTCATAATATTTTTTACTGGGCTAGTTGAGCTCATCCTTGTCTTTTTTGTTCCATTTTTGTTCGTAGGAGGCGAGAATATAACGGGAACTAGTCGGGGTGTGGAGTGATGGTTCAAGAGACAGTTATTTTAGCAGTCCTCACTATTTTGTGAAATAGTGCATCAATAATTGTAATAAGGACTTATTTGAGTTTGAATATTATCTACAAGACAATATCTGTTGTGACGCCCCCAAAATATGTATACATCACCCATTATGAGTCGTCAAATACATGGTACATAATCCAAATACAAACTTAATTTATACAACTATTAAGTGTCGTACAGAATACGACAAAACATAAGTTGTGAGTTTTAATAAAAATATTGTCACCTAGATAATATCCACACTCAAATTCAATTCTCATTACAATTATTATCACACTATTTCATAGAATAGTGAGGATTACTATTGCAACCATCTTGGACCGTCACTCCATTCTCCGACTAGTCCCAGCTATATTCTCATTTCCTGAAGAGATCAGTGAATGAAAAGGGTGAGCTCAACTAGCCCAGTAAGAAATATTATGACTAAGATAATGCAGAATAAATTATCATTAGCCTTCAATAGTATAACAACTGATAGAATACAGTAGACAACAAGTTTTAGATAAATAATTGTAGTGGAATAAGCAATACATTAGAAGAGTCAAGTGGAGCATGATATCTACTATCTTCTATGATTTAAAAGTTTATCATTAATTTTATCACTGAGACTCAGCTTAATAAATAATTTACATCATTGAATTATCCATGCACTACGGGCCAAGAATATTCATTAGTATCACGACCACGAATTATCTATGCTCTACGGGCTAAAGATATTCGTGTTTTCACCAATGGTCATGAACATGCCAAACACGAATTCATCTTTGCACCCTTGGCCGAAGAGAACGCATGGTCATGATCATACCAATAACTGTCGTTGAGACTCAACTCAATAAATAATCCACATAACTTGTAACATTACAGGTCATAATTATACCAAATAATCCCTAGTCATAATCATACCAATCAGCAGTCCATCTTTGCACTACGACCAAAGATGACTTTTATCACAATAGAAGCATGAGGATGATGACAATGATATAAATATTAATCAAACAAAATCAAGGATAAATATTAAAGACTTTAAATTTATCAAGAGTTTAAAAATATTCAAATTGTCAACATGATACTACTTTGTGTAGTAAAATTCAAGAATAATATTGTATCAAAAATGATTTAGACAAAAAAAGAAATCAATTTTTGTCATGAATAGTACCCTGGGTGAATAGTAACTGAGTGAATAGTATCCCGTGAATAGTACTTCATGAATATTACTTCGGGAATAGTACTTTGTTTATAGTACCCCGTGAATAGTTCTTTATGAATAGTACCCCGTGAATAGAACTTTATGAATAGTACCCCGTGAAGAGTACTTTGTAAATAGTATCATATTTATGAATAATACCCATGAATAGTACTCTGTGAATAGTATCGTACGTATGAATAGTGTCATATACATGAATAGTACTCCGGCATGAAAAGCTTAAAATTTAACAAAAATGTTCAGAAAAATATTCTTGTGAAACGATACTAGATGAAGCGCAAATTTTAAGGATATTCTACTAATTTCACAGAGTATAAAAGCAATACTTTAACAAAATGAGTGTAGAATTAGGGATACGAAACGAAATATTATTACTTACATACTATAGAGTATGGAAGAAAATATTATTTAATATGAATATTGAACAAAAATAATATCCCATACGAATAAGAAATAATTAACATCCCTTACTTTAGTAGAAGGCTGGATACTGCAATAGTGAAGTAGCAGAATACTCTTTTTCTTTCTCTCTATAGCTTCTCTCTCTATAATTGCTCTTGTGAGTCTTAGTGAATTGGTGAGAATGAAAGAAGAAATGAGCTTCTATTTATAGAAAAAGCATAGTTTCGATAATTGCACGTTTAGGGGCTCAAATTATTACAATACAATACCTTCATCTATACCTCTATTTTTAATTTAGTCCTTCAAGTATTATCAATCTTGCACCACCTCTCCTAATAGTACATGCATGTGAATTAATAATTCCATACATGTGAACCAACAATAATTTGCATTTGAACCAATAGTAATTAATTACTCATTTATCCGATTAATTGTCTGTTTGGTCAATTATAATAACAAAACCATCAAATCACAGAATTACTTCCTTTGAGGGTAATTGGGTCACGGAAGGATTAAAGAAAACTAAATGAACAAACATCTTTAATCAACATGAACTTATTCATCATTAATATTATAACTCACAATGTGATGCCCCCAAAATAGGTACACAACACCCATTCTGAGTCGCCAAATACATGGTACAAAAAGTAAACTACAACTTCAATAATACAATTGTCGTGCAAAATACGACAACACATACTGTGAGTTTAAATATAAATATTGTCTTCTAGACAATATCCACACTCAAATAAGTCCTCATTACAATTATTCAAACACTATTTTACAGAAATAGTGAGGACAGCTAAAATATCTTTCTAGAACCATCACTCCATACCCCGACTAGATCCTGCTATGCTCTCACCTCCTGAGAATAAAAATGGAACAAAAAGGAAAATGGTGAGCTCAACTAGCCCAGTAAAGAATATTATGACTAAGATAATATACAACAAATTATCATTAGTATTCAATAGGGAAAAATCTGATAGAATATAATCGATAACAAGTTTTAGATCAACAACTGTAGCGAAAACAGCAAACCATTAGAAGAGTCAAGTAGAGAAAGAATTCTACTATCTTCTAAGATTTAAAAGTCCATCATCAATATTTTATACCTGTAACATCAATCAATATATATCTTGAATCAAATATTCATCTTTGCACTACAGGCCAAATATATTCATTTGTAACACCAGTCGGTCATGTTCATCTCAACACCTGTTCATCTTTGTACTATAGGCCAAATATATTCATCAGGTAATCATACATATTTGCACTACAGGCCAAAGATATTCAGTAATATCATCATTCATGACTGAGGATGATAAAAAATATCTTAAAGAAAATGAATCCAATGAGACAAAAGGACAAATAGTAGGAATTCGTGTAACAGTTTATCCAAGGTCAATAATACTTCATAATAATCAATTGTGAAACAGAATTCAAAAATAAAGATCAAAACATAGATACAATCAAAGATAGTAACCATAATAGATATCTTGGACAAAAAGGGAAAAAATTATTTTTCGGTGAATAGTGCCGTATTCGTGAATAGTGCCGTATTCGTGAATAGTAACCCCGACACAAAAATTTCTAAATTTGATAAAAAAAAACTCATATCAATATTTTGGCATAATGATATTGAAGAAAATAATATCATTTAAGAAGAAAATAATTTTCCTTACCTCAAAATAACCGTACTTCTGACTGAATATCAGATATGAGGCTGAATAAAACTTGTGCTGAATAGTAACTTTTAAAGTATCTAAATACTCACAAAATACACTCAATAATCTAGAGAGAGAAAGAGAGAAAACTTATGAATTCTGGTGTGATTTTCAATTCTAACTTAGCCATCTATTTATAGGAAAATGTTAGCACGCCGAAGCAGACTTAACCTGCAACCTGATAGCTTTACCTGCTACTATTCTCACCCACCATATTTGAATAAAAATCTCAGCACTTTTCTTTACCAAGCAAGAGTGGGGCCCATCAATTCTAGAATTTTCCACCAAAATGATTAACTCCGAAAATTCAATAATTTCTAAACCAGTCATCTCGTAAAATTCATAACAAATCATACGTTCATTTTTAACGGTTCAAAATTTATGGACATATACTCAACTTATATATGTATAACATATCTAAATATTACCACGATCCAATGGTCGGATTAAAAATTATAACCCTCGCAAAATATCTCAAAAACCCTAATTTGATTTTCAATACCTCCGTTCCGATAAAAAATACAGATAAAATACCTCAACATTAACTCCTTCATTTTAACCACAAAAATTTATCCCTCAATTATATCCACATAAAATAAATATTTTCTTATCATATGAATCAATAATTAATTATTCACAAATAATATTATAGAATAACATTTATGACAACCAGGCCGTTCCCAGGAAAGAGAGGGCTTTCCAATAAGGATTTCTCCATACTGGCGCGCAATTAGATGACCAAACCTCTCCTTAGACAGAACTTTCTAGACATTACCAGTAATGTTATCTAATAATATTATTCAAATAATATGAATTATTGATCTGATAATGGGGAATATTATGCAATAACAATTATTGAACAACAATAATATAAAATATCAACGCAGCAATTATTGAATCAATAAAATAAAATATTGAACTGTAACTACTGTAACAATTATTGAGTAGTGCCTTCCTTCGTAAGAATCAATAATTCAAAAATATTGTGCAATCCGTGTGCTACTGTGCAACTATGCGTATTACTGTATTTTAACCACCGGGTATTCGAACAGTGTTAACGGTAACAACTACGCCGTTATTTATGAAAACTCAATTTTTGTCGTTATCTTCATCCAATCGTTTTCCGTTATGGGGCCCACAAATAGATGTGCCGTCGTACGAATATTTTCCGACAGAAAGAATATTCCACGACCACACGAATATTCACCGACTAAAAATGAATATTTTATAACCACTTGCTTATTTGAAATATTTAAGCATTTTACCCATAACTAACCACATTAATCAAATCAACTGTAAGACCCCAGTTTATTAATGAATAAAATTAAAATTTTTCTAAATATTATTGTGAATAATAAGGGGTTAATTTGATATAATACTTTGGTTATGGGTGAAATGTACAAATTTTGCAAAATAAGAAAGTGGTTATAAAATATTCATTTTGTCGGAAAATATTCGTTTGGTCGTGGAATATTCTTGCTGTCGGGAAATATTCGTATGACGGCGCAGCCTTGTGTGGGCCCCATAACGGAAAGCGATTGGATGAAGAAAATGACAAGTATAAGTTGTTTATAAATAACGGCGTAGTTGTTACCGTTAATACTGTTAGAATACCCGGTGGTTAAAATACAGTAATACGCGTGGTTGCACAGTAGCACGCGGATTGCACAATATTTTAGAATTATTGATTCTTACGAAGGAAGGCACTACTAAATAATTGTTACAGTAGTTACTGTTTAATATTTTATTTTATTGATTCAATAATTGCTGCGTTGATATTTTATATTATTGTTGTTTCAATAATTGTTGCTGCATAGTATTTTCCATTATCAGATCAATAATTCATACTATTTAAATAATATTATTAGATAGCATTATTGGAAATGTCTAGAAAGTTCTGTCTAAGGAGAGGTTTGGTCATCTAATTACGCGCTAGTAAGGAGAAATCCTTATTAGAAAGCCCCTTCTTTCCTCGGAACGGCCTGGTTGTCATAAATGTGATTCTGTAATATTATTTGTGAATAATTAATTATTGATTCATATGATAAGGAAATATTTATTTTATGTGGATATAAATGAGGGATATATTTTTGTGGTTAAAAATGAAGGAGTTAATGTTGAGGTGTTTTATCTATATTTTTGTCAGAACGGAGGTATTAAAAATCAAATTAGGGTTTTTGAGATATTTTGCGAGGGTTATAATTTTTAATCCGACTGTTGGATCATGGTAATATTTGGATATGTTATACATATATAAGTTGAGTATATGTCCACAAATTTTGAACCGTTAAAAATGAATGTATGATTTGTTATGAATTTTCCGAGATGACTGGTTCAGAAATTGTTAAATTTTCGAAGTTAATCATTTTTGTGGAAAATTCTAGAATTGGTGGGCCCCACTCTTGGTTGGTGAAGAAATGTGCTGAAATTTTTATTCAAATATGGTGGGTGGGAATAATAGCAGGTAAAGCCATCAGGTTGTAGGTTAAGTCTGCTTCGGCGTGCTAACATTTTCCTATAAATAGAGGGCTAAGTTAGAATTGAAAATCACACCAGAATTCATAAGTTTTCTCTCTTTCTCTCTGTAGATTATTGAGTGTATTTTGTGAGTATTTAGATACTTTGAAAGTTGTTATTCAGCACAAGTTTCATTCAACCTCATATCCGATATTCAGTCAGAAGTACGGTTATTTTAAGGTAATGGATATTATTTTCTTCTTAAATGATATTATTTTCTCAATATCATTATGCTGAAATATTAACATGAGTTTTTATCAAATTTGGAACTTTTTGTGTCGAGGTAACTATTCACGTATACGTTACTATTCACGTATACGGTACTATTCACGAATACGGCACTATTCACCAAAAAATAAAAAAAAAATTTGTCCAAGATGTCTATTATGGTTATTATCTTTGATTGTATCCATGTTTTGATCATTATTTTTGAATTCTGCTTCACAATTAATTATTATAAAGTATTATTGATCTTGGATAAACTGTTATACGAATCCCTACTATTTGTCCTCCTGTCTCACTAGATTCATTTTCTTTAAGATATTTTTTATCATCCTCAGTCCTAAATGATGATACTACTGAATATCTTTGGCCTGTAGTGCAAAGCTGAATGATTAACTGATGAATATCTTTGGCCCGTAGTGCAAAGATGAACAGGTGTTGAGATGAACATAACTGACTGGTGATACAAATGAATATCTTTGGTCTGTAGTGCAAAGATGAATATTTGGATAAAGATGATTATTAATTGATGTTACATGGATAAAATATTGATGATGGACTTTTAAATCTTAGAAGATAGTAGAATTCATTCTCTACTTGACTCTTCTAATGGTTTGTTATTTCCGCTGTAGTTGTTGATCTAAAACTTGTTGCCGATTATATTCTATCAGATTTTTCCCTGTTGAATACTAATGATAATTTGTTGTATATTATCTTAGTCATAATATTCTTTACTGGGCTAGTTGAGCTCACCCTTTTCCTTTTTGTTCTATTTTTCTTCTCAGGAGGTGAGAACATAGCAGGATCTAGTCGGGGTATGGAGTGATGGTTCTAGAAAGATATTTTAGCAGTCCTCACTATTTCTGTAAAATAGTGTTTGAATAATTGTATTGAGGACTTATTTGAGTGTGGATATTATCTAGAAGACAATATTTGTATTTAAACTCACACTATGTGTTGTCGTATTTTGCACGACAATTGTATTATTGAAGTTGTAGTTTGCTTTCTGTACCATATATTTGGCGACTCAGAATGGGTGTTGTATACCTATTTTGGGGGCGTCACAGTTGGTATCAGAGCTTAGGGATATGATCCTTGGCTGAGATGTGAGACAAGAACTAGGAGGGGAGAGATGGGGAATTCCTTCGTTAGTATGACCTGACTAAGTTTATTTGGTGTTTATTTGGTCGGTCAGAGTATAGGGATAATATGTGACATGTCAATTAACCCTTATTTTGTGGTAGTATTTGAGAATGGCAGCAGAGAACGTTAACAATTGAGTGAATGAGACTGTGGAGACACCTTTAATCACCACCCAGGGGAACGTGCAACAGGAAGGCAATATTCCTCCTGTAAACAACGTTACCGAGCAAACGATGAATGATGGAATGTTTAGGAGCTTTTTACAGTTCATGCAAAATCAGATGAGGGAGACTCGTGTGCAGAATACGGGTGGAAATGATAACAACGCGCGGTGTGTCACAGCCAAGCAGTTCAAAGAATTGGGACCACCAGAATTTAAGGGAAAGCCGGATCCGATCATGGCGAAAACGTGGGTCAAGCAAATTACCAAGATATTCGATGTCTTGGGATGCACGGAGGAACAGAAGGTTCCATTCGCCACCTTTATGTTCCGCGGTGAGGCAGACTACTGGTGGGAGTCTGTGAAGCGTACCCAGCCTGACGCACTCAACATGTCCTGGGAAACGTTTCAGAAACTGTTTAATGACAAGTACTTTCCTGAAAGTATTCGTCATATGAAGGAGGTAGAGTTTATTAGACTGGAACAAAACAACATGACAGTGTCCCAGTACGAGGCGAAGTTTGCAGAGTTATCCAGGTTTGCTCCTCATTTGGTCGAGAGTGAGGAACGAATGACAAGGATGTTTCTGATAGGTTTAAAACCCGAGATTCGGCAATATCTTATCTCTTATAAATTTTCTTTATATTCAGATGTTGTAAATAGGGCTCAATTATTAGAGCGAGATAATGAGTATGTTCAACCGAGGGACCACAACCAGGGTCATACTGGTGACAGCAGTCATCGGAGCGATGAGAACCAGCGAGGAGGGAAAAATACAGACAAAAGTGGTGACCACTCGGGTGGTCATCGTGGCCATGATAATAGGAGAGGTGAGTCAAGTGGAAATTTCAAGAAGAGAAGATTTAACGATGATAGGAAGACGTCGACAGCAGCACCAGCACCAGGAACAAATTCTAGGGGAGGAGAACGACCCCCAGTTAGATGTTACAGATGCGGAGAGGAGGGACATATAAGTCCAAACTGCCCACAATAGTTCAAGGTATGTTATAATTGTAGAAAGGAAGGACATATCGCTCGAGATTGTACTATAGCGAAACCAAGTCCAGCTAGGACGGTGACACCAAAGGCGGATACGGACAAAATAAAGTCGACGGTTTCTGGAAGAGCGTTTGTCATGACTGCCCAAAATGCGAGGAACCCAAACGAAGGTATAACGGGTTAGTTAATTATAAATTCTTGCTAAGTTTAAACCTTACTAGATACCGGTTCTATCCATTCTTTTATCTCTCCTGCTTGTGCTCAACGTTTAAACTTGACTCCGGAGAAATTAGACTTTGACCTATCTGTAGAGACTCAGTTAGGAGAAACTTTCATTACATCTACAGTTTATAAATCTTGCTTAATCCAAGTTGGCACAATCACATTACCTGTTGACCTTATCTCTTTAAAGATACTTACTTTTGATGTGATTTTAGGAATTGATTGGTTAACTACTCATCATGCCAAAATTGATTATTTTTGTAAGGTTGTTAGTTTTCATTTTCCTAATCAATCTGTTATGTGAATTCAAGCAATCAAACCACTAAAATCAATCGCTGTCATACTAAGCCATAAAGTCATTCGTTTATTAAAAAACGAATGTCAAGCTTTCATAGCCCATGTCATGGACTTGAACAAAAATACGTCAGATTTGAATGATATTTCTGTTGTTAGTGAATTTTCTGTCGTATTTCCTGAAGAATTTCTTGGCCTAACCCAGAGCATGATATTGAATTTTTGTATTGATCTTCAACCCGATACAAAACCTATTTCTAAAATCTCATATTGAATAGCTCCTATTGAACTTAAGGAGTTAAAAACCTAACTATAGAAGTTGGTACCCGAGCCTCTATCTGGTGACTTCCTTTGTGGAATGCACCAAAGCCAGACTCTCCGTAAGGGACTCTATATTTGTGTGGTGGTAAAACAATAGGTGCCATTGTGATGTACTATCCAAGATTGGGATATGAATCACAATTGAGAGCAACCGAAGTCGGTGACCAAAGTACGTAGCTTTCTGGGCTTAACTGGTTACTATCGGAGATTCGTGGAAGGATTTTCTCGAATCGCTACTCCGTTAACTTAGCTGACTCAGAAAGATACAAAATTCGTATGGACCGAGGAATGCGAGAAGATTTTCCAATAGCTCAAGAGGCGACTCATTCGGAACCTATTCTGACCATACCATCCTGGAAAAGCGAACGTGGTAGCTGACGCGTTGAGTAGAAGATTGTACGCGAGTACGAGTGCGATATTGTTGAACACAAAGACCTATTTTGTATAATTTATAAATGATAGAGATAGAGTTAATGACTCTAGGGACCCACGTGATGATATACGAGTAAAATCGACTTTACTCGATAACGTTAAAGTCGCTCAAGCTACAGACCTGGAGCTGATGAATATAAAGAAGAAGGTGCAAGAATGTGTTATTCTAGAAGTAAGAGTCGATGAAGAGAAGAAAGCTCAAGCCTTCGATTTATTTGAAATCCTCGATCGAGTAGGAACTGTGGCCTATAGACTCGCCTTAACGCTAAGTATGTCGCGTGTTCATAACGTTTTTCACCTATCGATGTTACGTAAATATGTGGACGACCCGAATCATATTATTGCGTTAGAACCAGACGAGATAGCCGAAGATTTAACGTACGAGGAGGTACATGTTAAGATATTGGATAGGAAAGAACATGTCCTATGCACGAAGGTTATACCACAAGTTAAGATTTTGTGGAGAAACCATGCTATTGAAGAAATGACTTAGGAGTTGGAATCAGAAATGAAAGTGAGATATCCTCACCTTTTCGAAATATCAGGTACGTACGTCAATTTCGAGGACGAAATTTCATAAGGAGGGGAGGTTGTAAGACCCCAGCTTATTAATGAATAAAATCAAATTTTTTCTAAATAATATTGTGAATAATAAGGGGTTAATTTGATATAATACTTTGGTTATGGGTGAAATGTGCAAATTTTGCAAAATAAGCAAGTGGTTATAAAATATTCATTTTGTCGGGGAATATTCGTTTGGTCGTGGAATATTCTTGCTATCGGGGAATATTCGTACGACGGCGCAGCCTTGTGTGGGCCCCATAACGGAAAGCGATTGGATGAAGAAAACTACAAGTATAAGTTGTTTATAAATAACGGCGTAGTTATTACCGTTAATACTGTTAGAATATCCGGTGGTTAAAATACAATAATACGCGTGGTTGCACAATAGCACGCGGATTGCACAATATTTTAGAATTATTGATTCTTACGAAGGAAGGCACTACTAAATAATTGTTACAGTAGTTACTGTTTAATATTTTATTTTTTTGATTCAATAATTGCTGCGTTGATATTTTATATTATTGTTGTTTCAATAATTATTGCTGCACACTATTTTCCATTATCAGATCAATAATTCATACTATTTAAATAATATTATTAGATAGCATTATTGGCAATGTCTAGAAAGTTCGGTCTAAGGAGAGGTTTGGTCATCTATTTGCGCGCTAGTAAGGAGAAATCTTTATTAGAAAGCCCCTTCTTTCCTCAGAACAGCCAGGTTGTCATAAATGTGATTCTATAATAATATTTGTGAATAATTAATTATTGATTCATATGATAAGGAAATATTTATTTTATGTGGATATAAATGAGGAATATATTTTTGTGGTTAAAAATGAAGGAGTTAATGTTGAGGTGTTTTATCTATATTTTTGTCGGAACGGATGTATTGAAAATCAAATTAGGGTTTTTGAGATATTTTGCGAGGGTTATAATTTTTAATCCGACCATTAGATCGTGGTAATATTTGGATATGTTATACATATATAAGTTTAGTATATGTCCACAAATTTTGAACCGTTAAAAATGAACGTATGATTTGTTATGAATTTTTCGAGATGACTCGTTTAGAAATTGTTGAATTTTCAGAGTTAATCATTTTAGTGGAAAATTCTAGAATTGGTGGGCCCCACTCTTGGTTGGTGAAGAAATGTGCTGAGATTTTTATTCAAATGTGGTGGGTGGGAATAATAGCATGTAAAGTCATCAGGTTGCAGGTTAAGTCTGCTTCGGCGTGCTAACATTTTCCTATAAATAGAGGGCTAAGTTAGAATTAAAAATCACACCAGAATTCATAAGTTTTCTCTCTTTCTCTCTGTAGATTATTGAGTGTATTTTGTGAGTATTTAGATACCTTGAAAGTTATTATTCAGCACAAGTTTCATTCAGCCTCATATCTGATATTCAGTCAGAAGTACGGTTATTTTGAGGTAAGGGATATTATTTTCTTCTTAAATGATATTATTTTCCTCAATATCATTATGCTGAAATATTAACATGAGTTTTTATCAAATTTGGAACTTTTTGTGTCGGGGTAACTATTCACGTATACGTTACTATTCACGAATACGGCACTATTCACCGAAAAATAAAATTTTTCCTTTTTGTCCAAGATGTCTATTATGGTTATTATCTTTGATTGTATCCATGTTTTGATCTTTATTTTTGAATTCTGCTTCACAATTGATTATTATGAAGTATTATTGGTCTTGGATAAACTGTTATACGAATCCCTACTATTTGTCCTCCTGTCTCACTGGATTCATTTTTTTTAAGATATTTTTTATCATCCTCAGTCCAAAATGATGATACTACTGAATATCTTTGGCCAGTAGTACAAAGATGAATGATTAACTGATAAATATCTTTGGCCCGTAGTGCAAAGATGAACAGGTGTTGAGATGAACGTGACTGACTGGTGATACAAATGAATATCTTTGGCCTATAGTGCAAAGATGAATATTTGGATAAAGATGATTATTAATTGATGTTACAGGGATAAAATATTGATGATGGACTTTTAAATCTTAGAAGATAGTAGAATTCATTCTCTACTTGACTCTTCTAATGGTTTGTTATTTTCGCTGCAGTTGTTGATCTAAAACTTGTTGTCGATTATATTCTATCAGATTTTTTCCTGTTGAATACTAATGATAATTTGTTGTATATTATCTTTGTCATAATATTCTTTACTGGGCTAGTTGAGCTCACTCTTTTCCTTTTTGTTCCATTTTTCTTCTAAGGAGGTGAGAACATAGCAGGATCTAGTCGGGGTATGGAGTGATGGTTCTAGAAAGATGTTTTAGCAGTCCTCACTATTTCTGTAAAATAGTGTTTGAATAATTGTATTGAGGACTTATTTGAGTGTGGATATTATCTAGAAGACAATATTTGTATTTAAACTCACAGTATGTGTTGTCGTATTTTGCACGACAATTGTATTATTGAAGTTGTAGTTTGCTTTCTGTACCATGTATTTGACGACTCAGAATGGGTGTTGTATACCTATTTTGGGGGCGTCACATCAACCATTTCTATTTCAAAATAATAAATAGAGGAAATTTAATTTTATTTATTAATAAGTTGGGGTCTTACAACCTCCCCTCCTTATGAAATTTCGTCCTCGAAATTGACGTACGTACCAGGTGTTTCGAAAAGGTGAGGATACCTCACTTTTATTTCTGATTCCAATTTCCAAGTCATTTCTTCAATAACATGGTTTCTCCACAAAACCTTAACTTGTTGTATAACCTTCGTGCATAGGACATGTTCTTTCCTATCCAATATCTTAACAGGTACCTCCTCGTACGTTAAATCTTCGGCTATCTCGTCTAGTTCTAACGCAATAATATGATTCGGTTCGTCCACATATTAACGTAACATCGATACATGAAAAACGTTATGAACACGCGACATACTTAGCGTTAAGACGAGTCTATAGGCCACAGTTCCTACTCGATCGAGGATTTCAAATAAATCGAAGGCTTGAGCTTTCTTCTCTTCATCGACTCTTACTTCTAGAATAACACATTCTTAGACCTTCTTCTTTATATTCATTAGCTCCAGGTCTGTAGCTTGAGCGGCTTTAACATTATCAATTAAAGTCGATTTTACTCGTATATCATCACGCGGGTCCCTAGAGTCATTAACTCTATCTCAATCATTTATAAATTATACAAAATAGGTCTTTGTGTTCAACAATATCGCACTCGTACTAGCGTACAATCTTCTACTCAATGTGTAACGATCCCAAAATAGGTCCATTCCATCCAACCTATTCTGAGTCGCTAAATACATGGTACAAAAAATAACTATAACTTTATTACAACAATTGTTGTGCAAAATACAACAACACATATGCTGTGAGTTTGGATACAAATATAGAATTATCCTTGGTTGACCCAATAGACCCCAAAGAAAAACGAGAAGATTACTATCATATTCTTCCCAATGGTGAGTCTTCTCTTGACTTATCATTATCTCCACTGTCTCTAATTGAGAATTATACTTCAAACAAACACCAAGATTATATAAGTAGTGCTCATAGATATACTCAGCAAGTGGATGAGCACAACCCTGTCTTATGATGACACGAGGTTGTATGTCATTAGACATCTTGTATGATAGTGACAAAACACCCTTCCAACGTTGGGTTCGCCTCACCCTATTTTCTTCACCAAATATAACTACTAAATGATGACCACCGTTCTATTCCCTTGTTACCCCCGCTCGACCCAGCTACACTCTTATTACCTGAAAGGAATTGTGAAGCAAAAGGGTGAGCACAACTAGCTCAGTAAAGAATATCATGACTAAAGATAATTAAATTATCAATAGCCTTCATCAATAATAAATCAGAGATTTAGAACATATGGTAATTGATAAAAATTTCAACCATAGTTGCAGCGGAACGAGCAATCCATTAGAAGAGTCAAATAGACTATAAAGTCTATTATCTTCTCCATGTTAAAAATCCACCAACAATATTTTATCCATGTAACATCACTCAACAGTTCCTTTCCACAATCATATGAATAACTCATAATCATAATTGTGACTATAAATTTTTCTTCGCACCCAGGACGAAGAATATTTTCATCACCTGTCTTTACCTGAAACATCAAAGATCATGGTTATACCAAATCACAATTCCTGTTTATAATCATACTAACAAATCCATCTTTGCACTACGGGCCAAAGATATTCATCAACAAAAAATCTTTGCACTACGGGCCAAAGATATTCAACAACAGTTCATCTTTGCACTACAGGCCAAAGATATTCAACAACAGTTCATCTTTGCACTACAGGCCAAAGATATTCATCAACAATTCATATTTGCACTACAGGCCAAATATATTCATATCTCAAAGAAATATATAATCATTTCAGAATTTATATAAACAATAATTATAACCATGTTGATCAATTCACCTTTGCACTTAAGTTTAAGATATTCAATTATAAATTCAATGGTCATGATCATACCAGTCACAATTCAACTTTGCACTACAGGCCAAAGAGAACTCTAGTCATGATCATACCAATAATCTATCCATCTTTACACTCCAGTGAAAGAGAATTTCAACATCAGGGTTATAAAAATGTTATATATGATGATAAAAATAATATGATCAACATATAGTTTTAATCTCAAGAGTAATATTCGTAACTCATGAATAGTAACCCTGACACAAAAGATAGAAATTCTACAATAAAATTCATACCAATATTTCGGTATAATGATATTGAAAGAATAACATTACTTAAATTTATAAACAATTTATTTTAATTGTTTACACTTTACTAATTAATGCATTTAATCATCATAAAATGCCAACTCTTACAATTTCATCATCAATAACCAAAACCCTCATCAAAAATCTGCATATACCTCATATAGGATTCTCAAGCCATAAAATCCTATTTTTCCAATTTTCTTTCTTCACAAAACATATTTAATTCATTTACTCATAGCTAGACCATTTTCATGAAAAATACCAAATCAGTTCCAAAAATATTTCTTTTCTGGGATTTAGCATAATATAGTCCCATAGTTAACATATATTTTTCTCAGAATTTTTAAAAGTCATTTACTATTTTTCATATGGCCAAAATAGCCGAATATTTAGACATTTATCAAAAATTGTACTTTTGTCTAAAAATTCTAAAATTTACAGAGTATACTTCTATCATATACATGTACTCCCAATAAAAATTTCATCAATTTTGGAGTTAACCACAAGGAATTATAAGCTGTTACTTTTAAAATAGTCTTTTCTCATAAAATTCATAACTCTCAATCTATACATCCAAAAATCACCATTTTTGGACACAATCAAGAAAACTCATCAAAATATCATTTCAAATTTTTCCAGAATTTTTGAAGATCAGAAAAATTACGAAACTGAAAATCATAACAACCCTTAAAATTCCTTAGTATCCCTTACTATCCCTTACTATCCCTTACTATCCCTTACAATCCCTTACCTCAAAAGAGCAGTACTTCTGACTGGATATCGAATATGATGCTGAAGGAAACTTGCACTGATGAATAGCAACTCACCAAGTATCTAAAAACTCACAAAATATGCTTCATAATATAGAGAGAGAAAGAGAGAAAGCTTATGTTTCTGGTGTGATTTTCAATTCTAACTTAGCCCTCTATTTATAGGAAAATTTTGGTAGGTTTGACCTGCAACCTGATGGCTTTACCTGCTACTATTCCCACCCACCACATTTGAAATATAATTCAGCACATTTCTTCACCAACCACAAGTGGGGCCCACCAATTCTAGAATTTTCCACCAAAAATGATTTATAACCTGATTTCCGAATCAGCCACCTCTTAAAATTCATAACAAATCATACGTTCATTTTTTACGGTTCAAAATTTGTGGGCATATACTCAACTTATAGATGTATAACATATCCAAAAATTACCACGATCCAACGGTCGGATTAAAAATTATAACACCCGCAATATTTCTCAAAAAAACCCTGATTTTTAATACCTCTATTCCGACAAAAATACGGATAAAAATCTCAACATTAACTCCTTCATTTTTTAACCACAAAAATATATCCCTCATTTATATCCACATAAAATAAATATTTCCTTATCATATGAATCAATAATTAATTATTCACAAATAATATTACAGAATCACATTTATGACAACCAGGCCGTTCCCAGGAAAGAGGGGGCTTTCCAATAAAGATTTCTCCTTACTAGCGCGCAATTAGATGACCAAACCTCTCCTTAGACAGAACTTTCTAGACATTGCCAATAATGTTATCTAATAATATTATTCAAATAATATGAATTATTGATCTGATAATAGAAAATACTGTGCAACAACAATTATTGAAACAACAATAATATAAAATATCAACGCAACAATTATTGAATCAATAAAATAAAATATTGAACAGTAATTACTGTAACAATTATTAAGTAGTGCCTTCTTACGTAAGAATCAATAATTTCAAAAATACTGTGCAATACCGTGTGCTACTGTGCAATAACGCGTATTACTGTATTTTAACCACCGGGTATTCCAACAGTGTTAACGGTAACAACTACGCCGTTATTTGTAAAAACTCAAATTTGTCATTTTCTTCACCCGACAGTTATTCTGTTATGGGGCCCACAAATGGCTGCGCCGTCGTACGAATATTCCCCGACAGAAAGAATATTCTACGACCAAACGAATATTCCCCGACAACAATGATTATTTTATAACCACTTGCTTATTTTGAAAAAAAAATCATATTTCACTCATAACTTTAAACTTTTATCAATTTAACCATTTACTGAATAGTAATTATAAGAAACATTGAATACTTTTATTTCATAAAATTCGGGGTCTTACACAATGCGTCAGCTACCACGTTCGCTTTTCTAGGATGGTATGGTCAGAACAGGTTCTGAATGAGTCGCCTCTTGAGCTATTGGAAAATCTTCTCGCATTCCTCGCTACATACGAATTTTGTATCTTTCTGAGTCAGCTAAGTTAACGGAGTAGCAATTCGAGAAAATCCTTCCACGAATCTTCGATAGTAACCAGCTAAGCCCAGAAAGCTACGCACTTTGGTCACCGACTTCGGTTGCTCTCAATTGTGATTCATATCCCAATTTTGGATAGCACGTCACAATGGCACCTATTGTTTTACCGCCACACAAATATAGAGTCCCTTACGGAGAGTCTGGTTTTGGTGTATTCCACAAAGGAAGTCACCAGATAGAGGCTCGGGTGCCAACTTCTATAGTTGGGTTGTTAACTCCTGAAGTTCAATAGGAGCTAATCAATATGAGATTTTAAAAATAGGTTTTGTATCGGGTTGAAGATCAATACAAAAATTCAATATCACGCTCTGGGTTAAGCTAGGAAATACGTCAGGAAATTCACTAACAACAGAAATATCATTCAAATCTGACGTATTTTTGTTCAAGTCTATGACATGGGCTAAGAAAGCTTGACATCCGTTTTTCAATAAACAAATGGCTTTATGGCTTAGTATGACAGCGATTGATTTTAGTGGTTTGGTTGCTTGAATTCGCATAACAGGTTGGTTAGGAATATGAAAACTAACAACCTTACGAAAATAATCAATTTTAGCATGATGAGTAGTTAACCAATCAATTCTTAAAATCACATCAAAAGCAAGTATCTTTAAAGAGATAAGGTCAACAAGTAATGTGGTTGTGCCAACTTGGATTAAGCAAGATTTATAAGCTGTAGATGTAATGAAAGTTTCTCCTAACGGAGTCTCTACAGATAGGTTAAAGTCTAATTTCTTCGGAGTCAAGTTTAAACGTTGAGCACAAGCAGGAGAGATAAAAGAATGGGTAGAACCGGTATCTAGTAAGGTATAAACTTCACAAGAATTTATAATTAACTAACCCGTTATACCTTCGTTCGGGTTCCTCGCATTTTGGGAAGTCATGACAAACGCTCTTTTCGAAACCGTCGACTTTATTTTGTCTGTATCCGCCTTTGGTGTCACCGTCCCAGCTGGACTTGGTTTTGCTATAGTACAATCTCGAGCGATATGTCCTTCCTTTCTACAATTATAACATACCTTGAACTGTCGTGGACAGTTTGGACTTATATGTCCCTCCTCTCCACATCTGTAATATCTAATTGGCGGTCGTTCTCCTCCCCTAGAATTTGTTCCTGGTGCTGGTGCTGCTGTCGACGTCTTCCTGTCATCGTTAAATCTTCTCTTCTTGAAATTTCCACTTGACTCACCTCTCCTATTATCATGGCCACGATGACCACCCGAGTGGTTACCACTTTTGTCTGTATTTTTCCCTCCTCGCTGGTTCTCATCACTCCGATGACTGCTGTCACCAGTATAACCCTGGTTGAGGTCCCCCGGTTGAACATACTCATTATCTCGCTCTAATAATTGAGTCTTGTTTACAACATCTGAATATAAAGAAAATTTATGAGAGATAAGATATTGCCGAATCTCGGGTTTTAAACCTCTCAGAAACATCCTTGTCATTCGTTCCTCATTCTCGACCAAATAAGGAGCAAACCTGGATAACTCTGCAAACTTCGCCTCGTACTGGGACACTGTCATGTTGTTTTATTCCAGTCTAATAAACTCTACCTCCTTCATATGACGAATACTTTCAGGAAAGTACTTGTCATTAAACAGTTTCTGAAACGTTTCCCATGACATGTTGAGTGCGTCAGGCTGGGTACGCTTCACAGACTCCCACCAGTAGTCTGCCTCACCGCGGAACATAAAGGTGGCGAATGGAACCTTCTGTTCCTCCATGCATCCCAAGACATCGAATATCTTGGTAATTTGCTTGACCCACGTTTCCGCCATGATCGGATCCGGCTTTTCCTTAAATTCTGGTGGTCCCAATTCTTTGAATTGCTTGGCTATGACAAACCTCGCGTTGTTATCATTTCCACTCGTATTCTGCACACGAGTCTCCCTCGTCTGATTTTGAATGAACTGCAAAAAGCTCCTAAATATTTTATCATTCATCGTTTGTCGGTAACGTTGTTTACAGGAAGAATATTGCCTTCCTGTTGCATGTTCCCCTGGGTGGTGATTAAAGGTGTCTCCACAGTCTCATTCACCCCATTGTTAAGCCATTCTCAAATACTGCCACAAAACAAGGGTTAATTGACATGTCACATATTATCCCTATATCTGACCGACCAAATAATTACCAAATAAACTTATTCAGGTCATACGAGCGAAGGAATTCCCCGTCTCTCCCCTCCTAGTTCTTGTCTCATATCTGATCCAGGGATCATATCCCTAAGCTCTGATACCAATTGTGACGGCCCCAAAATAGGTATAGAACACCCATTCTGAGTCGCCAAATACATGGTACAAAAAGCAAACTACAACTTTAATAATACAATTGTCGTGCAAAATACGACAACACATACTGTGAGTTTAAATACAAATATTGTCTTCTAGACAATATCCACACTCAAATAAGTCCTCATTACAATTATTCAAACACTATTTTACAGAAATAGTGATGACAGCTAAAATATCTTTCTAGAACCATCACTCCATACCCCGACTAGATCATGCTATGTTCTCACCTCCTGAGAAGAAAAATGGAACAAAAAAGAAAAGGGTGAGCTCAACTAGCCCAGTAAAGAATATTATGACTAAGATAATATACAACAAATTATCATTAGTATTCAACAGGGAAAAATCTGATAAAATATAATCGATAACAAGTTTTAGATCAACAACTGCAGCGAAAACAGCAAACCATTAGAAGAGTCAAGTAGAGAAAGAATTCTACTATCTTCTAAGATTTAAAAGTCCATCATCAATATTTTATCCCTGTAACAACAATCAATATACATCTTGAATCAAATATTCATCTTTGCACTACAGGCCAAAGATATTCATTTGTAACACCAGTCGGTCATGTTCATCTCAACACCTGTTCATCTTTACACTACAGGCCAAAGATATTCATTAGGTAATCATACATCTTTGCACTACAGGCCAAAGATATTCAGTAATATCATCATTCAAGACTGAGGATGATGAAAAATATCTTAAAGAAAACGAATCTAGTCAGACAGAAGGACAAATAGTAGGGATTCGTATAACAGTTTATCCAAGATCAATAATACTTCATAATAATCAATTGTGAAGCAAAATTCAAAAATAAAGATCAAAACATGGATACAATCAAAGATAGTAACCATAATAGATATCTTGGACAAAAAAGGAAAATTTTATTTTTCGGTGAATAGTGTCGTATTCGTGAATAGTGCCGTATACGTGAATAGTAACCTCGACACAAAAAGTTCCAAATTTGATAATAAAAAAAACTCATATCAATATTTCAGCATAATGATATTGAAAAAAATAATATTATTTAAGAAGAAAATAATATCTCTTACCTCAAAATAACCGTACTTCTGACTGAATATCGGATATGAGGCTGAATGAAACTTGTGTTGAATAACAACTTTTAAAGTATCTAAATACTCACAAAATACACTCAATAATCTAGAGAGAGAAAGAGATAAAACTTATGAATTCTGGTGTGATTTTCAATTCTAACTTAGCCATCTATTTATAGGAAAATGTTAGCACGCCGTAGCAGACTTAACATGCAACTTGATGGCTTTACCTGCTACTATTCTCACCCACCACATTTGAATAAAAATCTCATTACATTTTTTCTTCACCAACCAACAGTGGGGCCCACCAATTCTAGAATTTTCCACCAAAATGATTAACTCCGAAAATCCAACAATTTTTGAACCAGTCATCTCGTAAAATTCATAACAAATCATACGTTCATTTTTAACGGTTCAAAATTTGTGGACATATACTCAACTTATATATCTATAACACATCCAAATATTACCACGATCCAACGGTCGGATTAAAAATTATAACCCTCACAAAATATCTCAAAAACCCTAATTTGATTTTCAATACCTCCGTTCCAACAAAAATATAGATAAAACACCTCAACATTAACTCCTTCATTTTAACCACAAAAATATATCCCTAAATTATATCCACATAAAATAAATATTTCCTTATCATATAAATCAATAATTAATTATTTACAAATAATATTACAGAATCACATTTATGACAACCAGGGCTTTCCAATAAGGATTTCTCCTTACTGGTGTGCAATTAGATGACCAACCCTATTCTTAGACAGAACTTTATAGACATTGCCAATAATGTTCTCTAATAATATTATTCAAATAATATGAATTATTGATCTGATAATAGGGAATACTGTGTAGTAACAATTATTGAATAACAATAATATAAAATATCAACGCAGCAATTATTGAATCAATAAAATAAAATATTGAACAGTAACTACTGTAACAATTTTTAAGTAGTGCATTCCTTCGTAAAAATCAATAATTCAAAAATACTGTGCAATCCGTGTGCTACTGTGCAACTATGCGTATTACTGCATTTTAACCACCGGGTATTCCAACAGTGTTAACGGTAATAACTACGTCGTTATTTATGAAAACTCAATTTTTATCGTTATCTTCATCCAATCGTTTTCTGTTATAGGGCCCACAAATAGCTGCGCCGTCGTACGAATATTCCCCGACAGAAAGAATATTCCACGACCACATGAATATTCACCGACCAAAAATGAATATTTTATAACCACTTGCTTATTTGAAATATTTACGCATTTTACTCATTACTAACCACATTAATCAAATCAACCATTTCTATTTCAAAATAATAAATAGAGGAAATTTAATTTCATTTATTAATAAGTTGGGGTCTTACACACAATATTTAACAACCAAATCATTCTCAGGAAAGAGGGGGCTTTTCGATAAGGATTTATCCCTATTGGCACACAATTAGGTGACCAAACCCCTTTCCTCGACAGAACTTTTTAAACATTGTCAATAATGCAAATAATAATATGAATAACTTTGTCATCTCAATTATTGATTTAATAATATAAAATATTATGCAGATGATACTTTGACAATAATTGAATCAATAATATGAGAGATATTATGCAAGAATTACTGTAGCAATAATTGGGTATAACTGAGTGACTTCTCACGTAAGCATCAATAATCAAAGATATTATACAATATTGTGTGCTACTATGCAACCATGCGTATTACTGTACTTTTACGACCGGGTATTTCAACAGTTTAACTGTAACACTTTCACCGTTATGTTTATAAAAAGATATTTATATCATTTTCTAACTACGACAATACTTTCGCTGTGGGGTCCACCAATGATTGTGTCGTCGTACGAATATTCCCCGACAAAAAGAATATTCCCCGACCAAATAAATATTTTATGACAACTTGCTTACTTTGCAAAAAAATTCACATATCACCCTTAACTTAACCCTTTATCAATTTAACCATTTACTAAATAAAATAATAATTATAAGAAAATTGAATACTTTCATTTCATAAAATTCGGGGTATTACAATCTCCCCTCCTTATGAAATTTTTACCTCAAAGTTTACGTACGTACTTGGTATATCGAAGATGTGAGGATACCTCGTCAGATTCTAACTCTTGAGGTATAACCTTTGAGCGTAGAATATGTTTCTTCTTATCCAAGATTTTAACAGGCATCTCCTCAAACTTTAAATCTTCTGCTATCTCGTCTAGTTCTAATTCTATAATGTGGTTCGGGTCGTCCACATATTTACGTAACATCGATACGTAAAAAACGTTATGAACACGCGACATACTTAGCTGTAAGGCGAGTATATAGGCCACAGTTCCTACTCACGGATTTCAAATAGACCAATAAAATCGAGGGTTAAGATTTCTCTCTTCGTCGATTCTTGCTTCTAGATTAACGCCTTCTTGCACCTTCTTCTTCACATTCATCAGCTCCAGGGGTGTAGCTTGAGCAACTTTAGCTTTATCGATTAAAGTCGATTCCACTCATATATTTGCTATCTTCACGTAGGTCCCTAGAGTCTTTAACTCTATCTCTATCATTTGTAAGTCATACGAAATGTGTCTTTGTGTTAACAACATCGCACTCATAACCGTATACGATCTTCTACTCAATGCATCAGCTACCACGTTCGCTTTTCCACGATGATATTGAATGGTATGGTCGTAATCTTTAACAGCTCGAGCCAACGTCTTTGGCACGTGTTACGTTCGTTTTGGGTAAAAAAATATTTGAGGGTTTTAGAAATGGGTTTTGTACTGGGGTCAATACAAAATTCGATTTCACGCTCTAGAGGTAGGCCAGGAAGTTCTTCGGGAAATACGTCAGAAAATTTATTATCACTAGAAATATCATTCAAAACTGTGAATCTCATCCAAGACTTAGATAACACCTCACATTGATACTTATCAACTTGCCACCGTTATTCACGGCATCCCCTATAGAGAGTCTGTGCATCCCACACAAGGAAGTCACCAGCGAAGGCTCGGGGTTCATTACTTATGGCTTAATATGATAGTGATTGACTTTAGTGATTTGGTTACTTGAATTCGCATAACAGGTTGGTTAGGAATATGAAAGCTAACAACCTTACGAAAATAATTAATTTTAGTATAATGAGTAGTTAACCACTCGATTCCTAAAATCACATCAAAGGCAAGTATTTTCAAAGGGATAAGATCGACAGGTAATGTGAGGGTGTCGATTTGAATCAAACAAGATTTATAAATAGTAAATGTAATGAAGGTTTCTCCTAACGGAGTTTCAACCGATAAGTCAAAGTTTAATTTCTCCCTAGTCAAATTTAAACGTTGAGTGCAAGTAGGAGAAATAAAAGAGTGGGTAGAACCGATATCGAATAAGGTATAGACTTTGCAAGAGTTTATGATTAGCTTACCCGTGATAACTTCGTTCAGGTTCCTCGTCACGAAAAATGCTATCTCTTAAACTATCAATTTTGACTTGTCTGGGACATCCTTTGGCTTCACCATCCCAGCTGGACTTGACTTCACTATACAACAAAATCGAGCTAGGTGACCTTCTCTTCCACAATTGAAACACGCTTTGGGTTGCTACGTACAGTTTGGACGGATGTGTCCCTCATGTCCACATTTGAAACATACGACCAGTGGTCGTTCTTCTTCCTTTGAAACGGGTGTTGGTGCTACTGCCGACGTCTTTCCGTCATTATTGAATCTTCTCTTCTTAAAGTTGTTCCCACTTAGTTCACCTTTCCTATTATCTTGGTCATGATTACCACCGAAGTGGTTACCATTTCTGGCATGATAATTTCCTCCACGATGATTATCATTGTCCCGATGGCCCTTGCCACCGGTTTGATTATTATCGTGTTATTGGTCGTTGCCTTTTGGTTGTGCTGACTCATTATCGTACTCCAGTAACTAAGCCCTACTCACAATATCTGAATATAAACAAAGTTTGTGAGAAATGAGGTATTGGCGTATCTCGGGTTTCAAACCTCTTAGAAACATCCACGTCATACGCTCTTGATTATCTACCAAATGGGATGCAAATCAGGATAACTCCGTAAATTTAGCCTCGTACTACGATACAGTCATATTATTTTGCTCCAGCTTGATGAATTCAACCTCCTTCATGTGACGAATACTTTCGAAAAAGTACATGTCACTGAACAATTCTTGAAACTTCTCTCAAGACATTTTCAGTGCGGTAGGCTGAGTACGTTTTACAGATTTCCACCAATAATCTGCTTCTTTACGCAACATAAAGGTGGCGAAGGGAACCTTTTGGTCCTCTGAGCATTCCAAGATATTAAATATCTTGGTGATTTGCTTTATCCATGTCTTCACCTTAAGTGGTTCTGGCTTTCCCAAAAACTCTGGCTATCCCAGCTCCTTGAACTGCTTAGCCGTGACCAGCCGTGAGTTGCCAGTGTTTCCACCTACATTTTGAACAGGAGTCTCTCTCGTTTGGTTTTGTATAAATTCTAAAAAGTTCCTAAACATACCATCGTTTGTCATTTGGTCGGTGTTGTTATTTACACGAGGATTATTGCCTTCCTAATGCACATTATCCTAGTTATTGATCGTGGGTGACTCAACGGTGTCATGTGCTTCATTGATTATCTCAATATTTTTAGATGTCATTTTCAAACACTACCACAAAATAAGGGTTAATTGACATGTATCCCTATACTCTGACCGACCAACTAAATAACAAATAACTTAGGTAGGTCATACTAGCGAAGGATTAACCAGTCTCTCCCCTCCTAGTTCTAGTCTCACATCCCATCCAGTGATCATATCCCTAAGCTTTGATACCAACTGTGACGTCCACAAAATAGGTATACATCACCCATCATAGAATATTGAGGATTACTATGGCAACCATATTGGATCGTCACTCCATTCCCCGACTAGTCCCAACTATATTTTCATTTCCTGAAGAGAACGGTGAACGAAAAGGGTGAGCTCAACTAGCCCAGTAAGAAATTTTATGACTAAGATAATGCAGAATAAATTATCATTAGTCTTCAATAGTATAACAACTGATAGAATACAATAGACAACAAGTTTTAGATCAACAACTGCAGCGAAATAAGCAATAGATTAGAAGAGTCGAGTAGAGCATAATATCTACTATCTTCTATGATTTAAAAGTTTATCATTAATTTTATCGCTGAGACTCAGCTTAAAAAATAATCCACATCACTGAATTATCCATGCACTACGGCCCAAGGATATTCATTAGTATCACGACCCCGAATTATCCTTGCACTACGGGTTAAGGATATTCGTGTTTTCACCAATGGTCATGAACATGCCAAACAACAATTCATCTTTGCACCCTTGGCCGAAGAGAACGCATGGTCATGATCATACCAATAACTGTCGCTAAGACTCAGCTCAAAAAATAATCCACATCACTTATAACATTGCAGGTCATGATTATATCGAATAATCCCTAGTCATAATCATACCAATCAACAGTCCATCTTTGCACTACGGCCAAAGATGACTTTTATCACAATATAAGCATGAGGATGATGACAATGATATAAACATTAATCAAACAAAATCAAGGATAAATATTAAAGACTTTAAATTTATCCAGAGTTTAAAAATGTCTAAATTGTCAACATGATACTACTTTATGGAGTAAAATTCAAGAATAATATTGTATCAAAAATGATTTGGACCAAAAAAGAAATTAATTTTTGTCACAAATAGTACCCCGGGTGAAATTAACTGATTGAATAGTACCCTATAAATAGTACTTTATGGATAGTACTTTATGAATAGTATCCCGTAAATAGTACTTTGTGAATAGTACTCCGTGAATAGTACTTTATGAATAGTATCATATTTATGAATAGTGCCTATAAATAGTACTCTGTGAATAGTACCATACATATGAATAGTATCGTATACATGAATAGTATCCATGAATAGTACTCCGGCATGAAAAGCTTAAAATTTAACAAGAATGTTCAGAAAAAAATCCTTGTGAAACGATACTATATGAAGTGCAAATTTCAAGGATATTCTATTAATTTTACGGAGTATAGAAGCCAAAATGAGTGTAGAATTAGGGATACGAAACGAAATAATATTACTTACATACTACAGAGTATAGAAGAAAATATTATTTTATATGAATATTGAATAAAAATAATATCCCATACCAATAAGAAATAAATAACATACCTTACCTTAGTAGAAGGCTGGATACTGTAATAGTGAAGTAACAGAATACTCTTCTTCTTTCTCTCTATAGCTTCTCTCTCTATAATTGCTGTTGTGAGTCTTAGTGAATTGGTGAGAATGAAAGAAGAACTGTGCTTCTATTTATAGGAAAATATAGTTTCGATAATTGCATGTTTAGGGGCTCGAATTATTACAATATAATACATTCATCTATACCTCTATTTTTAATTTAGTCTTTCAAGTATTATCAATCTTGCACCACCTTCCCTAATAGTACATGTATGTGAATCAATAGTTCTTTACATGTGTACCAACAGTAATTTGCATGTGAACCAATAGCAATTAGTTGCTCATTTATTCGATTAATTGCCCGTTTTGTCAATTATAATAACAAAACTAGCAAATCACAGAATTACTTCCTCTAAGGGTAATTGGGTCACGGAAGAATTAAAGAAAACTAAATGAATAAACATCTTTAATCAACACGAACTTATTCATCATTAATATTATAACTGACAATATTTAACAACCAGATCATTCCCAGGAAAGAGGGGGCTTTCCGATAAGGATTTCTACCTATTGGCGCGTAATTTGGTGTCCAAACCCCTTTCCTCGACAGAACTTTCTAAACATTGTCAATAATGCAAATAATAATATGAATAACTTTGTCGTCTCAATTAATGATTTAATAATATAAAATATTATGTAGATGATATTATTATAATAATTGAATCAATAATATGAGAGATATTATGCAGCAATAATTGAGTATAATTGAGTGACTTCTCACGTAAACATTAATAATCAAAGATACTGTACAATACCATGTGCTACTATGCAACCACACGTATTACTATATTTTTACCACCGGGTATTTCAACAGTTTAACAGTAACACTTTCGCCGTTATGTTTATAAAAAGTTATTTTTGTCATTTTTTAACTACGACAATACTTCCATTGTGAGGTCCACCAATGATTGTGTCGTCGTACGGATATTCCCTGACAAAAAAAATATTCTCCGACTAAACGAATATTATATGACTACTTGCTTACTTTGCAAAAATTTTCACATATCACCCTTAAATTAACCCTTTATCTATTTAACCATTTACTAAATAAAATAATAATTATAAGAAAATTGAATACTTTCATTTCATAAAATTCGGGGTCTTACATTTGTATTTAAACTCACAGCATGTGTGTTGTCGTATTTTGCACGACAATTGTATTAATGAAGCTGTAGTAATTTTCTATACCATGTATTTGGTGACTCATAATGGGTTGTGTAGATTGGACCTATTCTGGGGGCGTCATAGTAGAGGTTCAACGCTGTATGTGGCAAATGGGTGTAGAGATGTGTTTGTTTATATTTTTGTTTTGTGGTGAGACCGGACCATAAAGATGGCTGCCTACGTACTCTCGTGTATTGGGGAGATCAGGTCGACGTAGTTCACCCCATGTACAGAACGGGTTGCAGATGAAAAGTTTGATCCCATGTACAGGACAAACTAAAAGTGGAAAGGTTTAATCCCTGGCGGGATAACCTGAAGGTGTGAAAAGTTTTATCCCTGGTGCGATAAAACTACGGATGTGAAATGTTTTGAAAACGGAATTGAGTAAAGGATCTGATGATCCGAAACCAGGCTGCTGGTTAGAAAGTGTGATTGTCCCTGATGGGGTAAATGGGTGTGAAAAGAGGATGTATGTAGTGAGAGGTTTAGAAAACCTGAATTAACTAGGGATCTGGCGATCCAAAACCAGGATGTTTGGTTGATGGTAACTTTAGATATAATACCATTTCACGGTCTCCGAGTTAATGAGCTACAAAAATTCATCGCCATCCATCTCCTGTAACTTGAGAGCACCTCCTGTCAATACCTCCTTGACAATAAACGGGCCTGCCCAGTTTAGGGTGAATTTTCCCTTAGACTGATCTTGGTTGTCAAGAACCTTCTTTAAGACCAGGTCATGTTGTTTGAATTATCATAGCTGGACTTTTTTTGTTGTAGGATCTGGCGATCCTCTGTTGATATAACTAACCATGGAAGATGGCAGTGGTTCGCCTTTCGTCTATTAGAGACAATTGGTGACACATATCTTGTAACCATTGGTCCTCATCCAGCTGAGCGTCTATCAACATTATGAGGGATTCCATTTCCACTTCTATGGGGAGCACTTCTTCCATCCCATAAGTCAATGAGTAGGGGGTTGCCCCAGTGGAAGTGCACATTGATGTTCTGTAGGTTAACAGAGTCAGAGGCAATAAGTCAGACCATCCTTTGTGGTTGGCGGACATCTTTTGCATGATCTTCTTGATGTTCTTATTAGCCGCTTCAACAATACCATTCATCTCTGAATGGTAGATGACGAAGTTGAGATGTTTGATGTGGAATTTATTGCATAACTCCTCCGTCATTTTGTTGATGAGGTTCTTAGCATTGTTTGACATAATTACCTCTAGTTGTCTATATCAACAAATGACATTGGTTCTGGTAAAAGTAATGATAACTTCTTTATTAACCCTGGGGAAGGAGGCTACTTCTACCCACTTGGTGAAGTAATCTATCATGGTGAAGATAAATCGATGTCCATTACTGGCTTTGGGCTCGATGGACCCGATCACATCCATTCCCTACATTGAGAAGGGCCAGGGCGAACTCATATTGTGGAGCTCTATGACGCCCCAAATCTAAGTACTCAAAACCCGTACTTGGTGCTCCACGAGAACATTAATTCAACTACTTAATGTATTAATTAAACAAAATTATTATATCAAAGTCATCTACCTTCCCATAGTTTCCACATTGCACTATCTGCTTCTTCACACCCTCCTACTTAATTTTTATATTTCTTAAATTATCCCTTTTCTCTTTCCCATCTTACTTCCATTACTCCCTTCCATCTTGACAGCTCCCTCAATCTTAGCCTTATTCTTCTTCTCCTTATTATAAAGAGTCATGGCCTCACTTCTCTCTTCGGCTATGATAGCCTTGTCTAACAGTGCTACAAAAGTACCAATCTACAATACCGCCACTTTATTGTAGAGCCAGGGTTTTAAGCCCATCTCAAACCTTTGTGCCTTCCTCGCTTCCGTGTCCACTAGATGTGGAGCGAACCTAGCCAATTCATTAAATTTTGCAGCATACTCCGCAACTGACATGTCTCCCTGCTTCAACCCCAGAAATTTCACCTCCATCCTAGCCGGTATACTAGTCGAAAAATAATTCTCAAAGAACAGTGTTGTGAACTTAGTCCACGTCACCTCTCCTACTCCAGCTCTAGTTTTGTTAGCCTCCCACCAGAAATTTGCATCCCCTTTCATCATATAGGTCGCAAAAGCTGTCTTTTACCCTTCTACTACCCTAGCAATCACAAAAGCCTTTTCTATCTCCTTTATCTAAGTCTGAGCTTCTACCGGGTCACTTGTTCCTCTAAACTCTAGTGGTCCTACTGCTTTGAAATCTTTAAGTTTGCCAATAAATTATCGGGCTGATTTCCTCCAACTGGTACTGCATTCTGTATAGCTTGAACTATCATGTTTGCAAAATTCTATATTGGGTCTGGTTGTTGTTGTCCTCCTACATTGTTGATAGATTCATCTGCCCTTTGGTTTCGATTTTGTCTTCTTGGTGGCATTATCTGATAGAATCATAAATTATTCTTTTATTGACTTACATTCTATGTCTTATCATATATGTTTAACATATAATGCGTGATTTCAAACTCAAATAACCATATACTTAAAATATTAAATTTTGAAGCTTGATTTATTGTATTATAAAATTATCAGATAGATACATAAAAACTAATTTCATTAAATAAACATATACTCATATTCATTCATAGTACTTTACACAGGATAACACATATTGTTAAAAGCATCCGTTATCCCTTTTTGACCACAAAAGTCGGGATTCGCTACTACAACTTATACAAAAGTTAGAAATATTTCATTACACGCACCTACATATTATATCATTAAACATACATATTCAAATACTAATCTGACTTATTCCCTACACCTTCTCCTGATCCTGGACAATTTTTCACCCGATGACCTTCCATCCCACAATTAAAACATGCACATTGCTTAAAATTTGGGACACTGTGGAGAGAAATGTCCCTCATGTTCGCAACTGTAACATATCTTTTTCCCTGTCCGGCACATGCCCTTATGTTTCCTTTTATAGTTTGTACACTTTCCAATTTTCTTAAAGTCTTTAGAATTTTCTAACTTACGGTCGTTCATCTTTCTTTTCCCTTTCTTGCCCAGAGCTATACCTGATATTCTGCTTTTGGTTTCCATCTGATCAATTTAGATTTTAAGCTTATCTTTCTTCCATTATTTCGATGAACGCATTCTATAATTAACTATTAAATAACTTTTCTATTTCCAACAACTTTTCTAAAGAAGAAACCTGGTCCCTCAGATTCTGTACTTTCGTTGATGCTTGATCAGCTCCAATTTCGGTGTCTGAATCACTATCTGTTAGTTCCACCGTTTCTGGGTCTGGTACTATATTCTCCAAAATAATCAGTTCATCAAGGTTACATTCAACGTGAGCCTCTATTTCAACTATTGGCTTCGATATTAGCTTGGGTATATTGATTTGATCCTTCTTTATGTTATACGCATATAATAATCCTTTTCCGCCTGACATCTACACATAAATTATTTTGATTAGCACATAAAGCATGTTATATTCACACAGCAAATAATAGTTTTATATAAATTATCTTTTATTTTGTTTAACGATTAATTTATTTAATTCATCTCCTTTAACCTCTATTTGAGTTATTTATATTTTCAACGTTTCCCTCTGTCCTAAGGTTATAGCCTAAGGTCTACTCCCACATAACGTTTCTAACCCTAAAACTTTGATACCATGTTGGGACGCCCCCAAATTCGAATACTTAAAACCCGTACTTGGTGCTCCACGATAACATTCATTCAACTACTTAATGTATTAATTAAATAAAATTATTATATCAAAGTCATCTACCTTCCCAGTCTCAAGAACCTTTAAGTCTTACATTACATGATAAATATTATATTATCCTACTACAATCAGTCATTACAAATAACATTTTGTAACCTAATCCTTCAGTTTTCCCTTCCCTTTGTCCTTGCCGGAACCTTCAGGTCGTGCTGGCTTAGCTGAAAACATTTAAATTTAAAGCAAGAATGAGCATTTGAGTGCCCAACAAGTAATAACAATATTGAATCAAGATTATCTGAAAGAATTTAAATATTTTCTTTGGACGACACTTCTACAACGAAGCAATAGTTGTGAAGTAAGCTGAAATAATTAATACTTAACTACATATCAACTCTTTTTCATTTTTGAAACTACGTGTTGACTATAAATGAAGAATAGTTGACAAACTGTGAACTTTATTTTTATTTTCGAAAAGGTTAAACAGAACTTCATATGCAAACCATTATGTCTTACGGACACGGAGGGTGATCAGCATGTTATGCCCTGTATTGATCAATACTATGTATTCAAACAATATATCTGATCCGCCTTTGGCGCATAAAAGTTTTCCATGTTCGGGATGTTCATAATTAGTCTGGAATTCAAACTAAAATAGTTCAATTAAGTAATAATAATGTTCTATCATGGTCTACTATATTTTTAATTCTATGTCTAGCTGAATTAAATAGCTTAGATAATTTTTAAATAACATATACATACATGAAAACTAGTAGGTATGTGTCAACATACAATCATTATCTAAGTGAGGGCACTTGTATAATCTAACTTAATTATCTATACACAGGATATATCTTGATCATACAATAATATTGTTCTGGTAAACGAATAGAGTTCGAAAACTGGCATGAATATTATGGTATAGATGCATGATCCATAAGGGTAGAGTTAAAAATTCTATGTAACTGGAGTATAGCTCACTAACTTACTTACACAGGATTATTGCATATCTAGATACAAAGAGTAAGGATACTTGCATGATCTGTTGCTTACACAACTTAGTTTTATCTTTTATATTGAGACCTATCATTCATAAGATTATTCTTTTGATCAGAATAATATATCATAACACATAACACTGCTATTTGCAGTCATCATATAGCTTAAACACATTGTCACATAGTTATAGCAGTCATTCTAACATAAATAATTACTTATCAAGTCAATCTATATAAGTCTGGGTTAACTTCGGATTCATTTCGCTGTACCGACGACTTTATCGGGTAATAATCGAGTTTATATTCACTTAAACTCTATTCTGTAACTTCAATACTTTAAAATATTAATCATATTATTTTTCAAGGCATTATAATAATTTTTAAATAATTATTATAATTTATCATGATTTTTCAAACACTGAGACCATTTTTAAATGATTTAAATACAGAATAATTTAATTATCATTAATATTTAAATAATATAAAAATATTAATTAAATACTTGACAAAATATTAAAGTTATTTATAATAACTTAAAATATTTTTAAAATACTAATTTTTCAGTTAAATGATTTTTAAAATATTTAAAATTATTTTTAAATAATTACCTTCAATATTTAAATATTAAGGTATTATTCATCAAAATACTAAAAGTCACTTATTATAACTTAAAATATTTTTAAATCATTTATATCATTTTTAAATTATTAAAACCATTTTAAACCCATTTATTTAATATAAATATTAAATAAACCTATTATCATTAATATTAAATTATTAATGAAAATTACCTCAAAATATTAAAAGTCATGATTTATAACTCAAAATATTTTTACACACCTTATTATCATTTAAAATAAATTTAATAATATAAAAATCATTTGTAACCAATTTATTTAATACATTTATTAAATAAATTTTATATCATTAATATTCAAATAAATAGTAATATTAATAAAAAAATATGTCAATTTATCAAACGTTAGATTTTTATAACTTAAAATAATTTTTAAAACTAATTTTGTAATTTTTAGAAATTTATTTCTATTTTTAATGAATTTTTCAGAAATTAAAAAACTAAAATAATTAAATTCATCGCTAAAGGCTATAGCGACGGTTTCTGTCGCGGTAGGTGTTCTTGAGGTTCAAGAACACTGACAATCAGTTGCTAAGGTGCTTACTTTGACCGTTTATTACTCGTTGCACAAGTTGTTTCTGGGCAAGGTTTTGTAATGATCATGTAGTATGGATGTAATACTACACGAATCATCAGCTAATAGGGTCATATGGTAACATACATGCAAGATCTGGAGGTCCAAAGTGGCTGTCAGGCCCTTTATGGGTTTTCTGGTTACCCAAAAACCTATGCAATGCTTGATAGCTACTTTGCGCCTTAATTTAATCAAGTTCTGTGTGATGTTATGGTGGTCTAACGGTTCAGGTTTGTAGTCCACATGTCAAGGTACAATTATCATTCATCAAATCAGTCAAACTACATCAGAGTCATAAGATAGCATTCAGTCAAACCTTGTCAAAAGTGATGTTCTTAAGTTTTCTTGGTTTCCCAGAAAATCGTGTTCGTGAACGAGCTAGCTAGTTTGACCATCATTTATTTTCATTCTGTTGTTTATCTAAGTGATATAGGAGGATGAATCTGTAGTACATGTGACGCCCCCAAATCCGGGTTCCCTAACCTCGGGTTTGGTGCTCACGATCCATCATATATATCACATCTAACTACCCATTCATTAATGAAAAACATCATTCATAATATTCCTTAATACAACTTATAACAATATCCCAGGTTAACTAACCTTGACATAACTTACATACCCTTATATAACCAAAAGGTTTACATAAATAATTACATAATACAACATAACCATTAAAAGTTGACACTAACTACTCCTGAACCTTGCCTTTGCCTTTGTCCCTGTTAGAACCTTCTGCTACATCGACATTAGCTGAAATATTTTATTTAAGCTAGGGTGAGCAACAAGTTTGCCCAGCAAGTTAAAATATACAATAAATGATATATATCATGAATAGAAGAGTCTAGCTTCTTTGGAACTTGAACAATAATCAAAAGATTTCGAAGTAGCTGAATAATAATTCAATCTCAATAATTAAACTTTCTCCCATTTCTTACTGAATAACATATCAGAGATGAAAGAGTAAAATTCTTTCAAAGATTCAATAATATTCAATTGAATAAGAAGAATTTACAATACTGCAACAATATTCAATAAAGTGGGATATATCCAGATTTCATGTTGAGTGATCACAAAAGGATCATGAACTAATAGAGGAATCATTTAGTTATTAAAACTAAATTATTCCACAAGAATATAAATTAGTTATAAAAACTAAACTATACTCTTCTGCAAGTACCTGGAGTGGCCAACTCCTTTATACCCTATATTATGCATAATACTCAATAATAGCGCATAGGTCGATTTACGACATTAAAATTTTGTTCATCTCAGTCTTACATCACGAGTCCGTACCACAACAATATGGTTTGGATTACTTTCAAAGAACTACTATGATTTCAATAATTAATAACAATACTAATCTAGCCGAAACCAACGGCATAGATCTTCCAATAACAATTCAGTTCATAATAAATAGAACATTTTATGCTTTAACAAATATTAGTCTCGCCAAAACAATTAGCTGAGACATGATTTATAAATAGTTAAAATAATAGAACAAGAATCAATTGCACTACGTGCTAATTACAACAATCATTACAGATGTGAATAACTATCAATAATTATTCACTACCATGCTTGAAAAATAGTAACTCAAGTTGAGTTAGGAACTTGTCTGATTCATTGACTACTGCTACGTAATTTAAGTTAACTTCTTTTGTAAGACATATCATTGATAAAATCGATCTCTTAATTAGCATCACATATCTTACTCATAACAATTTAACATGAAATCACATAACCAATCATTAGTGAGTACACTATACTATCTTAGACTTAACACTTACCCGTTCATTTATAAGTTCGTAATATAACTTGACAAACTATTTATGAACTCAGTAGACTTAATATATCATTTCAGTTTCTATTTCAGCAAGCTAAAACAAAACTGACTTCACTTCCTGACATTTTAGTTCCCTTTTCAGCAACCTGAAATGTTCATTTCGGGAAGCTGAAATACACTATTCACAAAAATATGAAATCATCTTATTTTTTTCTAATCTTTTGGCCAATCATATATACATATATTCCATACACAAAAAGTATTTTTCTGAAATTTTTCTACTCCCTCAAGTTTTTTTCAAAAATCAATTTCTAGTTAATTCCTTAAGAAATTAGCTACCTCATACTTAACTCCAAAAATTCCCAACTCTTGGCGGCATCTTACACATGTTAACGTGAGCTTACAGTTTAAATTTCAAGGCCATCGGAGTTATACAACTCCGGTTATAGCAATTTTCATCGGGAAAACGCAAAAATTGAAATAGTCATAACTTGCTCATTTTTAGTTGGAATGAGCTCATTTTTTGACACAACCTACTTTATCTCATATATTTTCATCCCCCAAAAGGTCGGATTTTATCTCATTAAATAAGTGACCAAAACAGCCCTTCCAATATTTTGGGCAGCAGCTTTTTAAGCATTTCCAGATTTTTCATCCTTTACTAAAATCATTCCACACGAAAATGTGTAACTTCTTTTTAAGTGATTCCACTTGGATGTATTAGAAGACTCATATATCTAACTCTAGGACTTGACCACACTCAAAAATTCAAAGTAGAATGAGAGATATGGTCATTTCCATATCATACTTAGTTTTCTCGAAAATCTGTTTTTCAACTCTTTATATTTTATATGAAAACTTTCATGATCTCCCACAAAACCAACATAACTCAACATATTAACTTAAAATAACTCATATACTCATGGATCTAACATGATCAATAGTTTAATTCACCAAATAATCAACAATCATAAGATCAAACACAACAAAAGCTAAGAAAAATTTGATTTTCTATCTTTTGAAAAACCTAACTCATATTTCTTAGTTTAGCTTCCACTTTTGATCTACAAAAGAGTTGGATCTAAACATAAAACACTTTTAAACACCAAGATCTAAGGTTTTAAGCTTCAAGATCATAGTTTTACAAAAATCAAAACTCAAATCATCACAAAGAGAAATTAAACTATAAAAGTAGGAATTTCTTATACCTTCTCTTGATTCATCTTCTTCTTCTTCCTAATACTTAGATTATGGAACTTGAAAACTATCAAAACTCTCCCTCTCTCCCTTCTTCTCTCTTGACCGAAGTCTCTCTTTGCTCTCTCTCTCTCTCTCTCTCTCTCTCTCTCTACTTTGTTTTGATAGCTAACTTAGGAAATAAAATGAAAGAAAGAACAAAATAGATTTTTGTTAGTAAATTAAGTATAGATATATTATGTATATCTATAATCATCATCCAATGTCTCACTCTTCCTCTCTCTCCTTATCATTATAAGCTTGCTTGCACTCTTGATTTAACTTGTGGGTTGGGTGAAAAAGATAAGAATGAGACCAAAGCTTGACACCTAGCAAGTTAGTCACCTACTAAAGTGGTGTAATGATTACATGCCTCCCCCCTTTCTCCCCTCTATGATATTTTTGGCCATGATGGCCTTCTTGGGCCCCTTTTTATTATCTTTTAAGCTCCATTTAGCTTACTTAATGGTCCAAAAGATTCCTTCCCAATTGGGCTAGGTGTTGGGCCAATCAATTAATTACTAAGGCTAGAAATTCTAATTCTTTGGATTTGAAATTCAACATAGTTTATACTTATTAATTTTTATCTATTCCCCATTATTTAATTAGGGTTCCCTTACACACATTAGTAAGTTAATTTCTTACTCATATATCTTTAATTTTCATAACCAAATTAGACTTGCTATTCCTAGGTTATAAAATTAATTAATAGAGACGTATAAAATAAATCTCTAAGGATTAGTATATGCTTTTATATACTATCATTCTCTTAAATCATAACCCATTAGGTTATTTAATTATCATACCTAACATATGCATTAGGTTACATAACTTTATTCTTCATCTCTTTACAAAATAAATGTACACACATTATAAAATACATATTTACGCGATCACGTACTTAATTCACATATGTCCTAACATATTTCTCCTAGTTTATTAACATATTATCACAAATTGACTTAATAAGTTATAAACACATACATACTCATATCAATAATCAATTACTTAAGGATTGTAAATCCTTTTAATTTAGTAATCAAGGCTAACATTCAAGCTATGTTAATTTCTTACATAACTTTCATTACTCTTCATTGAAAATGATTAAGTATACTTCTTAGTTAATAAATTAACTATATAGCTTAATTATCATATACACTTATATGATTCAAGTACTTTCTCTTTTAAGAAAAAAAAAATTATTCGAAAATTTTGAATTATGTGAAATTCTGGGTTCTCACATTCTCCCCTCCTTATAAGGATTCTGTTCTCGGAATCACCGCTTTCTTACTCTCTAATATCTTTTAAAGTTGTATCATCAATTTATTTATATCAACAAAATATTAATTTGTGTTTGATATACTAACTTGTGACCTGGGATCTATAAAAGAATACCATTCACAGCTATATCTACCCAATATTTTTTGTGTAATTCATTTACTTAACTAAACCATTACCTTTCACCACCTCCTGGGCAGCTACTGCATCTTGCAACGTCATGTTGAACGTGCGCGCTGTCGGTCTTCCCGGCTGAGCAGGTCCTTTGATCGCCAGTGTTCCACTGTTGTTTCCTTTATTGTTGCTTCCTCTTTCTGCATTCTTCTTTGGACAATTATGAATTTGATGTTCTAGCAATCCACATGAAAAACAACCTGATATCTTCTTTGGACTTGGACAATTTGGAGGGATGTGTCCCTCTTGTCCACAGTTAAAACACACTCCTTTTCCCTTCAAACATACTCCCTGATGCTTTTTACCACAATTTGCACATGCCTCACCTTTCTTCCTATTATCTCCTAACTTGTCTCCAGATTCAGTATTGTCCTTCCACTTACGCTTATTAGAGTTACTTCCTCCACTGCTACCTCCTTCATTTGTCTTTTTCTTCTTCTCTTGATGATACCTTGACACAGCTTCACTTCCTCCTTCAGCGATGATTACTTTTTCCAACAGGGACGAAAATGTCTTAATCTGCAACACAGCTACCTTGCTATATATCCCTGGCTTCAGTCCATTTTCAAACCTTTACGCCTTTCTTACTTCAGTGTCCACCTGATGCGGAGCAAATCTCGCTAGTTCGTTGAATTTGGCGGCGTATTCTGCAACCGACATATTCTCCTGCTTCAACTCCAAAAAGTTTACTTCCATTCTTGCTTGCATACTTTTTGAGAAATAATTTTCGAAAAATAACTCCTTAAACCTTGTCCAAGTTACTACTGTTGTACCAGCTCTAGCTTTGTTTGTCTCCCACCAGTAATTCGCCTCACCCTTCATCAAATAGGTAGAAAAATCTGTCTTTTGCTCCTCCGCTACTCTAGAAATAACAAAAGCTTTCTCCATCTCATTTACCCATGTCTGGGCTTCTATAGGGTCAATGGTTCCCTTGAATTTCAGCGGTCCTACGGCCTTACAGTCTTTAAAGTTAGCTAATCGATTAGCTGGTCGATTTCTTGCTGCTGGGGCTCCAGTTTGCATAGCTTGAGCTAGCATGTCTGCAAAATTCTGTATTGGATCAACTTGATCTCCTTCATTATTCACAGACCGCTCCTCCCTTTGGTTACGATATTGTCGTCTTGGCGGCATTATCTGATGAATTAAAGACTTACATTAATACTTTGTCTTTATGCAACGTCTTATTAATAGTGGTCAAAATTTTAAACTTAAATCAATTTCAGCTTCCTGGATTATTTAATCCAGCTTACTGAATTATCATATTCTTCAGATAATCATCTTAATAATTTAATTCTCATAATTTAATTACTTATTCAAACATATAATCATATCATTGCATTTATATTCATGCAAATAGTACATAGTACTTTTCAGTACATAGTGCAAACTACTACAAACGATTACTATCCTCGTGTGATAAAAGTCGGGATTCATTACGACAACTTTACACAAAAAGTTGAGACATAAAAAAAATTATCTTGATATTCATACCAAAGCGAATATTATACTCCAAAAGATTATACTCCTAACACTTAATCTTTTTTCCGTCCACTTCCTCCATCTGTCTTCTTTTTAGGACAAGACTTAACCCTATGACGCATTCCACCACATGCAAAACTGTAAGACCCCGAATTTTATGAAATAAAAGTATTCAATTTTTCTTATAATTACTATTCAGTAAATGGTTAAATTGATAAAAGTTAAAGTTAAGGGTGATATATGAAATTTTTTTCAAAATACGCAAGTGGTTAATTATAAAATAATCATTGTTGTCGGGGAATATTCGTTTGGTCGTGGAATATTCTTTCTGTCGGGGAATATTCGTACGACGGCGCAGCCATTTGTGGGCCCCATAACAGAATAACTGTCGGGTGAAGAAAACGACAAATTTGAGTTTTTACAAATAACGGCGTAGTTGTTACTGTTAACACTGTTGGAATACCCGGTGGTTAAAATACAGTAATACGCGTTATTGCACAGTAGCACACGGTATTGCATAGTATTTTTGAAATTATTGATTCTTACGTAAGAAGGCACTACTCAATAATTGTTACAGTAATTACTGTTCAATATTTTATTTTATTGATTCAATAATTGCTACGTTGAAATTTTGTATTATTGTTGTTCAATAATTGTTGCTGCACAATATTTCCCATTATCAGATCAATAATTCATATTATTTGAATAGTATTATTAGATAACATTATTGGCAATGTCTAGAAAGTTCTGTCTAAGGAGAGGTTTGGTCATTTAATTGCGCGCCAGTAAGGAAAAATTCTTATTGGAAAGCCCCTCTTTCCTGGGAACGGCCTGGTTGTCATAAATGTGATTCTGTAATATTATTTGTGAATAATTAATTATTGATTTATATGATAAGAAAATATTTATTTTATGTGGATATAAATGAAGGATATATTTTTGTGGTTAAAAAATGAAGGAGTTAATGTTGAGGTTTTTATCCGTACTTTTGTCGGAATGGAGGTATTAAAAATCAGGGTTTTTGAGATATTTTGCGAGGGTTATAATTTTTAATCCGACCGTTGGATCGTGGTAATTTTTGGATATGTTATACATATATAAATTGAGTATATGTCCACAAATTTTGAACCGTTAAAAATGAACGTATGATTTATTATGAATTTTACGAGATGACTGGTTCAGAAATTGTTGAATTTTCAGAGTTTATCATTTTGGTAGAAAATTCTAGAATTGGTGGGCCCCACTTGTGGTTGGTGAAGAAATGTGCTGAATTATATTTCAAATGTGGTGGGTGGGAATAGTAGCAGGTAAAGCCATCAGGTTGCAGGTCAAACCTACCAAAATTTTCCTATAAATAGAGGGCTAAGTTAGAATTGAAAATCACACCAGAAACATAAGCTTTCTCTCTTTCTCTCTCTATATTATGAAGCATATTTTGTGAGTTTTTTGATACTTGGTGAGTTACTATTCATCAGTGCAAGTTTCTTTCAGCATCATATCCGATATCCAGTCTGCTCTTTTGAGGTAAGGGATAGTAAGGGATAGTAAGGGATTTTAAGGGTTGTTATGTTTTTCAGTTTCGTAATTTTTCTGATCTTCAAAAATTCTGGAAAAATTTGAAATGATATTTTGATGAGTTTTCTTGATTGTGTCCAAAAATGGTGATTTTTGGATGTATAGATTGAGAGTTATGAATTTTATGAGAAAAGACTATTTTAGAAGTAACAGCTTATAATTCCCTATGGTTAACTCCAAAATTGATGAAATTTTTATTGAGAGTACATGTATATGATAGAAGTATACTCTGTAAATTTCAGAATTTTTAGACAAAAGTACAATTTTTGATAAATGTCTAAATATTCGGCTATTTTGGCCATATGAAAAATAGTAAATGACTTTTAAAAATTCTGAGAAAAATATATGTTCACTATGGGACTATATTATGCTAAATTCCAGAAAAGAAATATTTTTGGAACTGATTTGGTATTTTTCATGAAAATGGTCTAGTTATGAGTAAATGAATTAAATATGTTTTGTGAAGAAAGAAAATTGGAAAATAGGATTTTATGGCTTGAGAATCCTATATGAGGTATATGCAGATTTTTGATGAGGGTTTTGGTTATTGATGATGAAATTGTAAAAGTTGACATTTTATGATGATTAAATGCATTAATTAGTAAAGTGTAAACAATTAAAATAAATTGTTTATAAATTTAAGTAATGTTATTCTTTCAATATCATTATACCGAAATATTGGTATGAATTTTATTGTAGAATTTCTATCTTTTGTGTCGGGGTTACTATTCATGAGTTACGAATATTACTCTTGAGATTAAAACTATATGTTGATCATATTATTTTTATCATCATATATAACATTTTTATAACCCTGATGTTGAAATTCTCTTTCACTGGAGTGTAAAGATGGGTAGATTATTGGTATGATCATGACTAGGGTTCTCTTTGGCCTGTAGTGCAAAGTTGAATTGTGACTGGTATGATCATGACCATTGAATTTATAATTGAATATCTTAAGCTTAAGTGCAAAGGTGAATTGATCAACATGGTTATAATTATTGTTTATATAAATTCTGAAATGATTATATATTTCTTTGAGATATGAATATATTTGGCCTGTAGTGCAAATATGAATTGTTGATGAATATCTTTGGCATGTAGTGCAAAGATGGCCTGTTGATGAATATCTTTGGCCTGTAGTGCAAAGATGAACTGTTGTTGAATATCTTTGGCCCGTAGTGCAAAGATGGTTTGTTGATGAATATCTTTGGCCCGTAGTGCAAAGATGGTTTGTTGATGAATATCTTTGGCCCGTAGTGCAAAGATGGATTTGTTAGTATGATTATAAACAGGAATTGTGATTTGGTATAACCATGATCTTTGATGTTTCAGGTAAAGACAGGTGATGAAAATATTCTTCGTCCTGGGTGCGAAGAAAAATTTATAGTCACAATTATGATTATGAGTTATTCATATGATTGTGGAAAGGAACTGTTGAGTGATGTTACATGGATAAAACATTGTTGGTGGATTTTTAACATGGAGAAGATAATAGACTTTATAGTCTATTTGACTCTTCTAATGGATTGCTCGTTCCGCTGCAACTATGGTTGAAATTTTTATCATTTACCATATGTTCTAAATCTCTGATTTATTATTGATGAAGGCTATTGATAATTTAATTATCTTTAGTCATGATATTCTTTACTGAGCTAGTTGTGCTCACCCTTTTGCTTCACAATTCCTTTCAGGTAATAAGAGTGTAGCTGGGTCGAGCGGGGGTAACAAGGGAATAGAACGGTGGTCATCATTTAGTAGTTATATTTGGTGAAGAAAATAGGGTGAGGCGAACCCAACGTTGGAAAGGTGTTTTGTCACTATCATACAAGATGTCTAATGACATACAACCTCGTGTCATCATAGGACAGGGTTGTGCTCATCCACTTGCTGAGTATATCTATGGGCACTACCTATATAATCTTGGTGTTTGTTTGAAGTATAATTCTCAATTAGAGACAGTGGAGATAATGATAAGTCAAGAGAAGACTCACCATTGGGAAGAATATGATAGTAATCTTCTCGTTTTTCTTTGGGGTCTATTGGGTCAACCAAGGATAATTCTGTGGCCATATGATATCTATCATAACCTAGACGCGTGGCCTCCCATGTACAAAGGTTTTCTTGAGCACTTCCCAAAGATTCTAATTTCTAAAACAGTTTTTGACTATACCTTTATGTAAGGTGTTATTGTGAGGTGATGTCCACGGTTGGAACATGAGTCACATTTGGTATATATTTGTATCCAAACTCACAGCATATGTGTTGTTGTATTTTGCACGACAATTGTTGTAATAAAGTTGTAGTTGTTTTCTGTACCATGTATTTGGCGACTCAGAATAGGTTGGATGGAATTAACCTATTTTGGGGTTGCTACATTTGGTATCAGAGCTTAGGGATATGATCTCTGGCGGAGATCAGGGAATAGGACTAGGAAGGGAGAGACGAGTAAATCCTTCGCTAGTGTGTCCTACCTAAGCTTATTTGTTGGTCAGTCATAATATCGGGATATTATGTGATATGTTAATTTGTTCAATTAACCTTTGTTTTGAAGCTGTATTCTAGAATGATATCTGAAATACAGGAGATGAGCAATGGAGAAATCATGATGATAGGGAAGATGGAATCTGAAATGAAAGCAAGGTATTCTCAACTCTTTGAAATACCAGGTACGTAAATTTCGGGGACGAAATTTCATAAGGAGGGGAGATTGTAAGACCCCGAATTTTATGAAATAAAAGTATTCAATTTTTCTTATAATTACTATTCAGTAAATGGTTAAATTGATAAAAGTTAAAGTTAAGGGTGATATATGAAATTTTTTTCAAAATACGCAAGTGGTTAATTATAAAATAATCATTGTTGTCGGGGAATATTCGTTTGGTCGTGGAATATTCTTTCTGTCGGGGAATATTCGTACGACGGCGCAGCCATTTGTGGGCCCCATAACAGAATAACTGTCGGGTGAAGAAAACGACAAATTTGAGTTTTTACAAATAACGGCGTAGTTGTTACCGTTAACACTGTTGGAATACCCGGTGGTTAAAATACAGTAATACGCGTTATTGCACAGTAGCACACGGTATTGCATAGTATTTTTGAAATTATTGATTCTTACGTAAGAAGGCACTACTCAATAATTGTTACAGTAATTACTGTTCAATATTTTATTTTATTGATTCAATAATTGCTACGTTGAAATTTTGTATTATTGTTGTTCAATAATTGTTGCTGCACAGTATTTCCCATTATCAGATCAATAATTCATATTATTTGAATAGTATTATTAGATAACATTATTGGCAATGTCTAGAAAGTTCTGTCTAAGGAGAGGTTTGGTCATTTAATTGCGCGCCAGTAAGGAAAAATTCTTATTGGAAAGCCCCTCTTTCCTGGGAACGGCCTGGTTGTCATAAATGTGATTCTGTAATATTATTTGTGAATAATTAATTATTGATTCATATGATAAGAAAATATTTATTTTATGTGGATATAAATGAAGGATATATTTTTGTGGTTAAAAAATGAAGGAGTTAATGTTGAGGTTTTTATCCGTATTTTTGTCGGAATGGAGGTATTAAAAATCAGGGTTTTTGAGATATTTTGCGAGGGTTATAATTTTTAATCCGACCGTTGGATCGTGGTAATTTTTGGATATGTTATACATATATAAATTGAGTATATGTCCACAAATTTTGAACCGTTAAAAATGAACGTATGATTTATTATGAATTTTACGAGATGACTGGTTCAGAAATTGTTGAATTTTCAGAGTTTATCATTTTGGTAGAAAATTCTAGAATTGGTGGGCCCCACTTGTGGTTGGTGAAGAAATGTGCTGAATTATATTTCAAATGTGGTGGGTGGGAATAGTAGCAGGTAAAGCCATCAGGTTGCAGGTCAAACCTACCAAAATTTTCCTATAAATAGAGGGCTAAGTTAGAATTGAAAATCACACCAGAAACATAAGCTTTCTCTCTTTCTCTCTCTATATTATGAAGCATATTTTGTGAGTTTCTAGATACTTGGTGAGTTACTATTCATCAGTGCAAGTTTCCTTCAGCATCATATCCGATATCCAGTCAGAAGTACTGCTCTTTTGAGGTAAGGGATAGTAAGGGATTTTAAGGGTTGTTATGTTTTTCAGTTTCGTAATTTTTCTGATCTTCAAAAATTCTGGAAAAATTTGAAATGATATTTTGATGAGTTTTCTTGATTGTGTCCAAAAATGGTGATTTTTGGATGTATAGATTGAGAGTTATGAATTTTATGAGAAAATACTATTTTAGAAGTAACAACTTATAATTCCTTGTGGTTAACTCCAAAATTGATGAAATTTTTATTGGGAGTACATGTATATGATAGAAGTATACTCTGTAAATTTCAGAATTTTTAGACAAAAGTACAATTTTTGATAAATGTCTAAATATTCGGCTATTTTGGCCATATGAAAAATAGTAAATGACTTTTAAAAATTCTGAGAAAAATATATGTTCACTATGGGACTATATTATGCTAAATTCCAGAAAAGAAATATTTTTGGAACTGATTTGGTATTTTTCATGAAAATGGTCTAGTTATGAGTAAATGAATTAAATATGTTTTGTGAAGAAAGAAAATTGGAAAATAAGATTTTATGGCTTGAGAATCCTATATGAGGTATATGCAGATTTTTGATGAGGGTTTTGGTTATTGATGATGAAATTGTAAGAGTTGGCATTTTATGATGATTAAATGCATTAATTAGTAAAGTGTAAACAATTAAAATAAATTGTTTATAAATTTAAGTAATGTTATTCTTTCAATATCATTATACCGAAATATTGGTATGAATTTTATGGTAGAATTTCTATCTTTTGTGTCGGGGTTACTATTCATGAGTTACGAATATTACTCTTGAGATTAAAACTATATGTTGATCATATTATTTTTATCATCATATATAACATTTTTATAACCCTGATGTTGAAATTCTCTTTCACTGGAGTGTAAAGATGGGTAGATTATTGGTATGATCATGACTAGGGTTCTCTTTGGCCTGTAGTGCAAAGTTGAATTGTGACTGGTATAATCATGACCATTGAATTTATAATTGAATATCTTAAGCTTAAGTGCAAATGTGAATTGATCAACATGGTTATAATTATTGTTTATATAAATTCTAAAATGATTATATATTTCTTTGAGATATGAATATATTTGGCCTGTAGTGCAAATATGAATTGTTGATGAATATCTTTGGCATGTAGTGCAAAGATGGCCTGTTGATGAATATCTTTGGCCTGTAGTGCAAAGATGAACTGTTGTTGAATATCTTTGGCCCGTAGTGCAAAGATGGTTTGTTGATGAATATCTTTGGCCCGTAGTGCAAAGATGGTTTGTTGATGAATATCTTTGGCCCGTAGTGCAAAGATGGATTTGTTAGTATGATTATAAACAGGAATTGTGATTTGGTATAACCATGATCTTTGATGTTTCAGGTAAAGACAGGTGATGAAAATATTCTTCGTCCTGGGTGCGAAGAAAAATTTATAGTCACAATTATGATTATGAGTTATTCATATGATTGTGGAAAGGAACTGTTGAGTGATGTTACATGGATAAAACATTGTTGGTGGATTTTTAACATGGAGAAGATAATAGACTTTATAGTCTATTTGACTCTTCTAATGGATTGCTCGTTCCGCTGCAACTATGGTTGAAAGTTTTATCATTTACCATATGTTCTAAATCTCTGATTTATTATTGATGAAGGCTATCGATAATTTAATTATCTTTAGTCATGATATTCTTTACTGAGCTAGTTGTGCTCACCCTTTTGCTTCACAATTCCTTTCAGGTAATAAGAGTGTAGCTGGGTCGAGCGGGGGTAACAAGGGAATAGAACGGTGGTCATCATTTAGTAGTTATATTTGGTGAAGAAAATAGGGTGAGGCGAACCCAACGTTGGAAGGGTGTTTTGTCACTATCATACAAGATGTCTAATGACATACAACCTCGTGTCATCATAGGACAGGGTTGTGCTCATCCACTTGCTGAGTATATCTATGGGCACTACCTATATAATCTTGGTGTTTGTTTGAAGTATAGTTCTCAATTAGAGACAGTGGAGATAATGATAAGTCAAGAGAAGACTCACCATTGGGAAGAATATGATAGTAATCTTCTCGTTTTTCTTTGGGGTCTATTGGGTCAACCAAGGATAATTCTGTAGCCATATGATATCTATCATAACCTAGACGCGTGGCCTCCCATGTACGAAGGTTTCCTTGAGCACTTCCCAAAGATTCTAATTTCTAAAACAGTTTTTGACTATACCTTTATGTAAGGTGTTATTGTGAGGTGATGTCCACAGTTGGAACATGAGTCACATTTGGTATATATTTGTATCCAAACTCACAGCATATGTGTTGTTGTATTTTGCACGACAATTGTTGTAATAAAGTTGTAGTTGTTTTCTGTACCATGTATTTGGCGACTCAGAATAGGTTGGATGGAATGAACCTATTTTGGGGTTGTTACAAAACATCATCCTTTCTTTGGTTTAGGACAATTTGGTGATAGATGCCCTTCTTTACCACAATTATAACACACCTTCTTACCCCACATACATTCCCTCGAATGGTTCTTTCCACACTTTCCATATGCTTGTTTCTTCTTTGAATGCGAATTCTCTGAGTTGTTGTCACTGTCGTTATTCTTTTTCCATTTATTACCATTCTTTTCCTTACTTACATCTTTAGATGATACATTACACTTAACCTTCATTCTATTGACTTGTGCCTTCAGATTATTTCGTTCTTCTGTCATCTCGCGTAATGCTTTTTCTGTCTTCCATAATTCCTCCAGGAGAAGTACTTTATTCCTTAATTTTTGAACTTCCGCAGATGCTTGACCTTCTTCGATTGCTACTTTGCCTTCTTCCCCATCTTTGATCTTTATTTCTAGCTCCACCTTAGTTTCTTTGGAATATACTTCTTCCTCTTCATCCAGCTCCATCTCGGGGTACTCGTCATGATCGTTTGCTAGATTTATCGTAGGTTCATCTCTTCAAACTTCCTTAACTGACTCACTTTGAGCTGGCACCTCGGCTAATGGCATTGGTGCAGCTGCTAACACTTTCGTAATCATCTTATCATCTCTTGACATCATGTTACCAGTTTTAAATAACTTTATTAGTACATAACTATCAAACATAATCCATAAACACTGAGTGTCCCCATATCTCACTAGTGATGAATTTTCCTAATCCATCACTTAGAACTCTAAACGAGTTTTCTCTATCCTGTTTATGGTTATATTCCTAAGGCTTTTTCCCCCACCTAAGGTTTATAACCTACAGCTTTGATACCAACTTGTGACGCCCACAAATCCGAGTTCCCTAACCCCGGGTTTGGTTGTGACGCCCCCAAATCCAGGTTCTCTAACCTCAGATTCGGTGCTCACGATCTATCATCATCATAAGCATTCTATAACTATTACGAAATAATAAACATACATTGTTCATTATAATAAAGTTTCCATAGCATGGTCCCAAGGTCTTCTTAACCTTAACTTAAACACACCATTCATATTACAAAAAGGTTTACATAAGAACTTCCATTAGATAATAATAATTAATATTCATTCCAAACTATTCCTGGATCTTGCCCTTGCCTTTGTCCTTCGTATTGGATCCTTCAGGCTTAGCAGAAATAAATGTCATGATATAGCAAGGGTAAGTAACTAATTTGCTTAGCAAGTTTATATACAAGGGAGATATATCATGACTAGAAAGAAGTTTTGCTTTCAATGTTCAACAATAATATAAGGTTGTGAAGGAACATGAATTAATAATCAACAATTGAATATTCGAATAATTGAATAATATGAACTGAGTGGTTTTGAGATAACCATGAACATTTGCCAAGGTTCTCAGTAATTTAAACTGGACCTCTTAATAAGTTTTAGTATTCAAGGGGATCAGCCTTTCATACCCCGTGATTTATGCATAAACACTTAATATTCCGGCATCGATATCATGCCTTAATCAAATTCGTCCTTTTCTCAGTCAAGAGTTCTTATCATATCAATTTAATAAGAACAGCTTTTTAAAATACATTTGATTTAACAAATTTAAACATGCTTGATCTAACTGATACAATTAGCATAGATCTATCTCATAAACAGTTCATAAATGAAAGAACTTTAATTTAATTCACAGTTCAATAATAATAGAACGGGAATTCAATTGAACAAAGTGCGAATTTCAATAATCAATATAGATGTGAATAATCATCAATAATTATTCACTAACATGCTTTGAAAATAATAACTCGAGTTTGAGTTAGGACACTTGCCTCGTCTGTAGATTACGGCTACGTAATTAATTTATATCCACTATGCAGTTAAATTATCTTCCTTTGAGAGACCTATAGTTAATCTTTCAATTAGTCATAGTATAACATTAGATTATGTAATCACATAAATATTATGCATTATATTTAGTTCTTATAATCATTATCATGTCTTGATAATGTTACTATAACAACATAATATTATTGATCTTGATAATATTTAATTCACCTCTTAGTATTATTAGTTCCCTAATAATATTTTCATTTGCTTACTAATATTATTAACATCTTAATAATATTTTAATACCTTACTAATATTATTAATCCTCTTACTAATATTTTAATTAATATTATTACTTTAATAATATCTTACTTATGCTTTAGTATCATTAATCATTTAATATTATCTTATTCTATTACTAATATTATTAATTATTTAATAATACTTTAATCATTTATCAATGCTTAAATCAAATATTATTAGCCATTTAATAATATTTTAAAGAAATTTTATTCTTAATATTTTTATTTACTTCTCAATATCATATTCTAATATTATTAATATCATAATAATATTCTAATAATTTATTGGATTAATAAATAATTTATTCTAATTGTTCATCATTTATTAAACCTCCTATTTAATATCCATAAAAAGGTCATAAATAATATTTATTATCATAAATTACCAAAATGCTCTAAGATAGTCATGATATGATATATTATGAGTATTCAAGCATAAAAATCACATTTTTCTTATTAAAGACATCATTTAACTATTTATTTCCTTTTATTTATAACTTAACCATTTTTAGGAAAAATAGTAAACTTACTCCAAAAATTCTCAACTTCTGTACTTTGACACAATATGAACCTACAAGGATCCCCAAATTTTTCTGGAATTTTAGAAAATGATCTACTATTTTTAAAGTTCCCAAAACACTCGGATCTTGCTTTATTTTTAATAAATTGAGTTTTGCTCAGAAAAATCTGAAATTTTCAGGGTATGTTCTTCTGACATATGTGAACCTACTGTATAAATTTCAGAATTTTCCAGTGTATACACAGTGAGATATTCGACGGTAAAGTTTTAGGAGTCCTTTACGGAAATAGTCATTACGCACAATCTGTAACTCGAAACGTGTCCGTTCTTTTTCCTACACGTAGATAACTTCTCAAGGTACCTCTGTGAAGTTTCCCAGATTTTTAAGGGACATGAAACTGTCCGAAACAGACCCAAGAAAAATAGGACAGAAACTATTTTAGGGTTTTTGAACCCTTAACATTCTAAGTGCGCTGTTTTGGGGAAATCAGCTCCAAAGGATTCAAAACTTGTTAGATTTGTGTTCTATCACTTGGGTTTACTAGATAACTCATGTATCTAGCACCCCCCTTCGACGGATCACAAATCTAAGTTGGAAAACTTGAGTTACACAAGATTTAGTGGAAGAAAACAAGAGTTTTCACCCTTGGAGAACATATGCTCATATTCTTCCTCTAAGCCTTTGATCTAACACTCAAAATACTTAGTTCTATACATGATCATATGTAGGACTAGGGTATCTTGAGTATTTGTTCATAACCCCAACAAAACTCAAGCTAAAGAAAAAAAAACAAAGTAGAAGAAGAAAATGAAGGTTATGTTATACCTTGATTTAATGGCAACCTTCCTTGATTTACCAAAGTAAGTGATGAACTTTGGATGCATTAACAAACTAGCACTCCTCTCACTCTATATATATGGCCAAACCTCTCTCTCCTTTCTCTCTCTAGAAGTGGCTAGCTTGGGAGAAATTATAAGAGGAAGAATGAGAGAAGAAATGAAATGAAATGAAAAGATGAAGTAAAAGGATACTTACAAAAAATATAGATACACTTAGTGTATCTAGCTATTATCCCCCATACTTTCTTTAACCAATGGATAGAAGCTTTGCCTTATCACTTTAATTAGTCTAATCATGATTAAGGATGCTTAATAAAGTGGCAACCAATGGGAGCTTGACAACCATGTCCTTTTGTGTAAGAGTTACTACAAATGGACCTTGCTTAGCTTAATTAGTTGCCTTAAAAGGCTAATGTGGCCAGCCATATTTATGCCCACTAACTCCTTCATTTAGCTTTTATTTTAATGCATAAATTAGATAAATCAAATGTCTAAAATACCCTTAATCAAGTGGGCTAAGTTTGGGCTTGCATTTTATTTCTTTTGGGCTTCTCCTTTAATTCTTTTGGGCTATGTAATAAACATAGTCTAACAATTTTAATATATGTTACCCAATTTAATTATTTAGGGTTTCCATTCCTAATCTTATGAAATTTAATTACCTATACATGTGACTTTAGCTCATAACCTAATTAGGTTCACAAGAATTAGGTTTAAAATTATTAGTCACTTGAAATAATAAGATTATCCACTTAAGTTAGTATACATATTAAATATTAACATCTCCTTATTACCATAACCCTTAGATTATTTAATTGTCTCACCTAATTTATAATTAGGTTACGAGGCTTTCATTTTTAATGAAACCTATAAATGTATATATCCATAACTATAGCATACATGTTAATTGACCCATGCACCATTTCACATATGTTGTCACATATTAAATCACTGTATAACACAAAGTTTTTAAATATTAATAATGTATATACATATATAGTGACTTAAAATTCACGGTTATTACATTGGTGCTCACGATCCATCATATATATCACATCTAACTACCCATTCATTAATGAAAAATATCATTCATAATATTCCTTAATACAACTTATAACAATATCCCAGGTTAACTAACCTTGACATAACTTACATACCCTTATATAACCAAAAGGTTTACATAAATAATTACATAATACAACATAACCATTAAAAGTTGACACTAACTACTCCTGAACCTTGCCTTTGCCTTTGTCCCTGTTAGAACCTTTTGCTACATCGACATTAGCTAAAATATTTTATTTAAGCAAGGGTGAGCAACAAGTTTGCCCAGCAAGTTAAAATATACAATAAATGATATATATCATGAATAGAAGAGTCTAGCTTCTTTGGAACTTTAACTTTAATCAAACGATTTCGAAGTAGCTAAATAATAATTCAATCTCAATAATAGAACTTTCTCCCATTTCCTACTGAATAACATATCAGAGATGAAAGAGTAAAATTCTTTCAAAGATTCAATAATATTCAATTGAATAAAAAGAATTTACAATACTGCAACAATATTCAATAAAGTGGAATATACCCAGATTTTATGCTGAGTGATCACAAAAGGATCATGAACTAATAGATGAATCATTTAGTTATTAAAACTAAATTATTCCACAAGAATATAAATTAGTTATAAAAACTAAACTATACTCTTCTTCAAGTACCTGGAGTGGCCAACTCCTTTGTACCCTATATTATGCATAATACTCAATAATAGCGCATAGGTCGATTTACGACATTAAAATTTTGTTCATCTCAGTCTTACATCACGAGTCCGTACCACAACAATATGGTTTGGATTACTTTCAAAGAAATACAATGATTTCAATAATTAATAACAATACTAATCTAGCTGAAACCAATGGCATAGATCTTCCAATAACAATTCAGTTCATAATAAATAGAACATTTCATGCTTTAACAAATATTAGTCTCGCCAAAACAATTAGCTGAGACATGATTTATAAATAGTTCAAATAATAGAACAAGAATCAATTGCACTACGTGCGAATTACAACAATCATTACAGATGTGAATAACTATCAATAATTATTCACTACCATGCTCGAAAAATAGTAACTCAAGTTCAGTTAGGAACTTGCCTGATTCATTGACTACTGCTACGCAATTTAAGTTAACTTCTTTTGTAAGACCTATCATTGATAAAATCGATCTCTTAATTAGCATCACATATCTTACTCATAACAATTTAACATGAAATCACATAACCAATCATTAGTGAGTACACTATACTATCTTAGACTTAACACTTACCCGTTCATTTATAAGTTCGCAATATAACGTGACAAACTATTTATGAATTCAGTAGACTTAATATATCATTTCAGTTTCTATTTCAGCAAGCTAAAACAAAACTGACTTCACTTCCTGACATTTCAGTTTCCCTTTTCAGCAACCTGAAATGTTCATTTCGGGAAGCTGAAATACACTATTCACGAAAATATGAAATCAACTTATTTTTTTTTTAATCTTTTGGCCAATCATATATACATATATTCCATACACAAAAAGTATTTTTCTGAAATTTTTCTACTCCCTCAAGTATTTTTCAAAAATCAATTTCTAGTTAATTCCTTAATAAATTAGCTACCTCATACTTAACTCCAAAAATTCCCAACTCTTGGCGGCATCTTACACATGTTAACGTGAGCTTACAATTTAAATTTCAAGGCCATCGGAGTTATACAACTCCGGTTATAGCAATTTTTGTCGGGAAAATGCAAAAATTGAAATAGTCATAACCTGCTCATTTTAAGTCGGAATGAGCTCATATTTGGACAAAACCTAATTTATCCCATAAATTTTCATCCCCCAAAAGGCCGAATTTTATCTCATTAAATAAGTGACCAAAACAGCCCTTACAATATTTTGGGCAGCAGCTTTTTAAGTATATCCAGATTTTTCATCCTTTACTAAAATCATTCCACACGAAAATGTGTAAATTCTTTTTAAGTGATTCCACTTGGATATATTAGAAGAGTCATATATCTAACTCTAGGACTTGACCACACTCAAAAATTCAAAATAGAATGAGAGATATGGTCATTTCCATATCATACTTGGTTTTCTCAAAAATCTATTTTTCAACTCTTTATGTTTTATATGAAAACTTTCATGATCTCCCACAAAACCAACATAACTCAACATATTTAACTCAAAATAACTAATATACTCATGGATCTAACATGATCCATAGTTTAATTCACCAAATAATCAACAATCATAAGTTCAAACACAATAAAAGCTAAGAAAAATTTGATTTTCTATCTTTTGAAAAACCTAACTCATATTTCTTAGTTTAGCTTCCACTTTTGATCTACAAAAGAGTTGGATCTAAACATAAAACACTTTTAAACACCAAGATCTAAGGTTTTAAGCCTCAAGATCATAGTTTTACAAAAATCAAAACTCAAATCATCACAAAGAGAAATTAAACTATAAAAGTAGGGATTTCTTATACCTTCTCTTGATTCCTCTTCTTCTTCTTCCTAATACTTAGATTATGAAACTTGTAAACTATCAAAACTCTCCCTCTCTCTCTTCTTCTCTCTTGACCGAAGTCTCTCTTTGCTCTCTCTCTCTCTCTCTTACTTTGTTTTGATAGCTAACTTAGGAAATAAAATGAAAGAAAGAACAAAATAGATTTTTGTTAGTAAATTAAGTATAGATATATTATGTATATCTATAATCATCATCCAATGTCTCACTCTTCCTCTCTCTCCTTATCATTATAAGCTTACTTGCACTCTTAGTTTAACTTGTGGGTTGGATGAAAAAGATAAAAATGAGACCAAAGCTTGACACCTAGCAAGTTAGTCACCTACTAAAGTGGTGTAATGATTACATGCCTCCCTCCTTTCTCCCCTCTATGATATTTTCGACCATGATGGCCTTCTTGGGCCGCTTTTCATTATTTAATTATGGTTCCCTTACACACATTAGTAAGTTAATTTCTTACTCATATATCTTTAATTTTTATAACCCAATTAGACTTGATATTCCTAGGTTATAAAATTAATTAATAGAAACGTATAAAATAAATCTCTAAGGATTAGTATATGCTTTTATATACTATCATTCTCTTAAATCATAACCCATTAGGTTATTTAATTATCATACCTAACATATGCATTAGGTTACATAACTTTATTCTTCATCTCTTTACAAAATAAATGTACACACATTATAAAATACATATTTACGCGATCACGTACTTAATTCACATATGTCCTAACATATTTCTCCTAGTTTATTAACTTATTATCACAAATTGACTTAATAAGTTATAAACACATACATACTCATATCAATAATCAATTACTTAAGGATTGTAAATCCTTTTAATTTAGTAATCAAGACTAACATTCAAGCTATGTTAATTTCTTACATAACTTTCATTACTCTTCATTGAAAATGATTAAGTATACTTCTTAGTTAATAAATTAACTATATAGCTTAATTATCAAATACACTTATATAATTCAAGTACTTTCTCTTTTAAGGAAAAAAAATTATTCAAAAATTTTGAATTATGCGAAATTCTGGGTTCTCACAGTACACATACAAGAGTATAACCTAAATACACAAACACAAGCAAAACAGCAAACACATGCAAGATCTAGGCCCATGAACTTGTTGTCAGACACTGATGAACAAGTTATGGGTTACCCAGAAATTAGAAAGTCATAGTCGAGTAGGCTACTTTGACCATACACTACTTACAATCTGTTGATTGTTTAAGTGATATAAAGGCATGGATCTAGAGTCTATCTAGCAGGCTACATACTAGATATAATAACATCTCCAAATCTCCTAGCATCTGACAGATATTAGCCTTAAAAATTCTTTGTCAGACACTGGTATTGAGTTTCTAGGTTACCCAGAAACTCTTGGTCATGCTCGGTCAACTAGGTTTGACCAAGAATATCTTGTACTCTGGACATGATCTAAGCATGATTTCAAGTCCAGATCAAAGTCCTTATAGCAAACTACAAGTCTAAAATAGAAAACACACAAAATCATTAACAGAAAAGAATCTGCAGCCTCTGACTTTTGCTTGTCAGACAAAATTTTAAAGTTCAAAGGCAGTTTGGAAAACTTTGATTTTAAGACACTTTGATGCTATAGATCAATGATATAACATCATAGATCATCATATAACATCTTCTAGCATGCATCTAAACATTTAAACACAAAATATATCCTAACATGTAAGATCAAATACGACTAGGGTTTTATACCTCTCTCTTGAACACGCTTTGATCTTGCTCTATACAACTGTTCTTGGTGTTCTAGAGGGTTGTTTAGGGACTAAAATATTTAAAGATTTCATGGGTTTAGAGAGAGATAGGCTTGGTTGATTGTTAGATAGTAAGTGAGCAATTTTTGTAAACTTTCTTTCTATTTTTTTTTCTTATAATTTGATTCAATGAATCCCGTGACGCACCCAAAATAGGTATACATCACCCATTTTGAGTCGCCAAATACATGGTACAGAAACAAATACAACTTCATTATAATAATTGTCGTGCAAAATACGACAACACAAATACTGTGAGTTTAAATACAAATATTATCTTCTAGACAATATCCACACTCAAATAAGTCCTCATTACAATTATTGAAATACTATTTTACAAAATAGTGAGGACTGCTAACACAACTGACTGGAAACATCACTCCACACCCCGACTAGTTCCCGCTATATTCTCGCCTCCTGAGAAAAATGGAACAAAAAGGAAAAGGGTGAGCTCAACTAGCCCAGTAAAGAATATTATGACTAAGATAATATACAATAAATTATCGTTAGTCTTCAACAGGAAAAAATCTGATAAAATATAATAGACAACAAGTTTTAGATCAAAAACTGCAGCGAAAATAGTAAACCATTAGAAGAGTCAAGTAGAGAAAGAATTCTACTATCTTATAAGATTTAAACGTCCATCATCAATATTTTATCCATGTAACATAAATCAATATACATCTTGAATCAAATATTCATCTTTGCACTACAGGCCAAAGATATTCATTTGTAACACCAGTCGGTCATGTTCATCTCAACACCTGTTCATCTTTGCACTATGGGCCAAAGATATTCATCAATTAATCATTCATCTTTGCACTACAGGCCAAAGATATTCAGTAATATCATCATTTAGGACTGAGGATGATGAAAAACTATCTTAAAGAAAACGAATCCAATGAGACAGAAGGACAAATATTAGTGATTCGTATTATAGTTTATCTAAGTGCAATAATACTCCATAATAACCAATTGTGAAGGAGAATTCAAAAATAAAGATCAAAACATGGATACAATCAAAGATAGTAACCATAATAGACATCTTGGAAAAAAAGAAAAATTTTTATTTTTTGATGAATAGTGCCATATTCGTGAATAGTGTCGTATACGTGAATAGTAACGTATACGTGAATAGTAACCCCGACACAAAAAGTTTCAAATTTGATAAAAAGTTCATAGCAATATTTTGGCATAATGATATTGAAGAAAATATCATTTAAGAAGAAGATAATATCCCTTACCTCAAACGAACAGTACTTCTATTCAGAATATCGTATATGAGGCTAAATGAAACTTGTGCTGAATAGCAACTCTCAAAGTATCAAAATACTCATAAAATACGCTCAATAATATAGAGAGAGAAAGAGAGAAAACTTATGAATTCTGGTGTGATTTTCAATTCTAACTTAGCCCTCTATTTATAGAAAAATGTTAGAGCGCCGAAGCAGACTTTACCTACTACTATTCCCACCCACCACATTTGAATAAAATTTTCAGTACATTTCTCACCAACCAAAAGTGGGGCCCACTAATTCTAGAATTTTCCACCAAAATGATAAATTCTGAAACTTTAATAATTTCTGAACCTGTCATCTCTTAAAATTCATAACAAATCATACGTTCATTTTTAACGGTTCAAAATTTGTGGACATATATTCAACTTATATATGTATAACATATCCAAGAATCACAACGATCCAAAGGTCGGATTAAAAATTATAACCCCCGCAATATATCTCAAAAACCCTGATTGATTTTTAATACCTCCATTCCGACAAAAATTCTAATAAAACACCTCAACATTAACTCCTTCATTTTTAACCACAAAATATATCCAACATTTATATTCACATAAAATAAATATTTCCATATCATATGAATCAATAATTAATTATTCACAATTAATATTACGGAATCACATTTATGACAACTAGGCCGTTCCCAGGAAAGAGGGGGCTTTCCAATAAGAATTTCTCCTTACTGGCGCGCAATTAGGTGACCAAACCTCTCCTTAGACAGAACTTTTTAGACATTGCCAATAATGTTATCTAATAATATTATTCAAATAATATGAATTATTGATCTGGTAATGGAAAATACTGTGCAGTAACAATTATTGAACAACAATAATATAAAATATCAACGCAGCAATTATTGAATCAATAAAATAAAATATTAAACAGTAACTACTGTAACAATTATTGAGTAGTGCCTTCATTCATAAGAATCAATAATTCAAAAATACTGTGCAATCCGTGTGCTACTGTGAAACCATGCGTATTACTGCATTTTAACCACCGGGTATTCCAACAGTGTTAACGGTAACAACTACACCGTTATTTATAAACAACTTATACTTGTCGTTTTCTTCATCCAATCGCTTTTCGTTATGGGGCCCACACAAGGCTGCGTCGTCGTACGAATATTCCCCGACAGCAAGAATATTTCACTACCAAACGAATATTCACCGACTAAAAATGAATATTTTATAACCACTTGCTTATTTGAAATATTTGCGTATTTTACCCATAACTAACCACATTAATCAAATCAACCCTTTCTATTTCAAAATAATAAATAGAGAAAATTTAATTTCATTTATTAATAAGTTAGGGTCTTACAAATCCAATCTTGCAAGGTGTCAAAAAAGATAAGATTTGGCTAAGATTTCAGCACATAGGATAAGCACAAGTGATGAGTCATGCAATTTTAGAACAATGTCTTAACTTAAGTTTTAAGTAAAGGGTAATTTGGTCATTTTGCACACTAAAGGGTATTTTGATCTTTACCCACTAAAATTTAAGGGTAGTTTGGTAATTTCATATATTTCTCATAAATTTTAATCTTAAGATTTGCTAATGAACATTAGGGCTTGCTAATTTCCAATTAGGCTTTGAAAATTAAGGTTTAGGGTTTCTCGGTAATGAAATTAGGGTTTCACACTTAACAATTAGGGTTTCTACATCATCGTTACGGTTTTCCCTAATTAGATTCATATTCACTAACATATCTCCTTGATCACATATGCCTGATTAATAATCAGTCTTAGTTTCGTTTTTGAATTTCAAATTAGGGTTTATCGAGTTAAACTTAGGATTTTCTAATACTCTGCTATTTCTGATCAACACTAAACAATACACACATACAGTACATGTATATCATATTGAAATATAATTATTAAATACTAATATTCTCATTCCTTGTTCATAATCCAAGAAATAGGGTTCTAGACCATATCTAACTTAACTTTCATTATCGGTTAACTTAAAATTTTAAATTGACTATTTTGCTAAATCCATATCGCATATATTCAAAATAATATTACTGATAACTATAATCATAATAATTTATAAATTAAATTAAAATAAATAAATAAATAAAATTATTCGTAAACATATAGGTATAATTATTCAAAAATTTTCGGGTCTTTAAAAACTCCCTTGGAGGGGCGTGGATAATATTCCCATGAATTTGGCATTGGTAACATCAATTGGCGTGATCATCATAGTCAGCCTTGAGAGAGTATCAGTAATGTCATGTTCTTAAGATTTTCTTGACAAGTAGGGGGCCGCTCATGTGTGGGCCACATACTCCACCATGGATTTCATCCATGAGTCTTTCAGCTTGGTCTTTATCCAGACATCTGAGGAGACCTAGTCTTGCATCTCTTTTGTAGAGTGCGTCTCTGCTTAGGTAGAATTTCATAGCCATCCGATGGATCCGTTTTCTTTCACCTGGACTTGCCTCAGCGGGTGTAGATCCATCTCACAGATACTCCTTGATATGCTGATACCAAGGATGTTGGATGGGAGGTAGCTCATCCGATACTTCTCCAATATAGTTCCCATAGGACGGAGTCTTTTGCAGGGCAAATGTGATGCTTGGCATGTTTTCCTTGTCAAGTATGTTGATCAAGGAGGCCAAGGTTGCTAGTGCATCCCCAAAGTTATTCCTACTCCGAGGAATGTGAAGGAAGGATAGTTCTTCAAACTTCGAAGCCATCTATAGAACCTGCCGTTGGTAAGGCAGCAAATATAGCTCTTTGGTGTGATAGATCCCAGTGGTTTGTCTGATTACCAATTCAAAATCCCCAAAGATAGTTAACCGTCTGACGCCCATTGATTGGGCAAGTTTTAGCCCCATGATACAACCTTCATATTCAGTTATGTTGTTTGTGTTGGCAAACTACAATTTGATGGCGAACGGATGATGCTCTCCCGTAATGGATACTAGAACTGCTTTGCTCCAGCACCTTCCATGTTTATAGCTCCATCAAAATACATCTTCCATGATTGATGTGTATAGTCCTGATGGTGTTGCTGAACTGTCATTATCCCTTCATCGGGGAAGTATGTCTCCAAAGGTTTGAAATGCCCTGCAGGTGCAGCGACCAATTGATTCGTAATTCCTTGACCTTTGATAGACTGTTGTGTTATGTAGATGATGTTAAATTATTGTAGGATCAACTTCCATCTGGACAGTCGACAATTCAACATGGGCTTACTGAACACGTACTTAAAAGGATCCACGCGGGATATGAGATGGGTTGTGTGACCATGGAGGTAATGCTGTAACCTCATGGAAGCCTATGCTAAAGCACAACAAGTTTTCTCAATTAGAGTGTACTTGTGTTCACTGCTACAGAATCTTTTACTGAGGTAGTAGATAGCTCACTCTTGGCCTCTATCATCTTTTTGTCCCAGTGTGTAGCCCATGGCATTGTCATTGATGGACAAGTATATGAATAGGGGAACACCATCCCTGGGAGGTACCAAAACATGAGCATTGATTAGCTGCTCTTTGACTGTAAGGAAGGCTTTTTGACACTCATCATTCCATTTCATGGAGGAGTTCTTCCTTAGCAACTTGAAAATAGGCTCATAGGTTGCTGCGAGTTGGGAGACGAATCGGCTAATGAAGTTGATTCTTCCCAAAAATCCCCGTATTTCCTTCTCTGTCTGAGGTATGGGCATTTCTGTGATGGCCTAGATTTTGGTGGGATCCAGCTCAATCCCTTTATGGCTGACTAGGAATCCAAGCAACTTACCTGATTTGACGCCAAAGGTGCACTTGGCTGGATACAACTTCAAGTTGAACTTACGTAACCTGTTGAAGAGCTTTATGAGCTAATTTAGGTGGTTTTCCTCCCTTCGAGACTTGACAATGATGTCATCCACATAGATCTCTATCTTTTTGTGCATTAAATCGTGGAAAAGAGCCATCATGGCTCGCTGATAGGTAGCTCCGACATTGATGAGGCCGAATGACAACTGTCTGTAGCAAAAGGTTCCTCAAGGAGTGATAAATACAGTTTTCTCTCTTCAGCAACCATGATTTGATGGTACCCTAAAAAACAATCAGCAAAGGAGTACATGTCATACTGAGTTGTATTGTCAATGAGAATGTGGATGAATGGCACGGGAAAGCTATCTTTAAGGCAAGTTGTATTCAGATCCCTGTAATCCACGCAAACTCGCACCTTTCCTCCGGGTTTAGGCACATGAACTATGTTGGATAGCCATCCAGGGTATGTTGACACCATGATGATGTCGGCTTAAAATTGTTTCACAATTTCTTCTTTAACTTTTAAACTCCACTCAGGTTTTAACCGCCTGAGCTTTTGCCTGACTGGCTTGAATCCCTCTTTGATGGGGAGGCGATGAATAACAATGTCAGTGGATAAACTGACCATGTCTTTGTGAGACCATGCAAACACATCCTGGAATTGGGTCAATAGAGTAACCATGTCATTCCTTTGGTTTAGAGTAAGGTCCATACAAATCTGGATTTGTTTGGGGTTTTCTGAAGTTCCGAGGTTGAAAGAGGTTGTTTGATAAAGAGTTGGCTTGGGTTTGTCTTCGGCCCATTCTTTGATCTCCTGAGGTATCTCATAGTTCTTTTGTATTTCCATCAAGTCTGAGTCCAACTTTACATCAAAGTTACAGTCCTTGTGGAAAATAGGCACCTCATCAGCAAGTATATGCACATATAACTTTAGAGTCCTGAAATAAAATACTTTCACTTAATATATAAAATTGTTCAATCATACAAAGTTTTAGCATATAATGACAAAGATAACTGCTAATATTGTACAGCAAAAGTAAGCAGTTATTGCTATCTACAAGGCATAGGGAGTTTTTGCCCTTTTTACCCTCGTCGGCAAATGCAAGGAGTGCTGCTCTAATTGCCAAGGGTGCAGTCCTAGTGGACGGATGTGATGAAGGGACTATTGTCGTCCTCCTTCTCCTGAATGATGACCATAATGTCTGGAAAATCATCATCGGGTATGTCTCTATTCATACCCTCTGTATGTACTATGATGTGTATGTTTGATAACCGCCTTGCAATGTCTTGTTTACGCCTCCGATCCTTTTCCTCCACCTCCAGATCTGGCATCAAGACTTCCTTTCCTTTGACCGGTATCGGCTTAGGAAATAACATAGTTACCACATGGGCAGGAACCTTTAATGAAGGCCATACAGGCTCAATCCCTATAGGTTGAGGCAATCACCGTATGGCTGAAGATGAAGGAACCTGTTTATATTTGTAGGGATTCTTGTGAGTGGAGATATAAGAATAGCCTAGTCCGGTTGTCCCAATTTGATTGGGAACTTGAATTGGGCGCTTGATGCCCTGTTTATCCTTTCTTAACCCTTGTTCAGGTTGAAAATCCAAGGATATCATCTCTTGACTTACCGACATTACTTCGGCAGAAACTCTGTTTATTAGAGGTGGCGCCCCAATGGGTTGATAGTGTGTGTTGCTCACCTCCGGGGCATGGAAGCTGGTAGTCTCAACTTCTGCATTGAAACTGAGGATTGGTATGCCACCTTGTTCAGGACATTCTAGCTTAGCATTTACAGTGACAAGGTTGTTGTTAATGATGTATTTGAGCTACTGATGAAGGGTGGACGGGACGACTCCAGCCATATATGTAACACCCCCTTTCCGAAATAGAAAAAGAGGTTACGCATAAAACATAACAAAATGATGAATATATAACAAAACTCTAATCCACAAAAGAATAATCTCAAACTGATTAAATGTCTTAGGACAAACCATAATAAATGCCACACTGGCTCAAACCATAATATGAAATAATTATTACAATTCCAAACAAACTAATATATCACAACCTAAACATAATATATCTAAATCATTTGGATAAAAGGGAGCTCTCGTTACACTTGCCCTTGATCCCTCTGATTACCTGCCAGAAGAAAAACACAGCATTAGCTAAATGCCTAGTACGAATATAGAATACAAATAATGAACCAAAATAACTATCTTAATTAAATAAAATGAAACGAAACGAACTGAAACGAAACGAACAAAACTAAAACAACGAAATAATAGGCTAAATCAAATGGGTGGGTGTTATTTCATACCGAGCTAAGAACAAAACAAAATATACCTTGCCACACAACAAGTCAAATAATGCCACATAGGCAAATCAAATAATGTCACACAGGCAAGTCACACACGTTAGACCGCGAATCCAATGCATGTAAAATTGGATGGTGTGGTTTGGCACAAACATCACCAATCTGCAGAATAGAATAGAACAGAAAACTAGGGTCGACCCATACGCCTCTCACAACAAAACACCGAATGGCCAACTCCCACCGAAGCACAAAATGGAGACGCTGTGGACTGATCAAATCGCCACGGAAGGTGTCATGCCTCGGTGCCAAGAGGACATGTCTGTGGTACCCCCATAGGTGGTTATAGCTCAAGTATACCCTACTGTATATTCTAACAAGGATACCATGATTCATGGATCATTAGGAAATAACTAGAAGAGGTCAAACTACTTTAACGGAATGGGTCACTGATTATTGGACAGAAGCATGATTCCAAATTATCAATGATTGTTGCACTTCACCATTAATTTAAATAACAACTCAGGTAGAAACTTACATATATTGCAAAAAGGAATCTAATTTCTCCTCTTTCGTTTCTTTTTCGCCGTTGTTCCTCTTCTTCTGTTCTTTTACGTATTAAAACTAAATGCCCAGTAGAATTAGGTTTTACTTATCTATTTATTAATTAGAATATCTTATTACTTTTCTTAATTATAATAGGATTTAATATTACCCAAATAAAATAAACCAAATTAATTTTAAGGCCAAATTTTACCATTTTAATATCCATCATTATTAATACTTATTAGCCCACATAACTTAAATGACTAGTTTGACTCAAATAAAAATAAAGTCCATTTAATATGTTTTAAAACAAAATAATTTTTAATATATAATTTTTTTTTTGGGTATTATATTGCCTACCCCTTAAAAAGGATTCTGTCCCCGAAATCAAAAGAATAGAACGCACCTAATTTTCAAACAGATGTGGATACTCTGCTCGAATAGACTCCTCCATCTCCCATGTAGCCTCCCGTTGATAAGTATGTTTTATTCTTATTTATCCAGTATCTATTACTTGAATTAGTTGCTTATACTCATGTTTCTTAGTTACTTTACATGCATTTTGTGTTTATTTTGTAGATCTTATGCTTGGGAACGATGTGAGCGACTATTGATATGAAAACGTAAGGAAAAACAATCCGGACATCGTTTGGGCTTCATGTTCATTTCATGTTCTTGGCTTAGAACTTTGATTATGTTGTAGAGCATCTTCTTAACTTTCTGGAACATCTTGAATCATTCCAATCGGAGTTCGGATGCAAGAGTTATGACATTTGTACCAACGGACGTTAAACTTCAATGTTTTGGTTGGCCATTTGCATAGCTGTCACTTCCAACCCAATTTCAGCCTTCATCCATCCATTATTTCTCAATTATCAAGAATGAAAGTTGTAGAGCTCGTCGATAGCTTCGATTTGATAGGTGGTAGGCTCCGTAACTCTTCTCAGATCAAAAGTTATGGCCGTTTTACTAGAGGACACTGCAGCGGAAAACCAGCAGCGCGGGCGCGCGAATTCCTGCGCGGCCGTGCGAGTCCCTGAACCAAAAAGACGAGTTCTGCTACTTGAGCGCGGTCGCGCCCAACTCCAGGCCATTTTCAGCACGGCCACGCCACTTCAGAAGTTGACCAGAGCTGACTTTTTCACTAAACATGCAATTGGAGCGTGACTTGGAGAGGGGTTCAATTAGGGCTTATAAATAAGACGTATTATCAGTATGTGGGGGGGTTCCACCCCTTGGGGGATCGCGTAGCTAATATTGCTTTCTTCTCTTTCCATATTAGAATAGAGTAGGGGAGAGTAGTTAATCTCTAGAATTGATTAGGTCTGAAGATTGAAGCAATTGAAGAGCATAGAAAATTCAGAATTGGAGCAAGAGAGATTAGATTTGCAGTCCCAATTCCCTAACTTATCTTTACTTCTATCTTTGTTTCTCAAAGTATAATCAATTGTGGATTATGAATTTTGATTCTATGATGAGCTAAACTCTATTTTGAGATTGCAATGGAATCTATTGCCTAGTTTATTTTGACATACTTCATTGTTAGTCTTATTGATTGTTATGAGATTGTCTATTAAGATTCATGCTTATTTGCTTAGTTGATTGGCTATCAATTACTGTGATAACCCATATGAACTTGAAAGACAAAATATAGGTTTAGATATAATCTTGATAGCTTGTGTTTGTATGTTCTACATGGTAATGGAATGTATGATTCGTGCTTAGGATAGACATTTACCGAGGCATCGCTCGTAATCAATTGAGAATTTGGGCTTAAACCCTAATTATTTGTAAATCAAATAGACATATAGTGGTTTAGGTAATGTGGGTGTTCATGTGTATTTTATCAATTGTGGATTATATGTGATATGGGTATGGTACATTGAGATATGGATGTACGTTACTATCGTGTTCTCGACTAGCAATCCAGTGCAAGTAATTTGGCTTAACAGGGAGTGTGTTGATTTAAATGATTCAATAGATGAAATTGTAATCTTAAGTCTTCATTATCTAGTCTTATTCTAGGGGTAGTTAGTATTAGTTAATTTAATAGTTTTCATCACTATATTAAATCATTCGTTTAAATAAGACTGAAATGGTTATGGGCTAGCGCTTAATGAACTTTATTAGTTAATTCTCCGTGGGAACGATACTTTACTTATTCTTTATTACTTGTTGACCGTGTATACTTACACACATATATTGATCGGTAAATCGACCAACAAGTTTTTGGCGCCGTTGTCGGGGAATTAGCTTAATAAATTTTTGCCAACATTAATTTCAATCAAATTGGTCTTAATTTTAACACTTTTTTTGTTTTAATTATCTTCTTATATTTCTCTCTTTTCAGGTACCATGGGTGACTTTGCTTATCAATGGCCTTATGCAAATATGACTCAATCAAGGGACGCAAGAACTAAAGGACTCAATGTATTTTCTACATTGTCAGCACAAATTGCAACACTTTCGGAGAGGTTGGATGTTTTTGCAGCCCAACGTACTTGAGAGGTAGCAGTTACATGTGAATATTGTGCTGGCGAGCATCCAAGTTATAAGTGCAACATCAGTGTTGGACAAGTACAGTTTGGGGGTGATTACCTCAACAACTATGTTTATCCCAATTATCATCAAGGGTGGGGGTATCACCCAGATTCTGAATGGAGTTATAACTATCGAGACCAATATTGTGTCCCTAGTCCAACATATCCATCAGGTTTCTCATATCCACCTCCATTGCGACAAGAAGAAAATTCAGAGTTAAAGGAATTCATGTCTAAGAGCATAGCAGAGCAGGAAGAGATGATAATGAGTCCAGAGTTATCTACCCATAATCTTAATCGACAGATGGAACAACTCATTAACTCTTCAATGAATGACAGGGTTATGCTCATCCACTTGCTGAGTATATATACGAGCACTACCTATATAATCTTGGTGTTTGTTTGAAGTATAATTCTCAGTTAGATACAGTGGAGATAATGATAAGTCAAGAGAAGACTCACCATTGGGAAGAATATGATAGTAATCTTCTCGTTTTTCTTTGGGGTCTATTGGGTCAACCAAGGATAATTCTGTGGCCATATGATATCTATCATAACCTAGAAGCGTGGCCTCCCATGTACGAAGGTTTCCTTGAGCACTTCCCAAAGATTCTAATTTCTAAAACAGTTTTTGACTATACCTTTATGTAAGGTGTTATTGTGAGGTGATGTCCACGGTTGGAACATGAGTCACATTTGGTATATATTTGTATCCAAACTCACAGCATATGTGTTGTTGTATTTTGCACGACAATTGTTGTAATAAAGTTGTAGTTGTTTTCTGTACCATGTATTTGACGACTCAGAATGGGTTGGGTGGAATGAACCTATTTTGGGGTCGTTACATTTGGTATCAGAGCTTGGGGATATGATCTCTGGCGGAGATCGGGGAATACAACTAGGAGGGGAGAGATGAGTAAATCCTTTGCTAGTGTGTCCTACCTAAGCTTATTTGTTGGTCAGTCATAATATCGAGATATTATGTGATATGTTAATTTGTTAAATTAACCCTTATTTTGAAGCTGTATTCTAGAATGATATCTGAAATACAGGAGATGAGCAATGGAGAAATCATGATGATAGGGAAGATGGAATCTGAAATGAAAGCAAGGTATTCTCAACTCTTTGAAATACCAGGTACGTAAATTTCGGGGACGAAATTTCATAAGGAGGGGAGATTGTAAGACCCCGAATTTTATGAAATAAAAGTATTCAATTTTTCTTATAATTACTATTCAGTAAATGGTTAAATTGATAAAAGTTTAAAGTTATGGGTGAAATATGAATTTTTTTTCAAAATAAGCAAGTGGTTATAAAATAATTATTGTTGTCCGGGAATATTCGTTTGGTCGTGGAATATTCTTTCTTTCGGGAAATATTCGTACGACGGCACAGCTATTTGTGGGCCCCATAACGAATAACTGTCGGGTGAAGGAAAATGACAAATTTGAGTTTTTACAAATAACGGCGTAGTTGTTACCGTTAACACTGTTGGAATACCCGGTAGTTAAAATACAGTAATACGCGTTATTGCACAGTAGCACACGGTATTGCATAGTATTTTTGAAATTATTGATTCTTACGTAAGAAGGCACTACTCAATAATTGTTACAGTAATTACTGTTCAATATTTTATTTTATTGATTCAATAATTGCTACGTTGAAATTTTATATTATTGTTGTTCAATAATTGTCACTGCACAGTATTTCCCATTATCAGATCAATAATTCATATTATTTGAATAATATTATTAGATAACATTATTGGCAATGTCTAGAAAGTTCTGTCTAAGGAGAGGTTTGGTCACCTAATTGCGCGCCAGTAAGGAAAAAATCTTATTGGAAAGCCCCCTCTTTCCTGGGAACGGCCTGGTTGTCGTAAATGTGATTCTGTAATATTATTTGTGAATAATTAATTATTGATTCATAAGATAAGGAAATATTTATTTTATGTGGATATAAATGAGGAATATATTTTTGTGGTTAAAAATAAAGGAGTTAATGTTGAGGTTTTTATCAGTATTTTTGTCAGAATGGAGGTATTAAAAATCAGGGTTTTTGAGATATTTTGCGGGAGTTATAATTTTTAATCCGACCGTTGGATCGTGGTAATTTTTGGATATGTTATACATATATAAGTTGAGTATATGCCCACAAATTTTGAACCGTTAAAAATGAACGTATGATTTGTTATGAATTTTAAGAGGTGGCTGATTCAAAAATCAGGTTATAAATCATTTTTGGTGGAAAATTCTAGAATTGGTGGGCCCCACTTGTGGTTGGTGAAGAAATGTGCTGAATTATATTTCAAATGTGGTGGGTGGGAATAGTAGCAGGTAAAGCCATCAGGTTGCAGGTCAAACCTACCAAAATTTTCCTATAAATAGAGGGCTAAGTTAGAATTGAAAATCACACCAGAAACATAAGCTTTCTCTCTTTCTCTCTTTCTCTCTCTAGATTATTGAGTGTATTTTGTGAGTATTTAGATACTTGGTGAGTTGCTATTCATCAGTGCAAGTTTTCTTCAGCATCATATCCGATATCCAGTCAGAAGTACTGCTCTTTTGAGGTAAGGGATAGTAAGGGATTGTAAGGGATAGTAATGGATTTTAAGGGTTGTTATGATTTTCAGTTTCGTAATTTTTCTGATCTTCAAAAATTCTGGAAAAATTTGAAATGATATTTTGATGAGTTTTCTTGATTGTGTCCAAAAATGGTGATTTTTGGATGTATAGATTGAGAGTTATGAATTTTATGAGAAAAGACTATTTTAAAAGTAACCGCTTATAATTCCTTGTGGTTAACTCCAAAATTGATGAAATTTTTATTGGGAGTACATGTGTATGATAGAAGTATACTCTGTAAATTTCAGAATTTTTGGACAAAAGTATAATTTTTGATAAATGTCTAAATATTCGGTGGTTTTGGCCATATGAAAAATAGTAAATGAATTTTAAAAATTCTTAGAAAAATATATGTTCAATATGGGACTATATCCTGCTAAATCCCAGAACAGAAATATTTTTGGAACTGATTTGGTATTTTTCATGAAAATAGTCTAGTTATGAGTAAATGAATTAAATATGTTTTTGTGAAGTAAGAAAATTGGAAAATAGGATTTTATGGCTTGAGAATCCTATATGAGGTATATGCAGATTTTTGATGAGGGTTTTGGTTATTGATGATGAAATTGTAAGAGTTGGCATTTTATGATGATTAAATGCATTAATTAGTAAAGTGTAAACAATTTAAATAAATTGTTTATAAGCTTAAGAATATTATTCTTTCAATATCATTATACCGAAATATTGGTATGTATATTATTGTGGAATTTCTACCTTTTTCATGTCAGGGTTACTATTCACGAGTTACTATTCATGAGTTACTATTCACGATTTACTATTCATGAGTTACGAATATTACTCTTGAGATTAAAACTATATGTTGATCATATTATTTTTATCATCATATATAACATTTTTATAACCCTGATGTTGAAATTCTCTTTCACTGGAGTGTAAAGATGGGTAGATTATTGGTATGATCATGACTAGGGTTCTCTTTGGCCTGTAGTGCAAAGTTGAATTGTGACTGGTATGATCATGACCATTGAATTTATAATTGAATATCTTAAGCTTAAGTGCAAAGGTGAATTGATCAACATGGTTATAATTATTGTTTATATAAATTCTGAAATGATTATATATTTCTTTGAGATATGAATATATTTGGCCTGTAGTGCAAATATGAATTGTTGACGAATATCTTTGGCATGTAGTGCAAAGATGGCCTGTTGATGAATATCTTTGGCCTGTAGTGCAAAGATGAACTGTTGTTGAATATCTTTGGCCCGTAGTGCAAAGATGGTTTGTTGATGAATATCTTTGGCCCGTAGTGCAAAGATGGATTTGTTAGTATGATTATAAACAGGAACTGTGATTTGGTATAACCATGATCTTTGATGTTTCAAGTAAAGACAGGTGATGAAAATATTCTTCGTCCTAGGTGCGAAGAAAAATTTATAGTCACAATTATGATTATGAGTTATTCATATGATTGTGGAAAGGAACTGTTGAGTGATGTTACATGGATAAAATATTGTTGGTGGATTTTTAACATGGAGAAGATAATAGACTTTATAGTCTATTTGACTCTTCTAATGGATTGCTCGTTCCGCTGCAACTATGGTTGAAATTTTTATCATTTACCATATGTTCTAAATCTCTGATTTATTATTGATGAAGGCTATTGATAATTTAATTATCTTTAGTCATGATATTCTTTACTGAGCTAGTTGTGCTCACCCTTCTATTCACAATTCCTTTCAGGTAATAAGAGTGTAGCTGGGTCGAGCGGGGGTAACAAGGGAATAGAACGGCGGTTATCATTTAGTAGTTATATTTGGTGAAGAAAATAGGGTGAGGCGAACCCAACGTTGGAAGGGTGTTTTGTCACTATCATACAAGATGTCTAATGACATACAACCTCGTGTCATCATAGGACAGGGTTATGCTCATCCACTTGCTGAGTATATATACGAGCACTACCTATATAATCTTGGTATTTGTTTGAAGTATAATTCTCAGTTAGATACAGTGGAGATAATGATAAGTCAAGAGAAGACTCACCATTGGGAAGAATATGATAGTAATCTTCTCGTTTTTCTTTGGGGTCTATTGGGTCAACCAAGGATAATTCTGTGGCCATATGATATCTATCATAACCTAGACGCGTGGCCTCCCATGTACGAAGGTTTCCTTGAGCACTTCCCAAAGATTCTAATTTCTAAAACAGTTTTTGACTATACCTTTATGTAAGGTGTTATTGTGAGGTGATGTCCACGGTTGGAACATGAGTCACATTTGGTATATATTTGTATCCAAACTCACAGCATATGTGTTGTTGTATTTTGCACGACAATTGTTGTAATAAAGTTGTAGTTGTTTTCTGTACCATGTATTTGACGACTCAGAATGGGTTGGGTGGAATGAACCTATTTTGGGGTCGTTACAACTATAAACTGAGCGCTCGATGGGAGGCACCCCATCAAATCTTTCTCCCTCCTTGTTTAATTCTTATTTACATTTCCATTTACTTCTTCTATGTTTAATTCTTCATGCTTTTCATATTTAGTAGATGTTTGATAGTTATAAGGATTAATAATAGTTTGATTGTTTCTCTTCTCAGGTTCAATCCCATTGCTATAAGCATTCAGGATCAAACACAAGTCAAAAATACTAAAGCTGCCAGGGTAAAGGGTAGCGCGACCGCGCCCAACTACAAGCCAAACACAGCGTGGCCGCGCCATATCTCAGTTATAGAAAATAAATACTGCTCAAATTTTAGAATTTCTGACTCAAGCATTCGGACAGTTAGAAGCCCACACTCAGTTTCCAACTATAGAATATCTCAAACTTATTCATCACCTGATATACCATCGGATCATGAGGAGGTGAACGGAGATGACATTGCCACTTAGGGGAGTATTCTTTCACTTTTAATTACAATGAGGGCATTGTTAATTTTAAGTTTGGGGGTATTAGGTTGTAATGAGTAGTTTTTGCATATAGTTAGTTGCATATAGTTTTATTGCATGTATAAGTTGCATAGTAGGGGTTTTTTAGTATCTTTGTAGTTAAATTCTACATGAAATTTTTTTCAATTTTCTTTTCTCTTGTTTACTTAGTATGTGTTTAGTTGCATTACATCGCATATTCTCATGTTTTTAGTCGATTGAATTTCAATATGGCCATTGATGATATAGAAATTTGATAGATTTTTGAACATGGTTGATAACTTAAACTTAGTTATAATTTTATACATGATGTGATCTATGTTTGTTGTTTAGATGCTACCGGTTAGCACATAAGTGTTCATGTTTGCTTGTTGGTAAAAGATTAACTTGTTTGGCTATTAAGAAGAAAATGTTATTCTTAATGATAGAATTATGTAGGAAGTGAGCATTGACTATGAAAACACTGATACTCAAACTTTGGGAACACATGGGTATGCTTGCTATATAAAAAAATGAAAAATATTATCGTGGGTGGTCTTGTTTCGGGGCCTTTGTTACTTGAGTAAGTATGCTCGAGGGGATTGTCTCTACACCTAGCGCCTTAAGGTCTTTTATGGTCTGGGAGTCGTTGGTTGAAAGCTCGCTAAGGGGTAGCACTGATAGCCTAATGGAATAAGGCATTGCATAATCATGGGAAATAAAAAAAATTCAATAAACATCGAAGGAAAGTGCGAAAATCGCCCACGTGTGTAAAAATAAAGCAGAATAAACCCATTGTTGAACCTTAGTTTGTATTGATGTGTTGGAGTAGTTGTGGTTTCATTTGTATGCATAGTTCTTGATTTGAACCTCAGTTTTCTTTCTTAAGCAGTACGGCATGTGGTATCTTCACCTTTGTCAAGCTTATCTGTGAACACAATACACACACACAACATCTCTATAGTAGGTTGAGATTGTCTAATTGTATGGCATTATTGTGATGCCCCCAAAATTAGGTATACATCACTCATCTTGGGTCGTCAGATACATGGTACAGAAAACCAATACAACTTACTAATACAACTGTCGTGTACAATACGACAAAACATAACTGTGAGTTTGAATACAATTATTGTCTACTAGAGACTATACAAACTCAAAAGGAGTCCTCATTACAATTATTGTCACACTATTTAATAGAATAGTGAGGACTACTAATACTATCATCTGGTCCATCACTCCGTTTCCCGACTCGTCCAAGCTATATTCTCATTTCCTAAAGAGAACAGTGAAAGAAAGGGTGAGCTCAACTAGCCCAGTAAGAAATATTATGACTAAGATAATGCAGAATAAATTATCATTAGCCTTCAACAGTGTTAAACTGATAAAATATAACGAACATCAAGTTTAACTGCAGCGGAACAAGCAATCCATTAAAAGAGTCAAGAAAAAAAATAAAATCTACTATCTTCTATGATTTAAAAGGTTTTTCAACACTGTTATCGTTGGGACTCAGCTTAATAAAATATTCCACATCATCGAATCACTCCTGCACTACGGCCGAGGATATTCGTGTATTCATTAATGGTCATGATCATGCCAACAACTGTCCATCAATGCACTGCGGGCCAATGAGGACTTTTACCACATCATTTGTACAATACGGTTATGATTATACCGAATAATCCTTGGTCATAATCATATCAAGTCCATCTATGCACTACAGGCCACAGATGACTTTCAACATTTTATAAACATGAGGATGATGACAATGATATAAGAATTCAATAAAACAAGTTCAAGAATTAATTTATCCAAGAATTAACAACGTCCAAATTGTCAACATGATACTGCTTTGTGGAGTAAAATTCAAGAATGCTTAGAAGAATATTTTCATGAAAAGATACTGGATGAAACGCAATTATCAAGGATATTCCACAAATTTCATGGAGTATAGAAGTCAAAACTTAACCAACTGACTATAATAAAGAATGGAATAACAAAAGAAATCACCATGCATGCGATAGACCGCACAGATAGGTTATTCCAACAGAATAATAAATAATGGAACCAGGTCCGGTATAAAACACACAGACAAGATATTCCAATAGAATAATAATAAAGACGGAACCAGGTCCGGTGTAAAACACACAGACAGGATGTTCCAACAGAATAATAATAAAGACGGAACCAGGTCTGGTGTAAAACACACAGACAGGATATTCCAACAGAATAATAATAAAGACGGAACTAGGTCCGGTGTAAAACACACAGACAGAATGTTCCAACAGAATAATAGAAGAATGTCACCAAGTATAGGGTAGGCCGCGTATACAGGTTATTCCAACAGAATAATAAGAAATGAAATAACAACAGTTCTCTTCATGAATAAGAAAGAATAACACCCCTTACCGTTTTAAATAAGAACTGAAATAAGAAAGTAGTTAAGTAGCAAAATACTTTTCTTCTCTCTCTATAGTTTCTCTCTCTAGAGTTCAGTGAATTCGTCAAAAATAATGAAGGAATGAGTTGCTATTTATAGAAAAATGGAATGCATAGTAACTAATCCATGAACGGTCCATATTTAAAGAAAAAATCTTTTAAATAAAATATAATATATTTTATTTATAGAATAACTTTAATAAAGTATTCTATTTTATATAAAAAGATGTTTCTGTTTTATTACGTTAATAATACGAATAAAACAAAACTTCATTATCGCTAAATAATTCATATTATTAACTGACAATAATTGAATCAAACTGAGTGACTTCTCACATAAGCATTAATAATCAATACCATGTGCTACTATGCAACCACACGTATTACTGTACTTTTACTACCGAGTAGTTCAACAGTATCAATGGTAAAACTTTCGCCGTTATTTTTAATAAAATATTTTTATCGTTTTCTCAATCCGACAATAATTATGTTGTGGGGTCCACCAATGAATGTGCCGTTGTACGAATATTCTCTGTTAAAACGAATATTCCCCGACAAATCGAATATTATATAACAACTTACGTACTTTGCAAAATTTATAAATATTACCCACAACTATAACATTATATCAAATTAACTCCATAATATTCAAAAATGATATTTATAGAAAATTCATCTTTATTTATAAAAGTTGGGGTCTTACAACCTCCCCTTCTTATGAAATTTTACCCTCGAAATTAGGGTACGTACCTGGTATGTCGAAGAGGTAAGGATACCTTGACTTCATTTCAGATTCTAACTCCCAAGTCATTTTCTCAACATCGTGATTTCTCCACAAAACTTTGACTTGAGGTATAACCTTGGAGCGTAGAATATGTTCCTTCTTATCCAAGATTTGAACAGGAACTTCTTCATACGTCAAATCCTCTGCTATTTCATCTGGTTCTAACTCAATAATGTGGTTCGGGTCTTCCACATATTTACGTAACATGGATATGTGAAAAACGTTATGAACACGAGACATACTTGGCGGTAAAGCGAGTCTATAAGCCACAGTTCCTACTCGATCGAGGATTAAAAATGGACCGATGAATCGAGGATTGAGCCTTCCTCTCTTTCCAAATCTCGTAACTCCTTTCCATAGAGCAACACGTAAGATCACATAATCTCCTATATCAAATTTCACGTCCTTTCGATGAAGATCAGCATAACTCTTTTATCGATCTTGTGAGGTTTTTATATGTTGTCGGATCGTTTGAATCTTTTCTATAGTCATACATACCAACTCCGGTCCCAACAACGTTGCTTCACCCACCTCATCCCAGCATACTGGATAACGACATTTTCTTCCATACAATGCTTCGAATGGAGCCATGCCAATACTTGTTTGATAACTGTTGTTGTAGGAAAACTCCACCAATGGTAAGAACTTGTCCCAACTTCCCTTGAAGTCAAGGACACAGAGTCTTAATAAATCTTCTAGAGTTTGAATAGTCCTCTCTGATTGTCCGTCCGTCTGAGGATGATATGCCGAACTAAATCGTAAATCCGTGCCCATAGCTTTTTATAAACTAACCCAAAATCGTGAAGTGAATCTTGGGTCTCGGTCAGAAACAATGGATACTGGCATACCATGCAGTCTTACAATCTCGTTTATGTGCATACGAGCAAGACGTTCAAGTGTATAAGTTTCTCGTATCGGTAAGAAATGAGCAGACTTGGTCAATCTATCAACAATGACCCAAATCGCATCTATACCTTGAGAAACCTTAGGAAGACCGGTAACGAAATCCATGGTAATGTGGTCCCACTTCCCTTCTAGAATTTCAAGTGGTTGCAATGGTCCTTTTGGTACTTGATGCTCCGCTTTGACTGGTTGACAAGTTAGACACCTTGAGATAAACAGCGCTATCTCTCTCTTCATATTGCTCCACCAAAATGTATAACGAAGATCATGATACATTTTGGTACTTCCAAGATGGATTGCAAATGGTATGTTGTGCGCCTCTATTATGATTTCATACTTTAAATCAGGGTTGCTATGAACACAAAGTCTGAAGTTGACTTGAAGTATTCCTTCTTCATCGATTGTTGCTTCCGGCATAGCACCTTCTTGCACTTTCTTCCTCATACGTATCAGCTCCAGGTCTACAGCTTAAGCAGCTTTAACTTTATCGATTAAAGTCGGTTCTACTCGTATATTTGCCATCATCACATGGGTCCCTGGAGTCTTTAACTCTATCTCCATCGTTTGCAAGTCACACAAAATGGGCCTTTGTGTTGATAATATCGCACTCGTACTTACATATGATCTTCTACTCAATGTATCAGCTACCACGTTCGCTTTTCCAGGATGGTATAGAATGGTATGATCATAATCTTTCAACTGTTCAAGCCAACGTCATTGTCGCATGTTGAGTTCCTTTTGAGTGAAAAAATATTTGAGGCTTTTATGATCCGTAAAGATCTCCACCTTCTCCCCATACAAGTAATGCCTCCAAATGTTAAGTGCAAAGACAACAGCTGCCAACTCTAGATCATGAGTAGGATAATTCCTCTCATATTCCTTGAGTTGTCTTGATGCATAGGCTATGACTTTTCCATTTTGCATGAGAACGCATCCCAACCCTGTGCTCGAAGCATCACTGTAGATGACAAATCCCTCCGAGCCAGATGGTATTGTTAGAACATGTGCTGAAATGAGTCTCCTCTTGAGTTCTTGAAAACTCTTCTCACATTCTTCGCTCCAACCAAACTTTGTATCTTTCTAAGTCAGTTGAGTTAATGGAGTAGCGATTCGAGAAAATCCTTCCACGAATCTCCGATAATAACCAGCTAAACCAAGAAAGCTACATACTTCGGTCACTGATTTAGGTTTCTCCTAGCTTTGAATAGCTTCAATCTTTGCCGGGTCAACAGATATTCCACGACTTGATACTACGTGCCCAAGGAATGCAACCTCCTCCAGCCAGAACTCGCATTTCTTTAACTTGGCATAAAGCTTGTATTCACGAAGCTTTTGGAGTACTAGCCTCAAGTGTTGCTCATGTTCTTCACGGCTTTTGGAATAAATAAGGATGTCATCAATAAAGACGACCACAAAGTGATCCAAATATTCCTTGAATACCTGGTTCATCATATCCATGAAGGCAGCAGGAGCATTAGTCAATCCAAAGGACATGACTAGGAATTCGTAATGCCCGTACCGAGTTCTGAAAGCCGTCTTTGGAATATCCTCAGTTCTAACCTTCAACTGATGATATCCAGAATGAAGATTGGTCTTTGAAAAGAATTATGCTCCTTGCAACTGGTCAAACAGGTCATCAATACGTGGCAATGGGAACCTGTTTTTGATGGTTACATGATTTAACTCCTGATAATCAATACAAAGTCGCATACTTCCATCTTTCTTCTTCACGAATAGCACAGGAGCACCCCAAGGAGAAGTACTAGGACGAATAAAGCCAATGTCTAACAATTCCTGCAGTTGGATCTTTAACTCCTGAAGTTCAATAGGAACCATTCGATATGGGGCTTCGGAAATGGGTTTTGTACCGGGTTCAAGGTCGATATAAAATTTAATTTCATGCTCTGGGGTAGGCCAGGAAGTTCTTCAGGGAATACGTCAGGGAATTTATTAACAATAGAAATATCATTCAAAACTGACGTATTTTTGTTTAGATTCGTGACATGAGCTAAGAAAGCTTGACATCCATTTTTTAATAAACGAATAGCTTTATGGCTTGAGATGACAGCGATTGATTTTAATGGTTTGGTTGCTTGAATTCTCATAATAGGTCGATTAGGAATATGAAAGCTAACAACATTACGAAAACAATCAATTTTTGCATGATGAGTAGTTAACTAATCAATCCCTAGAATCACGTCAAATTCAAGTATTTTTAATGAAATCAGATCGACATGTAATTTGTGGGTACCAACTTGAACCAAACAAGACTTATAAACCATGGATGTAATGAAGGTTTCTCCCAATGGAGTTTCAACAGATAAGTCAAAGTATAATTTCTCCGGAGTCAAATTTAATCGACGAGCACAAGTAGGCGAAATAAAAGAATGGGTAGAACCGGTATCAAATAAAGTATAAACTTCGTTAGAGTTTATGATAAGCTTACCCGTGATGACCTCGTTCAGGTTCCTTGCTTTCTGGGAGGTCACAACAAATGCTCTCCCTTGCACTACCAGTTTTGACTTTTCTGGGTCGGCCTTTGGTGCCTCCATCCTGGCTGAACTTATTTTTGGTAAACGACAAAATCGAGCTAAATGACCTTCTCTTCCACAATTATAACATGCTTTAGACGGCATCACGCAGTGTGGACTGATGTGCCCCTCCCCTCCGTATTTGAAACATATGATAGGTGGTCGTTCTCCTTCCTTAACAACGGGTGCTGGTACTGACGTCTTTCTATCATTGTTGAATCTCCTCTTCTTGAAATGACCATTCTTATTATTTTGGCCCTGATTACCACTGAAGTGGTTACCATTTCTGGCCTGTTGATTCCCACCACGCTTGTTGTCACCGCTTCGATGACTGCTCTCACTAGTATTATCATTTTGCCGACTGCTCTCTTTTGGTAGCGTTGACTCGTTATCGCGCTCCACTAACTGAGCCCTATTCACAACATCTGAATACAAACACAGTTTATGAGAAATAAGATGTTGACGTATCTCAGGTTTCAAACCTCGCAAAAATATTCTCGTCATTCGCTCTTCATTATCAATCAAGTGGGACGCAAACCGGGACAACTCAGCAAATTTAGCCTCATACTGCGACACGGTCATATTATTCTGCTCCAATTTGATGAACTCTACCTCCTTCATGTATCGAACAGTTCCGGGAAAGTATTTGTCATTGAACAGCTCTTGGAACTTCTCCCAAGACATCTTCAGTGCGGCAGGTTGAGTACGCTTAATCGATTCCCACCAGTAATCTGCCTATCCTCGCAACATAAAGGCGGCAAAGGGAACCTTTTGCTCCTCGGAGCATCCCAAGACATCAAATATCTTGGTGATCTGCTTTATCCATGTTTCCGCTATAAGTGATTTTGGCTCTCCCTTAAACTCCGGTGGTCCCAGCTCCTTGAACTGTTTAGCGGTGACCGACCGAGATTTTTCTGTGTTTCCACCTACATTTTGAACAGGAGCCACTCTCGCCTGCTATTGCATGAACTGCATAAAGCTTCTGAACATTCCATCATTCATCATTTGTTCAGTATTGTTATTTGCATGAGGATTGTCTCCTTCCTGATGCACATTATCCCGATTATTGATATGTGGTGAATCAACAGTCGCCTGTGCTCCATTACTATTCTCAACATTCTCGGATGCCATTTTCAGATACTGCCACAAAACAAAAGTTAATTGATATGTCATATATTATCCTTATATTCTGACCGACCAATTAAATACCATGCAAATAAACTTAGGTAGGTCATACTAGCGAAGAAATTTCCCGTCTCTCCCCTCCTAGTTCTATTCTCACAACTTAGCCAGGGATAATATCCCTAAGCTCTGATACCAACTGTGACGCCCCCAAAATTAGGTATACATCACCCATCTTGGGTCGTCAGATACATAGTACAGAAAATAAATACAACTTACTAATACAACTATCGTGTACAATACGACAAAACATAACTGTGAGTTTGAATACAATTATTTTCTACTAGAGATTATACAAACTCAAAAGGAGTCCTCATTACAATTATTGTCACACTATTTAATAGAATAGTGAGGACTACTAATACTATCATCTGGTCCATCACTCCATTCCCCGACTCGTCCCAGCTATATTCTCATTTCCTGAAGAGAACAGTGAAAGAAAGGGTGAGCTCAACTAGCCCAGTAAGAAATATTATGACTAAGATAATGCAGAATAAATTATCATTAGCCTTCAACAGTGTTAAACTGATAAAATATAACGAACATCAAGTTTAACTGCAGCGGAACAAGCAATCCATTAAAAGAGTCAAGAAAAAAAATAAAATCTACTATCTTCTATGATTTAAAAGATTTTTCAACACTGTTATCGCAGGGACTCAGCTTAATAAAATAATTCACATCATCGAATCACCCCTGCACTACGGCCAAGGATATTCGTGTATTCATTAATGGTCATGATCATGCCAACAACTGTCCATCAATGCACTGCGGGCCAATGAGGACTTTCACCACATCATTTGTACATTACGGTCATGATTATACCGAATAATCCTTGGTCATAATCATACCAAGTCCATCTATGCACTACAGGCCACATATGACTTTTAACATTTTATAAACATGAGGATGATGACAATGATATAAGAATTCAATAAAACAAGTTCAAGAATTAATTTATCCAAGAATTAACAACGTCCAAATTGTCAACATGATACTGCTTTGTGGAGTAAAATTCAAGAATGCTTAGAAGAATATTTTCATGAAAAGATACTGGATGAAACGTAATTATCGAGGATATTCCACAAATTTCATGGAGTATAGAAGTCAAAACTTAACCAACTTAGTATAATAAAGAATAGAATAACAAAAGAAATCACCATGCATGCGATAGACCGCACAGACAGGTTATTCCAACATAATAATAAATAATAGAACCAGGTCCGGTATAAAACGCACAGACAGGATATTCCAACAGAATAATAATAAAGACGGAACCAGGTCCGGTGTAAAACACACAGACAGGATGTTCCAACAGAATAATAATAAAGACGGAACCAGGTCCGGTGTAAAACACACAGACAGGATGTTCCAACAGAATAATAATAAAGACGGAACCTGGTCCGGTGTAAAACACACAGACAGGATGTTCCAACAGAATAATAATAAAGATGGAACCAAGTCTGGTGTAAAACACACAAACAGGATGTTCCAATAGAATAATAATAAAGACGGAACCAGGTCTGGTGTAAAACACACAGACAGGATATTCTAACAGAATATTAGAAGAATGTCACCAAGTATAGGGTAGACCGTGTATACAGGTTATTCCAACATAATAATAAGAAATAGAAAAACAACAGTTCTCTTCATGAATAAGAAAGAATAACACCCCTTTACTGTTTTAAAGAAGAACTGAAATAAGAAAGTAGTTAAGTAGCAGAATACTTTTCTTCTCTATCTCTATAGTTTCTCTCTATAGTTTCTCTCTCTAGAGTTCACTGAATTCATCAGAAATAATGAAGGAATGAGTTGTTATTTATAGAAAAATGGAATGAATAGTAACTAATCCATGAACGGTCAAGATTGATTACTTTAATCTGACGGTCCATATTTAAAGAAAAAATCTTTTAAATAAAATATAATATATTCTATTTATAGAATAACTTTAATAAAGTATTCTATTTTATATAAAAAGATGTTTCTGTTTTATTACGTTAACAATACAAATAAAACAAAACTTCATTATCGCTAAATAATTCATATTATTAACTGACAATAATTGAATCAAACTGAGTGACTTCTCACATAAGCATTAATAATCAATATCGTGTGCTACTATGCAACCACACGTATTACTGTACTTTTACTACCGAGTAGTTCAATAATATCAATGGTAAAACTTCTGCCGTTATTTTTAATAAAATATTTTTGTCGTTTTCTCAATCCGATAATAATTCTGTTGTGGGGTCCTCCAATGATTGTGCCGTTGTACGAATATTCCCTGTTAAAACGAATATTCCCCTACCAATCGGATATTATATAACAACTTACGTACTTTGCAAAATTTATAAATATTACCCGCAACTATAACATTATATCAAATTAACTTCATAATATTCAAAAATGATATTTATAGAAAATTCATCTTTATTTATAAAAGTTGGGGTCTTACAACCTCCCCTTCTTATGAAATTTTGCCCTCGAAATTAGGGTACGTACCTGGTATGTCGAAGAGGTAAGGATACCTTGACTTCATTTCAGATTCTAACTCCCAAGTCATTTCCTCAACATCATGATTTCTCCACAAAACTTTGACTTGAGATATAACCTTGGAGCGTAGAATATGTTCCTTCTTATCCAAGATTTGAACAGGAACTTCTTCATACGTCAAATCCTCCGCTATTTCGTCCGGTTCTAACTCAATAATGTGGTTCGGGTCTTCCACATATTTACGTAACATGGATATGTGAAAAACGTTATGAACACGAGACATACTTGGCGGTAAAGCGAGTCTATAAGCCATAGTTCCTACTCGATCGAGGATTAAAAATGGACTGATGAATCGAGGATTGTGCTTTTCTCTCTTTCTAAATCTCGTAACTCCTTTCCATGGAGCAACATATAAGAACACATGATCTCCTATATCAAATTTTACGTCCTTTTCGATGAAGATCAGCATAACTCTTTTGTCGATCTTGTGAGGTTTTTATATGTTGTCGGATCGTTTGAATCTTTTCTGTAGTCATATGTACCAACTCCGGTCCCAACAACGTTGCTTCACCCACCTCATCCCAGCATACTGGATAACGACATTTTCTTCCATACAATGCTTTGACTGGAGCCATGCCAATACTTGCTTGATAACTGTTGTTGTAGGAAAACTCCACCAATGGTAAGAACTTACCCCAACTTCCCTTGAAGTCAAGGACACAGAGTCTTAATAAATCTTCTAGAGTTTGAATAATCCTCTCTGATTGTCCGTCCGTCTGAGGATGATATGCCGAACTAAATCGTAAATCTGTGCCCATAGCTTTTTGTAAACTAACCCAAAATCGTGAAGTGAATCTTGGGTCTCGGTCAGAAACTATGGATACTAGCATACCATGCAGTCTTACAATCTCGTTTATGTACATACGAGCAAGACGTTCAAGTGTATAAGTTTCTCGTATCGGTAAAAAATGATTAGACTTGGTAAATCTATTAACAATGACCCAAATCGCACCTATACCTTGAGAAACCTTAGGAAGACCGGTAACGGAATCCATGGTAATGTGCTCCCACTTCCATTCTGGAATTTCAAGTGGTTGCAATGGACCTTTTGGTACTTGATGCTCCGCTTTGACTCGTTGACAAGTTAGACACCTTGAGATTAACAGCGCTATCTCTCTCTTCATATTGCTCCACCAAAATGTATGACGAAGATCATGATACATTTTGGTACTTCCAGGATGGATTGCAAACGGTGTGTTGTGCGCCTCCATCATGATTTCATACTTTAAATCAGGGTTGCTAGGATCACAAAGTCTGGAGTTAACTCGAAGTATTCCTTCTTCATCGATTCTTACTTCCGGCATAGCACCTTCTTACACTTTCTTCCTCATACGCATCAGCTCCAAGTCTGTAGCTTGAGCAGCTTTAACTTTATCGATTAAAGTCAGTTCTACTCGTATATTCGCCATCATCACATGGGTCCCTGGAGTCTTTAACTCTATCTCCATCCTTTGCAAGTCACACAAAATGGGCCTTTGTGTTGACAATATCGCACTCGTACTTACATATGATCTTCTACTCAATGCGTCAGCTACCACGTTCGCTTTTCCAGGATGGTATTGAATGGTATGATCATAATCTTTCAACAGTTCAAGCCAACGTCGTTGTCGCATGTTGAGTTTCTTTTGAGTGAAAAAATATTTGAGGCTTTTATGATCCGTAAAGATCTCCACCTTCTCCCCATACAAGTAATGCCTCCAAATTTTAAGTACAAAGACAACAGCTGCCAACTCTAGATCATGAGTAGGATAATTCCTCTCATATTCCTTGAGTTGTCTTAATGCATAGGCTATGACTTTTCCATATTGCATGAGAACGCATCCCAACCCTTTTCTCGAAGCATCACTGTAGATAACAAATCCCTCCGAGCTAGATGGTATTGTTAGAACAAGTGCTGAAATGAGTCTCCTCTTGAGTTCTTGAAAACTCTTCTCATATTTTCCGCTCCAACCGAACTTTGTATCTTTTCGAGTCAGCTGAGTTAATGGAGTAGCGATTCGAGAAAATCCTTCCACGAATCTCCGATAATAACCAGTTAAACCAAGAAAGCTACGTACTTCGGTCACTGATTTAGGTTGCTCCCAACTTTGAATAGCTTCAATCTTTGTCGGGTCAACAGATATTCCACGACTTGATACTACGTGCCCAAGGAATGCAACCTCCTCCAGCCAGAACTCGCATTTCTTCAACTTGGCATAAAGTGTGACGCCCCCAGAATAGGTATACAACACCCATTCTGAGTCGCCAAATACATGGTACAGAAAGCAAACTACAACTTCAATAATACAATTGTCGTGCAAAATACGACAACACATACTGTGAGTTTAAATACAAATATTGTCTTCTAGACAATATCCACACTCAAATAAATCCTCATTACAATTATTCAAACACTATTTTACAGAAATAGTGAGGACTGCTAATACATCTTTCTAGAACCATTACTCCATACCCCGACTAGATCCTGCTATGTTCTCACCTCCTGAGAAGAAAAATGGAACAAAAAGGAAAAGGGTGAGCTCAACTAGCCCAGTAAAGAATATTATGACTAAGATAATATACAACAAATTATCGTTAGTCTTCAACAGGGAAAAATCTGATAAAATATAATCGACAACAAGTTTTAGATCAACAACTGCAGCGGAAACAACAAACCATTAGAAGAGTCAAGTAGAGAAAGAATTCTACTATCTTCTAAGATTTAAAAGTCCATCATCAATATTTTATCCCTGTAACATCAATTAATAATCATCTTTAACCAAATATTCATCTTTGCACTACAGGCCAAAGATATTCATTTGTATCATCAGTCGGTCATGTTCATCTCAACACCTGTTCATCTTTGCACTACAGGCCAAAGATATTCATCAAGTAATTATACATCTTTGCACTACAGGCCAAAGATATTCATTAATATCATCATTTAGGACTGAGGATGATGAAAAATATCTTAAAGAGAACGAATCCAATGAGACAGAAGGACAAATAGTAGGGATTCGTATAACAGTTTATCCAAGATCAATAATACTTCATAATAATCAATTGTGAAGCAGAATTCAAAAATAAAGATCAAAACATGGATACAATCAAAGATAGTAACCATAATAGACATCTTGGACAAAAAGGAAAAATTTTATTTTTCGGTGAATAGTGCCGTATTCGTGAATAGTGCCGTATACGTGAATAGTGCCGTATACATGAATAGTAACCCCGACACAAAAAGTTCCAAATTTGATAAAAACTCATATCAATATTTCAGCATAATGATATTGAAGAAAATAATATCATTAAGAAGAAAATAATATCCCTTACCTCAAAATATCAGTACTTCTGGTCGGAATACCGGTATAAGGCTGAAAGAAACTTGCTCTGATGAATAGAAACTCTCAAAGTATCTAAATACTCACAAAATACACTCAATAATCTAGAGAGAGAAAGAGAGAAAACTTGTTTCTGGTGTAATTTTCAATTCTAACTTAGCCCTCTATTTATAGGAAAATTTTGGTAGGTTTGACCTGCAACCTGATGGCTTTACCTGCTACTATTCCCACCTACCACATTTGAAATATAATTCAGCACATTTCTTCACCAACCACAAGTGGGGCCCACCAATTCTAGAATTTTCCACCAAAATGATAAACTCCGAAAATTCAACAATTTCTGAACCAGTCATCTTGTAAAATTCATAATAAATCATACGTTCATTTTTAACGGTTCAAAATTTGTGGACATATACTCAACTTATATATGTATAACATATCCAAAAATTACCACGATCCAACGGTCGGATTAAAAATTATAACACCCGCAATATTTCTCAAAAACCCTGATTTGATTTTTAATACCTCCATTCCGATAAAAATACTGATAAAACACCTCAACATTAACTCCTTCATTTTTAACCACAAAAATATATCCCTCATTTATATCCACATAAAATAAATATTTCCTTATCATATGAATCAATAATTAATTATTCACAAATAATATTACAGAATCACATTTATGACAACCAGGCCGTTCCCAGGAAAGAGGGGGCTTTCCAATAAGGATTTCTCCTTACTGGCGCGCAATTAGATGACCAAACCTCTCCTTAGACAGAACTTTCTAGACATTGCCAATAATGTTATCTAATAATATTATTCAAATAATATGAATTATTGATCTGATAAATGAAAATACTGTGCAGCAACAATTATTGAAACAACAATAATATAAAATATCAATGCAGCAATTATTGAATCAATAAAATAAAATATTGAATAATAACTACTGTAACAATTATTGAGTAGTGCCTTCTTACGTAAGAATCAATAATTGGTGCAATACCGTGTGCTACTGTATTTTAACCACCGGGTATTCCAACAGTATTAACGGTAACAACTACGCCGTTATTTATAAACAACTTATACTTGTCGTTTTCTTCATCCAATCGCTTTCCGTTATGGGGCCCACACAAGGCTGCGTCGTCGTACGAATATTCCCCGACAGCAAGAATATTCCACGACCAACCGAATATTCACCGACCAAAAATAAATATTTTATAACCACTTGCTTATTTTGCAAAATTTGCACATTTCACCCATAACCAAAGTATTATATCAAATTAACCCCTTATTATTCACAATAATATTTAGAGAAAATTTGATTTTATTCATTAATAAGTTGGGGTCTTACAACCTCCCCTCCTTATGAAATTTCGTCCTCGAAATTGACGTACGTACCTGATGTTTCAAAAAGGTGAGGATACCTCGCTTTCATTTCTGATTCCAACTCCCAGGTCATTTCTTCAATAGCATGGTTTCTCCACAAAACCTTAACTTGTGGTATAACCTTCGTGCGTAGGACATGCTCTTTCCTATCCAAGATCTTAACAGGTACCTCCTCGTACGTTAAATCTTCAGCTATCTCGTCTGGTTCTAACTCAATAATGTGGTTCGGGTCTTTAACATATTTACGAAGCATAGATATGTGAAAAACATTATGAACACGAGACATGCTTGGAGGTAATGCGAGTCTATATGCCACATTTCCTATTCGCTCAAGAATCTCAAATGGACCAACAAATCTTGGATTGAGCTTTCCTCTCTTCCCAAATCTTGTAACTCCCTTCCATGGTGCAACACGTAACAATACATGATCCCCAATATTAAATTCCACGTCCTTCCGATGAAGATCCGCATAACTCTTTTGTCGATCCTGTGCCGTTTGTATACGTTGTCGAATCGTTTGGATCTTCTCTGTAGTAATGCGTACCAACTCTGGTCCCAACAATGTTGCTTCACCCACCTCGTCCCAGCATACTGGAGAACGACATTTTCTTCCATACAACGCCTCAAATGGAGCCATACCTATGCTCGCCTGATAACTGTTGTTGTAGGAGAATTCCACCAATGGTAGGTACTTATCCCAACTCCCTTTGAGATCTAAGACACAAAGTCTTAATAGATCTTCAAGAGTTTGAATAGTCCTCTCTGATTGTCCGTCCGTTTGAGGATGGTATGCTGAACTGAATCGTAAATCCGTGCCCATAGCTTTCTGCAAGCTAACCCAAAATCGTGAAGTGAATCTTGGGTCACGATCCGAAACTATGGATACTGGCATGCCATGCAATCTCACAATCTCGTTCACGTACATACTAGCAAGACGTTCAAGGGAATAAGTCTCACGTATCGGCAAGAAATGAGCGGACTTGGTTAATCTATCAACAATAACCCAAATCGCATCTATGCCTTGAGAAACCTTGGGAAGACCCGTAACAAAATCCATAGTAATGTGTTCCCACTTCCATTTCGGAATCTCAAGTGGTTGCAATGGACCCTTTGGTACTTGATGCTCCGCTTTTACACGTTGACAAGTTAAACATCTCGAGATAAACTCCGCGATCTCTCTTTTCATATTGCTCCACCAAAATGTATGTCGAAGATCGTGATACATTTTGGTACTCCCAGGATGGATTGCAAACGGTGTGTTGTGTGCCTCCATCATTATTCTATGCTTCAAGTCAAAATCGTTAGGAACACAAAGTCTGGAGTTGACTCGAAGTATTCCTTCTTCATCGATTCTTGCTTCTGGAATAGCACCTTCTTGCACTTTCTTCTTCATACGCATCAGCTCTATATCCGTAGCTTGAGCAGCTTTAACTTTATCGATTAAAGTCGGTTCTACTCGTATATTTGATATCATCATGTGGGTACTTGGAGCCTTCATCTCTATCTCCATCCTTTGCAAGTCATACAAAATGGGCCTTTGTGTTAAAAACATTGCACTCGTACCCGCATATGATCTTCTACTCAATGCGTCAGCTACTACGTTTGCTTTTCCAGGATGGTATTGGATGGTATGATCGTAATCTTTCAACAGCTCAAGCCAACGTCGTTGCCGCATGTTGAGTTCCTTTTGGGTGAAGAAATATTTGAGGCTTTTATGATCTGTATAGATCTCCACTTTCTCCCCATAAAGGTAGTGTCTCCAGATCTTCAACGCAAAAACGACTGCTGCCAACTCCAAATCATGAGTAGGATAATTCCTCTCATATTCTTTGAGTTGTCGTGAGGCATAGGCTATGACTTTCCCATGTTGCATGAGAACACATCCTAACCCTTTGCCTGAAGCATCGCTGTAGATAACAAATCCATCCGAACCAGATGGTATTGTCAAAACAGGTGCCGAAATGAGTCTCCTCTTGAGTTCTTGGAAACTCTTCTCGCATTCCTCACTCCATACGAATTTTGTATCTTTCCGAGTCAGCTGAGTTAACGGAGTAGCGATTCGAGAAAATCCTTCCACAAATCTCCGATAATAACCAGCTAAGCCCAGAAAGCTACGTACTTCGGTTACCGACTTCGGTTGCTCCCAACTTTGTATGGCTTCAATCTTCGCCGGGTCGACAGATACTCCATGTTTTGACACCACGTGCCCAAGGAATGCTACTTCCTCAAGCCAGAACTCGCATTTCTTCAGTTTGGCATATAGCTTGTTTTCACGAAGCCTTTGCAGTACCAGCTTCAAATGGCGCTCATGATCTTCACGGCTTTTGGAATAGATGAGGATGTCATCAATAAAGACAACAACGAACTGATCCAAATATTCTTTGAATACACGGTTCATCATATCCATGAAGGCAGCAGGAGCATTAGTCAATCCAAAAGACATTACTAAGAATTCATAATGCCCGTACCGAGTTCTGAAGGCAGTCTTTGGAATATCCTCAGTTTTAATCTTCAGCTGATGATATCCAGAACGAAGATCGATCTTTGAAAAGAATTGTGCTCCTTGCAACTGGTCAAACAGGTCATCAATGCGAGGTAGCGGATACCTATTCTTGATGGTGACATGGTTCAATTCTCGATAGTCAATACAAAGTCGCATACTCCCGTCTTTCTTCTTTACGAATAAAACAGGAGCACCCCAAGGAGACGTACTAGGACGAATAAAACCGATGTCCAACAACTCCTGTAGTTGGACTTTTAACTCCTGAAGTTCAATAGGAGCCATTCGATATGGGGTTTTAGAAATGGGCTTTGTACCGGGTTCAAGGTCAATAAAGAATTCAATTTCTCGTTCCGGGGGTAGACCGGGAAGTTCTTCAGGAAATACATCGGAAAATTCTCTAACAATAGAAATATTATTCAAATCTGACTTGTCTTTGTTCAAATCCATAACATGGGCTAAGAAAGCTTGACATCCGTTTTTCAATAAACGAATAGCTTTGTGGCTTGATATGACAGTGACTGATTTTAGTGGTTTAGTAGTTTGAATTCGTATGACAGGTTGGTTAGGAATATGAAAACTAACAACCTTACGAAAACAATCAATTTTAGCATGATGAGTGGTTAACCAATCAATTCCTAAAATCACATCAAAAGCAAGTATCTTTAAAGAGATAAGATCAACAGGTAATGTGATAGTGCCAACTTGGATCATGCAAGATTTATAAACTGTAGATGTAACGAAGGTTTCACCCAACGGAGTTTCAACAGATAAGTTAAAGTCCAATTTCTCCGGAGTCAAGTTTAAACGTTGAGCACAAGCAGGAGAGATAAAAGAATGGGTAGAACCGGTATCTAGTAAAGTATAAACTTCGCAAGAATTCAAGATTAGCTTACCCGTGATCACCTCGTTCGGGTTTCTCGCGTTTTGGCCAGTAACGACAAACGCTCTTCCAGGAACCGCTGATTTCGCCTTATCCGGGACAGCCCTTGGAATCACCACTCCCGCTGAACTTGGTTTCGCTATAGTACAATCTCGAGCGATGTGGCCTTCCTTCCCACAGTTGTAACACACCTTGGATTGTTGTGGACAGTTTGGGCTGATATGTCCCTCTTTCCCGCATTTGTAACATCTAACTGGCGGTCGTTCTCCTCCCCTAAAATTTGTTGTTGGTGCTGGTGCTGGTGCTGATGTCTTCCCGTCATTGTTGAATCTCCTCTTTCTGAAATTTCCACTTGACTCACCTCTCCTATTATCATGGCCACGATGACCACCCGAGTGGTTACCGCCTTTGTTCGTATTTTTCCCTCTCGTTGGTTATCATCGCTCTGATGATTGCTGTCACCGGTATGACCCTGGTTGTGGTCCCTCGGTTGAGTATACTCATTATCTCTCTCTAATAATTGGGCCCTGTTGACAACGTCTGAATACAGAGAAAATTTATGAGAGATAAGGTATTGACGAATCTCAGGTTTTAAACCTCTCAGAAACATCCGCGTCATTCGTTCCTCATTTTCGACCAAATGAGGTGCAAACCTGGATAACTCTGCAAACTTCGCCTCGTACTGGGACACCGTCATGTTGTTTTGTTCCAGTCTAATAAACTCAACCTCCTTCATATGACGAATACTTTCAGGAAAGTACTTGTCATTGAACAGTTTTTGAAATGTTTCCCAGGACATGTTGAGTGCGTCAGGCTGGGTACGCTTCACAGACTCCCACCAGTAGTCTGCCTCACCGCGGAACATAAATGTGGCGAATGGAACCTTCTGTTCCTCCGTGCATCCCAAGACATCAAATATCTTGGTAATTTGCTTGACCCACGTTTCCGCCATGATCGGATCCGGCTTTCCCTTAAATTCTGGTGGTCCCAATTCTTTGAACTGCTTAGCTGTGACAAACCGCGCGTTGTTATCATTTCCACCCGTATTCTGCACACGAGTCTCCCTCGTCTGATTTTGCATGAACTGCAAAAAGCTCCTAAACATTCCATCATTCATCGTTTGCTCGGTAACGTTGTTTACAGGAGGAATATTGCCTTCCTGTTGCACGTTCCCCTGGGTAGTGATCAAAGGTGTCTCCACGGTCTGATTTACTCCATTATTAACGTTCTCAGCTGCCATTCTTAAATACTGCCATAAAACAAGGGTTAATAGTCATGTCATATATTATCCCTATACTCTGACCGACCAAATAAACACCAAATAAACTTAGTCAGGTCATACTAGCGAAGGAATTCCCCGTCTCTCCCCTCCTAGTTCTTGTCTCACATCTCAGCCAGGGATCATATCCCTAAGCTCTGATACCAACTGTGACGCCCCCAGAATAGGTATACAACACCCATTCTGAGTCGCCAAATACATGGTACAGAAAGCAAACTACAACTTCAATAATACAATTGTCGTGCAAAATACGACAACACATACTGTGAGTTTAAATACAAATATTGTCTTCTAGACAATATCCACACTCAAATAAATCCTCATTACAATTATTCAAACACTATTTTACAGAAATAGTGAGGACTGCTAATACATCTTTCTAGAACCATTACTCCATACCCCGACTAGATCCTGCTATGTTCTCACCTCCTGAGAAGAAAAATGGAACAAAAAGGAAAAGGGTGAGCTCAACTAGCCCAGTAAAGAATATTATGACTAAGATAATATACAACAAATTATCGTTAGTCTTCAACAGGGAAAAATCTGATAAAATATAATCGACAACAAGTTTTAGATCAACAACTGCAGCGGAAACAACAAACCATTAGAAGAGTCAAGTAGAGAAAGAATTCTACTATCTTCTAAGATTTAAAAGTCCATCATCAATATTTTATCCCTGTAACATCAATTAATAATCATCTTTAACCAAATATTCATCTTTGCACTACAGGCCAAAGATATTCATTTGTATCATCAGTCGGTCATGTTCATCTCAACACCTGTTCATCTTTGCACTACAGGCCAAAGATATTCATCAAGTAATTATACATCTTTGCACTACAGGCCAAAGATATTCATTTGTATCATCATTTAGGACTGAGGATGATGAAAAATATCTTAAAGAGAACGAATCCAATGAGACAGAAGGACAAATAGTAGGGATTCGTATAACAGTTTATCCAAGATCAATAATACTTCATAATAATCAATTGTGAAGCAGAATTCAAAAATAAAGATCAAAACATGGATACAATCAAAGATAGTAACCATAATAGACATCTTGGACAAAAAGGAAAAATTTTATTTTTCGGTGAATAGTGCCGTATTCGTGAATAGTGCCGTATACGTGAATAGTGCCGTATACGTGAATAGTAACCCCGACACAAAAAGTTCCAAATTTGATAAAAACTCATATCAATATTTCAGCATAATGATATTGAAGAAAATAATATCATTAAGAAGAAAATAATATCCCTTACCTCAAAATATCAGTACTTCTGGTCGGAATACCGGTATAAGGCTGAAAGAAACTTGCTCTGATGAATAGAAACTCTCAAAGTATCTAAATACTCACAAAATACACTCAATAATCTAGAGAGAGAAAGAGAGAAAACTTGTTTCTGGTGTAATTTTCAATTCTAACTTAGCCCTCTATTTATAGGAAAATTTTGGTAGGTTTGACCTGCAACCTGATGGCTTTACCTGCTACTATTCCCACCTACCACATTTGAAATATAATTCAGCACATTTCTTCACCAACCACAAGTGGGGCCCACCAATTCTAGAATTTTCCACCAAAATGATAAACTCCGAAAATTCAACAATTTCTGAACCAGTCATCTTGTAAAATTCATAATAAATCATACGTTCATTTTTAACGGTTCAAAATTTGTGGACATATACTCAACTTATATATGTATAACATATCCAAAAATTACCACGATCCAACGGTCGGATTAAAAATTATAACACCCGCAATATTTCTCAAAAACCGTGATTTGATTTTTTAATACCTCCATTCCGATAAAAATACTGATAAAACACCTCAACATTAACTCCTTCATTTTTAACCACAAAAATATATCCCTCATTTATATCCACATAAAATAAATATTTCCTTATCATATGAATCAATAATTAATTATTCACAAATAATATTACAGAATCACATTTATGACAACCAGGCCGTTCCCAGGAAAGAGGGGGCTTTCCAATAAGGATTTCTCCTTACTGGCGCGCAATTAGATGACCAAACCTCTCCTTAGACAGAACTTTCTAGACATTGCCAATAATGTTATCTAATAATATTATTCAAATAATATGAATTATTGATCTGATAAATGAAAATACTGTGCAGCAACAATTATTGAAACAACAATAATATAAAATATCAACGCAGCAATTATTGAATCAATAAAATAAAATATTGAATAATAACTACTGTAACAATTATTGAGTAGTGCCTTCTTACGTAAGAATCAATAATTGGTGCAATACCGTGTGCTACTGTATTTTAACCACCGGGTATTCCAACAGTATTAACGGTAACAACTACGCCGTTATGTATAAACAACTTATACTTGTCGTTTTCTTCATCCAATCGCTTTCCGTTATGGGGCCCACACAAGGCTGCGTCGTCGTACGAATATTCCCCGACAGCAAGAATATTCCACGACCAACCGAATATTCACCGACCAAAAATAAATATTTTATAACCACTTGCTTATTTTGCAAAATTTGCACATTTCACCCATAACCAAAGCATTATATCAAATTAACCCCTTATTATTCACAATAATATTTAGAGAAAATTTGATTTTATTCATTAATAAGTTGGGGTCTTACATAAAGCTTGTATTCACGAAGCTTTTGGAGTACCTGCCTCAAGTGTTGCTCATGATCTTCACGGCTTTTGGAATAAATAAGGATGTCATCAATAAAGACGACCACAAAGTGATCCAAATATTCCTTGAATACCCGGTTCATCATATCCATGAAGGCAGTAGGAGCATTAGTCAATCCAAAGGACATGACTAAGAATTCATAATGCCCGTACCGAGTTCTGAAAGACGTCTTTGGAATATCCTCAGTTCTAACCTTCAACTGATGATATCCAGAACGAAGATCGATCTTTGAAAAGAATTGTGCTCCTTGCAACTGGTCAAACAGGTCATCAATACGTGGCAATGGGTACCTGTTTTTGATGGTGACATGATTTAACTCCCGATAATCAATACAAAGTCGCATACTTCTATCTTTCTTCTTCACGAATAGCACAGGAGCACTCCAAGGAGAAGTACTAGAACGAATAAAGCCAATGTCTAACAATTCCTGCAGTTGGATCTTTAACTCCTGAAGTTCAATAGGAGCCATTCGATATGGGGCTTTGGAAATTAGTTTTGTACCGGGTTCAAGGTCGATACAAAATTTAATTTCACGCTCTGGGGATAGGCCAGGAAGTTCTTCAGAGAATACGTCAGGGAATTTATTTACAGTAGAAATATCATTCAAAACTGACGTATTTTTGTTTAGATCCGTGACATGAGCTAAGAAAGCTTGACATCCATTTTTCAATAAACGAATAGCTTTATGGCTTGAGATGACAGCGATTGATTTTAATAGTTTGGTTGCTTGAATTCGCATAATAGGTTGATTAGGAATATGAAAGCTAACAACCTGACGAAAACAATCAATTTTTGCATGATGAGTAGTTAACCAATCAATCCCTAGAATCACGTCAAATGCAAGTATTTTTAATGAAATTAGATCGACAGGTAATGTGTGGGTACCAACTTGAACCAAACAAGACTTATAAACCGTGGATGTAATGAAGGTTTCTCCCAATGGAGTTTCAACAGATAAGTCAAAGTCTAATTTCTCCGTAGTCAAATTTAATCGATGAGCGCAAGTAGGAGAAATAAAAGAATTGGTAGAACCGGTCAAATAAAGTATAGACTTCGTTAGAGTTTATGATTAGCTTATCCGTGATGACCTCGTTCGGGTTCCTTACTTTCTGGGAGGTCACAACAAACGCTCTCCCTTGCACTACCGGTTTTGACTTTTCTGGGACGGCCTTTGGTGCCTCCATCCTGGCTGAACTTATTTTTGGTAAACAACAAAATCGAGCTAAATGACCTTCTCTTCCACAATTATAACATGCTTTAGACGGCATCACGCAGTTTGGATTGATGTGCCCCTCCCCTCCGTATTTGAAACATATGATAGGTTGTCGTTCTCCTTCCTTAACAACGGGTGCTGGTGCTGACGTCTTTCCATCATTATTGAATCTCCTCTTCTTGAAATGAGCATTCTTATTTTTTTGGCCCTTATTACCACTGAAGTGGTTACCATTTCTGGCATGTTGATTCCCACCACGCTTGTTGTCACCGCTTCAATGACTGGTCTCACTAGTATTATCATTTTGCTGACTGCTCTCTTTTGATTGTGTTGACTCGTTATCGCACTCCACTAACTGAGCCCTATTCACAACATCTGAATACAAACACAGTTTATGAGAAATAAGATGTTGACATATCTCAGGTTTCAAACCTCGCAAAAATATTCTCGTCATTCGCTCTTCATTATCAACCAAGTGGGACGTAAACCGAGACAACGCAGCAAATTTAGCCTCATACTGCGACAAGGCCATTTATTCTGCTCGAATTTGATGAACTCTACCTCCTTCATGTGTCGAACACTTTCGGGAAAGTATTTGTCATTGAACAGCTCTTGGAACTTCTCCAAATGCATCTTCAGTGCGGCAGGTTGAGTATGCTTAATCGATTCTCACCAGTAATCTGCCTCTCCTCGCAACATAAAGGCGGCAAAGGGAACCTTTTGCTCCTCGGAGCATCCCAAGACATCAAATATCTTGGTGATCTACTTTATTCATGTTTCCGCTATAAGTGATTTTGGTTCTCCCTTAAACTCCGGTGGTCCCAGCTCCTTGAACTATTTAGCGGTAACCAACAGAGAGTTTTCAGTGTTTCCACCTACATTTTGAACAAGAGCCGCTCTCGCCTGCTGTTGTATGAACTGCATAAAGCTTCTGAACATTTCATCATTCATCATTTGGTCTGTATTGTTGTTTGCATGAGGATTTTCGCCTTCCTGATGCACATTATCCCGATTATTGATATGAGGTGAATCAACAGTCGCCTGTGCTCCATTACTATTCTCAACATTCTCGGATGTCATTTTCAGATACTGCCACCAAATAAAAGTTAATTGATATGTCATATATTATCCTTATATTCTGACCGACCAATTAAATACCATGCAAATAAACTTAGGTAGGTCATACTAGCGAAGGAATTCTCCGTCTCTCCCCTCCTAGTTCTATTCTCACATCTTAGCCAGAGATCATATCCCTAAGCTCTGATACCAACTGTAACGCCCCCAAAATTAGGTATACATCATCCATCTTGGATCGTCAGATACATGGTACAGAAAACAAATACAACTTACAAATACAACTATCGTGTACAATACGACAAAACATAACTGTGAGTTTGAATACAATTATTGTCTACTAGAGACTATACAAACTCAAAAGGAGTCCTCATTACAATTATTGTCACACTATTTAATAGAATAGTGAGGACTACTAATACTATCATCTGGTCTATCACTCCGTTCCCCGACTCGTCCCATCTATATTCTCATTTCCTGAAGAGAACAGTGAAAGAAAGGGTGAGCTCAACTAGCCCAGTAAGAAATATTATGACTAAGATAATGCAGAATAAATTATCATTAGCCTTCAACAGTGTTGAACTGATAAAATTTAACGAACATCAAGTTTAACTGCAGCGGAACAAGCAATCCATTAAAAGAGTCAAGAAAAAAAATAAAATATATTATCTTCTATGATTTAAAAGGTTTTTCAACACTGTTATCGCTGGGACTCAGCTTAATAAAATAATCTACATCATCGAATCACCCCTGCACTACGGCTAAGGATATTCGTGTATTCATTAATGGTCATGGTCATGCCAACAACTGTCCATCAATGCACTGCGGGCCAATGAGGACTTTTGCCACATCATTTGTACATTACGGTCATGATTATACCGAATAATCCCTGGTTATAATCATACCAAGTCCATCTATGCACTACAGGCCATAGATGACTTTCAACATTTTATAAACATGAGGATGATGACAATGATATAAGAATTCAATAAAACAAGTTCAAGAATTAATTTATCCAAGAATTAACAACGTCCAAATTGTCAACATGATACTGCTTTGTGGAGTAAAATTCAAGAATACTTAAAAGAATATTTTCATGAAAAGATACTGGATGAAACGCAATTATCGAGGATATTCCATAAATTTCATGGAGTATAGAAGTCAAAACTTAACCAACTTAGTATAATAAAGAATGGAATAACAAAAGAAATCATCATGCATGCGATAGACCGCATAGACAGGTTATTCCAACATAATAATAAATAATAGAACCAGGTCCGGTATAAAACGCACAGACAGGATATTCCAACAGAATAATAATAAAGACAAAACCAGGTCCGGTGTAAAACACACAGACAGGATGTTCCAACAGAATAATAATAAAGACGGAACCAGGTCCCGTGTAAAACACACAGACAAGATGTTCCAACAGAATAATAATAAAGACGGAACCAGGTCCAGTATAAAACACACAAACAGGATGTTCCAACAGAATAATAGAAGAATGTCACCAAGTATAAGGTAGACCGCATATACAGGTTATTCCAACAGAATAATAAGAAATGGAATAACAACAGTTCTCTTCATGAATAAAAAAGAATAACACCCCTTACCGTTTTAAAGAAGAACTGAAATAAGAAAGTAGTTAAGTAGCAGAATACTTTTCTTCTCTATCTCTATAGTTTCTCTCTATAGTTTCTCTCTCTAGAGTTTAGTTAATTCGTCAGAAATAATGAAGGAATGAGCTGCTATTTATAGAAAAATAGAATGCATAGTAACTAATCCATGAACGGTCCAGATTGATTACTTTAATCTGACGGTCTATATTTAAAGAAAAAATCTTTTAAATAAAATATAATATATTCTATTTATAGAATAACTTTAATAAAGTATTCTATTTTATATAAAAAGATGTTTCTGTTTTATTACGTTAATAATACGAATAAAACAAAACTTTATTATCGCTAAATAATTCATATTATTAACTGACAATAATTGAATCAAACTTAGTGACTTCTCACATATGCATTAATAATCAATACCGTGTGCTACTATGCAACCACACGTATTACTATACTTTTACTACTGAGTAGTTCAACAGTATCAATGGTAAAACTTCCGCTGTTATTTTTAATAAAATATTTTTGTCGTTTTCTCAATCCGACAATAATTCCGTTGTGAGGTCCACCAATGATTGTGCCATTAAACGAATATTCCCTGTTAAAACGAATATTCTCCGACCAATCGAATATTATATAACAACTTGCGTACTTTGCAAAATTTATAAATATTACCCATAACTATAACATTATATCAAATTAACTCCATAATATTCAAAAATGATATTTATAGAAATTTCATCTTTATTTATAAAAGTTGGGGTCTTACAATTACGCCTTTAGCTTAGTTTGATGCTTTGTTCTTGGATCTTGATATTTCTCTGAGGCATATCTTATTGGAATTCTTAACATGACTGGAAATCTGGGGATTCATTGTCATAGTAGCGTAGCTTGCATAGCATGTAGATTGTATTATGTTGTGTTACTTGGGGACAAGCAATGGTTTAAGTTTGGGGGTATTTGATAAGTAGGTTTTATACTTACTTATCTAGTATCTATTATATGAATTAGTTGCTTATACTCATGTTTCTTAGTTACTTTACATTCATTTTGTGTTTATTATGTAGATCTTATGCTTGGGAACTATGTGAGCGACTATTGGTATGAAAACGCAAGAAAAAACAATCCAGACATCGTTTGGGCTTCATGTTCATTTCATGTTCTTGGCTTAGAACTTGGATTATGTTGTAGAGCATCTTCTTAGCTTTCCGGAACATCTTGAATCATTCCATTCGGAGTTCGGATGCAAGAGTTATGACCCTTGTACCAACGGACATTAAACTTCAATGTTTTGGTTGGCCATTTGCATAGCTATCACTTCCAACCCAATTTTAGCCTTCATCCGTCCTTTATTTCTCAATTATCAAATAATGAAAGTGGTAGAGCTCATCGATAAATTCGATTTGATAGGTGGCAAGCTCCGTAACTCTTCCCAGATCAAAAGTTATGGCCGTTTTACCAGAGGACACTGCTGCAGAAAACTAGCAGCGTGGGCGCGCGAATTCCTGTGCGGCCGCACGAATTCATGCGCGGCCGCGCTAGTCCCTAGACCAAAAAGATGAGTTCTGCTACTTGAGCGCGGCCGCGCCCAACTTCAGGCCATTTCCAGCGCGGCCGTGCCACTTCAGAAGTTGACCAGAGCTGACTTTTTCACTAAACATGCAATTGGAATATAACTTGGAGAGGGGTTCAATTAAGGCTTATAAATAAGACGTATTATCAGTATATAGGGGGATTCCACCCCTTGGTGGATCGCGTAGCAAATATTGCTTTCTTCTTTTTCCATATTAGAATAGAGTAGGGGGGAGTAGTTAATCTCTAGAATTGATTAGGTATGAAGATTGAAGCAATTGAAGAGCATAGGAAATTCAGAATTGGAGCAAGAGAGATCATATTTACAATCCCAATTCCCTAACTTCTCTTTACTTCTATCTTTATTTCTCAATGTATAATCAATTTTGGATTATGGATTTTGATTCTATGATGAGCTAAACTCTATTTTGAGATTGCAATGGAATCTACTGCCTAGTTTATTTTGACATACTTCATTGTTAGTCTTATTGATTGTTATGAGATTGTCTATTAAGATTCATGCTTATTTGCTTAGTTGATTGACCATCAATTACTGTTGAAAGTAGTATGCACACAAGCCAACCATGTTTGATGATAAAGCATATACTTTGTAACAATCTTATTCATTTATTAATAAAAAGTATTAATTTATTAAAGGCTTTTAATTATCAACATTATTCTATTTTATAATATGTGATAAACTCATAGTTCTAAGCAATGCTTTTAGAATAATAATGATGATCATTCTAAAGAGATCTAAATTCTTAGAAAGCTTAAATCTAAAATAGTTCACAATCGTTGAATTACTAAATTGGGGATTCGTGAATTCGGATAGAATGGTACATGCGTTGCTTGCTTATTGGATGAGGATGATTGATCTCATGATCATTCGTGTAGAGACACTAAAGCAAGTATGTAGGTGCTTATTAGAGAATAAGTTCACTTAACGTGGCTCGCTAAGGAATACCTAATGGAGTTTTACTTGCCTGTCAATAGAAATTCCTGTAGTGATAGTAGTACAAGTGATCCTTGAACTTGAGATCATCATAGTATCTTGTGTATGATGAGTTATACTTTGACTTATTTATTAAGACCCTTAGGGTATATCAAAGGGTCTGCTTGGGTATAATAAGTTGTACATGGTGATAATGCATGATCAATTAAGAATCTACCGCTTCTAGTAAAAGAAGAAAAATGTCTTATGTGATTCAATAAATGACAACTCAGTAGTCCTTGGCCGAGGCAAAATGAAATTAGAAAAGAGTTTCTAATTTGTATTATTTGGAGTTATGCATTTAAGAGTCAAAATACATATAATTAAATAAAATAAGACTTGACAGTAATTTCATGTCTTATATTTAATTGGGACATTGTATGGTGGAAGGATTGAATTGTATGGTAACTATTTACTCAAAGGTTGTTTTATGATTAATGTTAAAATCTATATTATCTGAAAAGTCGTTGATCGTTGGGGAGGCTTATCCCTATTATAGAATAAATATTATTTATTTAAATAAATTAATTGTTTAATTTATTTATTTAAATAAGATTAGAATTGTTCTAATTAATTTAGTCACAACTAGTTTAATATGGAGAACCTCAAGGGTCACACCATAAAAGGAAGAATAATTATTTAAGAAGTTGATGGCATAATCGTAATAATAAGTTAAGTATATTTAATTTAATTTATGGTGTTAGAATAAATTAAATAGCTTAATATTTATTATTTAATATTTTGGAAATATTAAATATAAATTAATAAGAGGAGTCTTATTATTATTATTATTATTATTATTACTATTATTATTGTTATTATTATTATTATTATTATTATTATTATTATTTAATTTCTAGCTAAAGGAGTTTGGGAATTAATTAATAAAAGTACTCTCATATAATCCTAATAAGATTATGAGGTTAAATTAATTAAAAGAGTTTAATTAATTATCCCTAATAAGATTAGGGAGCTTAATTAATTAAATAATACCCTATTTTTTTAATTAGATTAGAATAGTTAACTGATATCTTTATAAGAGGAGTCTTATATCATATATCAATATACGAGATTCTAATTGTTGGAGAGTGCATCCTTTTCTATGAGAGATAGAAAAAACTAGTGTTTTGCCAAACACCTATCTTCTTGAATCTTTATTCATTCTTGGTGGATCACCTCTAGAGGTCAAACACTTAGGTGGCTAACGTTGATCAAAGGAAGGAACCAAACCTGGTGGTTTCAAGTTGAACGCGTAAAGGATTGGAGGTGAACTTGTACCTGAGGAAGCTCGAATCTTCAAGGGTATAATTCTTGTTCTTCATATCTTTTCGTTTTATTAGTAATTGTGCATAAAGGATGATCCGGGTATATGGTTTGTAAAATTTAAACTCTGATTTTTACATGTTTACGCTTATTTTGTACAATTTGATTGGGTTCATGAATATTACAAACCTAACAGTGGTATCAGAGCCAAACCTTTATGCAAATTATTAATTATTCAGATTTGATATATATATTGATATATGTTTAGAATAATTTAATTGGGCATAATTTTATTATATAAAAAAAAAGGGACCGAAATCAATTTTCGCGAAGCCTGTTTTTTTTTAAACACGGTTCTTTGATTTCGCTGCTTTTTTTCTTCAGTTAGTGGGCCGTGGTCAATATATATATATATATATATATATATATATATATATATATATATATATATATATATATATATATATATATAATATTTTTAATTATTTTATAATTAAAATAAAAGTTTATTTTAATCTTAAAATAAAAAAGTTTATTTTAATTTTAAAATTAGATTTCATGCTAACTAATTAGAGTTGGAATTAGATTCCATGATAACTAATTGGAGTTGAAAAGGATTCCATGCTTCATTAAATAAAGGAGTTTATTTAGATATGGAATAAGATTTCATATTATTCAAAATAAAGGAGTTTATTTGTGAATAGGAAAGAGAATCCATATTTCTTTAAATAAAGGAGTTTATTTAGATATGGAATAAGATTTCATATTATTCAAAATAAAGAAGTTTATTTGTGAATAGTAAAGAGAATCTGTGTTTCCTTTAATAAATGAGTTTTTTTTACTTGGAATTAGATTCCATAATTAATTAAAATAAATGAGTTTATTTTTATTAAAGAATTTGATTACAATAAAATAGTTTATTTTATTCAAAATTGGATAAATTAAAATAAAAGAGATTTATTTTGATTTAAATTTGGATTAAAATAAAATAGTTTATTTTAATTCAAAATTAGATTTTATACTAACTAAATTTGCCCATTAAATTATATCAATATATATATATATATATATATATATATATATATATATATATATATATATATATATATATATATTGAATGTTTATTATTCATGAGATAAATATTATTTATTGATGCATATGGTGATGTATATGATAATAAATGAGATTGATTATGGACTATTGACCAATGTTATTGGATTTTATTTTAGTTGGATGCATGAATGTATGAATTTTATTAAATAGGGTCTGCGTACCTTGTCTTCTCTAATTTTTTTTCTTAATGTAAATTCTAACTCCCTCCTATGTACTTCTCCTTGACTGCTGATCAAGATTTCTATTTATTTTAAATAGTTTTGTAATAGGAATAGTTAGAATTAATTTTGAAGAATTAGAGATCAAGGAGTAAGGAGCGCTTGAAGACCCGTTTGTAATGGAGCCCGTGTTTAAATGTAGTAGTTATATTTAAATATTAATTCTTACACCCCTAGGATTTGACCTTTTGGTTCACTTGGTGGCACTAGTGAACCAAACTAGAATAAAAGTTCATAATCAATCCGAGTAGAATATAGTACTCTATATGTGGATGCTTATACTAAATATATATTATATATTATGCAAACATGCTTCGCATGTTAAATTAATATGACGCGTATTTTATATATATGTGTGCATGCGCGCTAAACAAGATGAGACAAATTAATAACAAACCCCTCAAATATTTTATATTAAGTTGTAACGTTCAAAGATATTTGGAATATCGAATGTCGCCTTCTAGCATGGTAAAACAATAGAGTATTAAATATTTAATATGAGTTTGTTGTGCATACACAAGGCAAGTATTAAATATTTAAGATGTTGTTTTATCACATTTAATGCTTATAAATAAATTGAACAATGTTGTTTTGTTGTGCACACACAAGGACAGTGTTTTTCTTTTGAATATATGGAGTGCTAGGTATGACTTAACTTAGATCATTTTAGTTCGAATGTGAACACACTTGACCATTATGATCTAAGAGGCACAATACAATGAGTTGCATAGTTGATGTAATTGACAAGAGTTGTCTACCTATTTATTTATATATAGTTTGTTGTGCACACACAAGGCTATATACATTTGAAATGGAATCCTTATTCTCACTAGCATATCTTTAATTAGATATCGCCGAACTATATAAATTGAGGGTAATATAGTTTAATAAAAATAGTGGGAGATACCAATTTAAAACAAGACCTAAATTATTTTGGTAATTAATAAAAGAATATATGTTAAAATGTTGTTAATTATAAATTCATTTACAGAATTTTACAATGTCTAAAATTACTATCACTGCGTAGCATATTAGATGCTAAATTAACCGGGCTGAATTAAACCGATTGGTTAAGGAAATTGAGAAAAGTTTTCACGACTAAAAAACTATCTTATGTCCTTAATACGCCTATCTCTGCAATGCTTGCAGACAATGCCTCTGAGGAATAGATTGCTACTTTTAGAAAGTGACAAGATGATGCACAGTTGACTCAATGCATCATGCTCGCATCCATGAGTAACGAGCTTCAGCGTCAGCATGAAACTATGAATGCTCTTACTATATTCCTGCACATCAAGTAGTTGATAGTGAGGAAAGCAAGACTGATAGATATCAGATATCTAAGGAGCTCTTTCGATCTAGAATGACTGATGATACTATAGTACAGATAAAATTCCTTAACATAATAACTTTGATTGATCAATTAGGACAATGAGTTTTGTCACGGATGGAGAGTTGAGGCAAGATTTGATCTTGCACTCACTCCCGGACTCCTTTCACAATTGTTATAAATTTTTCATATGAACATGCTAGATATCAGCTTCGCTGATTTGCTTAACATGTTGAAAAATGTTGAGAGCCACTTTCCAACCAAGAAAGACCAAGTTTTACTGGTAGGGGTCAAAGGATCTTCTGAAAAGAAGAATGATTCTAAGAAGGTAAATAAAAAGGCAAAAATAAAGGATAATAAGAACAAAACTGATACGGATAGCAAAGGAGTTTGCTTCCACTGCAATAAGCCTAGACACTGGAAAGAAACTGCAAGAAGCATCTTTTATAAGCTAACCAGTTGAAGCTTAGTGAAGCTTCAATTACAAATATAGTTTTGTTCATAATTGAAATAAATTTTTCTTTAAGTCAAAGTTCTACTTGGGTATTGGTTACCGGCTTTGGTTATTATAAATATAGATTTATGAAGGGACCAAGCAGAAGTAGAAAGCTAAACAAAGATAAGTAATCCTATTTGTGGGAAATAAAGCAAAGGTTGCTATATTAGCCATAGAAACTTATAGTTTAGTATTGCCTAAGGGCAAATCTATTAATTCAATAAGTTGTTATTGCATAACAGTTCCCGTTAGAAATATTATTTCTATTTTGTTGTTGGACAATAAAATCTTTAGTATTATATTTAAGAACAATTGTTGTTCTATTTATAATAATAATGTTTTGTATATAACTAGAATATTACTTAATGGATTTTGTATACTTGGCTTACGTGAAAATAATTTTACAAATTGAACAAACTAGTATAAGAAAAGGAGATGATCATTCAAAGAGTTGAATGTGTGTATTTTCTGAAATACAAGCGTGAATTATTTGAAAGGTTCAAATAATTCAGAAGTAAAATAAATTGGCAAAGTATTAAGATTCTTTGATTAGATCAAGGAATAAATACTTGTGCAATAAGTTTCTAGATCATCTCAAATGGTTTTCTCATAATGGACGCCTCTTGATATGCAATAATTGATTGATGTATCTGAAAAGAATAATCGTACCATGTTGGACATGGTGCTGTCCATAATGATTTTACCGACATTCTAGTATCCTTCTTGGGTAATGTCCTAGAAATGGCTGCATATCTACGAAAAGGTAACCTTAAAATCCAGCCACAAGACTCCATAAAAGTTATGGACAGGAAGGATTCCTAATTTTAAGTAAGTTAAGATAAGGGGTTGCCCAGTTTATGTGAAAAGGTTTCAAAGGATAAGCTTAGGACAAGATTTGACAAGTACAGATTTGTGGAACATCTTAAAGTAAGTTTAGGATATATGTTCTATAATCCTACTTAGCAAAAGGTGTTTGTTGCAAAACACGTTCTCTTCTAAGATAAAGATATTTATCATTGAAGGGGCTAGTGGGAGGATAATACATCTTGAAGAATTCAAAAACCACAAAACACTATAAGTCAAATAAGAGGAACTTGTAGATAAAACTATTATACCACAACGGAATCGTAAATCTGGAATAATACCGAAGATACCTAGGAGGTATGGATTCATTGTAAGACCCTGAATTTTATGAAATAAAAGTATTCAATTTTTCTTATAATTACTATTCAGTAAATGGTTAAATTGATAAATATTAAAGTTAAGGGTGATATATGATTTTTTTTCAAAATACACAAGTGGTTATAAAATAATCATTATTGTCGGGGAATATTCGTTTGGTCGTGGAATATTCTTTCTGTCGGGGAATATTCGTACGACGGCGCAGCTATTTGTGGGCCCCATAACGAATAACTGTCGGGGTGAAGATAATGACAAAAATTGAGTTTTTATAATTAACGGCGTAGTTGTTACCTTTAACACTGTTGAAATACCCGGTGGTTAAAATACAGTAATACGTGTTATTGCACAATAGCACACGGTATTGCACAGTATTTTTGAAATTATTGATTCTTACGTAAGAAGGCACTACTCAATAATTGTTACAGTAATTACTGTTCAATATTTTATTTTACTGATTCAATAGTTGCTGTGTTGATATTTTATATTATTGTTGCTCAATAATTATCACTGCACATCATCTCCATTATTAGATCAATAATTCATATTATTTAGAATAATATTATTAGATAGCATTATTGACAATGTCTAGAAAGTTCTGTCTAAGGAGAGGTTTGGTCATCTAATTGCGCGCCTGTAAGGAGAAATCCTTATCGGAAAGCCCCCTCTTTCCTGGGAACGACCTGGTTGTCATAAATGTGATTCTGTAATATTATCTGTGAATAATTAATTATTGATTCATATGATAAGAAAATATTTATTTTATGTGGATATAAATGAGGGATATATTTTTGTGGTTAAAAATGAAGGAGTTAATGTTGAGATTTTTATCAGTATTTTTGTCGGAATGGAGGCATTAGAAATTAGGGTTTTTTAGATATTTTGCGGGGGTTATAATTTTTAATCCGACCGTTGGATCGTTGTAATTTTTGGATATGTTATATATATATATATATAAGTTGAGTATATGTCCCCAAATTTTGAACCGTTAAAAATGAACGTATGATTTGTTATAAATTTTAAGAGGTGAATGGTTCAGAAATTGTTGAAGTATCCGAATTTAGCATTTTGGTAGAAAATTCTAGAATTGAGTGGGCCCCACTTGTGATTGGTGAAGAAATGTGCTGAATTATATTTCAAATGTGGTGGGTGAAAATAGTAGCAGGTAAAGCCATCAGGTTGCAGGTCAAGCCTACTAATATTTTTCTATAAATAGAGGGCTAAGTTAGAATTGAAAATCACACCAGAAACAAGTTTTCTCTCTTTCTCTCTCTAGATTATTGAGTGTATTTTGTGAGTATTTAGATACTTTGAGAGTTTCTATTAATCAGTGCAAGTTTCCTTCAGCCTTATACCGATTAGAAATACTGCACTTTTGAGGTAAGGGATTTTAAGGGTTATTGTGTTTTTCAGTTTCGTAATTCTTCTGACCTTCAGAAAATTCTAGAAAATTTTGAAATGATATTTTGATGAGTTTTATTGATTGTGTCCAAAAATGGTGATTTTTGGATGTACATATTAAGAGTTATGAATTTTACGGGAAAAAACTATTTTAAAAATAATCGCTTATAACTCTTTGTGGTTAACTCCAAAATTGATGAAATTTTTATTGGAAGTATATCTATATAATATCAGTGTACTCTGTGAATTTCAGAATTTTTGGATAAAAGTATAATTTATGATAAATGTCTAAATATTCGGCGGTTTTGACCATATGAAAAATAGTAAATGAGTTTTAAAAATTCTAAGAAAAATATATGTTCAATATGGGACTATATTCTGCTAAATCTCAAAAAAGAAATATTTTTGAAACTGATTTGGTATTTTTCATAAAAATGGACTAGTTATGAGTAAATGAATTAAATATGTTATGTGAAGTAAAAAAATTGAAAAATAGAATTTTATGGCTTGAGAATCCTATATGAGGTATATGTAGATTTTTGATGAGGGTTTTGGTTATTGGTGATAAAATCTTAAGAGTTTGACATTTTATGATGATTAAATGTATTATTTAATAAAGTGTAAACAATTAAAATAAATTGTTTATAAGTTTAAGAAATGTTATTCTTTCAATATCATTATACCGAAATATTGGTATAAATTTTATTGTGAAATTTTTACCTTTTTGAGTCGGGGTTACTATTCACGAGTTACTATTCACGAGTTACTATTTACGAGTTACTATTCACGGGTACTATTCACGACAAAATTAGTTTCTTTTTCTGACCAAATTATCGTTGATTTATGAATATTACTCTTGAGATTAAATCTATATGTTGATCATATTGATTTTATTATCATATATAACATTATTATAACCCTAATGGTGATATTTCTCTTTGACTTGAGTGTAAAGATGGGTAGATTTTTGGTATGATCATGACTATGGGTTCTCTTTGGCCAGTAGTGCAAAGTTGAATTGTTGACTGGTATGATCATAACCATTGAATTTATAATTAAATATCTTTAGCTAAAGTGCAAAGGTGAAATGATCAACATGGTTATAATTATTGTTTATATAAATTCTGAAATGATTATATATTTCTTTGAGATATTAATATATTTGGCCTGTAGTGCAAATATGAATTATTGATGAATATCTTTGGCCTGTAGTGCAAAGATGACCTGTTGTTGAATATATTTGGCCTATAGTGCAAAGATGAATTGTTGATGAATATCTTTGGCCGTAGTGCAAAGATGAATTATTGATGAATATCTTTGGCCTGTAGTGCAAAGATGAACTGTTGTTGAATATCTTTGGCATGTAGTGCAAAGATGGTCTGTTGATGAATATCTTTGGCATGTAGTGCAAAGATGAACTGTTGTTGAATATCTTTGGCTGTAGTGCAAAGATGGATTTATTGTATGATTATGAACAGGAACTGTGATTTGGTATAACAATGATCTTTGATGTTTCAGGTAAAGACAGGTGATGAAAATATTCTTCGTTCTGGGTGCGAAGAAAAATTTAGAATCACAATTATGATTATGAGTTATTCATATGATTGTGGAAAGGAACTGTTGAGTGATGTTACAGGGATAAAACATTGATGATGGATTTTTAACATGGAGAAGATAATAGTCTTTGTAGTCTATTTGACTCTTCTAATGGATTGCTCGTTTCGCTGCAACTATGGTTGAAATTTTTATCATTTACCATATGTTCTAAATCTCTGATTTATTATTGATGAAGGCTATTGATAATTTAATTATCTTTAGTCATGATATTCTTTACTGAGCTAGTTGTGCTCACCCTTTTGCTTCACAATTCCTTTTCAGGTAATAAGAGTGTAGCTGGGTCGAGCGGGGGTAACAAGGGAATAGAACGGTAGTCTCTAGCTGTGGAGTTCTCCCTAAGCAGTATAGAAAGGTTCATTTAGTAGTTATATTTGGTGAATCCAATAGGGTGAGGCGAACCCAACGTTGGAAGAGTGTTTTGCCACTATCATACAAGATGTCTAATGACATACAACCTCGTGTCATCATAAGACAGTATTGTGCTCATCCACTTGCTGAGTATATTTACAAGCACTACCTATATAATCTTGGTATTTGTTTGAAGTATAATTCTAAATTAGAGACAGTGGAGATAATGATAAGTCAAGAGAAGACTCACCATTGGAAAGAATATGATAGTAATCTTCTCATTTTTCTTTGGGGTATATTGGGTCAACCAATGATAATTCTATGACCATATGATATCTATCATAACCTAGACGCATGGCCTCCCATGTACGAAGGTTTTCTTGAGCACTTCCCAAAGATTCTAATTTCTAAAACAGTTTTTGCTTGTACCTTTATGTAAGGTACCTTTGTGAGGTGTTGATACATGATGTTGTCCAATGTCAGATTTGGTATATACTTGTATCCAAACTCACAGCATATGTGTTGTTGTATTTTGCACGACAATTGTTGTAATAAAGTTGTAGTTGTTTTCTGTACCATGTATTTGATGACCTAGAATGGGTTGGGTGGAATGGACCTATTTTGGGGTTGTCACAGTTGGTATCAGAGCTTAGGAATATGGTCTCTTGCGGAGATCGGAGAATATAACTAGGAGGGGAGAGATGAGTAAATCCTTCGCTAGTGTGTCCTACCTAAGCTTATTTGTTGGTCAATCATAATATCGGGATATTATGTGATATGTTAATTTGTTCAATTAACCCTTGTTTTGAAGCTGTATTCTAGAATGATATCTGAAATACAGGAGATGAGCAATGAAGAAATTATGATGACAAGGAAGATGGAATCTGGAATGTGAAATGAAAGCAAGGTATTCTCAATTTTTCGAAATACCAGGTACGTAAATTTCGGGGACGAAATTTCATAAGGAGGGGAGATTGTAAGACCTCGAATTTTATGAAATAAAAGTATTCAATTTTTCTTATAATTACTATTCAGTAAATGGTTAAATTGATAAATATTAAAGTTAAGGGTGATATATGATTTTTTTTCAAAATACACAAGTGGTTATAAAATAATCATTATTGTCGGGGAATATTCGTTTGGTCGTGGAATATTCTTTCTGTCGGGGAATATTCGTACGACGGCGCAACTATTTGTGGGCCCCATAACGAATAACTGTCGGGTGAAGATAACGACAAAAATTGAGTTTTTATAATTAACGGCGTAGTTGTTACCTTTAACACTGTTGGAATACCCGGTGGTTAAAATACAGTAATACGCGTTATTGCACAATAGCACACGGCATTGCACAGTATTTTTGAAATTATTGATTCTTATGTAAGAAGGCACTACTCAATAATTGTTACAGTAATTACTGTTCAATATTTTATTTTATTGATTCAATAGTTGCTGCGTTGATATTTTATATTATTGTTGCTCAATAATTATCACTGCACATCATCTCCATTATCAGATCAATAATTCATATTATTTAGAATAATATTATTAGATAGCATTACTGACAATGTCTAGAAAGTTCTGTCTAAGGAGAGGTTTGGTCATCTAATTGCGCGCCAGTAAGGAGAAATCCTTATCGGAAAGCCCCCTCTTTCCTGGGAACGACCTGGTTGTCATAAATGTGATTCTATAATATTATCTGTGAATAATTAATTATTGATTCATATGATAAGGAAATATTTATTTTATGTGGATATAAATGAGGGATATATTTTTGTGGTTAAAAATGAAGGAGTTAATGTTGAGATTTTTAACAGTATTTTTGTCGGAATGGAGGTATTAGAAATTAGGGTTTTTGAGACATTTTGCGGGGGTTATAATTTTTAATCCGACCGTTGGATCGTTGTAATTTTTGGATATGTTATACATATATAAGTTGAGTATATGTCCCCAAATTTTGAACCGTTAAAAATGAACGTATGATTTGTTATGAATTTTAAGAGGTGAATGGTTCAGAAATTGTTGAAGTATCCGAATTTAGCATTTTGGTAGAAAATTCTAGAATTGAGTGGGCCCCACTTGTGGTTGGTGAAGAAATGTGCTGAATTATATTTCAAATGTGGTGGGTGAAAATAGTAGCAGGTAAAGCCATCAGGTTGCAGGTCAAGCCTACTAAAATTTTCCTATAAATAGAGGGCTAAGTTAGAATTGAAAATCACACCAAAAACAAGTTTTCTCTCTTTTTCTCTCTAGATTATTGAGTGTATTTTGTGAGTATTTAGATACTTTGAGAGTTTCTATTCATCAGTGCAAGTTTCCTTCAGCCTTATACCGATCAGAAATACTGCACTTTTGAGGTAAGGGATAGTAAGGGATAGTAAGGGATTTTAAGGGTTATTGTGTTTTTCAGTTTCGTAATTCTTCTGACATTCAGAAAATTCTAGAAAATTTTGAAATGATATTTTGATGAGTTTTATTGATTGTGTCCAAAAATGGTGATTTTTGGATGTACATATTAAGAGTTATGAATTTTACGGGAAAAAACTATTTTAAAAATAATCGCTTATAACTCTTTGTGGTTAACTCCAAAATTGATGAAATTTTTATTGGAAGTATATCTATATAATATCAGTGTACTCTGTGAATTTCAGAATTTTTGGATAAAAGTATAATTTATGATAAATGTCTAAATATTCGGCGGTTTTGACCATATGAAAAATAGTAAATGAGTTTTAAAAATTCTAAGAAAAATATATGTTCAATATGGGACTATATTCTGCTAAATCCCAAAAAAGAAATATTTTTGAAACTGATTTGGTATTTTTCATAAAAATAGACTAGTTATGAGTAAATGAATTAAATATGTTATGTGAAGTAAAAAAATTGAAAAATAGAATTTTATGGCTTGAGAATCCTATATGAGGTATATGCAGATTTTTGATGAGGGTTTTGGTTATTGGTGATGAAATCTTAAGAGTTTGGCATTTTATGATGATTAAATGTATTATTTAATAAAGTGTAAACAATTAAAATAAATTGTTTATAAGTTTAAGAAATGTTATTCTTTCAATATCATTATACCGAAATATTGACATAAATTTTATTGTGGAATTTCTACCTTTTTGAGTCGGGGTTACTATTCACGAGTTACTATTTACGAGTTACTATTTACAGGTACTATTCACGACAAAATTAGTTTCTTTTTCTGACCAAATTATCGTTGATTTATGAATATTACTCTTGAGATTAAATTTATATGTTGATCATATTGATTTTATTATCATATATAACATTATTATAACCCTAATGATGATATTTTTCTTTGACTTGAGTGTAAAGATGGGTAGATTTTTGGTATGATCATGACTATGGGTTCTCTTTGGCCAGTAGTACAAAGTTGAATTGTTGACTGGTATGATCATGACCATTGAATTTATAATTGAATATCTTTAGCTAAAGTGCAAAGGTGAAATGATCAACATGATTATAATTATTGTTTATATAAATTCTGAAATGATTATATATTTCTTTGAGATATTAATATATTTGGCCTATAGTGCAAATATGAATTATTGATGAATATATTTGGCCTGTGATGCAAAGATGACCTGTTGTTGAATATATTTGGCCTGTAGTGCAAAGATGAATTGTTGATGAATATCTTTGGCCGTAGTGCAAAGATGAATTATTGATGAATATCTTTGGCCTGTAGTGCAAAGATGAACTGTTGTTGAATATCTTTGGCCTGTAGTGCAAAGATGGTCTGTTGATGAATATCTTTGGCCTGTAGTGCAAAGATGAATTGTTGTTGAATATCTTTGGCTGTAGTGCAAAGATGGATTTATTGTATGATTATGAACATGAACTGTGATTTGGTATAACCATGATCTTTGATGTTTCAGGTAAAGACAGGTGATGAAAATATTCTTCGTTCTGGGTGCGTAGAAAAATTTAGAATCACAATTATGATTATGAGTTATTCATATGATTGTAGAAAGGAACTGTTGAGTGATGTTACAGGGATAAAACATTGATGATAGATTTTTAACATGGAGAAGATAATAGACTTTGTAGTCTATTTGACTCTTCTAATGGATTGCTCGTTCCGCTGCAACTATGGTTGAAATTTTTATCATTTACCATATGTTCTAAATCTCTGATTTATTATTGATGAAGGCTATTGATAATTTAATTATCTTTAGTCATGATATTCTTTACTGAGCTAGTTGTGCTCACCCTTTTGCTTCACAATTCCTTTTCAGGTAATAAGAGTGTTGCTGGGTCGAGCGGGGGTAACAAGGGAATAGAACGGTGGTCTCTAGCTGTGGAGTTCTCCCTAAGCAGTATAGAAATGTTCATTTAGTAGTTATATTTGGTGAATCCAATAGGGTGAGGCGAACCCAACGTTGGAAGAGTGTTTTGTCACTATCATACAAGATGTCTAATGACATACAACCTCGTGTCATCATAAGACAGTATTGTGCTCATCCACTTGCTGAGTATATTTACAAGCACTACCTATATAATCTTGGTGTTTGTTTGAAGTATAATTCTCAATTAGAGACAGTGGAGATAATAATAAGTCAAGAGAAGACTCACCATTGGAAAGAATATGATAGTAATCTTCTCATTTTTCTTTGGGGTATATTGGGTCAACCAAGGATAATTCTGTGACCATATGATATCTATCATAACCTAGACGCATGGCCTCCCATGTACGAAGGTTTCCTTGAGCACTTCCCAAAGATTCTAATTTCTAAAACAGTTTTTGACTGTACCTTTATGTACGGTACCTTTGTGAGGTGTTGATACATGATGTTGTCCAATGTCAGATTTGGTATATATTTGTATCCAAACTCACAGCATATGCGTTGTTGTATTTTGCACGACAATTGTTGTAATAAAGTTGTAGTTATTTTCTGTACCATGTATTTGATGACTCAGAATGGGTTGGGTGGAATGGACCTATTTTGGGGTTGTCACATTCATCATGAATGATGATGATGAGGTATGTATCATAAAAGATGATGATCCAGTTACATACGATGAGGTAAGAGTTGTAGACACTCAGAGAAATGGATTGAAGCAAGTTTCTCAAAATGGAACATTCGTTTTGATGAAACAAATCAAAAGAGTTTGATTGTATCAAAAATAAGAATGAACCTAGTGTGTACAAAAGGTTCAGTGGGAGCGTCGTGACATTCCTAGTATTATATGTTGATATATTACGAATACGGAATGACATGCCAATGCTAGAATCAGTAAAGATAAAGTTGTCTAAACGTTCCACCACGAATGATTTGGGAAGAGTATCTTAATTGGGGATACAAATCTATATAGATAGATTTAAGACGACGCTTGACTTAACCCAATGAACGTATATTCATTTGATGCTAAAGTCGTTTAGCATGGCAAACTCCAAGAGTTGTCTCATGTTGATGAGCCATGGAGTGTATCTCTCTTAATAGTCCTCACAAACTCCTAAAAGAGAGAGCACATTAGTAACTATCACGTATGCAATGAAATGTATAAGACCTGATATTGATCGATCATATTCTGGAGAAAATCACTGTAAGACGGTGAAAAACATCTTAAAGTACTTAACCGGTGCTAAGGATGTGATTAAAATTTCTGGTGGGTCTAAATTAAAACTAGAGGGCTTAGCAGACTCAAGTTTTTCAGACAACCCAAGATGACAGAAAATCCACTTTAAGGTAAAGCGTTACTTTGAACAGTGGTGCAGTGAATTGGAAAGGTTCCAAACAGCAAAGAGCTGCTGGTTTAGTGATAAAGACAAATTATATAGCTATAAATGAAGCTGCAAGTTGATTGTTTGGATGAAAAGTTCATTAAAAAATTAGGAATAGTTCCCAAGTCTCATCTTGGATCTAAACATGTGTTGTGGCACTTTCAATTGATTATAGGAATCATTGAAAGATGGGAAATCACTATAGAGATAGTGGACTCTTAAGAACAACATTACATATCCATTAACTAAAGCTTATCCAACAGCAGGATAATCGTCACTTAGAGAAGAAGGGTATGGGATACCATGGCGATTAACTTTAGTGCAAGTGGGAGATTGAAAGTAGTATGCACACAAGCCAATCATGTTTGATGATAAAGCATATACTTTGTAACAATCTTATTCATTTATTAATAAAAAGTATTAATTTATTAAAGGCTTTTAATTATCTACATGATGCTATTTTATAATATGTGATAAACTCATAGTTTTAAGCAATGCTTTTAGAATAATGATGATGATCATTCTAATGAGATCTAAATTTTTAGAAAGCTTAAAACTAAAATAGTTCCCAATCGTTGGATTACTAAATTGGGGATTAGTGAATTCGGATAGATTGGTATATACGTTGCTTGCTTATTGGACGATGATGATTGATCTCATGATCATTTGTGTGGAGACACTAAAGAAAGTATGCAGGTGCTTATTAGAGAATAAGTTCACTGAATGTGGCTCGCTAAGGAATACCTAATGGAGTTTTACTTGCATGTCAATAGGAATTCCTATAGTGATAGTAGTATAAGTGATCCTTGAACTTGAGATCATCATAGTATCTTGTGTATGATGAGTTATACTTTGACTTATTCTTTAAGACCCTTAGGGTATATCAAAAGGTATGCTTGGGTATAATAAGTTGTACATGGAGATAATGCATGATTAATAAAGAATCTACCGCTTCTAGTAAAAGAAGAGAAATGTCCTATGTGATTCGATAAATGACAACCCAGTAGTCCTTGGCCAAGGCAAAATGAAATTAGAAAAGAGTTTCTAATTTGCATTATTTGGAGTTGTGCATTTAAGAGTCAAAATACATATAATTAAATAAAATAAGACTTGACAGTAATTCCATATCTTATATTTAATTGGGACATTGTATGATGGAAGGATTGAATTGTACGTTCACTATTTACTCAAAGGTTCTTTTATGATTAATGTTGAAATATATATTATATGGAAAGTCGGTGATCGCTAGGGAGGCTTATCCCTATTGTAAAATAAATATTATTTATTTAAATAAATTAATTGTTTAATTTATTTATTTAAATAAGATTAGAATTGTTCTAATTGATTTATTCACAACCGGATTAATATGGAGAACCTAAAGGGTCACACCATAAAAGGAAGAATAATTATTTAAAAAGTTAATAACACAATCTTAATAATAAGTTAAGTATATTTAATTTAATCTATGGTGATAGAATAAATTAAGTAGATTAATATTTATTATTTAATATTTTGGAAATATTAAATATAAATTAATAAGAGGAGTCTTATTATTATTACTACTATTATTATTATTATTATTATTATTTAATTCCTAAATGAGTTTGCGAATTAATTAATAAAAGTACTCTCATATAATCTTAATAAGATTACGAGGTTAAATTAATTAAAAGAGTTTAATTAATTATCCCTAATAAGATTAAAGAGCTTTATTAATTAAAAAAATTTAATTAATTAAATAATACCCTATTTTCTAATTAAATTAGAAGGGTTAACTGATATCTTTCTAAGAGGAGTCTTATATCAGATATTAATATACGTGATTCTAATTGTTGGAGAGTACATCCTTTTCTATGAGAGATAAAAAAAGTAGAATTTTGCCAAACACCCATCATTTTGAATATTTATTCTTTCTTACTGGATCACCTCTAGAGGCCAAACACTTGGGTGGCTAACGTTGATCAAAGGAAGGAACCAAACCCGATGGATTCAAGTTGAACGCGAAAAGGATTGGAGGTGAACTTGTACCTAAGGAAGCTTGAATCTTCAAGGGTGTGATTTTTGTTCTTCATATCTTTTTGTTTAATTAATAATTGTGTATAAATGATGATCTGGGTATATGGTTTGTAAAATTTAAACTCTAATTTTTACACGTTTTTGCTTATTTTGTGCAATTTGATTGCGTTAATGAATATTACAAACCTAACAACGGTGATAACCCATATGAATTTAGAAGACATTTACCGAGGCATCGCTCGTAGTCAATTGAGAATTTGGGCTTAAACCCTAATTATTTGCAAATCGCATAGACATACAGTGGTTTAGGTAATGTGGGTGTTCATGTGTATTCTATCAATTATGGATTATATGTGATATGTGAGGGCCCCGAATCCAGGTCCCAAATCACCTCGGATCCGGTTCGATCATTTTATACAACTATTACTACTTGTGGAAGATATAAACATAAATTGTTTATACAATACACTTTACACACCTTTACCCAAAATCGAGTAACCTTAACTTAATACACATTACATAACTTACTTAACACATAACCTTAAAATACAATACTTATACTGTAAGACCCCGGGGTTGTCACATATACAATTTAGCTGCACACATATCCTAACGCTGGAATTGTCTTTAACCTTTTCTTGTGTCCGACGCATTTGTCTTAATCTGCAATGTTTATCATGATATAGCAAGGGTGAGCATAAGGATTTCCCAGCAAGTTTTAGTTCAATAATATAACGATATATCATGATTGAAAGAGTCTGAATAATAAGCTGCCTATAATTCAACAATATAATTGTGAACTAGCAGGAACAAATTTATGACTGAACAAGTATTATACATGAACAAATATATCTGAACCAACTGGTAATGAAGGTGATCAACCTTTCATACCTGACTTATACATACAATATGTACAGAGTACAATTCATGGCAACCAGCAATGATTAACCATAAGCTTATCCAAATAAAATACTCTTAATAAAGTTAAGTAAAAACAAACTTGCCTGAACCGTTGATTACCGTTATGCAATTTATACGCTTTATCCGAAGACCTAATATTAGTAATATAGATCTCTAATATTAAAATAATATCATCACATATAATATACTATATATATATACATAAAATAACCTAAACACACAACACACATAAGACTCGGTATCAAGTCAAACTATTACAGTCTATCTTGATTCCGACAAAATTCTAACGTCCCGACGGTCTAGTCGACTTTTATCGAGTTTAAGTTCAATTAAACTCTGCCTAAACACTTAACAATTAACTCAGATAATTTTAATATCAGTCAAAAATATTTTTCTAAGTCTCATAATAATTTTCACATAATTATTATCATTTATCATGATTTTTCAATCATTAATACTCGTATTTAAATGAATTAAATACCACATAATTCTTTTATCATTAATATTTATTTATTATCAAATATTAATGAAATACATGTCATAATATTATAATATATTTATAATATCACAAAGTATTTTTAATACCTTAAAATCACCTTTATATGATTTTTAAACAATTAAATTCATTATCCGATAATTACTTTTAATATTAAAATATTAATACTTTCATGGAAAAATATCAAAAGTTATATTTTATAACTTAAAATATTTTTCTAACGCTTAAATCATTTTTATATGATTTATAAATCATTTATTCTATTTTTCCATATTTATTTAATATATTATTAAATAAACTAATCATCATTAATATTAATTAATTAGTGAAATTCATCCTAAAATATTAAAAGTCATCAAAAATAACTTAAAATATTTTTTTATACCATAATATTATTTTTCATGATTTTTCATGAATTAAAACTATTTTTAAATAATTTATTTAATATTATAATTAAATAAATTAAATACCATTCATATTCCAAAATATTAAATATATATGAAATATACTTAAAATAATTAAAAACTATTTTTCAGAATTTAAAATAATTTTTTGAAATTTATTTTATATTTTTAATAATTAAAAACCATTTAAATCGATTTATTTATTAAAATAAATTATTTTTCGAAAATAAGTTTCGCTAAAGGGGTTTCTGGTGACGAATCTGTCGCTGTTGGTGTTCTTCGCGTGTTCTTGAGCCTTGCCCAGAAAACCTGACAGTTAGCTAGAGGGGTGGTTTGACCAACTTTTGATCCTTGTTCTCGTGGTGTTCTGTGTTATATAAAGTGTGTAGATTATAGTATACGTTGTGACGCCCCCAAAATTAGGTATACATCACCCATCTTGGGTCGTCAGATACATAGTACAGAATACAAATACAACTGTCGTGTACAATACGACAAAACATAAACTGTGAGTTTGAATACAAATATTATCTTCTAGAGAGTATTCATACTCAAAAGGAGTCCTCATTACATTTATTAACACACCATTACATAGAATAGTGAGGACTACTAACTAATATTATCATTCGGACCATCACTCCGTTCCCCGACTTGCCCCAGCTACGTTCTCATTTCCTGAAGAGAACAATGAAAGAAAGGGTGAGCTCAACTAGCCCAGTAAGAAATATTATGACTAAGATAATGCAGAATAAATTATCATTAGCCTTCAACAATGTTAAACTGATAAAATATAATAGACATCAAGTTTAACTGTAGCGGAACAAGCAATCCATTAAAAGAGTCAAGTAGAAAATAAACTCTACTATCTTTTATGATTTAAAAGATTTTCCAACACTGTGATCGCTGAGACTCAGCTTAATAAAATAATCCACATCATCGAATCACCCCTGCACTACGGCCAAGGATATTCGTATATTCATTAATGGTCATGATCATGCCAACAACTGTCCATCAATGCACTACGGGCCAATGAGGACTTTTACCACATCATTTGTAACATTACGGTCATGATTATACCGAATAATCCCTGGTCATAATCATACCAAGTCCATCTATGCACTACAGGCCATAGATGACTTTCAACATTTTATAAACATGAGGATGATGACAATGATATAAGAATTCAATAAAACAAGTTCAAGAATTAATTTATCCAAGAATTAACAACGTCCAAATTGTCAACATGATACTGCTTTGTGGAGTAAAATTCAAAAATGCTTAGAAGAATATTTTCATGAAAAGATACTGGATGAAACGCAATTATCAAGGATATTCCACAAATTTATGGAGTATAGAAGTCAAAACTTAACCAACTGAGTATAATAAAGAATGGAATAACAAAAGAAATCACCATGCATGCGATAGACCGCACAGACAGGTTATTCCAACAGAATAATAAATAATGGAACCAGGTCAGGCGTAAACGCACAGACAGGATATTCCGACAGAATAATAAATAATGGAACCAGGTCCGGTGTAAAACACACAGACAGGATATTTCGACAGAATAATAAATAATGGAACCAGGTCCGGTGTAAAACACACAGACAGGATATTCCGACAGAATAATAAATAATGGAACCAGGTCCGGTGTAAAACATACAGACAGGATGTTCCAACAGAATAATAATAAAAACGGAACCAGGTCCGGTGTAAAACACACAGACAGGATGTTTCAACAGAATAATAGAAGAATGTCACCAAGTATAGGGTAGACCACGTATACAGGTTATTCCAACAGAATAATAAGAAATGGAATAACAACAGTTCTCTTCATGAATAAGAAAGAATAACACCCCTTACCGTTTTAAAGACGAGCTGAAATAAGGAAGTAGTTAAGTAGCAGAATACTCTTCTTCTCTCTCTCTATAGTTTCTCTCTACAGTTTCTCTCTCTAGAGTTTAGTGAATTCGTAAGAAATAATGAAGGAATGAGCTGCTATTTATAGAAAAATAGAATGCATAGTAACTAATCCATGAACGGTCCAGATTGATTACTTTAATCTGACGGTCCATATTTAAAAAAAAATCTTTTAAATAAAATATAATATATTCTATTTATAGAATAACTTTAATAAAGTATTCTGTTTTATATAAAAAGATGTTTCTGTTTTATTACGTTAATAATACGAATAAAACAAAACGTCATTATCGCTAAATAATTCATATTATTAACTGACAATAATTGAATCAAACTGAGTGACTTCTCACATAAGCATTAATAATCAATATCGTGTGCTACTATGCAACCACACGTATTACTGTACTTTTACTACCGAGTAGTTCAACAGTAACAATGGTAAAATTTCCGCCGTTATTTTTAATAAAATATTTTTGTCGTTTTCTCAATCCGACAATAATTCCGTTGTGGGGTCCACCAATAATTGTGTCGTTGTACGAATATTCCCTGTTAAAACGAATATTCTCCGACCAATCGAATATTATATAACAACTTGCGTACTTTGCAAAATTTATAAATATTATCCACAACTATAACATTATATCAAATTTACTCCATAAAATTCAAAAATGATATTTATAGAAAATTCATCTTTATTTATAAAAGTTGGGGTCTTACAACCTCCCCTTCTTATGAAATTTTGCCCTCAAAATTAGGGTACGTACCTGGTATGTCGAAGAGGTAAGGATACCTTGATTTCATTTCAGATTCTAACTCCCAAGTCATTTCCTCAACATCGTGGTTTCTCCACAAAACTTTGACTTGAGGTATAACCTTGGAGAGGTAGAATATGTTTCCTTCTTATCCAAGATTTGAATAGGAACTTCTTCATACGTCAAATCTTGCTATTTCGTCCGGTTCTAACTCAATAATGTGGTTCGGGTCTTCCACATATTTGCGTAACATGGATATGTGAAAAACGTTATGAACACGAGACATACTTGGCGGTAAAGCGAGTCTATAAGCCACAGTCCTACTCGATCGAGGATTTAAAATGGACCGATGAATCGAGGATTGAGCTTTCCTCTTTTCAAATCTCGTAACTCCTTTCCATGGAGCAACACGTAAGAACACATGATCTCATACATCAAATTCCACGTCCTTTCGATGAAGATCAGCATAACTCTTTTGTCGATCTTGTGAGGTTTTTATACGTTGTCGGATCGTTTGAATCTTTTCTGTAGTCATACGTACCAACTCGGTCCCAATAACGTTGCTTCACCCACCTCATCCCAGCATACTGGAGAACGACATTTTCTTCCATACAATGCTTCGAAGGAGCTAAGCCAATACTTGCTTGATAACTGTTGTTGTAGGAAAACTTCACCAATGGTAAGAACTTGTCCCAACTTCCCTTGAAGTCAAAGACACAGAGTCTTAATAGATCTTCAAGAGTTTGAATAATCCTCTCTGATTGTCCGTCCGTCTGAGGATGATATGCTGAACTAAATCGTAATCCGTGCCCATAGTTTTTGTAAACTACCCCAAAATCGTGAAGTGAATCTTAGGTCTCGGTCAAAAACTATGGATACTGGCATACCATGCAGTCTTACAATCTCGTTTATGTACATACGAGCAAGACGTTCAAGTGTATAAGTTTCTCGTATCGGTAAGAAATGAGCAGACTTGGTCAATCTATCAACAATGACTCAAATCGCATAAACCTTGAGAAACCTTGGAAGACCGGTAACGAAATCCATGGTAATGTGCTCCCACTTCCATTCTGGAATTTCAAGTGGTTGCAATGGACCTTTTGGTACTTGATGCTCCGCTTTAACTCGTTGACAAGTTAGAACCTTGAGATAAACAACGCTATCTCTCTCTTCATATTGCTCCACCAAAATGTATGACGAAGATCATGATACATTTTGGTACTTCCAGGATGGATTGCAAACGGTGTGTGTTGTGCGCCTCCATCATGATTTCATACTTTAAATCAGGGTTGTTAGGAACACAAAGTCTGGGTTGACTCGAAGTATTCATTCTTCATCGATTCTTGCTTCCGGCATAGCACCTTCTTGCACTTTCTTTCTCATACGCATCAGCTCCAGGTCTGTAGCTTGAGCAGCTTTAACTTTATTGATTAAAGTCAGTTCTACTCGTATATTCGTCATCATCACATGGGTCCTGGAGTCTTTAACTCTATCTCCATCCTTTGCAAATCACACAAAATGGGTCTTTGTGTTGACAATATCGCACTCGTACTTACATATGATCTTCTACTCAATTGCGTCAGCTACCACGTTCGCTTTTCCAGGATGATATTGAATGGTATGATCATAATCTTTCAACAGTTCAATCCAACGTCGTTGTCGCATGTTGAGTTCCTTTTGAGTGAAGAAATATTTGAGGCTTTTATGATCCGTAAAGATCTCCCCTTCTCCCCATACAAGTAATGCCTCCAAATTTTAAGTGCAAAGACAAAGCTGCCAACTCTAGATCATGAGTAGGATAATTCCTCTCATATTCCTTGAGTTGTCTTGATGCATAGGCTATGACTTTTCATGTTGCATGAGAACGCATCCAACCCTTTGCTCGAAGCATCACTGTAGATGACAAATCTCCTCCGAGCCAGATGGTATTGTTAGAACAGGGTGCTGAAATGAGTCTCTCTTGAGTTCTTGAAAAAACTTGCTCACATTCTTCGCTCCAACGAACTTTGTATCTTTGAGTCAGCTGAGTTAAGGAGTAGCGATTCGAGAAAAATCTTCACGAATCTCCGATAATAACCAGCTAGACGAGAAAGCTACGTACTTCGGTTACTGATTTAGGTTGCTCCCAGCTTGGAATAGCTTCAATCTTTGTGGGTAAACAGAAATTCCACGACTTGATACTATGTGCCC